>JAYESA010000005.1:64807096-65456499 GCA_036927795.1 Iris macrosiphon | reverse complement strand
TGCTTGCATCATTGTCTGGAAGAACTGAAGCATCTGTGGCTGGCCATCTAGCTGTGGCATCTGGGGTTGGTAAGGTGGAGGCGGTGGTAGTGGAATCTCCGGCTGTGCAGTAGGCGTCTCCTTAGATGTCGGCCTCTCAGTCTGTGTCATCGGTGTAGCTCCAGAAGTCTGTCCCTCACAATGTTGCGTAGGGATTGTCTGGGAAGTCTGTCCTTCGGGCTGCGGCGTAGGATCGCCCTGCGATGTCTTGTGCCAATGTATCAGCGGGGACTGTAGCGGGGGTTGCCCTTGGGGTACTTCATCTCCTTGAGTGGTGTAATCTGGCACCGCGGTACGGGGTGCTCCTCGTCCACTGCGCAAGTTCATCTTGCTGCAAGAGATAGGACTTCATTAAAAGAGTACGAGAACAAACAAACATGATGCAGATATTTAGAAGCAGTATCAAGGAAGTTCAAAGGCGAATCAAAAGTGGATGAGACCTAGTAACTTCTATCCTATTGCAGGCTCGCTGGGTACGTTACCATACCACAAGCGAAAAAGTAGACCTGCATGGGCCACCACTAAAACCATGTCACGCCCCAGTCCCAAAAAGTACACGGGACCAGGCCACGTGGCAATAGCCAGCTGACACGTCTCCGAGGATATCCCAATTTAATGGATCCACGAAGAGTGCTACGCTGTCCTATAATACTAACATGTACAATATTAGTCAATAACAGGTAATCTAATCTCTTCCACAATATAAAGAGCAAGAAGTACAACATAAACTGCTGGAAGATAAACACCAGTCTGAAATATCATAGTACAAACCAAGATGTCTGGTGGGAACAAACCCACTGCTATGACGTAATAAAAGTACTGAAATGAGATATAAAAGATAATGACTAGGGCATCGGCTCTAGATAATGATGCACCCAATCTAGGCTGAAGGCCTACCAACTGGTCACGGAAACTCTGAAGGCTGCACCTCTAACTCCTCGGCTGTAGCGAATCTCGTCTCCTGTCCGGGGCCGTATATTGTGGGGTAGAAAGCCTCGTCCAAATCTGGAAAGGTATCAGGTCCTCAGAGAGACGTAACAAGATACATAGAAACATGTCATATATAAATACTGAATAAGATAAATACAATAAAGGGTGTGCTAGCCATCTAAGTGAATGCAATGTGAGAACAACTGTGAGTATATGGGAAGGTGTAGGCTAGACATATGCTGACGTTATTCACCAGTCGTGGCAACCGGCTAGTATATGCCACATATGCCCCTATAACACGGGCGCAAGAATACAATAATGTCCGACATTCTATAGAGTGTGGTATCTGCAATGTCATCAAGTAACGCCCAACACTCTACAGAACGTGGTATCAGTAATATATAAATACGTCTGTATCACTCCGTCGAGTGCGGTATCAGTGTAAAGGAGTGGGGTGTCCCATATGCCTACTAGTCGTCCTCCCCTCCCAATGTAGATATACCAGTCAAATAGTCGACGCGCATATCCCTTATCTAAATGCCAAGTTTCTATACTGAGATAGTCCTAGATTTCTTGCTAACCGTGATGCACGTCACACGCGGCGATAGCTAGTCGATCACGCAAACACCCATCCCAACATGAGATTTGTCACTACGACTACGTGTAAAAGTGTCAGGTCTTGGAAGATAACAGGGTATCATCCAACGAGATGAGTCTGCTAACGACTAAGTCCATGTATACTAATCATCGACGTATCCGTCGAATGCACCCGAGACAATCTCGGACGCGCACAGTTGTATAAAGCAAAACAACAAGCATACAATACAATATTTGCATAATTTAAATTAGACAGTAAAATATAGCAAGGTATCTTGCCTGAGTCTTCAAGAGATGATTGCCAAAAGCCTGTTCCGGTAGCGTCCCATGGCTGATCCAAAGATCCTAGATAAACAATATAACACAATAATACAGGCATCAGATACTACGTATTATCTACATACGGTTAATACGCTATACTTGAATACTGTCACGAGTTCACTGTTGCTCGAGTACAGCATCACGTGCGCACTTAGCTAGGGTGTACACGTGTTCTGTCTTCGGTTAACAGGAGTCTCGAGGCAATAATTATCCAGTTACGGTTTGTCCATAATTTCTGTTCTATGCGGATCATGTCTCTATTCTCTATGTTTGTTCATACTAGGATTTATATCCGGGAGTTTCTACCGAATTACCTATCCTTGGTAACTGGTCGCTGGTTTAGAATAATTAATTATTAATTTAATGTCTACTTAAAACTCATTTCCATGCATAAAATATTAACTAGGTTTATGAGTTTATTAATATACTTCCATGTTGACACGGCGACACGAAGGAAAATACTAGGACACGAGAAAGACGGGTTCCACGAACGAGTACCTGATCAACCGAGCGAGGGGGTACGCTCACTGGTCGGTTGTTCCCTTCGACGAGGGTGGCTCCGGTAGCGTGGACGGATCCGTCTAGTGGTGATGGGACAGTCGGGATCGGAGCAGTGCTCCGGTCGGGGAGCGGTCGGCGCTGGGGCAGTGCACCTGTCGGGGAGCGGTCGAGGCTGGGTTGAGCAGTCGGGGTCGGGGTGCGGTCGGGGCTGGGTTGAGCAGTTGGGGTCGGGGTACGGTCGGGGCTGGGGACAGTCGGCGTGGGGGGTGCAGGAGCGGGCTGTGGAGCAGTCGGCATGGGGGGTGCGGGAGCGGGCTGTGGAGCAGTCGGCGTAGGGTTGCGGGAGCGGGCTGGGGTGTGCGGCCGGGTGGGAAGCAGTCGGCGGGGTTGAGTAGTCCGGCCGGTTGGGGAGCTTGGTTTAGATGGGGAGGTCGGCTAGGGTTTTGTGGAGGATGATGAATAGTAGTTTATTAGGGTTTTGCATGAGGGGGGTTTGTATTTATAGTTGGTGATGGAGATTATGGGCTGGCCTTGCGTGTGGTCCTGTCCTGCCTTGTTGGGGGCTGGTCCACGTAGCAGTGCACAAGGTGGGCTTGGTCGGGTTTGTTTGAGGTGAAGTTGACTTCAATTATAATCAATTTAAATAATTGCAATGCGCTCTCTCAAGAACTACGGCGTAGCTAAGGTGAGATGCAAGGGCGAGGTGCATTTTAAGATGTAAATAGACGTTCATTAATCCTAATTAATGCCAAATAAACCCTAGCATCTCGATTTAATTCTAATAATTCCTGAATTGGTCGAGGGGGTTTACATCACCCATCGAGGCACTGTATAGCAGAAAGTGCAGGTCTCTGTTAGCTTGGGACAATATTGGTAAGAGATAATTGTTTGGTCATGAGATGATAGGATCATCAGCTTCATTGGACCGATTCGCATCGACGACCTCTTGAGTTCTTTGTCGGCAACATGTATTCCTTAGGATTTTGCCTACCCGAGGAGTGATTAGATTCGGTGTGCAGGAAAAACTTACTCTACGGTATATAGGTCTGTTCGATATTCTCGAGCGAGTGGGAGATGTTTCTTATCGTCTCACTCTTCCGCCGTCACTTCGTGAGATAAATAATATTTTTCATGTATCCCAGTTACGACGATATATACCGGATTCAAGCCATGTCCTAGATCATTCAAAATTGATTATTGGTACCGACCTTTCGTATGGGAAAAGACATGTATCCATTTTGGACCGAAAAGAGAAGAATCTCAAGAACCGGACCATTCGTTTAGTCTGAGTTGCTTGGGGGCATCACTTACTAGGCGAGTCAACTTGGGAGCGCGAGGATGATATCCGAGTTGTTACCCGTCTTTGTTTGACTCGTGAGGTATATTTGTTCGTATATCTCGTACCATGATCTTGTCTTGTGTATGCTTGTCTTGTTCTAGGATTGTGCTTGATTTCCGTATGCCCTTGCTTGCTTTGATTGCATGTTTCCTGGAGTTTTCTTGCTAGACACCATGCTTTATTGAAATTTCGATGATGAAATTTTTCTTAGGAGGTGAGAGTTGTAAGACTCGTCTCAGTATTCCGTATACCTGCCTGAGGTACGCATATTATACGCGTGTATCTTGCCTTGTGTTTCTTACTTTATGATTATTTCCATTCCATATATTGTTTGGGATCTTTATGTAAAAAAATTCTTAGTAGCATCTTTGGACCGTTGGTCCCTTAGTTTTCTTATGAGAGGCTAGGATGTACCCGGGATAGGGGCATGTATTATGATATAATGACCACAAGTAAACCCTTTGGCTATATAAGCCCAACCCCTCTCTTCCTTCACTTTTTTTTTTCTTTCCTTTCTTTTTCCTTCTTCCTTTAGCCGAACGCAGTAGCAGCAGCCGAACTTGGTCTTGGCAGTGGATTGAAACCCCTTGGTATTAATTTATAGTAGACTTACCCGTAGGCATGTACATCTTAACAACCAAGTGAACCCCTGATTGGGAGCTTCTTGATAAACCTAAACTCATATTTAACTGTTAACTTAGCTATTTGCATGTCTTGAGTAGCTTAGAACTATGGTTTATCTCATATGGTAACTTAGAACTCGTTTGCCTATAATTTTAGTCTTGTTGCCTTTGATTTGGAGTTCCTTGGAGAATTTGTTGAAGAACTCAAGTTGGAGAGCAATGAGGGCTGGACAGAGTAGGAGGAGCAAGTCTATGTAAATACGTAAGAGAGCTTGGCAGCATATTTTTATGCCAAATCCCCTTGGGCGCACTGTGTGTTGACCCATATATTCCTCACGTACTTTTGTACCACTGCTAATTTTCTTGCAAAATATGCCAAAGTCTCTCTGGAGCTCGCGCATACTTTTGGAGGAAAATGCTCTACGGCGTACTTTGTGTACGTCCATATATCGCCATCAGGAGAATACGCCAAGCCTTTGTTGGTGTACCAATCCCCCTGTTTCGTATTGCATCGATGAACGAGCCTTGACTTTGGCATCTTCTCGACTGTCGTGCAAATCTTTTGGAGATTGTGATATCTTTTCCTTGGCGTATTTTGTACGCCAATCTTGCATAGTTTAAAACTCGACAAAAGTACGTCAGCTTCCTATATGAGTAACTTAACGTATGTAAGCCAATCCGTCCTAAATGTTAGGGCGTACTCGTGCTAATTTTTTTTCGTTGTGCGTACTTTAGCATTGTTCCTCAAGACTCGTCTAATGACCAAGAATAGTACGCCAAGTCTACTGATTGGCATATAATTTCTTGTGCTTACTCGATGCGCGAGCCTTGACTTCTGCACTTCTCGATTTCTGAGTTCTTGACTGTTGTGTCATGCTTGGATATTTGTGCCTTGTCTTTTAGTAGACCTTCCCACGCTTATCAGGATACGCCAACCTTGCGGATGGCCTACTTCATAAAAGTATGCCAAATTTTTGACACGCGTACTTTCATGGTTGTACGTCGTAGTTGTGTAAGCGTACTTTAGTATGAAAGTACGCCATCCTTTGTCCAGCGTGCTTTCGTATCAAAGTACGTCAAGCTTGTCCTAACTAGTGTTGTACGCCAGTAATGTCTTTGGTATTGTACACCAGTATTGCTTTGGCGTATAGTACGCCATTGATCCATCTTGACATATATTACTAATGTGTTGTCTGATTCTTCTTGTTAGCATATTTTATATAATTTTTTCTATTTTCCTGAGCTTGGTGCACATTGTGAACTCCAGTGAATGCAAGTTTTCTCTTATATTCTCTATAACATGATTGTGATAATTACCTGAACATAGATTTTTCTGGTTCTGTGGTGTGACAACGATCTAAGTAGTGGCTCATGCCAGTCTGAAATTCAGAAGTGTGGGAGTTTACCAGTGTTTAGATATATCAATCATGTTACTCCTAGATCTCCTCAAATATCGACTATTTATCTCTGGATCTTGACCTGATACTTGCCTTTAACTTCGATCATTCATGTCCTTTCGATTTGATCATTGTGTCCTCTATCTTTCAGGAACAATGTTTCTGGTCCTTCCGATCATCCAGTCTGAATTCCGCTAGTGGCAGGTCAGCATTCGGCCGACCAACAGACTCTTGAGGTTCAGTCAAAGCATTCCGGAACCGGGTCCAGAACAATTCAGAATAAGCAACCCCAGACCCAGGAAGTACCTCCTGTTGTAGCAATGCCACCCGTGCAACCAGTTCCCGCCTGAATCTGACACCGAATCTGTTACAGAAACAGGATCAAAACTCTAAAATATCTAAGATATAGTCCAAATCAATAGAATAAGATGAAGGAAACATAAGTTTAGAAATGATACTGGTGTGTCCGATCTTAATAACAGAGGTTCGTTTCGATTCGGACAGTCCAACTCTACGCCGAATGTTAGTCACCAAAACAAACTGGAATATGAATCAAGATCAATAATTGATCAAAATAGAATCAACAAGATTTAGACTATCAAACCAGATGAGAATCAAGCTAGAACTCAAAAAATACATGGATCAACTTGTGCATGAATACTTACCTACGAACCAAAACCTGAATGCTCGCTCGGATGGAACAAGTCCAATCACCCGAAATCTTCCCGAGAGAAACTCGGATCAACGATCCTCAGAAAACTTAAGTCGAACACCTAGCGGCACGGCTTAAGCCTGAGGTCCTCTTATGTGGCATTAGAACAAACAGATGGTGCTCAAATACCTACAAACCGAATTTGAATTATCGAATAAGGAGACCGATTCACTGATGACCTCTTGTGATATTTGAGATGATCTAAGCTCGATCAAAGTTTCTGTAGGTACATTGGATCTTGATCGAAATTGATTAGAAAGAGAAGACCAACCTGATCAAAGAAAGAAAGAATTCAAAAGAAGAACAAACATCAAGGATCACCTGATGGTTCGTCGTCCACAAAACTTCGAACAATCAGCCTGCTTGTCATCGACGATCATTCGACGGGCATCAGTGACTGGCAGATCTTGTCACCGAAGAGGAAACAAACCGATCAAGATGGTCACTGTCTCCTGAGCAACAGAGGAGACGGCTCTCAGTCGATCGCCGGAGAATATAGCCCGCCGTGACGATCGCTGGAGATGCTGCCCCGCCATGGAGTGTCGTCACCGCCGGTTGAAGCTCGTCAGCGTCAACCATGGCCGGCGGTGCTCCTCTTCGTCCGCACGGAACTCCCCGGAGAAGACCTCGCCATTGAGTATGTTGATCTCGTTGTCGTCGTCTCCATTGACAGAAACGACTGGGAGTCGGGCGACGAGCTTTGGTCGGATAGAATCCTGCCATGGCTGAGCTTCAGTGGAGAGTTAGGGTTTGGCTAACTAATTCTTGGTTTTTGGGGATGGAAGGGAGGAGGAATTTGGAAAAAAATAGACAGGGCTTCGCTCAAGGATTTGGTTGAGGTTTTAGTTGTTATAATTAGAAATAAGTACTTTATTTAGGAAAATTATAAGGGCACTGCACATTTTACTCGGGACTAGCCCATTTGAACATTTGAAAAAATTACAAGTTTGCCATCATGAAAGTTACTCGGGGCTAGCCCACTGTAATACTCAGGACTGTCAAAACGTTGACAGTCCTACAACTTGGAAGGACTGTCAACATTTTGACAGTCCTACAAATATATAGGACTGTCAAAAATGTGACAGTCCTATTTATAAGGACACTGCACATTTGAGTCTGGGCTAGCCTATTGGAAATTTACAAAAAATTACAAGTTTGCCATCATGAAAGTTACTCGGGGCTAGCCCACTGTAATACACAGGACTGTCAAAATGTTGACAGTCCTACAACTTGGAAGGACTGTCAACATTTTGACAGTCCTACAAATATATAGGACTGTCAAAAATGTGACAGTCCTATTTATAAGGACACTGCACATTTGAGTCTGGGCTAGCCCATTGGAAATTTACCAAAAATTACAAGTTTGCCAGTCTGCTAGTTAGTTGGGGCTACCCCACACCAAAGTATAAAAGTCAAATGGGTTTCTACTTTTGGCATTCCACCTAGACTTAAGACACCCTCCTTCCACCAAGCCCAAACCTAAATTTGGAAATAGGTAGTTGTGGTTGGAGGAGTAATTTACTTTGGTGATACCCCAAGGAATATTCTTCCGGTATGTCTTCGACAACCTACTTTGAATAAGTTTTGCAAATGTGCGAAAAAGATTTAGTTTATTTTGATAAATGTAGGAACAATGCATGATAAAATGTTCGATGACGAAGTCGGATCGTCCAATTCATTAATTATGCACTCCGGACGTTCCGAAGTACAAGGTGGTTGTTCCGAAGAACGTACGGTACGTAAAACAAGAACCCTAATTTGACAGTCACGAGTTAGGACTGTAAACATTAGACAGTCCTATCTAAATATAGAACTGTCAAATATTTCACAGTCCTATATTTATATAGGACTGTCAAAAATTCTACAGTCCTAAGTAAAAGTAGGACTGTCATAATTTTCACAGTCCTATATTAAAAAAGGACTGTCAAAATAGTGACAGTCCTGGATAATTATATGAAGTTATTAATTTTTATATAATTTTATATTGGTTATAGGACCAAGCTTGTTCAGATATTGTGGTACATCCTGCTGTTGGTGTTGATGTGGAGGATATTTTCTCAACGGATATTGAGTTTGCAAGCCATGAAGAAGCATTAGAGTGGTGCAGAGAAGTTGGGAGACGACATAACGTAGTTATTGTTATTGCAAGATCCATCCGATCTCGGCCGGGCCGAAAATATCTTGAGCTTGGATGCGAAAGAGGAGGTGTGTTTAGGCATCATAAAAAGAAGGGTGTTGTTGAAAAAGAAATCCCTAAGAAAAATGTTGGGACGAGAAAATGTGGTTGTCCATTGAAGGTGTTGATTGTAAATGTTGAAGATGTGAAGTGGATAGTCGAAGTTAAGAATGGAAGACACAATCATCCTATTCCAGGGACACTTACGGGTCATGCCTATGTGGCACGGTTGAAGGAGGATGAGAAAAAGTTGGTTGAAGAAATGTACCTTTCAGGAGTTGCACCAAAACAGATTTATTCTGCTGTCAAACAAAAACAAGATGGGAACAAGTCTACTATGAGGACGATCTATAATAGTTTGGCCAGAGCAAAATGCAATAGTATGAAAGGAAGAATGGCGATGCAGCAAGTATTGAAGTTGCTTGCGGAGCATCACTACGTGGAGTACCATAGAAGACATCCACAAACTGATGAACTCCTTTCATTGTTTTGGGCTCATCCCGATTGCACACATTTGGCTAGGTCCTTCGCAGACGTGTTGGTCCTTGATTGTACATATAAGACCAACAAGTTCAAGATGCCTCTTTTGCATGTTGTCGGGTTTACGTCTACGGGAAAAACCTTTACAGTCGATTTTTGTTTTATGAAGAGTGAGACAGTAGAGGATTACACATGGGCGTTGAGGAAACTACAATCCCTTTACACAGGTTACAAAGAGCCCTCTGTTTTTGTTACTGACAGAGAATATGCATTGATGAATGCTATAGATATTGTATTTCCTCATGCGCATAGACTACTATGCACTTGGCATATAAATAGAAATATCCATGCTCAATGCAAGAAAAAATTTGAAAGTGTGGACGGTAAAATTGACATGCTTCGCTTCGAAGAATTCTACAGTGATTGGAGTCTTGTATGGCGAGCAAGTACTACAGACAGTTACGACGCAGCATGGTACATGTTCCAACAAAAGTGGGAGCCAAGTAACCCGACATGCATATCTTATATCAAAGATACTTGGCTAGGACCACATAAAGAGCAATTCGTGTTAGCATGGACCAACCTGGTGAAGCATTATGGCACGATCACTACGAACCGGGTCGAAGGGGCACACTCATGTTTGAAAAGATATCTACGCTCATCGGTCGGTAATTTTGTCTCTGTTTGGCAATCGATTCATTTGATGACTATTTCCACGGTGAACGATATTGTAGCATCATTTGAGATGAGCCTCAATATTGCAAAGCATGAATACAAGCAAGAACACCTCTTGGATGGTTTAAGTCATGTGGTATCTCACAAGGCCTTGGGGTTATTGCTTGAGGAGATTCGAAGGTCGAAGTCGGTGGGTTATGATCCCGAGGTTTGCGGTTGTTCATATCGACATTCACTCGGACTTCCGTGTGCACATGAAATCAACGAATACCGTCGTGAATCTAAACCTATTCCAATAGATGTTGTTGACCAACGTTGGCGACAACTGTCGATAATGCCGGCGGTGGGAGTGCAAGATGATTTCTTTGCGTTGCCCCAAGTAAAACTACTTCACGCAAGGTGGTGTGGCGCAACGGAACCGGAGAGAAGATCCATTGAGTTTAAAATCCATGAGATTGCAGTCCCGGCAAGTACTCGATTGCAAGAGCCATCCGTTGTTCGAACTCCTAAGGGAAGACCACACTCAAGAAAGAGTAGAGCCAAAAAGAAGGAGGAGGAGTCAACTAAAAGATATCCATCCTTATTTGAACATATCGAACGGAGTTTGGAGGCAAAGTCCGTTGTTCGAACTCCTAAGCTAACTATTCGAAGGGGGAAGAAACAGAAAACGATAGACGCAGGCACGGCGGAGGGTGTTGACAACTTTTCTGTTTCTTATACTCTATACATTGATAAATTCCTACCTGAGATACGGAACTTCATTTGGTCTATTGATGATGTTCCTGCGGATGGCCACTGTGGATACCATGCACTAGCAAGACAACTAGGCTATTCAGTGGAAGCAGGATGGCGACAGGTTAGGGCAGAGCTGTACGAGGAGTTGGAGTCGCGACTAGCCTTCTATAGCCAGATACTTGGCGAAGAAATTGTTGGGGATTTGTTGGCAGGCATACCTTGTACGGAAACAGTTACCGGCCCAGAGCATTACATGGATGTCCCGCCTGCTGCTTACGTCTTCGCTAATAGGTATAAGTTACCTATTGTAATTATCTCACATGGTATTAACAATACTTTCTTTCCAATGTGTGCCCCCCCGGCCGAACACCGAGTATCCACTCTATGTTGCATTGGGCTCGTCGGACAACACTTCGTCATCCCAAGGTTGATCGCTCATTCTCCTATTCCGCCACCTTCTACGCTTTGGTATAAACACGCACCTGAGGAAGCGATCGCATGGACGACACCCTACATGGATGCAATGGCGGCCTATAAGAAGATGATGAAGATGGAGGATCCAAAAATTATGTCGGACGACTACTTTGATATTTTAATCGATTGATACTGTCACATGTGAAGATGTATATTGTGTTGATCCATGTATGTTTAAGTGTATATTGAACTACATGTTGTACCTATTGTAATGAAAAGAGTTATGAAGATTTTGATTGTATATTGCGCATTGCTACTAAAGTTTTCTCTCTGTCATTTATGAGGAAATATTTAACTTTAGGACTGTCACAAATGTGACAGTCCAAGTTAACACTAGGACTGTCAAAATGGCTACAGTCCTAAAGTTTTCTCTCTGTCATTTTTGAGGAAAGATATAACTTTAGGACTGTAACAATTGTGACAGTCCTAGTTTAAGCTAGGACTGTCAAAATTGTGACAGTCCTAAAGTTTTCTCTCTGTCATTTTTGAGGAAATATGTAACTTTAGGACTGTCACAAATGTGACAGTCCTAGTTAACACTAGGACTGTCAAAATGGCTACAGTCCTAAAGTTTTCTCTCTGTCATTTTTGAGGAAAGATATAACTTTAGGACTGTAACAATTGTGACAGTCCTAGTTTAAGCTAGGACTGTCAAAATTGTGACAGTCCTAAAGTTTTCTCTCTGTCATTTTTGAGGAAATATGTAACTTTAGGACTGTCACAAATGTGACAGTCCTAGTTAACACTAGGACTGTCAAAATGGCTACAGTCCTAAAGTTTTCTCTCTGTCATTTTTGAGGAAAGATATAACTTTAGGACTGTAACAATTGTGACAGTCCTAGTTTAAGCTAGGACTGTCAAAATTGTGACAGTCCTAAAGTTTTTTAACCCAATATTTGACAGTATACAGATAAAAACATACAGTTAACTCACTCACCAATATGCACAGTATACAGATAAAAATAGTTATAACAAGGCAAAATAAACTCATAGTGTCACAACATAGCAAAATTAACTCAAATTGTCACAAGTACGCAAAATTATAGTTTAAAGTTTCACAACTCAATTCCTCAAAATCGTCACAAGTCAAATTATAGTTTAAAGTTTTACAACATTCACAATTTTACAACTCAAAAAGATTGTTCAAACGTCATGGTGCCTCTTCGTGCGTTGCTCTCTAGTATCCAAGAAAGGATATTCTTCAGCGTTGTCGATATTTTGGAGTTCGTCATTGATTGTCATATAATTGGAACCCTGGCAACTGACGAGGCTTCTTCCCAACTTCTTAACTTTCCTTGCCTATTCATGAAAAATGAAAATAATTGTTAGCCACAGTTACAAATATCAAACTTAAACTCTACAAGTAGGCTCACCATCTTGACCAGTGCAGTATATAAGACCGATTTGGGAGGAAGATCTGACGGTACACGCACAATATCCCCTCCGCGTTGGAACAAGGTCGGTAGTCCGACACCGGCGTAGTAGGCGAGGTAGTCGTCGCTGCACTCCGCCATATTGACTGATGCTAGCCGGCCGGTATCTCTAATGACGTGGCGTTGCCACTCGGTGAAGAAGTCCGATACCCAGTTGAAATGTGCAGGTATATAGTTTAGCGGTTTTGTACCGCACGGAGGAGTTATCATTTCCAAAGTTCGCCTTGGGACAGTTTGTACGTAGCCAAACTGACGTAGCACTCTATCCGGCATATAAGCCTCCTGGATCTCATGACAAATGATAACACCGTGATATAAGGCGACTGGTTGCAACGGACGGGTAGTCTGTCGCAAATCACGGTATGGATCCCATACAATCTGCACCGCATAAAATGTAGCATAACGTCATTTAGCATAACGTAGTAAATTCATACCAATTAAGTACAATATTCGGTCTAAATTCACCTCTTCTGTCGTCATTTCTTCGAGTGCATGCCGTAGAGCGGCCAATGTGTGAGAACGTTTGGCATCTACCGTACTTGGCTTCCATCGGCACATTCTAGGCATGTTCTCGTCATACCCTCGGTTCAGGCTCGCCCGCTGCAAGGTTGGAAAGTGCTCGTATATCCATGCCTACACGTTACCGGAATTATATTAGTCCAAAACAAATTAACACAATTTGAATTTATGTAAACAAGTTGACAAAGATATATCTATACATGGAGTAGAGTCTGGCATCCGGAAATAGTCTTCGAACCCACACGGGATGCCGCACCAAGCTCGCGGTAAAGGTATGCCAGTATACCGCTTCCCCAAGAAATTTGCTCCACCGTATCAATGTTGTCCAAATTGATGAGATATTTCGCATTAATGGACGTTCCGGACTTATCCGTAATGCCGACAGCCCCTAAGATGAACTGCATATATCCGCGGGCCACATTATCGCTATTATCAATTTGGGAGGCCGTCTCAGCGAATATCTCCTCCAAATATTTTAGAGGAAGTCCATAGGACTTCTTGAATTCTCGAATACTAGTAAAACTAGTGGAATCAACTCCCAGACACCCGGATACATGATCCACAATATAGTCGTAATAGTCGAGGCTGGAGTTATCAAAAGTACGATTCTGCATGGGACGACCATCAACCCTAAGTCCCAATATATGATGGACGTCATCGAGGGTAATCGTCAACTCCCCATTGGGTAGATGGAAAGTGTTGGTCTCTGGATGCCACCTTTCTACAAATGCAGAAATCAGTGCATTATCCACCGTCGTATATGCGTTGCTAGCCAGATATTGTAGACCGGTGGGACTGATTTTTGCCTTCACATCATCTCCCAATAATGCATACTTCCATGTATTGCATTTTTTGCCATGGTTGATCACCGTCAACAAACGACCACTCTCCTAAAAAGTCAACAATTGGATGAAATTAAACCTCCATGTAAAATTAACTTTGAACTTACAACTATATATAAATTTATCATAACGTAATGTACTTACCGGATTGTTCCATATTTGGTATGCAATATGGTTTTCAATCGACGGTAACATAGAGCAACCGTTTGGACGAGTGTCGCCTGGACTATCTGCCTGCTCAGAAGGTCCCGAACCATCAGTAGGCTGAGAAGGTCTCTCGACAGGACTATCTGCAGGCTGAGAAGGTCCTGAACCATCAGTAGGCCGATTTGGAACATTTGGCATGTCCTCATCGGAGGAGGAAGAAGAGCCGGAAGAACTAGGAGGAGCACGTCTCTTTGTGGCAATCTTCTTCGTCAATGGACGTCTCCTCACTTCAGGGCGTGCCTCGGCCTCGCGGATAGTCACGCCTTGCGAAACTGTGCGTTCCTTACGCATCGACGCAGTAGGGCGTCTTCTCATTTCTTCATCCACAGTGTCCTTTCCAGGGGCATGACTATAAGATACAGACAAAAATTAATTTCTATTTTAACATAATAAGTGAATTTTTTCCCAGGACTGTAGCCATTTCTACAGTCCTGTAAGTATACAGGACTGCTGTTTTCTCAACAGTCCTAATCTTTTAGGACTGTAGAATTTCCTACAGTCCCATATATATTTAGGACTGTAGGAAATTCGACAGTCCTATATATATATAGGACTGTCGAATTTCCTACAGTCCTAAATGTATATGGGACTGTAGGAAATTCTACAGTCCTGCTCGAAACTGCTCGACAATGTCGAGCAGTCTCGATATTGTACGCCCTAAAATCATGTTCCAAACGACTTCTATGTCTAAACTACATCCTAGACTCCGCCAAGGACTAGTATGCCCTCATTTGAAAGAAAATAACTCAAAATTTTCAATATGCAAGATGATTTCTTATAATTTATGGACAATTTTTCAAATACAATAGCACAAGGAGAATGATGATTTCTACCTTGCTTCTTTCGAGACTTTGGGAGCCATCGACAAGGAGGAGGAGGACAGCGGAGTAAGGCCGGCGGGAGGGGGTCGGCTGAGGGGGGAAAGCAAAGGTCGGGCTGAGGGGGGGGGGAAGCTAGGTTTGAGAAGAATGTTTCTTTTCAAATACCTGGGCTAGCCCCAAGTATAAACTTGGGCTAGTATGAGTAAATGTTCCTCTCTTGTGGGCTAGCCCCAATCCTGGGCTAGCCCCAAGTAAAATGGGCAGTGCCCTTATCAAAAGCCTTTATTTAGTTGTTTAAGTATTTGTTTGTTTGATCTTCTTATTTTAACTAGATTTATTAATAAACTATTATTAATACAACTATAATTACTAATATTTGATTATTTAGTAAGGAACTCAGAAATTTATTGAAATAAAATTAGAAGAGTTACAGACCCTAACATATTTATAAATACACAAGTTGAGGTTACATGAGTATCTTGAGATGTAGATAATGCTAGTATATAGTTTAAGTTACTTTGATTTGTTGTGTACAAATATTAGAGGACAATATTATATATTTGTGCATGGAGACCTATAGGGATAACACTAGTAACCTTGTGTTGGGAAGCAACTTAGCAACCCATTGAACCCTATAATGATGTTGTGTTAGTTGTGCTATTGTACATGTTTATTGTGCATTAGTGTAATGGCTAATTTAATATTATTATATTTAGGCTCATTGGATTGCACGAGCGTGGATTCAGGAGCAGATTCTTTGTACTTACAGCTTGGAGATCCAGGCAAGTATACCTTGTCTTATTGTACTGTTTAAATTCAGTTATTATATTTAACATGTTTATTGCTTTGAATATTATATAACTGTGCGCGTCCGAGATTGACGAGGGTGCAGTCGACGAATGCGTCGATGAGTAGTATAGTGTATCGACCTAGTCTTTAGCTGACTCACATAATATTGTAGAGGTATTTTAATATCTCCCAAGACCATGTGTCACGTCCCAGTCCCAAAATACACGGGACTAGGCCACATGGCAATAGCCAGCTGTCACGTCTCCGAGGATATCCCAATTTAATGGATCCTAACGAAGAGTGCTACGTTGTCCTAAGTACTAACATGTCCCATATCAATCAACAATAGGAAATCTAATCTCATCCACAATATAAACAACAAGAATGTACTAATAATAACTGCTGGAAGATAAACGCCAGTCTCAAAATATCATAGTACAACAAAGAATGTCTGGTGGGGACAAACCCACTACTATGACGAAATAAAAGTACTGAAATGACAGATAAAAGAGAATGACTAGGGCATCGGTTGACTAGATAGTGGTGCATCCAATTCTGTCACTACCACATTCTGAAAACAGGGATATTTTCGATTTTTTATAATTAATAGTATTGTGGTATTTATATTAAATGATTTCTCAATATTGTATTTAAATTAGATAATTGCATGAGGTGTGTATTTAAATATATTATATTATATACTGTGTTCTTAATGTCTGAGCTGGTAGACTTGACCTAGAGGCCACTAGACGAACACCTGATCGAATAATGGGGATTATGTATCTAATTGTTTTATTTTAGAATTTATTTATTGGAGGTTGTATTTAATTACCGTAATTTATTTAATTATTGCGTGCTGCCGTTGCTTCGATATTTGGAGCGCTACCTAACTTTTGCCTTCCAACAAATTTCACAACATTGCCCTAGACATGCCCGCCTTCCATTCTGCTATTTTTGCAACTCATAATTATGCTCTCTGTGCATTATTTCTAGCCGCACAAAAATCGTCGCGGACGTTATTTAATAAAATTCCAATTTTGTATCGTTGTGCGTTCCAATCGAAATTGGAGGCAATTTTGACCTATTTTTTTCGTACGACCCAAATTAGGGTAATATTCTGTTCTGAGTCTTCTTCATTAATGCTATTGATGACCCGACCTGATTTTGGCCCCATGTCCTCCTAATTAATTTTAGAACACAACTCGCATTTATTTCTAATTAAATTGAGGATACTATTTTAACCGATTCTAAAAATCTCAATTTAATTCCAGTGCCCTGCTATTTGAGCCCATACCAAACTTACAGCGCCCCCTCACTCTGTAAAACACCGGACACCGAATCGCCCGCCAAATTTTTTGTCATTTTATGCGTCTGTGCAAATACCCAAATTTAAGGGGGCTAATTTACAAATTTGCATTTTTGGTGTCAACACCCATTTGTTTAAAACAATGAGGGAGCCCTAATAATATTGTTACTAATCAACCCACACCCTCATCCCCACATGAAAATTCCTTCATGTTTAATCTGGACCACCCATTTAATGGGCCAATCCTAACCCTTGATTTCACACTCTCTCTCTCCCTATTTAATGTCATGTCACATCAACCCTAATCCCCAAAACTAGCCCCCCAAACTCCTCAACCGTAGCCTCCTTCCCCATCCAAAAATTTTCCTTTTCTTCTTCTCTTCTTCTTCTTATCCTTTTATTATTTTGTTTTTGAAATAAAGGGGAGGGGGAAACACTGTTCATTCCTGCTGCATACTTCCCCAGTCCGGCGGCCCACCCTACTCCGGTCGGCTGACCCTGACCCCATCTCCGGCGGCCCTACCGAGCTACACCTCTCCGGCACCACCACTGCCAGCAAGTCGAGCCTCCCCTCCCTGCCTGTCCGGCCATCCTCCACGGCGGCTGTCCACCACACGCTTCGAGCCGCCATTGCCAGCTTCCTCTCTTCCCGCTCCAACAAGAATGCCAAGCCCTCGCGAACTCCTCCTCCTTCCTGCTCTTCTTCCTCCGATATCGACTCGGCGAACCCGTCACCGAAGGATCTTGCCGTTCTCCTCGAAGTCGAGGGGTTCTTGCTGATGCACACCGTTCAGGCAATCGTGAAGCTTTTAATCCTTCAGGAAGCGTGGGCTGGATTGTGCAAATTGTACAGAGCCAGTATACATGGACCTAACTAGAGAGGCTGGTGGTGATGAAGAAAGAGATAGAGACTTGAAATTCTTGAGTATTGGGTTCATAGTTGTTATTGAAGGAAGTTGGAGGATTAGGGAGGACATATGTTTTTGAGAGTAGAAGAAGATTAGGAAGTGGAGCGGTCCATTCATTGTTTGAGCAATTGATTGAAGAAGACACGCAGGAATCCACTATTTCAAGCCCTAGAGAAGATGACAGAAGAACTCATGCTTTTGGGCTTTATATCTCTGCTCCTAACGGCCAGCTCAGCAATTATTTCAAGTTTCTGCATCGACTCAAAGTTCTATAATAGTCACTTTTCTCACTGTAACCAATCTGAGGCTGAGGATACAATTGGTGATGAAGGCAATGCTGAAGGAAGTAATTGTGAGCCTCTCTCTCTCTTTCAGTATATGTTTTGTTTTGGGCGTAGAGTTTTAACTTAGTCTTTAGACCTAATGTGGCTTGAGCTAACATTGATATAAGTATAAGAAATCAACCGTAATTTTTGATAGAGATAAGGAATTTTGACTTGTTTAAATAATAATAATAAAATTGATGGTCTTTAATATATATGGTAAATATATTGTTCAACCTATATATATATATTATGCATGAATTAAATGGTACATATATATATATTGTATATGTATTTTGGGTGCAAGTAAATAATGTAGGTGTTAATGTTAGTTAATAATGGGTATATGTGTGTTAGATGTATATCTACTAGATAACCCTAGTTGACCCGTATCGTACCTGGCATAGCCCCGATTTATGTTTTTGTGTTGTGTTAGTGTAGCATCTGATACAGGTATTATTTTGATATGTCATTAGGACTGTTGGTTCCTCCAGGCGATACTCTGGAACAGGACCTCAGTATTCACCAGCTAAGGACCCCAAGGCGAGTACATTCTCTGATTAGTTTCTAATTCATGATATCTTCTATGTTTCATTGTATCTAGTGTAAATATCTACATTTCGACACGCTGGTTACACGGATTGGTATACACGGATCTCGTCATGAGATGTTATTCCTTTTTCATGGTGTAGCTTGTACAAGACTTGTTTCCTTGATTATCTTGTGCATGTACAGACACTGATTCCCGGGGAGACTTGCTACCTCCCTAGGGAATCCCGTGCCATAGCGTACCATGATTGGATCTACTATACCAGTCGGGGGTGGGGAGTATTTTAGTATAGATATGTGATCATACCCAACTTTACATGCATCATAGCTCACCCCACATCTCACGTCGGGTGCGGCCTGACCATTTACATGCTTCATAGCTGTTACGTGTGATTAGCCTGACCTCTACATGCATCATAGCTAACCAACGGTTAGCCTGACCTTACATGAATCATAGCTAATCACATGTAACCAGCCTGATCAAGTTCCCAAGCCGATCACATGTTTAAGCTAGTACTCACACACTTAGTCATAGGCTTCTTGCTCATTGACATATTGTTTCTTTTCCTGCATTTACTTACAGTATTTCTTTTATTGTACATTTCTCGTACCTATACATGCATCTCGTATATTTCCATCTAGAACTGCTACATAGTTTATATCATTAATATAGAACTGCTATTTAGAGATGTACTTTGCTCCTTCCTGACTGGAAAATATTTTCCAGACTGTGACCTTAGTGGACTTGTTTCTGACACACTTGGGGGATTGGATGTTACTGATTGCAGGTATGACTATTTTGTCGTTAGACTTGTCTTGTATTTCTTGTTTGCCTTGATATCTCATCGTGCTTTAGTTTAGGTGATTGAGTATTTCTAACACTATTTTATGATATCCACGTCTCCTTATGGAGTTGGGTATTCATGTGAGTTTGATTAGATAGTTACATGACCTAGACAGCGTTCTACCGCCGATGCTACGGCGTAGGCTGGACGTACCCACGCACTCGTACCCCTAAACCGGGTACGGATCGTGACACGTTTTTAGTGGTGGCCCATACAGGTCAGACTTCTCAAGTTGTGCGATGTCATAGTAGTACGACGTCTTAGTTGTACTACTACGTGCCTGCTATAGAATATAGGATATAGGATACTAGGATGAGAGAGGATACTCAATCACAAATTCTTGAGAGATTCCTGGGACGACCCCTTGAGAATCTTATTATAATTTATAATTTAAATCTTTTCTTGTTTCCGTCCGCTCTCGCTTGTTGTTATTGAACTTGATTCTTGTTGATCAGTTATTAAATTAAAATCTTGGTATCATTGTTGAGTTTGATTCTTGTTGACCAGTTGTTAAATTTAATTCTTGGTATCGTTGTTGAGTTAATTTCATATCGAGATGAATTTTACGGGCTAAAATTTACGGTATCATCTGATGACATATGTTGATGAGGACAGTGAGAAAGGTAAAACGTCTACTTTGGTTATGGACCCTAGAGTTTATCGCAGCCATATTAGCTGTGGTGACGAGAACGTAGGAACCTGACTTGGATGTACATACTATAGTTATGAAACTTAGAGTCTCTCGCAGCCATACCGGTTGGCGTGGCGAAGATTCTAGATGACATGATTATAGAGTTGCATACCTTAGTTACGAAACCTATAGTTTATCGCATCTATGCTTACTGGCGTGGCGAGGATTCTGAGTGTCATGATTTCAGACAGACGTGTATGATTATCAGATTGTATCTTAAATTGGTTCTTAAAGTATCATCTCAAGACTTATCTATTTATGTTATTCCAGAACTTTGTTCCATCGCTTCTTTTCTTTACTAGCAGTAAAGATACCTTCAGTCCTTAACCCAGTTCTTTTGAGCCTTATTTCTTTAAGGATCCTTGTTAGTGTGATAATTAGTGACTTGCAATTTTGGTTGTGTCTTGTATTAGTTTGACTGAGTGTGACTTGTGAGTTTGTAAGTGTTTCTTAGTTGGACATGTGAGCAGTAGGCTTTAATCTAGAGTTAGCCCTTAGCATAGTACCTTGTACCAATGGTTCTAGGATAAGTGTCATTAGAGACTGTGAGTAGAAGGAGAGTATAGAGTATCAGTGATAGTTCAAGAGTTAGTATCAGAGCTAACATACCCGCCCTGGATAATCATGATTATGCACTTGAGTGATCTATGTAAACAATTAGGTATCAAGGAATAGTATTAAGGATTAATGGAGCATAACGTTCAATTTGATGATTGATATCGGGTGTGTTAAAGGTAAAGGAATTTATATGCATGAGGAGTTATAATGAGGTATCATGAGTAGAGAAATATCGGAATTGGTAATGAAATGGTGAAGCGTATCACAGATTAGTGTAACAGGCTATGAAAGGTTAAAGGGAAATATCTATACAACCATCGAGATGAGGAACCATATACATGCCCATGAGAGTAAAGAAACATGAGTGTTATAGTAGATACATGTAATCATGAGTTCTAATAAGTTTGAGGAGATGATACAATAATGAAGCTTGCGATATCATACCAAGGGTACTAATGATTCTATAACGAGGATTAGTCAAGAATGACGATAATAACAGTAAGCACTCCGTGTGATGATAATTGGATGATATACCAGTTAATATAGATTGAAAATCATGGAAGAAAATACATGTGATGATAACTTTGATCATTGAAGGAAATAGTGCAAGTGATTCGGGCAGTACAATGCTAGTACACAGTTTTAGACAATAGATGTTTTGAGTGCACCTCAAAAATTAGAGACCGTGAGCTTATGGATTTATAAATTAAAGAGTGGAAATAAATTTTAACTTTGAGAATTATTGAGGAGTTGAGATTGTGTCATAAATTTTTGAGGATTTCAAATATTGATTCAATAAACATGGTCAAGGCTACAAAGATTTTACAAGTGATTAAAATTTTTATTTCGATGATGAGTATCTGACTTTGAGGAGGTATATACAATTTATTTTAAGTTGATCGAGAAATTAAACCTTGACGATTATTTTGAGGATTAATTTTATGGTAGATGAGAGATATGAATATTAATATATGAGTAGATGATATACATGTGTAAGGATCTGATGACTTGAGCATGATTGAGATGGCACCGCAGACTGACTTGGGTGTCCATCTAAAGTTGTAGTAGAAAGGGTTTAGCACTTAGTATGGTGTGTTATACTTGGTGTGCACTTGAGTGATAAGAACAAATAGTATGGACAATTGTAGTAGGAACGAGAACTAGCAGTGGGTGTACTATAGTAGAACAGGGGTACCTAAAGAGATAGAGGTATCAAACTTTACGTGTATCTTTGACCTATGATTGTGTTGGAGGTTCTTGGTATCAGATTTAGGTATTAATAGACAGGTGTGTGCGATATGGATATGTTCATGGATTTTGTGGATTAATGATTAGTTGATATGGGTACCAGTGTATAGGAATAGGAATTAGTTAGTGAATGTGCTAGAGTTAAGTGTTTGTTAGAGATAGCAGATACTACAAGTAATATGGTAGCAGGTTCTTCTTTTTCCTAATACTCCCGTCTCTTGATTGATTGATTTCCTTAGTGTTGTAGTTCATATTCATGATTTTCTTGTTAGAATATAACTAGTAGTACACCCTAACAGAGACTGAAATACCATGACAAAAGATACATGACCTATATATTTTTCTTAAATTGCATGGCTGTAGGTAGAGTTTTCTTAAACCATGATCATTAGGGTTTTGACCATAGCAAAGATCTATGACAAGGTTATGACTAACAAAAAGGGACAAGATGATTAAATTGTGGATGAGCTTTAATATAAATAAAGAATTTAGGGGTTGTTATAACAGAGTTGATGGATCATTGATTTTGCGAAAATCGAGGTATGATTGAAATTCGAGGATAAACATTAACTTAAATGGAGAAGTAAGAAATTAACATGGCAAAATTAAGGATTTCTTAATTTTAGGAAGGTTATGATACGATAAAATTGGTGATGAAAAAAAATTTTTTTTTAGGAGATTGTCATTATATTTATTTGACCGCAAGTTATTAAAATTTTTTATATTGTAGACGTTGCAGTGTCGCACTATTGAGTATTTGAGGAAAAAGGAAACTGAAGAATCGGATCATTGATGGATTACTGTTGAATTCAGACTTTTGGGACGAGATTCAATACATGGATTGAAATTAAATTGAGGAACAGATATCAAATTTCGAGTATTTAATTAACTTAAAATTTTGGAGGAAATTGTGAGAAAAATGGACTTTGATTTTTATTTTCGAGGATATTGCAAGAATACAGTAATTTCAAAAAATTTTGAGATTGTGAAATGGCAAGGTGGATTACTACCTGATTTTGTGATTGATGAATTTAACTATTGATGAGAAATAAAATAATGAATAAACACTACTATGAGGACTTTAAATTTCGAGGACGAAATTCTTTTAAGGAGGGTAGACTTGTCACTACCACATTCTGAAAACAGGGGTATTTTCGATTTTTTATAATTAATAGTATTGTGGTATTTATATTAAATGATTTCTCAATATTGTATTTAAATTAGATAATTGCATGAGGTGTGTATTTAAATATATTATATTATATACTGTGTTCTTAATGTCTGAGCTGGTAGACTTGACCTAGAGGCCACTAGACGAACACTTGATCGAATAATGGGGATTATGTATCTAATTATTTTATTTTAGAATTTATTTATTGGAGGTTGTATTTAATTACCGTAATTTATTTAATTATTGCGCGCTGCCGTTGCTTCGATATTTGGAGCGCTACCTGACTTTTGCCTTCCAATAAATTTCACAACATTGCCCTAGACATGCCTGCCTTCCATTCTGCTATTTTTGCAACTCATAATTATGCTCTCTGTGCATTATTTCTAGCCGCACAAAAATCGTCGCAGACGTTATTTAATAAAATTCTAATTTTGTATCGTTGTGCGTTCCAATCGAAATTGGAGGCAATTTTGACCTATTTTTTCGTACGACCCAAATTAGGGTAATATCTGTTCTGAGTCTTCTTCATTAATGCTATTGATGACCCGACCTGATTTTGGCCCCATGTCCTCCTAATTAACTTTAGAACACAACTCGCATTTATTTCTAATTAAATTAAGGATACTATTTTAACCGATTCTAAAAATCCCAATTTAATTCCAGTACCCTGCTATTTGAGCCCATACCAAACTTACAGCGCCCCCTCACTCTGCAAAACAGCGGACACCGAATCGCCCGCCAAATTTTTCGTCATTTTATGCGTCTGTGCAAATACCCAAATTTAAGGGGGCTAATTTGCAAATTTGCATTTTTGGTGTCAACACCCATTTGTTTAAAACAATGAGGGAGCCCTAATAATATTGTTACTAATCAACCCACACCCTCATCCCCACATGAAAATTCATTCATGTTTAATCTGGACCACCCATTTAATGGGCCAATCCTAACCCTTGATTTCACACACTCTCTCTCCCTATTTAATGTCATGTCACATCAACCCTAATCCCCAAAACTAGCCCCCCAAACTCCTCAACCGTAGCCTCCTTCCCCATCCAAAATTTTTTCTTTTCTTCTTCTTATCCTTTTATTATTTTGTTTTTGAAATAAAGGGGAGGGGGAAACACTGTTCATTCCTGCTGCATACTTCCCCAGTCCAGCGGCCCACCCTACTCCGGTCGGCTGACCCTGACCCCATCTCCGGCGGCCCTACCGAGCTACACCTCTCCGGCACCACCACTGCCAGCAAGTCGAGCCTCCCCTCCCTGCCTGTCCGGCCATCCTCTGTCACGCCCCGATCCCGTGGAATCGTTAGTCGTCCCCCGGGCGTGACCGCCGTGCGGGCCTAGGTTGCGCACCGCACAAGGCTGAGTATTTTTGTTTCGCATAGCGAGCACATATTCAGAGTACGCAGATAATTGAACACAGATTGAAACATGGAAAGTTCTCTTTTATTGATAATATGAACATCTATTACAAACTCCTTGAACTGAGTCATAAGGATTGCCTCTGTGGGCTTACAAAAGTGTTGACACAAAATGAGATAGCAGTCCTGTACATTACATCCCTTACTAAACTCAAAATATAAGACCTTGGGACGGAACGACTGCCTTGCCACGAAGCTGCATGATTGCTTTGGTGGCTAGCTTCTTCTTCAAAAGGCTTCTTCTTCAAAATGCTTCTAAGGTGGCACGGTCGAGGCATGCTTGCAGCTGGACTGGATTGGGGTTTGTCTCCTGCTCCTCGCTTGGTTCTCCTAGCGCGGGAAACCTGTTTCAACGAGGGTCAGTACATCAAAACGTACTGGTGAAGGCAAGCTAACCCAACTATACCAATCAACACGTTGTCTTATTGAAGCATGCATATTTATCGTGGGTTTCTATCTTGCCTTAGTTCATTTTACAACAAGACATAGATATAGAATTATTGAAATAACCCGCCACCGTTCGGTGGCATTTACCTTTCCGTCAGAACCACCTGCACAATACTTACCTTGCCTTCCCTGTCAAGAAGACACAAGTTAGTTGCAACAGGTTTAAATATACGAGGGGATCACTGGCTTTGATGCCATAATGGACGGTCTTAGTCTCAGGCTAAGGTGACGGAGGCACATGTATCGCTGCACGCCATCTCGCCTATGGGAGAGACTAATCTTGAGGTTCCGTCCGGATCGGATCGGTGCCAGTGCCCCAGCGACCGTCCGCAGGAACCGAGAGGCCTTGTGCACAAGTTGTCCGTGATCAACGGCGTTTGTGTTAAGTTTGCATTTATGTATCTGAGGCAATGAATTCAAGGGATATGTAGCATTGTGTGATGTATTTTGCATAGTCTCCCTGAATAATTGATGCATGGCAAAGGGTGTTCTACATATAGCATATTTATAGAAGAAGAAGTAAGCATTCTAACTTGTATATATGCATATGGTAAATATTTTGAATAAGCAAGCATGTAGTAAGTAACCGTTCACGAGTTTCAATGACAAGCATACAGATCCAAGTCTATTCCCTTATTATCTTGATATCTTTTAGTTATTACTTGGTATCGTTTGATCGGGGCAAGCACGAACACAAGAATTAGATGTGAAGACTAGCAAGAAGGGCTAGCTAATCGGGTTGGTAGCCACTCACTTTAGTGGTTGGAAGGAGGAAGGAAGGAAGTGCTTTAGGCGTCCGTTCGAGCGACGACTACAGCCGGTTCACCTGTATTGACACGAACAGCTGATCAGTACTTCTTCCTCTCTTTCCCTTATCGGAATTGAAGTGCAGTCCTAAGAACGAAAGCAATGAAATCCATCGAAACCGTTCAAGAAAACCCAAGCAAATCCGAAATCCAACTCAAGGCACGAAAGCAACAAGCGACAGCGAAAACTAGGCAACAAAAGAATGCAGCGGAGAGGTCCCTCCTGACTCTGCCGCTAAGTCGATCCCGGGGGCACGGTCCACTGAATATGGGAATCGATTCCGAAGAAACAAATCCATAACGAGGACGAGTTCTTAATTCAATCTATCCCGATCGAACGATACCGTCTTGTATTTCTTAGCCGCGCTCCCCGAATAGGGGGAACGGGGCACCACATCCTCCACGGCGGCTGTCCACCACACGCTTCGAGCCGCCATTGCCAGCTTCCTCTCTTCCCGCTCCAACAAGAATGCCAAGCCCTCACGAACTCCTCCTCCTTCCTGCTCTTCTTCCTCCGATATCGACTCGGCGAACCCGTCACCGATGGATCTTGCCGTTCTCCTCGAAGTCGAGGGGTTCTTGCTGATGCACACCGTTCAGGCAATCATGAAGCTTTTAATCCTTCAGGAAGCGTGGGCTGGATTGTGCAAATTGTACAGAGCCAGTATACATGGACCTGACTAGAGAGGCTGGTGGTGATGAAGAAAGAGATAGCGACTTGAAATTCTTGAGTATTGGGTTCATAGTTGTTATTGAAGGAAGTTGGAGGATTAGGGAGGACATATGTTTTTGAGAGTAGAAGAAGATCAGGAAGTGGAGCGGTCCATTCATTGTTTGAGCAATTGATTGAAGAAGACACGCAGGAATCCACTATTTCAAGCCCTAGAGAAGATGACAGAAGAACTCATGCTTTTGGGCTTTATATCTCTGCTCCTAACGGCCAGCTCAGCAATTATTTCAAGTTTCTGCATCGACTCAAAGTTCTATAATAGTCACTTTTCTCACTGTAACCAATCTGAGGCTGAGGATACAACTGGTGATGAAGGCAATGCTGAAGGAAGTAATTGTGAGCCTCTCTCTCTCTTTCATTATATGTTTTGTTTTGGGCGTAGAGTTTTAACTTAGTCTTTAGACCTAATGTGGCTTGAGCTAACATTGATATAAGTATAAGAAATCAACCATAATTTTTGATAGAGATAAGGAATTTTGACTTGTTTAAATAATAATAATAAAATTGATGGTCTTTAATATATATGGTAAATATATTGTTCAACCTATATATATATATATATATATATTATGCATGAATTAAATGGTACATATATATATATTGTATATGTATTTTGGGTGCAAGTAAATAATGTAGGTGTTAATGTTAGTTAATAATGGGTATATGTGTGTTAGATGTATATCTACTAGATAACCCTAGTTGACCCGTATCGTACCTGGCATAGCCCCGATTTATGTTTTTGTGTTGTGTTAGTGTAGCATCTGATACAGGTATTATTTTGATATGTCATTAGGACTGTTGGTTCCTCCAGGCGATACTCTGGAATAGGACCTCAGTATTCACCAGCTAAGGACCCCAAGGCGAGTACATTCTCTGATTAGTTTCTAATTCATGATATCTCCTATATTTTATTGTATCTAGTGTAAATATCTATATTTCGACACGCTGGTTACACGGATTGGTATACACGGATCTCGTCATGAGATGTTATTCCTTTTTCATGGTGTAGCTTGTACAAGACTTGTTTCCTTGATTATCTTGTGCATGTACAGACACTGATTCCCGGGGAGACTTGCTACCTCCCTAGGGAATCCCGTGCCATAGCGTACCATGATTGGATCTACTATACCAGTCGGGGGTGGGGAGTATTTTAGTATAGATATGTGATCATACCCAACTTTACATGCATCATAGCTCACCCCACATCTCACGTCGGGTGCGGCCTGACCATTTACATGCTTCATAGCTGTTACGTGTGATTAGCCTGACCTCTACATGCATCATAGCTAACCAACGGTTAGCCTGACCTTACATGAATCATAGATAATCACATGTAACCAGCCTGATCAAGTTCCCAAGCCGATCACATGTTTAAGCTAGTACTCACACACTTAGTCATAGGTTTCTTGCTCATTGACATATTGTTTCTTTTTCTGCATTTACTTACAGTATTTCCAGTATTTCTTTTATTGTACATTTCTCGTACCTATACATGCATCTCGTATATTTCCATCTAGAACTGCTACATAGTTTATATCATTAATATAGAACTGCTATTTAGAGATGTACTTTGCTCCTTCCTGACTGGAAAATATTTTCCAGACTGTGACCTTAGTGGACTTGTTTCTGACACACTTGGGGGATTGGATGTTACTGATTGCAGGTATGACTATTTTGTCGTTAGACTTGTCTTGTATTTCTTGTTTGCCTTGATATCTCATCGTGCTTTAGTTTAGGTGATTGAGTATTTCTAACACTATTTTATGATATCTACGTCTCCTTATGGAGTTGGGTATTCATGTGAGTTTGATTAGATAGTTACATGACCTAGACAGCTTTCTACCGCCGATGCTGCGGCGTAGGCTGGACGTACCCACGCACTCGTGCCCCTAAACCGGGTGCGGGTCGTGACAAATTCTAGGCAGAATGCCTACCAATTAATCTCGGAAACTCTAACGGTAGCACCTCTAGCTCCTCCTCGGTAGCGTACCTCGTCTCCTGTCCTGGACCGTACACTGTGGGGTAATATGCCTCGTCCAAATCTAGAAAGGTACCAGGTCCTCAGAGGGACGTAACAAGATACATAGAAGCATGCCATATATAAATACTGAATAAAATAAATAAAATAAAGGGTGTGCTAACCATCTAAGTGAATGCAATGTGAGGACAACTTTGGTACGTATGGATAGGCGTAGGCATATAACGTCCAACACCCCGAAGAGCGTGGCAGCAGTGCAGTATATCGTCCATATCGCTCCAAAGAACGTGGCAGCAGTACAGTATATCATCCATATCGCTCCGAAGAACGTGACAGCAGTGTAAAGGGAGTCATTGGATCCGTGGTTCCTCTGGATACTACGGATTCCAATGGGTGTATCCCATACGCCTACTAATGTCCTCCCCGTCCAATGTAGATACACAAGTCGAATACTCGACGTGCATACCACGTATCTAGATGCCAAGTCTCTACAAATGAAATAATCCTGAATTACGTACTAACTGTGACGCATGTCACACGCACCGATAGCTAGTTGAGTACGTGACCCGCATCCCAATATGCATTTATTACTGTAAAACGTGTAAGAGTGTCAGGTCCTGGAAGATAACAGAGTATCCTCCTATTGGGGTGAGTCTGCTATTGCCTAGGTCAAGTACACTACTCATCGACGCATCCGTCGACTGCACCCGAGTCAATCTCGGACGCGCACAGTTGTATAAAAGAAAAGCAACCAGAATATAATACAACATATGTATAATTTAAATTAGACAGTAAATATGGCAAGGTATCTTGCTTGGGTCCTCAAACTGTGAATGCCAATAGCCTGCTCCTGCGGTGTCTCCTGGCTAGTCCAGTGACCCTAAACACACAATATAATATAGCAATCTAGCATCAGACACTAAAGTAACACACACAGACACTACGACGCTGCTCTTAGGTACTGTCGCAAGGGTCGCGGCTGGTCGACTACAGAGTCGCGTGTACATGTAGTTAGGGTGCACACATGTCCTGTCCTCGGTTATTGTGTCTTCCGCGACAATAAGTTACCACGTTATGGGTTTTTCGGAACTATTTGTTCTGTATAATTTCATGTCCTTATTCCTCATGTTTAAGTGCACTAGGTCTATGTCTACGTTTCTATTGGTGAAATATATAAATCTTTAATCACAGGTCATATCATTAGGGTAATTACTATTTATTAATTACTATCTATTCTAATTAACACTCATACATAAACATATAGGGTTTCTTATTGCATAGCTTGTGTCCAACTCTATGACACACGACACGACGACACAATGCCAATGAAGAAAAGAGGTAATACAATGTTTACCTAGTCGTGGTCGAGAGGGGGGGTTCTGCCTCGTCGATGAGTCCTCCGGCGATCGATGGAGCTCCAGTCGACAGTCAAAAGCAGCGACAGCAATAACTACAATAGGTGCAGCGGCGGCAGCAGTAGTCTGGCAACGGCGGCAGGCGGTCTGGGGTGGTGCTGGTCGGGGATCAGAACGTGGGGGAGGTCGGGGTCGGCCGGACAGGGGTGGATGGCGATGTTGGAGGCGGCTGGGGGCAGTCGGGATTCGTCGTCGGGTTTGATGCTCGGGTTTGAGGGTGGTGGAGATGGGGTTGGCAGTCAGTGCAGGTGGTGGTGCGGTGATGTTGGGGTGGTGGAGTCGGTGGTCAAGCGAGTGGTTGTGGCAGAGATGGTGGCGTCTTACAGTGGTGGGTGTTGGAAAGTCGAGGGAAGGGAAGGGGAGGTGCTCGGTTAGTGTAGGGAATTAGGCTAGGGTTTGAGGGTTGAACGATTACTTATGATTTTTAGGGTTTCTTCTTAGGGAAATGTATATTTATATGGGAGGGGAATTTTGGGCTACCCTCGGGATTTGGGCCTGTCCGGACTCCTTGGGGTGGGGGCTGGTCCACATGAGGGTGGCCACGTGGGCTTGGTTAGGTCCTATTTTGAGTGAACTTGGCCTCCAATTAATTAAATTAAAGACCAATGCACACGGCATTCTTTTGTCAATTGAAAACACATGGTATTAAAATTGGGTGGAACACAAGAGTCATGGGCGTAGCAGGCTCAGAATAGATTAATACCCTTATTTGGGTTATATGGAATATGGTTGTGTTTGTGCCTCAAATTCAAATAAAAAATGGGAAATTATGAGAAATTGGATTTATTGGAATTATACATAGACGTTTGTAATGAATATTGCGCAGCTTAAATAAAGCACAATATTGAGTATCTAAAAGTTACACAAGGGTCAGATGGGTAGTCCGGCATGTCTAGGAGTTGAGTATGAAATTTTTTTGAAGGTAAATACTAGTTAGCGCTCCAAACATCGAAGCAATGGTGAGGTATAATAAGTCACATAATTGTTGCACATTAATCCTAATTGTATTCAAATTAATCCTAGTCTCTCAATTTAAGTTAAATTAAATCCTAAATTGGTCGAGGAGGTTTACAATCTACCCTCTTTAGATTATTTCTTTCTTGAAATTAAAACATACGTAAGCTGAACTACTGACTGAAATTAAAATGCTACTACATACCTAGTCCTTCGAAGAGATGGGGATAGCGCTGTCAAATATCCTCTTCACGCTCCCAGGTCGACTTGCCTGGTGCATGATGCCTCTATGCGACACGGACTAGAGGGATAGTCTGACCTCGCAATACCTTCTCACTTCTGTCCAGAATCTCAACAGGATCCTCTTGGTATGATAAGCTTGGGTCGACTATGATTTCTGAATGGTCAAGCACATGACTCGGATCTGGTATGTGCCTCCTCAGCTGAGATACATAGAAGACGATATGGACTCCTTCCAAAGTCTGCGGTAAGGCTAACCTGCAAGCAACCTCTCCGATGCGTTCTAACATATCGAATGGTCCGATGTACCCCGGATTTAGCCTCCCTCTGCCTCCAAATTTGATAGTCCCTCGAGTATGTGAGATCTTTAGAAATACGTGATCTCCAACCTGGAACTCTAAGGGTCGTCGATGCGTATTCACCCAATGCTTCTGCCTGTCATGTGCTGCTCGTAGGTGTCCTTGGATCTTCTTCACCTTCTCCACTATACGAACAACCAACTCTGGTCCGAGAATCTGTCTCTCGCCTATATCGCTCCAACATACTGGGGAACGATACTTTCTTCCATACAACGCTTCATAGGGAGCCATCTGAATGCTCGCTTGATAGCTATTGTTGTAGAAAAATTTGACCAAGTGCAAATGGTCCTTCCATGATCCTCCGAAATCAAGCATGCACGCTCTTAACATATCTTCCAATGTCTGAATGTTGTACTCGGACTGGCCATCTGTCTGTGGGTGATACGATATGCTAAACTTCAGGCGGGTACCGAGACTCTCTTGCATACTCCACCAAAAGTAAGATGTAAATCTTGTATCCCTGTCAGACACGATACTAACTAGTACTCTATGCAGTCGTACAATCTCTCTCATATAAATATCTGCTAAGACCTCTGTAGATTGACTAACTCTGAAGGGTAAAAAGTGTGCGGACTTGGTGAGTCTATCTACGATTATCCAAACTGTATTACGACCACTAGGACTCCTCGAAAAGCCCGTAACAAAGTCTATAGTGATATGCTCCCATTTCCACTCAGGTATTGGGAGCGGTTGAAGTAATCCTGCAGATCTCTGATGCTCAGCCTTGACTTACTGACACACCACGCACTTCGCCATAAATTGTGCTATCTCTCTCTTCATTCTATGCCACCAGTAGTACTGTCTCAAGTCCCTGTACATCTTCGTATTTCCTGGATGAATAGAGTAGGTCGAACTGTGTGCCTCTGACATCAACTCCTGACGAAGTTCTCCATTTGGAACATAGAGACGATCTCCATATCTCAAAGTTTCATCTTCATGTATACGTAATCCTGTCTATATTCCAGCCTCTGTCCTCTATCGAAGCCTCTAAAATCTGACGTCTGTCAGCAAAGCAGCCTTGATCCTCTCCACTAATGTCGATTGCAACTAAAAATTCGATAACTGTCCGTCTACTCCGGGCATAACGACCTCTATACCCATCTGCTCTAGATCTCTCAACAGATGTTGTTGAGTAGTCAAGATGAATGTCATGGGTCTTCTGCTCAACGGGTCAGCTACTACGTTAGCCTTTTCTGGGTGGTACTGTAGCTCAATCTCGAAGTCTATCATCACCTCGAGCTAACGTCTCTACCTCTGATTAAGGTCCTTCTGGGTATAGACGTACTTTAGGCTCTTGTGATCAGTGAATATCTCTACGCTTTCTCCGTATAGGTAGTGTCTCTAAAGTTTCAAAGCAAAGATCACTGCGGCAAGCTCCAAGTCGTGAGTGGGATAGTTCTTCTCATGGGTCCTCAACTGCCTAGAGGCATAGGCCACAACTTTTTTATGTTGCATCAAGTCACATCCTAATCCTTTCCCGGATGCATCGTTATAGATCACGAATCCTCCGGGTCCAGAAGGTATGCTCAAGATAGGTGTTGTAGTCAGATGCTTCTTCAGCTCATCGAATGCCTTCTGACACTCCTCTGTCAAAGTGAACTCCTGCTCCTTACGGGTCAAGCGGGTCATCGTCTCTGTAATCTTCGCGAAGTTCTCCACGAACCTCCGGTAATATCCGGCAAGTCCTAGGAAGCTCCTCACCTCTAAGACATTGGTAGGGGTTGGCCATGTCTCTACTGATGAGATCTTCGTCGGATCTACTGAAATACCATCTCCTGAGATAACGTGTCCAAGAAATGCGACATGATCCAGAAGAAACTCATACTTGCTGAGCTTGGCATAAAGCCTCTCTCTCCTCAGCGTCTCTAACACTAGTCTCAAGTGCTCTTCGTACTCCTCGTGGCTCTTCAAATACACCAAGATGTCGTCGATGAAGACTACCATGAACTGGTCTAAGTATTGGTGGAAGACTCTACAAACCCCCAGAAATTTTTCAGATTTTAAAAATAAATTTTCTAGAATTTTCTGTGATTTTTAACTAATTAAATTAATTATTTTCTGGTATTAAGTATTTTTAAATAATTTTATTAAATATTAAAATATTATAAAAATAATATTTTTGGATGTAAAATAAGATATTAGACATAGGGTAATTTTTCTGGAATTTATTGGACCTCGAAACCATTTTTAAAGACCTAAAAAATAGTTTTTATTAAAACAAAATAAACCCAAATAAACTTGGTTTATTTCTGACCCAAACCAACCCAGCCCGGTTTATTTCTGAACCCAACCCTGAACCCTAGCGGGTTGGGTCGGATCTAAACTCGACCCGAAACCCGTACCCGAACCCATTGCCTATCGGATCGGGTCGGATCCGAATCCTCCACCCGACCCGACCCGAATCCGCCTACCCGCTACTGTAGCTAGCCCTAACCCCCCGATACCCTAGCCGCTCGTTACGACTTTTCGGCCGTTTTCGACGGTGCCCCGCCTCCTCCGCGATGGTTTCATTCCCCTCTCCCCGCCAGTAATGCTTCTGTCCCCGCCTCCCCGCGGTGGTTACACTTCTCTCCAGCCGCCAGCTCCTCCTATTTAAACCCGCAGCCCCGATCGACACCCCCTCAGCCACCGTCAGCTCCATCGCCTCTCTCTACCCGCAACCCTAGTCACCATCATCCCCGGCCGCCCCGTTGTCCTCGCCTCTCCCCAGCACCACGAGTAGCCCCGGCCACCTCTCTTCTCCGCCTCCAGCCTCCACGAGCGCCACCGCCTCCACTGCCCCTCGACCAGAGCCGGCAGTCGACCCCGTTGAACCCAGCCGCGTCTAGTTGACTCAGCCACAACCGATCTCTGCCAGCACGCCGCCTCCAGCTCCGGTAGCCCCGGTCGATGATGCCGCCTCCACAACGACCCTGACGAGCAGCCACCATCTCCGGCCGCCTTCGGCAAAGTCCAGCGTAAACCCTAAACCCCGTCGCCGTGTCACGATGTCTCGCGAAGCGCACGTTTAAGCCCTCTGCGGAGCCCTATTCAGGTAGCCGATTCTCTCTTCTCATTGCCCCATTTCCCATTTCGTCTGCTGTGATGCGAACCCTACGTGACCCTCTCGTTACCCGTGCAATTCGCTCGGTGTATCGCGTTCTGTGGCGATCGTGAACTGTGATCCAAAATTAGGAAAATTAACACCCTATTTTTCCCCGAAACTGAGTGCGCTACGCCAAACAGGATGACTTGGTCGTGTGCGAACTTCACCGAAAGGTGCACGCCATTAATACAGACGTGTGGGATTTTGCGGAAGTTGATTTGGATGTGCGTGCACACCGGAATCAACGCGTATCCGTCGACAACACCCCTATCGGCCCTGTTCTGGAAATTATTGTAACTTCGTGTATGCACGTCATATCAAAACGAAACTTGCCCCATCGGACTGGTAGCAATACGCTGGTCCTGTGACCCAAGTTTGGTTCGATTCTGAGAATGTTGACAAAATCGCGTATCGTGGGCCCCACGGCTCCACTTGACGGGCAATTTTGTGATCGGCTCATCGGAATCCAGTTCTGGACATTCCGTTGGGTTCGTATCATCGTTCTGAACTTGTTGACACTAAGTTTGACAAATTTGGAGAAAATTGTCTCTGACACATTTTTCGGTACGAAGTAAGCCACATGTGGACCCCGCTTTGACAAAAAATGGTTACTTTTGCCCCTGTGTCCAAATTGGGCTTATGGACAGGCAATTCTAGCTATTTGATATCTTTTGAACATGATGGTAATATTTATTTCAGCAACCGGAGGAGTACCTGCAGAACTCGCTGATACCAGAGTCGCAGTTGGTAACCAAATCCCAGGCAAGTATACCTTGTCCTACTTGCAGCATCTGTTTATACTATTATCTTGATTTATGACTGTAAGATCTCTATTCACCCGAGGACCGTGTGACATTACTTAGCGTTCGACTAATATTCGGGTGTCAACACTGTACGCAGAGTTGTGTAATTTCACCTAGACATGGATATCGAGACACTATACATTTTGTGCTTGCCTTATCAAGTACGTCATACCTCAGGACACCTGACACTATTCATGAGACAGAATCTTCCTGAGATATTCATGGTGATTCTGTATAGGATACAGGTTTATGACATATACTTTATACATGCTTAGATCTCATTATGACTTGCTGCATTAGATATGATCTTGCGTGACATGGACATGAGACATCGTGAACATGAGACGTGTGATTACATTGGGTAGGGAGAGTTTTACCATACAAAAGGCTGATTATATATATATATATATATATATATATATATATATATATATATATATATATATATATATATATATATATATATATATATTACTTTACTGGAGGTGCCTTAGACTCTGACACAGAGCTTTGGCACATTTACTGGACCTTCGAGAAAATACTGCTATGGGTTTCCCTGACACTGAGCCTGTAGTAGTCTCAGCCTGAGTATGAATAATGCTCTCACTTGCATATCACTTAGCTGGTTATATAGTTTACCTTATTGATTCATTTATTGATGTACTGCATTTATTTTGGCTTGAGTTATTTTGTACCTTGCTATGTTCCCTGACGACCTGGATCTGGATTATGTCCCCAGGTTTAGCGGAGGAGATCTACCCCGAGGTATACGGGACATGAGCAGTCTTCGGAGCAGTACCAGAACCCGAGGATGAGGTGATCGCTGATGATTTCTTCTGAGTATATGCATATCCTATACTCAGTTATTTCTATTTTTAGACTCTTCATTTCCAGTCTATTGAGTTAATGTATCAAACTCATTATCGGGTTATTCCCCGAATTATATTTTATTGAAACTTGATATTGCTTTATATTTTTGATATTGTGTATTTATTTCTGTGGATGAGATTAGTACTATTTCCCATATTGTTGTTTTACAGCTTAAGTATACCCTGATGGGTCCATTAAATTGGGTTTGCCCATCGGTGTGTGCTGCTGGCCATTGCCACGTGTCTAGTCCCTCGATATTTTGGGACTGGGGCGTGACATAGTTTTTGTGGTGGCCCATGCAGGTCAACGACTAAATTGCTTCGTTTCAACTTAGGGACCGAACAAGCCTGCGACAAGAATAGGATAAGTTATAGGATCTCATCCACTTGCTTGATTCATTCTTGATCTCTATATCGGATTCGAATTAATCTCCTGATTTGTATCCTGTCTTGATTCCTCTGTGAGTTCTCATAGTTTTCTTTCAATGCAGAGTAATGGATCCGAGAACCGGTGACGAGAATCCCTTAGGTACACCACACGATGCTGTGGTCAGCTATGATGAGGGAGTGACACCAGAAGATAGAGGACAATCAGTTCAAAGTAATCAAGTAGGCCAATATACTTCAAGGTTCCGACGTGATGACATCCCACCTCCGCCGCAGTTCACACCACCAATGCCCGTATTCCCACTAGGGCAGCCTATGAACGGGCAACAGATATTCCAAATGATCTACGCAATGATGCAAGCCCAACAACAGATTTATCAAGAGGCTCAATGTCATGAGGCGGAGAACTTGAGGAACAGCCTAGTAACTGCACTAGAGCAGGCGAACCTACCAGCTCGACGGCCATCGACGGGCTCTATCACTGATTTTTGCCAGCTGAAGCCCCAAACCTTTTCTGGCAAGAAAGAGCCCACTGAAGTTCATGAGTGGCTCACAAACACTCAATATCAATTAGAAGCAGCTGAGCTTCCAAGGAAGTGTTGGATGACTGTCGCCCGGATGCAGTTGACGGGCAATGCACATCACTGGTGGCTATCTGAGGAGAGACGGCTTGGACCTGACCGAGTCACTTGGGAAGAGTTCTCTAGACTCCTTCAGGAGATGTACATTCCATCTACTGCTCGATCAGAACTTCGAGACAAGTTCAATCGTCTCATTCAAGACAATACGACGGTAGAAGAGTACAATACAGAGTTTATTCGACTGAGTCACTTTGCCCCTTCCCTGATCCCGACAGAAGAGGAGAAGGCTGAGAAGTTCTTCGATGGACTAAACTTTGAGCTACAGAGAATGATCGGATCCGTTGCACCTACTTCTTACACGGACGTCCTTGCTGCAGCTCGACGTATGGAGCGCGTCACCAGGAGAGAGTCCAACCTGAAGCGGCCTTTCACATCAGCACCAGCCCGAGCACCGCATGGAGAAGCTGCAAAGAAACCTCACCTACATCAAGCACCACAGGGAGCTGTATCCAAATCCCTAGCCCTTCCTACTTGTCACTACTGTGGCAAGTTAGGCCATGTTGAGAAGGAGTGTAGACGTAAATTAGGATTATGTTTAGCTTGCGGATCCAGTCAGCATTCAGTGAGGGAATACACTGAGCGTCAAGAAGGAGCACCAATAGTAAACCAACAAGCTCTACCAGCACTAGGAGGATATCAACCAAGGCCACCCTTGGCACCTCGACCAGCACCCTTCCAGCAGGCCCAGCAACAGCAGAGGGCACCACCACAAGTACGCGGATAAGATTTTTCTATGACCTTGGAGGACGCGCAGACTCGTGGAGTAGCAAATACGAGTAAGTTTTCATAGTTATCTATTCCTAGTATTGCTTTAGTTCGTGCCTGTTAGTTCATGACCTTAGCCTTAACCTAGTATTTTAAACTTGTTAATAATAACCTAGTAGTTTTCTTGCTTTAACTAGATTTTCTTCACTCTTGAATTTGCATAACTTTCATTATTTCGGGAAATGATGTTTTTTATTCCCTATGTATTTTGCTTAAACCCTCATCCTTTGATTCCCTTGATCATGATTCTTTGATGGTGTCGTGCTTCGAACTTGTTTTGCAAACCATGTCATCTCTGCTGACTGGTTATTTCTTTGATTGCGAGGATGTAATCTTCTTACGGGGGTAGATTGTAAACCCCCAGATATTTTTCAGATTTTAAAAATGAATTTTCTAGAATTTTTTGCTATTTTTAACTAATTAAATCAATTGTTTTCTGGTATTAAGTATTTTTAAATGATTTTATTAAATATTAAAATATTATAAAAATAATATTTTTGGGTGTAAAATAAAATATTAGACATAGGGCAATTTTTCTGGAATTTATTGGACCCCGGAACCATTTTAAAGGCCTAAAAAACTAAGTTTTAATTAAACCAAAATAAACCCAAATAAACCCGGTTTATTTCTGACCCAAACCAACCCAGCCCGGTTTATTTCTGAACCCAACTCTGAACCCTAGCGGGTCGGGTCGGATCTAAACCCGACCCGAAACCCGTACCCGAACCTATTTCCTATCAGATCGGGTCGGATCTGAATCCTCCACCCGACCCGACCCGAATCCGCCTACCCGCTACTATAGCTAGCCCTGACCCCCCCGATATCCTAGCCGGCCGTTACGACTTTCCGGCCGTTTCCGACGGTGCCCCACCTCCTCCGCGGCGGTTTTACTCCCCTCTCCCCGCTAGTAACGCTTCCGTCCCCGCCTCCCTGCGGCGGTTACACATCTCTCCAGCCGCCTGCTCCTCCTATTTAAACCCGCAGCCCCGATAGACACCCCCTCAGCCACCGTCAGCTCCAGTGCCTTCTCTCCCTGCAACCCTAGCCACCGTCGTCCCCGACCGCCGCGTTGTCCTCGCCTCTCCCCAGCACCGCGAGCAGCCCCGACCACCTCTCTCCTCCGCTTCCAGCCTCCATGAGCGCCACCGCCTCCGCTGCCCCTCGACCAGAGCCGGCAGTCGACCCCGCTAAACCCAGCTGCGTTTAGACGACTCAGCCACAACCGATCTCCGCCAGCACACCACCTCCAGCTCCGGCATCCCCGGTCGACGACGCCGCCGCCACGACGACCCCGACGAGTAGCCACCAGCTCCGGCCGCCTCCGGCAAAGTCCAGCGTAAACCCTAAACCCCGTCGCCATGTCGCGACGTCTCATGAAGCGCACATTTCAGCCCTCTGTAGAGCCCTGTTCAGGTAGCCGATTCTCTCTTCTCGCTGCCCCGTTTTCCGTTCCATCTGCTGTGAAGCAAACCCTACGCGACCCTCTCGATACCCGTGCAATTCGCTCGGTGTGTCGCGTCCTGTGGCGATCGCGAACTGCGATCCAAAATCAGGAAAATTAATACCCTGTTTTACCTCGAAACTGAGTGCGTCCCGCCAAACGGGATGACTTGGTCGTGTGTGGACTTCACCGAAAGGTGCGCGCCGTTAATACGGACGTGTGAGATTTCACGGAAGTTGATTTGGATGTGCGTGCACACCGAAATCAACGCGTATCCATCGACAACACCCCGTATCGACCATGTTCTGGAACTCATTGTAACTTTGTGTACGCACATCGTATCGAAACAAAACTTGTGTCATCGAACTCGAAGCAATACGCTGGTCCTGTGACCCAAGTTTGGTTCGATTCTGAAAATATTGACAAAATCACGTATCGTGGGCCTCACGGCTCCACTTGACAGACGATTTTATAATCGGCTCATCGAAATCTAGTTTTGGATATTCTGTTGGGTTCGTATCATCGTTCTGGACTTGTTGACACTAAGTTTGACAAATTTGGAGAATATTGTCTTTGACACATTTTTCGGTGCGAAGCGAGACACATGTAGACCCCGCTTTGACCAGAAACGGTTACTTTTGCCCCTGTGTCCAAATTGGACTTATGGACATGCAATTCTAGCTATTTGATGTCTTCTGAACATGATGGTAATGTCTATTTTAGCAACTGGAGGAGTACCTGCAGAACCCGCTGATACCAGAGTCGCAGTTGGTAACCAAATCCCAGGCTAGTGTACCTTGCCCTACTTGCAGCATCTGTTTATACTATTATCTTGATTTATGACTGTAAGATCTCTATTCAACCTAGGACCGTGTGACATTACTTAGCGTTCGACTAATATTCAGGTGTCAGCACTGTACGCAGAGTTGTGTAATATCACCTAGACATGGATATCGAGACACTATATATTTTGTGCTTGCCTTATCAAGTACGTTATACCTCAGGACACCTGATACTATTCATGAGACAGAATCTTCCTGAGATATTCATGGTGATTCTGTATAGGATACAGGTTTATGACATATAATTTATACATGCTTAGATCTTATTATGACTTGCTGCATTAGATATGATCTTGCGTGACATGGACACGAGACGTCGTGAACATGAGACGTATGATTACATTGGGTAGGGAGAGTTTTACCTTACAAAAGGCTGATTATATATATATTACTTTACTGGAGGTGCCTTAGACTCTGACACAGAGCTTTGGCACATTTACTGGCCCTTCGAGAAAATGCTGCTTTGGGTTTCCCCGATACAGAGCCTGTAGTAGTCTCAGTCTGAGTATGAATAATGCTCTCACTTGCATATCACTTAGCTGGTTATATAGTTTACCTTATTGATTCATTTATTGCTGCACTGCATTTATTTTGGCTTGAGTTATTTTGTACCTTGCTATGTCCCCTGAGGACCTGGATCTGGATTATGTTCCCAGGTTTAGCGGAGAAGATCTACCCCGAGGTATACGGGACAGGAGCAGTCTTTGGAGCAGTACCAGAACCCGAGGATGAGGTGATCGCTGAGGATTTCTACTGAGTATATGCATATCCTATACTCAGTTATTTCTATTTTTAGACTCTTTATTTCCAGTCTATTGAGTTGATGTATCAAACTCATTATCGGGTTGTTCCCCGAATTATGTTTTATTAAAACTTGATATTGCTGATATTATGTATTTATTTCTGTAGATGAGATTAGTACCATTACCCATATTGTTGTTTTACAGCTTAAGTACACCATGATGGGTCCATTAAATTGGGTTTGCCCATCGGTGTGTGCTGCTGGCCATTGCCACGTGTCTAGTCCCTCGATATTTTGGGACTGGGGCATGACAGACTCTGTTCATCAAGTTCATAAATATACCAGGCGCATTCGTCAGTCCAAAAGGCATCACTAAGAACTCGTAGTGACCATAACGAGTCCTGAATGTTATCTTTTGAATGTCTTTTCTTCGCACCTTTACCTGATGGTATCCTGATCTCAAGTCAATCTTTGTGAACACCATCGCTCCGGTCAACTGGTCGAATAAATCATCAATCTGCAGTAGGGGTACTTGTTCTTGATAGTCAAAGCGTTAAGGGCTCTGTAATCAATGCACATACTTACTGTTCCATCCTTCTTAGGTACAAACAACACTGTTGCTCCCCGTGGTGATGCACTATTACGGATAATCCCTTGATCTGCAACTCCTCTAATTGTAGCTTTATCTCATCTAACTCTTTTTTTGCCAATCGGTACACATTAGAAGATACCGGTGCTGCTCCGGGTACTAGCTCAATAGTGAACTCCACGTCTCTATCTGACGGTAAGCCTGGCAATTCTTCAGGAAAAACATCCTTGAATTCTGCCACTATTGGTGGGGGTACCATCTCCATAGCCATGTAGGCTCCATCTATCTGTCCTACTCCTTGCTCGACAGTCCCTCGCATGTACTCGAACTTCGGTTGATCTGGCGGTCTAAAAGTGACGCTACCCTTCCGATAGTCCAATACGGCATTATACTGGCTTAACCAGTCCATGCCTAGCACAACATCAAAGTATGGCATGGGTAATACCAAGAATTGTGCTCTCATCTCTCTTCCATATACGACTATCGAACACGTTTTGATAGTTCTGGTAACCGGCACGATACCTCCTCCGGTAAGAATCTTCCAACTCTTAGGTAAGGGGGAAGTAGCTACTCTATGCATTGCTACAAATCTACTAGATATGAACGATAGTGTAGCTCCAGAATCAAATAATACGGTTGCAGGTAATGATGCAACTAAAATGGTACCTGTGATAGCTTCCCCTTCGGTTTTCTCCTCAGTAGCTGCTAGTGCAAAGGCCTGTCCTTGCCTCTGCCCTCCGGTCTGCTGTCGAGCTCGATCAAACTGTACCACTTGTAGGGCAAAAGGTGGTCCCCTCTGAAATTCTCTAGGTACTGGTGGTCGCTGGCCTCCCGGCGGGGGTAGTATCCTTGGAACTGGTGTTGCTGGCCTCTGTCCGACCTGCGGTGCTGCCTCTCTGCGCTGTGGATAGTCTCGGACTTGGTGCTGGCTCGATCCACAAATCAGGCATGTCCTCAGTCTCTTTCTGCAGTCCTTCTCATAATGTCCTCTACAGAGTCACGGCTGGTCGACTACAGAGTCGCGTGTACACGTAACTAGGGTGCACACGTGTCCTGTCCTCGGTTACCGTATCTTTCGCGACAATAAGTTACCACGTTATGGGTTTTTCGGAACTATTTGTTCTGTATAATTTCATGTCCTTATTCCTCATGTTTAAGTGCACTAGGTCTATGTCTATGTTTTTATTGGTAAAATATATAAGTCTGTAATCACAGGTCATATCATTAGGGTAATTACTATTTATTAATTACTATCTATTCTAATTAACACTCATACATAAACATATAGGGTTTCTTATTGCATAGCTTGTGTCCAACTCTATGACACACGACATGACGACACAATGCCAATGAAGAAAAGAGGTAATACAATGTTTACCTAGTCGTGGTCGAGAGAGGGGGTTCTGCCTCGTCGACGAGTCCTCCGGCGATCGACGGAGCTCCGCTCGACAGTCAAAAGCAGCGGTAGCAGTAACTGTAGTAGGTGCAGCGGCGACAACAGTAGTATGGCAATGGCGGCAGGCGGTCTGGGGTGGTGTGGTGGGGATCAGAACGTGGGGGAGTTCGGGGTCTGCCGGGCAGGGGTGGTTGGCGGTGCTGGAGGTGGCTGGGGGCAGTCGGGATTCGTCGTCGGGTTTGATGCTCGGGTTTGAGGGTCGTGGAAATGGGGTTGGCAGTCGGTGCAGGTGGTCGTGCGGTGATGTTGGGGTGGTGGAGTCGGTGGTCAGGCGAGTGGCCTAGGCGAAGACGGTGGCGGCTTACGGTGGTGGGTGTTGGGAAGTCGGGGGAAGGGAAGGGGAGGTGCTCGGTTAGTATAGGGAATTCGGCTAGGGTTTGAGGGTTGAACGATTACTTATGATTTTTAGGGTTTCTTCTTAGGGAAATGTATATTTATATGGGAGGAGAATTTTAGGCTACCCTCGGGATTTGGGCCTGTCCGGACTCTTTGGGGTGGGGGCTGGTCCACATGAGGGTGGGCACGTAGGCTTGGTTAGGTCCTATTTTGGGTAAACTTGGCCTCCAATTAATTAAATTAAAGACCAATACACACGGTGTTCTTTTGTCAATTGAGAACACATAGAATTAAAATTGGGTGGAATACAAGAGTCATGGACGTAGCAGGCTTAGAATAGATTAATACCCTAATTTGGGTTATATGGAATTGGGTTGTGTTTGTGCCTCAAATTCAAATGGGAAATTATGAGAAATTAGGTTTATTGGAATTATACGTAGACGTTTGTAACGAATATTGTGCAGCTCAAATGAAGCACACTATTGAGTATCTAAAAGTTACACAAGGGTCAGATGGATAATCCGGCATGTCTAGGAGTTGAGTATGAAATTTGTTTGAAGGTAACTACTAGTGTAGCGCTCCAAACGTCGAAGCAATGGTGAGGTGTAATAAGTCACATAATTATTGCACATTAATCCTAATTGTATTCAAATTAATCCTAGTCTCTCAATTTAAGCTAAATTAAATCCTAAATTGGTCGAGGGGGTTTACACCATGTCACATATTTCTCACATCACGATATCAAACTCATATTAGAATGCGAGTTGGTGTACCCGACTAGCTATCGGTGTGTGCGACACGTATCACAATATAATGCATAGTCATGATAGTTCTAATTACTTGTGGCATGGCACGATAGTTACAAAGTATTCACGTCGTGTATTCGATTTGTATATTTTCATCGGGAGGGGGGGAGGACAACTAGTAGGCGTATGGGACATACACATTGGTAACCGTAGTATCCAGCGGAACTTCGAAAACTAATGACCTTTATATATACAGGCACCGCATTCTTCGGAGCATTATGGTTTTTATATACTCAGATGTGGCATTCTTTAGAGCATTATGGTTTTATATATACTCAGATGTCGCGTTCTTCGGAGCATTATGGTTTTATACTTATGCCTATACCTACACTTTGGAGCTTGAGGTTCTACCTTCGGAGTTTTCTTGAGTCTTGGTAGGCCTACTACCTCAGACTTGAGCATCTTATCTAATTAGCTGATGTTCTAGTCTAGTTATCTTATTGTCTTTTAGTACTCTCATTCAGTATTGTATTCAGTGGGTTTATCACCATCAGACTTATTTTGGGTTGTATTATGACATTCAGACTCCTTATGTTTTATTTTCAGTATTTATTCGAGTCTTTCTTATATTTGTTCTGTGGATGAGATTAGATATTTCCATGTTGCATGTTTTAGTTTAGTTATGGACTTAGTCCATTGTACATCGTAGTACACCTAGATAGGGGCATTAAATTGGGAACCTATTCTAGACTGTATCAGCTAGCCTAGTTACGTATCAGTCCCATTTTATTTTGGGACTGTAGCGTGACATATTTTTAGTGGTGGCCTATGCAGGTTTCTTTGAGTATCAGTCTCATTGAGTATTGGCATACTCAACAAGAGGAAGCATCAACGGCGTACTCTTGCTGAGATATCCATGTTAGCGTACTCAGGGAGATAGCACCATTAGTGTACTGTTGCTAAAGTATCAATATTGGTGTCTTTAGGAAGAAATAGCATCAACGGCGTACTCTATCTGAAGTAACACTATTGGAGTACTATAGCAAAGTAGCATTGGTGGCGTACTTGGGCTGAGATGGCAGCATTGGCCGCTAAATGACAACCTAGGTCAGCGGGCCAAGAAATCTCTACATTAATGACTCAATCTCCTTAACTCTTATGTCAGACTAAGGCGGCAACTTTTAACGTGGCAACGTTGGTGTACTCTAGCAAAGCTAGCTCATTAGCGTACTCTACCAAAGATAGTAGCTTTGGCATGCTCAGACGAAGTAGCTGTAAAACCCCTATTTCTAAAAACCGTATTTTTTTTATTAATTAATAATTTAAATATAGTATTTAGTGGCTAATTAGGAGAAATAGATTTTTAATAATTTTTATTTTAGGTGTTCGGACACTTAGAGGATTTATGGGACCATCAGAAATTTTTCGGAATTTATTCCATGTAGGAGACCCCCTTAAGCAGTTGCTAGCCTAATGGTGTGCATTATTCTAATCCATAAATTTTCTTATGAGTATATATATAATATATATGTATACACAAATATATATATGTATATATATATTTAGAAAGGAAAAGAAAGAAAAAGAATTATTAAATAAGAATTTACTAATACTACTAATAATAATAATAATAACAACACAATACTACTATTATTCCCCTTAAAGCCTTCAGCAACTTAGTAACAATACACTATACTTGCTCCCTCCTTCAGCAAGTTGCTTCCAGGGAGATTAACTAATAAATATAATAATAATAATAACAATGTTATTCCCTTTCAGCAACTTACCAATGCCAAAGACTACATCCTTCAGCAAATTTGTTACAGGGACCCGCCCCTTCAACCACTTCAGCAACTTAGTATATGCCAAAGACCGCCCCACTTCAGCCATTTGCATTAACACAGACCCGCCCCGCTTATTCTCTTCTTTTTTTTCCCACGGACTCAACCAAACTCCTATTCTCTCTCCCTATTATATAATATATATATATATATATTATTTCATAAAACCCTAACCTAAAATATCCAGACCCCCTCTTCTCATCTAGAGCCGTCACCGCAGCCAGAGAGCCCCGCCAAGCCGTCCAAACCATCCCGACGACTCCGACCTCGCGCACTGCAAATTCCCACACGAGGCACCTTCGCTCCGGAATTGTTTTCCGTCGACTCGCTCAACCAAACGACGTTCCGTCTTCACCGGTATGCTCACCCCTTAACCCTCTTCCATATTTGTATTATAGCCAACCTCGAAAAACGTGTACCCCTAGGCGAAAAACAGCGTCCAAGTTGGCGTGAGCAGACCGAATTCTGGGATCGCAGAAAACTGCGGTGACCACCCATGTTGCCGAGTTCGTATCTCCCACCACAGAGATCCGAATTCGATAATTCTTTTTGATATGTGTAGAACACTTGACCTAGTTTATTTTCTGTTAAATAACACTATATTATTAGCTGCTGTGGACATAATTAAATTCGTCACAAAACCGCGCGAACCCACTTTTTCTAGTTTTCCAAAAGTTGGAAAACGGAGCGCGCCCCACCAAACGGGACCGCCCCGCCGTGTACCAAGTGTACCGAGCGGTGCACACTGCGTAACCGGACACATAAAAATTTGTGGAAACTGATTCGGACGCGTGTGCGCGCCGGAATCAGGCCGTATCCGCGGACACACCCCGTGTCGCAACTTTTGTGGAACTCGCGCGTATTTTGTGCATGCTTATCAGATTGCGACAAAACTTGCGCCACTGGACTCGTGGTAACACGCTGATCCCGTGACCCAATTTTCACGCAATTCTGAGACGGTTGACCAAATCGCCAATTGGCGGGCCCCACAGTTGACTTTTTGGACAAAATTGTGTTCGGCCCATCGGAATCCATATTTGGACATACCGTTGGGTTCGTATTGACATTTAGAGTTGTTTGACCTATAGTTTGTCCCATTTAGAGACTGTTATCCTTGGCACGCTTTTCGGTGCAAGTGGGCCACAAGTGGACCCCACTTTTACCCGAAATTACCGTTTTGCCCCTGTGTCCAAATTGGACGAAAGGGATGTGCTTTTTAGCTATTTTGCTCATTCCGAAAACGTTGGTGATGTTTATTTCAGCATCCGGAGATATTGTTCTGCGGCCATAGCTCTTGATCCTGTGCGTTTGACTTCTGGACAGTACACCTTGCAACTTTCTTACCAGGCAAGATACCTTGCTAAATTGTTACAGTACTTTTTCATGCTATTTATATTTCTGTATATTTATTACATTCTGTATATTTCTTGTATGTGTAGTTTTCTTTCAGTCATTACTATGTATTAGATATGTTGACACACACATGGCACTTAGTATCATAGAGGACAATCATTAGGCGTATGGGCTTTTAACCACTCTGGTAAACCGTAGTATATAGCTCGCACTACGGGCGTGTGTCGCGCTGGTCGCTACCCCCGCGGTATATCGATTTTTGATGTCCATTGACGTGTGTGTGAGTTGTGAGGTAGATCGAGTAGCCTACCCTTGCCCATACGTTAAAAAGTTGTCCTCATTTGCATTCATATAGTTTGTCTTGTACAGCGTACTTATTTATTTTCAAATTATATGCATGTTTACTGTATTCAAGTTGGCTCGTATTTTCTGTATCTTATTACGTCCCTCTGAGGACCTGGTCCTCTGCCAGGTGTATCTGCTCTTGAGTATTTACAGGAGTACGGGCCTGGACCTGACGCATTCCTTTCTGCCGAGGAGGTCTTACCTTCTGAGCATCGTTGATTATCTAGCGATGGATTCTTTTAGCTGATGCACTTCTGTCTTCATATTATTTTATATTGGAGACTTTGTACTCCTCTCTCATTTTAGTTTTGGATATAGTCATTGGTAGTGGATTTGTCTCCACCCGACTATTATTTTGGATATTTCAGACTCCTTATTCTAGTTAGTATTTCTTTTCTATGACTTGTTGTGTGGATGAGATTAGCATATCTGTGACTTGTGACATTATATGTACCACATGTGAGTTTATATTCATATTACAGCGTACGTATGGGTTATGGTTTCCATATATTGGAGTTGCCATATCCATGCGGCTGGCATGCTTACGTGTTCTAGTCCTACGTATTATTGGGACTGGGGCGTGACATGTTTTTGTGGTGGCCCATACAGGTCAAGTTAGCCGTTTCGGTTACGTAACTGTACCGAGCGGGCCTGCACCTAGGATTAGAATTTTAGATCTCATCCACACTTGACTATAACTTACCTTCCTTCCAACATGTCCTACTTAAGTTCTTGCATCCTGCTTGATTCATGTACTCTTCTTAATCCTTCATCCATCTCTTGCAGAGAGATGAATTTGCATAACGGGCATGCCGCCACCGGGGACAACACGTCTCCAGGGGACGACGACCAACCACTAGGAGTGACCTCAACGACACCTCTTCTTCCCGAACCGGATGGACTAACTAACAATCAAGTTCCATCAACTCCTTCCATGATACCTAATGGGACTTTTCCAGCTCCACTAGCACCGCAAGATGGCCAAGCGCAGCTGTTCCAATTCTTCCAGATGATAATGCAAGAACAAAGGCAGCAAATAGCAGAGCAGAGGCTAGAATTTCTGGCAGCACTTGAGAGAATGGCTGCACTAGCCCCTGTACCAACCCAGGCACTAGCTTCAGTACCACAAGTTCGGGTTGGTTCAGTCAAGGACTTTGTGCAGATGGGCCCTAAGCCATATAAGGACAATGAGAGTCCAGAGGAGACCACGAACTGGATTGCCAATACCAAGAAGTTGTTAGAGGCATCACAACTACCTACTGACCTATGGATGATAGGCGTAAGGACTCAGTTAGAAAGCAACGCGCATCACTGGTGGGAATCAATGGAGCGCCAGTTGGGTACGCGTCAGACTTGGAAATAATTCTTGGAGTGCTTTGAGAGGAAGTACTTCCCGGATACTGTAAGGGACGCATTGTACGATCAGTTCCTCCATTTGGAGCAAGGGGACAAGACGGTTGATGAGTATGACGCAGAGTTTAGCCGTCTCAGTAAGTATGGCACAGTCCTAATACCTAATGACTTGGAGAAGGCTAAGAGGTTTCACCGCGGGCTGACTCAGAAGCTCCAACACTACACTAGCTCCCAGTCCCGGATCTCTTATGCCGAGTTATTGACAGAGGCTAGGATCCAGGAGGCCATCAGCAAGGGAAACGGAATTCAACAGAGAAGTCACCAAGGACCAGTAAAGACACAGCAAGGAGGACCCATTAGACACCCTTTGACATGCCAGCAACCAGATAGTGCTGCACCATATCCAACCAAGGACCCCCGTACTTGTCATTTTTGTGGTAAGATAGGTCATATTCATAGAGACTGTCATCGTCGATTGGGGCTGTGCATGATATGTGGATCAAGTCACCATCAAACCCGAAGATGTCCTCAGCAGAACCAGAGGTCTATGGCATTAGAATCAGGAACACCGCATACACCCTCAAGTATAGAAGACCAAAGTGACCCACCACTGCTTCTACAGTCTGCACAAATGGAGGGGACTAGACCCCAGTTGATCAATCAAGGACAAGGCCAAGCACTCATTATGACAAGTATGGGAGAGCAGACACAGGAAGCCGTAGATACAGGTACGACCTTTTAGTTATAATTGTCTTTGCATACTCATGACCCCATTGTGACACAAGATCTTAGATGTACAAATAGATATAGAATTATATATGGTAGCTTAGCAGTTATGAGGATGTATGTATATTTTACCCAGATGGCATACACGCGATGCTAATGGATGACGTGAGTAGCAGTAGTAGTATTCTTTCCCTATCCTTATCTCGCCCTCTTGGGTGACTCATCTCCTCCTTTTATATTCATTCCTTATCTCGTGCTTAACTCTTCCTATCATAGTTGTATCTTTCGTGCCATTATGAATTGTTTGATTCATATCAACCTCACCCCTATTTTGTTAGTAAAATATAAATGTGTTAGTAATGCTTGATGACTAAGGATGAGTTCTTAATATGTATATGCACTATAGCAATGTCTGTATTCTTTATTAGTTTAACCCTTAAGCAGCACCATGTAGCATAGTAGAAATCGTTAGATCATTTGAGACAGATCATACCCCTAATAGTTAGTCGAGACCTTAAGTGTTTCCCTAAAAACTTAGACTATGCCTAGGAAAGAGTTGAAGGCACTTGTTACGAACTGATGACTATGACAAATCACCGGCGAGGTAGCGACAGTTGCCGCCAGACAATTTTTGGTAGAGTAGTCAAATTACTTGCAGCCATACTGGCCAGGTGGCGTGGCAGTATTAGACTATGATACTTGACGGTTATGGGAAAAGTCATAGTTATGAGATTCTAGACAGGTATCCCAAGATTCTTGACCCAATAAATGTATTTACCTTACAAACCTAGACAATAGCTTCAAAGAATGTGACTACTAGTAGAATCTTGTAAGTTGGGTAGTGTAGACGAGTTAGAGGATGATAAAATAGTGGATGGACAATAGATGAGGAAGTGTTAGAATGACAGACCATGAGTTTCAGGAGTCCTACTAGATACCAATGTAGTGTAATAGTTATAGTTATCATTATGAATATGGGTTAGTGTCAATTTCGAGGACAAAATTTTTGTAAGTTGGGTAGAATGTAAAACCCCTATTTCTAAAAACCGTATTTTTTTTTATTAATTAATAATTTAAATATAGTATTTAGTGGCTAATTAGGAGAAATAGATTTTTAATAATTTTTATTTTAGGTGTTCGGACACTTAGAGGATTTATGGGACCATCAGGAATTTTTTGGAATTTATTCCATGTAGGAGACCCTCTTAAGCAGTTGCTAGCCTAATGGTGTGCATTATTCTAATCCATAAATTTTTTTATGAGTATATATATAATATATATGTATACACAAATATATATATATATATATATATATTTAGAAAGGAAAAGAAAGAAAAAGAATTATTAAATAAAAATTTACTAATACTAATAATAATAATAATAATAACAACACAATACTACTATTATTCCCCTTCAAGCCTTCAGCAACTTAGTAACAATACACTATACTTGCTCCCTCCTTCAGCAAGTTGCTTCCAGGGAGATTAACTAATAAATATAATAATAATAATAACAATGTTATTCCCTTTCAGCAACTTACCAATGCCAAAGACTACATCCTTCAGCAAATTTGTTCCAGGGACCCGCCCCCTTCAACCACTTCAGCAACTTAGTATATGCCAAAGACCGCCCCACTTCAGCCATTTGCATTAACACAGACCCGCCCCGCTTATTCTCTTCTTTTTTTTTTCCCACGGACTCAACCAAACTCCTATTCTCTCTCCCTATTATATAATATATATATATATTATTTCATAAAACCCTAACCTAAAATATTCAGACCCCCTCTTCTCATCTAGAGCCGTCACCGCAGCCAGAGAGCCCCGCCAAGCCGTCCAAACCATCCCGACGACTCCGACCTCGCGCACTGCAGATTCCCATACGAGGCACCTTCGCTCCGGAATTGTTTCCCGTCGACTCGCTCAACCAAACGATGTTCCGTCTTCACCGGTATGCTCACACCTTAACCCTCTTCCATATTTGTATTATAGCCAACCTCAAAAAACGTGTACCCCTAGGCGAAAAACAGTGCCCAAGTTGGCACGAACAGACCGAATTCTGGGATCGCAGAAAACTGCGGTGACCACCCATGTTGCCGAGTTCGTATCTCCCACCACAGAGATCCGAATTCGATGATTCTTTTTGATATGTGTAGAATACTTGACCTAGTTTATTTTCTGTTAAATAACCCTATATTATTAGCTGCTGTGGACATAATTAAATTCGTCAAAAAACCGCGCAAACCCACTTTTTCCAGATTTCCAAAAGTTGGAAAACGGAGCGCCCCCCGCCAAACGGGACCGCCCCGTCGTGTACCAAGTGTACCGAGCGGTGCACGCAGCGTAACCAGACACGTGAAAATTCATGGAAACTGATTCGGACGCGTGTGCGCGCCAGAATCAGGCCGTATCCGCGAACACACCCCGTGTCGCAACTTTTGTGGAACTCGTGCGTATTTTGTGCACGCTTATCAGATTGCGACGAAACTTGTGCCACTGGACTCGTGGTAACGCGCTGATCCCATGACCCAATTTTCACGCAATTCTGAGATGGTTGACCAAATCGCCAATTGGCGGGCCCCACAGTTGACTTTTTGGACAAAATTGTGTTCGGCCCATCGGAATCCACATTTGGACATATCGTTGGGTTCGTATTGACATTTAGAGTTGTTTGACCTATAGTTTATCCCATTTAGAGACTGTTACCCTTGGCACGCTTTTTGGTGCAAGTGGGCCACAAGTGGACCCCACTTTTACCCGAAATTACCGTTTTGCCCCTGTGTCCAAATTGGACGAAAGGGATGTGCTTTTTAGCTATTTTGCTCATTTCGGAAATGTTGGTGATGTTTATTTCAGCATCCGGAGACATTGTTCTGTGGCCATAGCTTTTGATCCTGTGCGTTTGACTTCTGGACAGTACACCTTGCAGCTTTCTTACCAGGCAAGATACCTTGCCAAATTATTACAGTACTTTTTCATGCTATTTATATTTCTGTATATTTATTACATTCTGTATATTTCTTGCATGTGTAGTTTTCTTTCAGTCATTACTATGTATTAGATATGTTGACACACACATGGCACTTAGTATCATAGAGGACAATCATTAGGCGTATGGGCTTTTAACCACTCTGGTAAACCGTAGTATATAGCTCGCACTACGGGCGTGTGTCGCGCTGGTCGCTACCCCCGCGGTATGTCGATTTCTGGAGTCTCGCTGGTCGCTACCCCCACGGTATGTCAATTTCTGATGTCCATTGACGTGTGTGTGAGTTGTGAGGTAGATCGAGTAGCCTACCCTTGCCCATACGTCGAAAAGTTGTCCTCATTTGCATTCATATAGATTGTCTTGTACAGTGTACTTATTTATTTTCAAATTATATGCATGTTTACTGTATTCAAGTTGGCTCGTATTTTCTGTATCTTGTTACGTCCCTCTGAGGACCTGGTCCTCTGCCAGGTGTATCTGCTCTTGAGTATTTGCAGGAGTACGGGCCTGGACCTGACGCATTCCTTTCTGCCAAGAAGGTCTTACCTTCTGAGCATCGTTGATTATCTAGCGATGGATTCTTTTAGCTGATGCACTTCTGTCTTCATATTATTTTATATTGGAGACTTTGTACTCCTCTCTCTCGTTTTAGTTTTGGATATAGTCATTGGTAGTGGATTTGTCTCCACCCGACTATTATTTTGGATATTTCAGACTCCTTATTCTAGTTAGTATTTCTTTTCTATGACTTGTTGTGTGGATGAGATTAGCATATCTGTGACTTGTGACATTATATGTACCACATGTGAGTTTATATTCATATTACAGCGTACGTATGGGTTATGGTTTCCATATATTGGAGTTGCCATATCTATGCGGCTGGCATGCTTACGTGTTCTAGTCCTACGTATTATTGGGACTGGGGCGTGACAGTAGCAACGTTGGCGTACTGAGATAAAGCAATATCCTTGGCGTACTAAGACGAAGTAGCAGTCTCACTGGGTCTCTAAACGACAAACTGGGGCTGCGTGTCCAGAGATCTTCTGTATTTAATGCCATAATCTCCTCGACTATTGTGTTAGCATGTCAACTGTCAGATTCGTCGCTTTAAATATTAGGGGAAACATGAAGATTGTACGCCATCGTGTTGTATTGGATAAAAGGTAGCATAATACGTCATTAAGACAAAGCATATAAAGTACGCTGTTGAATTAAAGCACGTAGAGTACGCCATTGTTTCAAACTTCAAGGAAATATGCCACTTTTTTGCTGAACTTGAGTGTGTTTGTTTTGTAAGAAAGTATGCTTGTGCTCCTTTGTGTACTTTTGATGCTTCTATATTCCTGACTTGGTGATACGCCACGCTGAAATTAAATTGGATGTCCGTTGTGCCATCCCAAGCCCACATGTCCGTTGGGATGTCACCTTCGATAAGGACCTGCCCTATTTTTGCTGCCCAATGTCGAGGGTGAGGGTACAGGTCCATTCACCAATTTTCCTTTAGCAACAACAAGCTTGCCTTGATCCCCCGATATGCTTCAACACTCATATATGGGGCAATCCGATCAAGAAGGCTTGTGTGTTGGATCCAAGGATCCAACAAAAGGTCAGTGGATGTCTCGTTTCGTATCTATCGGGTAATGTACTATCGTGCCCCGATCCCGTAGGGGTCGACCATCCTCGCTTGGTCCCTATAGAATCGATCGTCCTTGCTTGGACGCGATGCCGTGCAAGCCTAAGTTGCGCTTGCACCAGGCAACGTACCTGCACAAGACACAAGTTAGACAAAAATATACATTATAGGCACAAAATGAAAAGCAGAGAACCAAAGTTGAACACATTTGATAGGCACAAAATACTTTCTTTTTATTGAATACTAGAGATTTGGATTACAAAGTGCTTGCTTGGCTGAGTTACAAAATATACCTTAGAAGTCTTACAATTCTTTTTACATTCCCAAAATTTGCCATAACGTCCAAACATTACATCCTTGTAGTAGGACCAAAATAACAAAATATCTAGCAAAAGAGGAGTAGGCCACTGGAGAGGAAAGCAAAGGAAGCAGCACGAACACAGTCCTACGGAAGGATACGCGGACGCTGATTTAGATTCAAGATGCTTGCCAAACTCTCGCTTCCAGTACCTGGATATTGCCCACAAACGTGGGTCAGTACTACCACATGTACTGGTGAGCGACCGTGGCCAAACTCACCTTAGAAATCCACACTAAGTAAGCATATTAAGCTAGCATTATTAGGTAATCTTTCTGGTTGTCTAGTTTCTTTTTAATAATTCATGTAAGGAAACATGGACGATAGGTAGCATATCCATATGATAATCCTTACCCACAGCCGAGCGGTTATTCCTGTAGCAGACACACAAGTTAGCACAATTTGTATATGAATAACTTATGAATCAATAAAGGCATCAAGTGTTAGGTATGCAAGAAGGTAAACCTAGCATGCTCCCTAACTATGTGATGGTCCATGGGTAGCCCATGATTAGCACCGGGGACCCAAGGTTCAGCTCTTCACTAGTAGCTGTAACTCAAGGTTCAGCTCTCCACCAACACACACGAGTACTAGCAGCTATAACATCATGGACTCCGCACAACACTAATAGACATATCGCCCCACTAGACCCCCAGTGGGCCGTACCCTCGGGGCGATCCAAAAATCTCTTCCAGACCGAGCGATTCCCAGCGTCCCAGGAACCGTTCGAGAGACAAGACCTTGTGCACAAGTTGTCCGAGACCAATGCATGACATGAAACATCTAATAGATATAACGCTACAATGCACAGTTCGGAGAAGCAAACACATAATTTCTATCTCTTTATATTATTCCATAAATCACATTCAAAATATAGGGACTTGCCCTAATTCAGGTTGTACAGCATAGGGGCGAAGAACATGCAACATAATATGATAACAAAAGCATAATTCTAATACTTTAAGCATGCAGTTCATTTCTTTAGCTTATCTTTTTAGTGAGGCAATATTTAGGGAACTAGAGATTCTTTATTAGGCATGCAGACTAAATGATTCATCGAAGGGCCTAAGCCACTCACCGAATGAATCAAACGAGAGGATGGGGAAGCCTTAAGCGACGTTCACTCTTTGGTTATGCGTCCTGAAATGCAACAATACTTGGTTAGCATACTTCAATCTCTTTTCCTTACGATTCAAAAAGAACGCGCAAGCGAGAAAAGAGAAATCATGAAAACTAAGTCATCGAAAGTAACTCAAAACACAAAGCAACACAAAACCAAGAAGCAAAGCACCAACAAAAACTCTTAGACTTATTTCAATAGAAGCCGTTCGATCAATTCGAAGGGTTCCTTACACTTTGTCCGTATTGATTTGGCGGTAAGGTTTCCCCGAGACTCGATTCTCAACTGAGTCGAAGTAACAAGTGTTCCATAAGCAACCGTTCGGAGCGGGGCGTTACATACTGTAATACCCCTAATTCTAAAAATCGTATTAATTATTTAATTGATTTATGTAATTATTAGCTAATTAGAAGAAATAGAATTTATTGAATTTTTATTTTTAGGTAATTGTGCATTTAGAGGTTTAATTGTGCATTTAGAGGTTTTATGGAGCAACCGTAATTTTATCCTAATTATTTTCATGTAGGAGACCTTGTGGACAGTTGATAGCTTAATGGTATGCACCAATATAATTTCTAGAATTTATATATATATATATATATGTGTGTAAGGTTATTAAAAAGAATAATAGAAGAAAAGAAAGAAAATAGAAATAGAAAGGAAAAAGAAAAAAGGAAAAAAAAGGAATTAGAAATTAACTTAAATCCTAAAAGAAATCAGATTAACCTAAGACCTAAACCCTTAGAAAAACACTAAAACTAGCAAACCCCAAACCCATTAGTGAAACCCCTACCCGCACCCATTAGAGAAACCCAGCAGCAGCAGAGTTAGCCAGCGGCCCCCCCACGCAGGTTTCATCCCCCCTTTCCTTATATATATATATATATATATATATATATATATACACACATATAACTAGAGAACCCTAACCCTAAATCCTACCATCAACCCTACGACCAGATCCACCGCCTCCAGCCCAGAGCGGCCCGAGCAGACCGTCGCCCACCGCGTCGCCGTTCGCGCGCACAACCACAATAGATTTTGAACAGCAACTTACCTGTGTTCACGTCTCGATTCCCGTGCCACCGCTCGACCAAACTTGACCCTGTCTTCACCGATATGTTTATGACCTATCCCCCTTCCATATCTGTGCATTAGTTTATCTCGAACATCGCGTAACCCTAGGCAAAAACAGCTACAAAGTTAGCAAAACATGACAACTTTTGGGATGGCAGAAAACTGCGGTAACTACCTATGTTCACGGATTCGTATCTCCCACCATAGAGATCTGAATTAAGTTTTTTTTTTGGTATGCGAAGACCACCTAACCTAGTTTAATTTTTGTCATTTATAATATTTTATTTGTTGCTGTAGGTTAAATTAAATCAGATAGAAAATCCCAAAAATATACTTTTTTAATTTTCAGAAATTGTGATACGGAGCGCGCCCCGCCAAACGGGACCGTCCCGTCATGTACCAAGTATACAAAAAGGTGTGCACAGAATACCCAGACGTGTGGGCTTTCACGAAAACTGATTCGGACGCGTGTGCGCGTCAGAATTAGCCCGTATCGGCGAAAATTCTCCGTATCGTAACTTTTGCAAAACCCCGCGCCAATTAGTGCACGCTCGTCAGAATACAACGAAACCTGTGCCACTGGACTCGTGGTATCGCGCTGGTCCTGTAACCCAATTTTCACGCAATTCTGAGATTTGACCAAGTCGCCTATTGGCGGGCCCCACGGTTGACTTTTTGGGCAAAATTGTGTTCGGCTCACCGGAATCCATATTTAGACATACCATTGAGTTAGTACTGACATTTAGAGTTTGTTTGACCTATAATTTATTCCATTTAGAGACCTTTACCTATGGCACGCTTTTCGGTGCAAAGTGGGCCACACGTTGACCCCACTTTTATCCAAAATTACCGTTTTACTCCTGTGTCCAAATTGGACGAAAGGGTAATATTTTCTAGCTATCTCGTTTATTCTGGAAATATTGGTGATATTTATTTCAGCATCCGGAGACGTTCATTCTGAGGCCGTAGTTTCTGACTCTTGGTGTTTGACATCTGGACGTTACATTTTGTAGCTCTCTTGCCAGGCAAGTATACCATGCCATTGTACTGTTATTCATATTCCATATATTGCATACATCTTTATTTTCTGTCATTAGTTCATATATTTTTAACTGCTATATATAAACTGCATATCCAAGGAAATTTGGGTGCAACGACGGTGCCGTCGTGAATTATTTTTATTATGTATATGTGTTGACCTTGTTTATGAGACCGCCTCATTATCATGAAGCACCATTAGGTTTCATTGGCCGTGACACAGTTGTTACACAAGTTGTGAGTCTCATATAGATCACGGACTGCATACTGGGTTGGCCTCTTGTACGTGTGGGCCGTGCGTTAGGGATAACTGCTGTTAGAAACTTTGCATGCTAGAAGACTCAGTAGTTATTAGTAGTCCATGGACATAGCCTATTGTAGTACGTATCATGACCCGATTCTGTAGAATCGTTGAGGCGTCCCCCGAATCGTGACCGCCGTGCGGGCCTGGGGTTGCGCCCGCACAAGGCTTTAATGATTTGCATAACAAGCACATATTCAGAGTACGTAGATAAATTGAACACAAGTTGAAACATGGAAAAGTTCTCTTTATTGATAATGAACATCTATTATAAAATCCTGAACGAGTTAGCTAATTTGCCGCACGGGCTTACAAAAGTGTTAACTCAAAATGAGATAGAAGTCCTGTACATTAGATCCCTTTATAAACTTCAAAATGATAAAGACCTCCGGGCTGGAGGACGGCTTTGCCACGGAGCTGCATTGTGTTTGGAAAGTTGCAAGCTCCTTCTCTTTGAGTACTTCAAAATGCGGCACGGTCAGGATGCGCCTACAGCTGGACTGGATCGGGAAGACGACTTCAGCTCCTCGCTCGGTTCGCCTTAGTACGGAGAACCTGTTTCAACGAGGGTCAGTATGTCGAAACATACTGGTGAAGGCGAGCTAACCGAACTATACCAATCAACACGTTGTTTTAATGAAGCATGCATATTTTGTGGGTTTCTATCTTTTCTTAGTTCATTTACAAGTAAGCAGCATATAGAATTTACTGAAATGAATATGCCACCGTTCGGTGGATTTTACCTGTCCGTATGAACTACCTGCACAATACTTACCATGCCTTCCCTGCCACGAAGACACAAGTTAGTTTGCAACAGGTTTAAATATACAGGGGATCACTGGCTGGATGTCATATTGGACCAATTTTAGTCGCTGACGAGGATGGTATGCAGCGAGAGCACGGGTGTGCTGCACGCCATTCCGTCCTTGCACAGGATGACTAAACAGGAGAGTTCCCGCCCGGATCGGATTGGTGCCAGTGCCCCAGCGACCGTCCGCAGGAACTAAGGGCCTTGTGCATAAGTTGTCCGTGATCAACATAATACACTAAGTTAGCAGTTGAGGCAAATTCAGGGCAATAACAGGCACATGATAGTAACAGGGCAAGATCTACTTTTGCATAGTCTCCCTGCTCAATTTATTGCATTCAGGATGAGTTTGATTTTATAGCACAATTTAAAGAAGGATATACATTCTATCTTGTATTGATGCATATGATAAACATTCCAAGTGAACAAGCATGCAGATAAGTATCCGTTCACGAAGTTAATTGACAAGCATAATGCACCAAGTCTATTTCCCTTTTTATCTTGGTATCTTTTATTATTACTTGGTATCGTCTGATCGGGGCAACAAGAATGCAAGAGATTTTGGTGTGAAGACTTGGAAGCAGGGCTAGCTAATCGGGATGGTAGCCACTCACTTAGATTGTTGGAAGGGAGAAGGAAAGAGGCGCTTCACGACTCTGCTCGCAAGCCGCCTACTGCTCGTTCACCTGCATTACGAACAGCTCGATCAATACCTCTTCTACTTTTCCAATCTCGGAATTGAAGTGCAGTTCAATGAACGAAAACAATAAAAACCATCGAAACCTTTCAAAGAAAACAAGCAAATCAAAAAACCAACTCAAGGCAACAAAAGCAACAAGCGACATCGAAATCCGAGGCAATAAAAGATAGCAGCGGAGAGGTCCCTCCTGACTCTGCCGCTAAGTCGATCCCGGGGGCACGGTCCACTGAATATGGGAATCGATTCCGAAGAAACAAATCCATAACGAGGACGAGTTCTTAATTCAATCTATCCCGATCGAACGATACCGTCTTTGTGTTTCTTAGCCGCGCTCCCCGTACCGGGGGAACGGGGCGCTACATCCTACCCAACCAATTGGAAGTTTCGTCTCGAAACTTAGGAATAGAGCCTACCGTTAGGGATTATTTCGTTGCGGGCGGCGATCTGGGACCGGACAGACATCAACCTGATGGGTTGGATCACCACAACGGAGGCAATGCCCAAGCCGCTTACGATAATCCCTGAAAAGGTGCCCTGGCTTCCTACAGAAGTTACATGTTTGGTTGGGATTTGCTTTCTGCTTCCCGCCGTCATTGTGACGCTTTGCAGCGGTGTTTCCTCTCTCGTTGCCTTGGCGTTTATGATTGTAGGTATGCACAGCGCCGGTGGAAACGTGAGAATATTATGGTTTAAGTGATAGGGCGTGATTCATGACTTCACGCATTGTACGATACTGATTAACGACCACGTGCGCATTGATGGCAGGGCGCAAACTGCCTTCAAACATTCTAGCTCGACTCGCTGCATCAGGTAAATAGGCCCTAGCGAATTTGGAGAGTCAGTTGAATTCGACGGCATACTGTTTAACTGTCATACTGCCCTGCCGCAGCTGTACGAACTCGTTTTCCATCTGATGTTGTACTGGAGGGGGTATAAACTCCTCTTCGAACGCGGCACGAAAAGTCATCCACGAGATCGCCTCCTCTCCGTGATCAAATTGGAGAGATCGTCGATGCACGTTCCACCAATCGTGTGCGTTGAGGCGGAGCTGTAGTTGTACGCAGGCGACACGCTTCTCTTCGGGGACCACTAGCAGAGCGAAGTGGTCTTCAAGTTCGGCCAACCAATCTAGGGCCACAACTGGCTCCTCAGTCCCGTTGAATGGGGTGTTGCAGACTTTCTTGAAGTGGTCAAAGTCGAAGGCAGTCACGTCCCTCGGCCTTGGAATTTACGGCGTCTCAACTTCAAGCACGGGCTGTTCCACTGGAGTCGTTGTTGTTGCAGCGGAATGGTTGGAAGCCAAAGTCTGAACGATCTGCTGCAGGGCATCCACCTGCTTCTGTTGGACTGAGAATCGGGTCTCTAGATTGCTTTCGAACTTGGCTTGGCGAGCATCGTCTCTTTGTCGTTGTGCTTCTAGCATTTGCATCACCCGCTCAAGCGGGTCAACTTGAGACATGCCCCGTTGGCTCCGAGAGCTTCCCGAAGTGCCCGAACTACTTTCTTGGCCTTGCATTTCGTCCGGGGCTTGCGCTGCAGATTGCGCTGGTACCATTCCTTCAAAAGAAGGTAAATTACATTAGGATCATAATGTATTATGGACTTATTGCATGAACATATCTCATTTTGGCCTAGCGAGTTCAAGAGTTCGCACAGGAATTTGATCGTTAAAGGAACTTTTCCAGTGCGAGAGTCTAAGGAACTTGAATCTGTGCTCTGATACCATTATGTCACGACCCGATTCTGTAGAATCGTTGAGGCGTCCCCCGAATCGTGACCGCCGTGCGGGCCTGGGGTTGCGCCCGCACAAGGCTTTAATGATTTGCATAACAAGCACATATTCAGAGTACGCAGATAAATTGAACACAAGTTAAAACATGGAAAAGTTCTCTTTATTGATAATGAACATCTATTATAAACTCCTGAACGAGTTAGCTAATTTGCCGCACGGGATTACAAAAGTGTTAACTCAAAATGAGATAGAAGTCCTGTACATTACATCCCTTTATAAACTTCAAAATGATAAAGACCTCCGGGCTGGAGGACGGCTTTGCCACGGAGCTGTATTGTGTATGGAAAGTTGCAAGCTCCTTCTCTTTGAGTACTTCAAAATGCGGCGCGGTCAGGATGCGCCTACAGCTGGACTGGATCGGGAAGATGACTTCGGCTCCTCGCTCGGTTCGCCTTAGTACGGAGAACCTGTTTCAACGAGGGTCAGTATGTCGAAACATACTGGTGAAGGCTAGCTAACCGAACTATACCAATCAACACGTTGTTTTAATGAAGCATGCATATTTTGTGGGTTTCTATCTTGTCTTAGTTCATTTACAAGTAAGCAGCATATAGAATTTACTGAAATGAATATGCCACCGTTCGGTGGATTTTACCTGTCCGTATGAACTACCTGCACAATACTTACCATGCCTTCCCTGCCACGAAGACACAAGTTAGTTTGCAACAGGTTTAAATATACAGGGGATCACTGGCTGGATGCCATATTGGACCAATTTTAGTCGCTGACAAGGATGGTATGCAGCGAGAGCACGGGTGTGCTGCACGCCATTCCGTCCTTGCACAGGATGACTAAACAGGAGAGTTCCCGCCCGGATCGGATTGGTGCCAGTGCCCCAGCGACCGTCCGCAGGAACTAAGGGCCTTGTGCACAAGTTGTCCGTGATCAACATAATACACTAAGTTAGCAGTTGAGGCAAATTCAGGGCAATAACAGGCACAGGATAGTAACAGGGCAAGATCTACTTTTGCATAGTCTCCCTGCTCAATTCATTGCATTCAGGATAAGTTTGATTTAATAGCACAATTTAAAGAAGGATATACATTCTATCTTGTATTGATGCATATGATAAACATTCCAAGTGAACAAGCATGCAGATAAGTATCTGTTCACGAAGTTAATTGACAAGCATAATGCACCAAGTCTATTTCCCTTTTTATCTTGGTATCTTTTATTATTACTTGGTATCGTCTGATCGGGGCAACAAGAATGCAAGAGATTTTGGTGTGAAGACTTGGAAGCAGGGCTAGCTAATCGGGATGGTAGCCACTCACTTAGATTGTTGGAAGGGAGAAGGAAAGAGGCGCTTCACGACTCTGCTCGCAAGCCGCCTACTGCTCGTTCACCTGCATTACGAACAGCTCGATCAATACCTCTTCCACTTTTCCAATCTCGGAATTGAAGTACAGTTCAATGAACGAAAACAATAAAAACCATCGAAACCGTTCAAAGAAAACAAGCAAATCCAAAAACTAACTCAAGGCAACAAAAGCAACAAGCGACATCGAAATTCGAGGCAATAAAAGATAGCAGCGGAGAGGTCCCTCCTGACTCTGCCGCTAAGTCGATCCCGGGGGCACGGTCCACTGAATATGGGAATCGATTCCGAAGAAACAAATCCATAACGAGGACGAGTTCTTAATTCAATCTATCCCGATCGAACGATACCGTCTTTGTGTTTCTTAGCCGCGCTCTCCGTACCGGGGGAACGGGGCGCTACATCCTACCCAACCAATTGGAAGTTTCGTCTCGAAACTTAGGAATAGAGCCTACCGTTAGGGATTATTTCGTTGCGGGCGGCGATCTGGGACCGGATAGACATCAACCTGATGGGTTGGATCACCACAACGGAGGCAATGCCCAAGCCGCTTACGCTAATCCCTGAAAAGGTGCCCTGGCTTCCTACAGAAGTTACATGTTTGGTTGGGATTTGCTTTCTGCTTCCCGCCGTCATTGTGACGCTTTGCAGCGGTGTTTCCTCTCTCGTTGCCTTGGCGTTTATGATTGTAGGTATGCACAGCGCCGTTGGAAACGTGAGGATATTGTGGTTCAAGTGATAGGACGTGATTCATGACTTCACGCATTGTACGATACTGATTAACGACCACGTGCGCATTAATGGCAGGGCGCAAACCGCCTTCAAACCTTCTAGCTCGACTCGCTGCATCAGGTAAATAGGCCCTAGCGAATTTGGAGAGTCAGTTGAATTCGACAGCATACTGTTTAACTGTCATACTGCCCTGCCGCAGCTGCACGAACTCGTTTTCCATCTGATGTTGTACTAGATGGGGTATAAACTCCTCTTCGAACGCGGCACGAAAAGTTATCCACGAGATCGCCTCCTCTCCGTGATCAAATTAGAGAGATCGTCGATGCACGTTCCACCAATCGTGTGTGTTGAGGCGAAGCTGTAGTTGCATGCAGGCGACACGCTTCTCTTCGGGGACCACTAGCAGAGCGAAGTGGTCTTCAAGTTCGGCCAACCAATCAAGGGCCACAACTGGCTCCTCAGTCCCGTTGAATGGGGTGTTGCAGACTTTCTTGAAGTGGTCAAAGTCGAAGGCAGTTACGTCCCTCGGCCTTGGAATTTGCGGCGTCTCAACTTCAAGCACGGGCTGTTCCACTGGAGTCGTTGTTGTTGCAGCAGAATGGTTGGAAGCCAAAGTCTGAACGATCTGCTGCAGGGCATCCACCTGCTTCTGTTGGACTGAGAATCGGGTCTCTAGATTGCTTTCGAACTTGGCTTGGCGAGCATCGTCTCTTTGTCGTTGTGCTTCTAGCATTTGCATCACCCGCTCAAGCGGGTCGACTTGAGACATGCCCCGTTGGCTCCGAGAGCTTCCCGAAGTGCCCGAACTACTTTCTTGGCCTTGCGTTTCGTCCGGGGCTTGCGCTGCAGATTGTGCTGGTACCATTCTTTCAAAAGAAGGTAAATTACATTAGGATCATAATGTATTATGGACTTATTGCATGAACGTATCTCATTTTGGCCTAGCGAGTTCAAGAGTTCGCACAGGAATTTGATCGTTAAAGGAACTTTTCCAGTGCGAGAGTCTAAGGAACTTGAATCTGTGCTCTAATACCATTATGTCATGACCCGATTCTGTAGAATCGTTCCGAATCGTGACCGCCGTGCGGGCCTGGGGTTGCGCCCGCACAAGGCTTTAATGATTTGCATAACAAGCACATATTCAGAGTACGCAGATAAATTGAACACAAGTTGAAACATGAAAAAGTTCTCTTTATTGATAATGAACATCTATTACAAACTCCTGAACGAGTTAGCTAATTTGCCGCACGGGCTTACAAAAGTGTTGACTCAAAATGAGATAGCAGTCCTGTACATTACATCCCTTTATAAACTTTAAAATAATAAAGACCTCCGGGCTGGAGGACGGCTTTGCCACGGAGCTGCATTGTGTATGGAAAGTTGCAAGCTCCTTCTCTTCGAGTACTTCAAAATACGGCGCGGTCAGGATGCGTCTACAGCTGGACTGGATCGGGAAGACGACTTTGGCTCCTCGCTCGGTTCGCCTTAGTGCGGAGAACCTGTTTCAACGAGGGTCAGTATGTCGAAACATACTGGTGAAGGCGAGCTAACCGAACTATACCAATCAACACGTTGTTTTAATGAAGCATGCATATTTTGTGGGTTTCTATCTTGCCTTAGATCATTTACAAGTAACCAGCATATATAATTTACTGAAATGAACATGCCACCGTTCGGTAGATTTTACCTGTTCGTATGAACTACCTGCACAATACTTACCATGCCTTCCCTGCCACGAAGACACAAGTTAGTTTGCAACATGTTTAAATATACAGGGGATCACTGGCTGGATGCCATATTGGACCAATTTTAGTCGTTGACGAGGATGGTATGCAGCGAGAGCATGGGTGTGCTGCACGCCATTCCATTCTTGCACAGGATGACTAAACATGAGAGTTCTCGCCCGGATCGGATCAGTGTCAGTGCCCCAGCGACCGTCCGCAGGAACTAAGGGCCTTGTGCACAAGTTGTCCGTGATCAACATAATACACTAAGTTAGCAGTTGAGGCAAATTCAGGGCAATAACAGGCACAGGATAGTAACAGGGCAAGATCTACTTTTGCATAGTCTCCCTGCTCAATTCATTGCATTCAGGATGAGTTTGATTTTATAGCACAATTTAAAGAAGGATATACATTCTATCTTGTATTGATGCATATGATAAATATTCCAAGCGAACAAGCATGCAGATAAGTATCCGTTCACGAAGTTAATTGACAAGCATAATGCACCAAGTCTATTTCCTTTTTTATCTTGGTATCTTTTATTATTACTTGGTATCGTCTGATCAGGGCAACAAGAATGCAAGAGATTTTGGTGTAAAGACTTGGAAGCAGGGCTAGCTAATCGGGATGGTAGCCACTCACTTAGATTGTTGGAAGGGAGAAGGAAAGAGGCGCTTCACGACTCCGCTCGCAAGCCGCCTACTGCTCGTTCACCTGCATTACGAACAGCTCGATCAATACCTCTTCCACTTTTCCAATCTCGGAATTGAAGTGCAGTTCAATGAACGAAAACAATGAAAACCATCAAAACCGTTCAAGGAAAACAAGCAAATCCGAAAACCAACTCAAGGCAACAAAAGCAACAAGAGACTTCAAAATCCGAGGCAATAAAAGATAGCAGCGGAGAGGTCCCTCCTGACTCTGCCGCTAAGTCGATCCCGGGGGCACGGTCCACTGAATATGTGAATCGATTCCGAAGAAACAAATCCATAACGAGGACGAGTTCTTAATTCAATCTATCCCGATCGAACGATACCGTCTTTGTGTTTCTTAGCCGCGCTTCCCGCACCGGGGGAACGGGGCGCTACAGTACGATGGTCCAATCCTTGTCCTTGTTTGGTTGCAGGGTTGGGCTATTATACTAAAGATAGGCTATGAACCAAATTGTGTCATGGATGTGACATGCTTAGAGCATGGGGTGGGAAGAACAACAATTATGGCATTTGGGCTCCTTAGCACTTTCTTTTGTTCGCCCGGACGCTCCGCCGGAGCGACGGGTGGTGATGACCCTATTTATTACATGCGGTCTCTGGCGTTCAAAAGATGACATGCTTTTTAGGCCCCTGATTCTCCGAGAGAATCATGCCAATCTCATTTATGGCCAGATAGCCCACGTGTTGGAAAGTTGTTCTCAAACTGCATTAACTTAGACGGTTAGACGACCCATTGTATATTTATTTTAGTACTTTATTGGCATGCTTCTATCTATCTTGTTATGTCCCTCTGAGGACCTGGTCCCTTTCCAGGTGTAGATGTTCACGAGTATTCGCAGGAGCGCAGATCCAGACTGGTTACTTATATTTCGAGGAGGCTTTCTCTTCTAGTCGTATTGATTGTTAGTTCTTGTACTTATATTATGTTTGATTTTATATTCGAGTTGGTAGTGGATTTGTTTCCATCCGACTGTCATCTTGTGATACTTTGTATTGAGATCTAGTTCATAGATATTGGTTATTTATTTATATTTGATTTTTTATGGATGAGATTTAGATTATGTCCTGTGACTTGTGATAGTTTATACCACTTGTGGATTTGATATTCATATTACAGCGTACGTATGCGTTATGGTTTCCATATATTGGAGTGCCATAACCATGCGGCTGGCATGCTTACGTGTCCTAGTCCTATATATTTTGGGACAGGGACTTGACATATTTTTAGTGGTGGCCCATACAGGTCGAGAGCATATTGTCTCGGTTACGTCACTGTACCGAGCAAGCCTGCAAATAGGATTAGAGTATAGGATCTCATCCATAATTGACTATGATTCACTTTTCTCCCGATCTGTTCTATCTAAATAATCACATCATGCTTGATTCATGTGCTTCCCTGATAGTTCCTTGAGTATATCCCCCTCCAGAATATAGAAGTCCCTATTGTTAGATAATAAGTAGGGTAACCTTCCTATTAAGAATACAAATAGAGTATAGACACATCACTAAGTTAGAATACTTAATGAATCCTAGCACCCTTACCTGTAGATGGATTGACCATATCCCCTAATAATTAGGGATGACTTGAGAGTGGTATAGACACTACTAGAGTTAGTTAGAAAGTTGACCATAATGTTTGACCCTAGTATTGAGGAACCAATAGAAAACCAAGGTTGAATATTAGGACCAAACCTAACTTTTATAGTGAGATAATATTATAGAACTATAAATTTATATTCTTGTCCTGATATTAGCAGACAGTACCTTAGGAAGCCAAGAGGAATGGATAGAATATTTCCTTGATCTTACCTCAAACATAGAGATTAGCAACCACCTTCCCTTAAGAAACCATAATATTATCTAGAGCCTCTATTTTAATTTTTATACCTTGTTCCTCTGCAACCTTAACGTTTGCTATTAGTGCGATGACTAAATTTTTTCTCTTATCTTTCAATTCATGCTGCCTGACCTTTCTGATTGTAGGACCAACTGAATGCCTTATGTTAGGATATATAGCTTACTAGGGTTATAATTGTAATATTAAACTTTGAAATTCTGTGCTTGGTAGTTAAAACTTAATAGTTGAGTATTCTTTTAGATTACAATTTTATGGTTATTCTTTAGTTTTAAATCGCGTGATTGTACCCCCACCTCGATACAAGTTATATCCTCTCTCCCCTTGAAGGCCACTAACTTTTCCATTCTTACTATTAACACATGTTCTATAAACACTATGACTAAGACTTAAGATGACCATTACCTATATAATGCAATAGGATACCCTAATAAGTACCAAAATATTTTCTCGTAAATCCTAATAAGAGTTTCTGCTTTAATTACAAGTGCAAGGTTATTTTGTAGAATCCCCTTAAGACAGTCACAATATTTGTTTATACTTATATGTTGGGTAGTATGCCTCACAACCTAGTAACACATATTCCTTTCGACCCATTAATGAAGTATAACTGAATGATATTACTTGTACGCTAGCATAAGGCGATATTGTTTATTCAGACTATAGAACATAGAGGCCCATATCCCTATTTGGTCAACTAGCAACTTAGACAAGGAGTTTGTATGACAACTGTAGAGATTGTATAGTCTTATCTTCTTTGTGAACTTGAAATATTTTGTAACTTCTCTCATCATAATCTAGCGTACTTATAATTTTTGTACTACCTTGACTCATGCTGCTATTATAGCCTAGTTTTGCAAGCTTACTCTTTTATCGAGCTTGATCATGATATATGTATTATTAGGTATATACACTAGTATATTTCAGAATCAGTGTATTAAGGTCTAGCTAACCATAGTGCGCTTGATTCGCCCTTCGTAGTACTACTTTACGTGGATTGAGATATATAGTTGACTAGTAGACGCATGTAATTGCCCTCTAGATATGTCTGAGTGGATCGTATCAGTTACATAATTGTACTGATACGAGCATGTGAATAGAAATTACCAAAATATGATTTCAATCCATAACTGTCTTGACAATTCCTATTTGAATTCTTTAAACACCTTAACCTCCATACTTCTATTCTATTATCTCCCCCTTGAACTCTTTATCATTGTTTTCCGTCTTCCCTTATTTCGGAAAGATGAAACCTCGTGCTTGGTATAAGTTGATACACTGATAATACTAGATATACCCCATAGGCCAATCATATTACTTGATGATTATTTTCCGTAATTAAGGGTATATCATAGGTGATGTATTTTGTGTAAACTCTTGAGGATTGCATAACATAATTAAATAATTTGAAGAATATTTCTTAGATGTATAGCCTATTGTGATAGATGGGTAAATTATAAGTTGGGTAGATTGTAAACCCCCTCACCCAAAATTAGATCTACTTGGCTTAGATAGTGAGACTAGGGCTAGTTTGAATCCAATTAGAAATAGAATATTTTATTTACAACAATTGTATCACTTAGCGCACATTACCGTTGCTTCGATAATTAGAGCACTATATTAGCCACTGCCTTCCTACAAACTTTATACCCTTGTCCTAGACATGACCGCCTTCTATTCTGACCTTAGTGTAACTTATAATCATACTCTCTTGTGCTACATTTTAGTCGCACAACATTCGTCGCAGACGTTTACATTTAATTCTAAATAAAAAAATCAACTTTGTATCCTTGTGCGTTCCAATCAGAATTGGAGACACAATCTTGACCCATTTCGTACAACCCAAATTTTGATAATATTCTATCCTGAACCCTCTATGTCCATGATACTTGTGTCCCACCTAATTTTGTCCCCATGTACTTCTAATTAATTCCAGAACACCCTGTGCATTAATTTTAATTAAATTAATCCAATTTCCATCTTTGTGCGATTTTTCAATTGTTGGACGCTTTTATGCAAAAGTGCATTGAGGTATCCACACCATTGGACATGACACATAAAGAAACCTAATTCTCCTCCATATAAATTTTTCCAATGAATTTTCGGAATGTGCAACGCACAATATCGCCCCCTTATATAAACCTAGCCTTGTATTTTAAACAATGCAAATTTTAGCTCTCCAAAAATCCCCATGACAATTGAAAAATCATGGAGGTTAGGATGGAGGAAGGTACATGATGAGCTGTAAATCTCTATCTTATACCATCATTGACTTTCTATCATGACTTAGTTTTAATTTAGAGGACAAAATTTTTATAAATTGGGTTGAATGTAAAACCCCTAATTCTAAAAACCGTATTAATTATTTAATTAATTTATAGTAATTATTAGCTAATTAGAAGAAATAGAATTTATTGGATTTTTATTTTTAGGTAATTGTGCATTTAGAGGTTTTATGGAGTAACCGTAATTTTATCCTAATTATTTTCATGTAGGAGACCTTGTAGATAGTTGATAGCTTAATGGTATGCACCAATATAAATTCAAATTTTTTTCTATATATATATATATATATATATATATATATATATATATATATATATGTAAGGTTATTAAAAAGAATAATACAAGAAAAGAAAGAAAATAGAAATAGAAATAGAAAGGAAAAAGGAAAAAAAAGGAATTAGAAATTAACTTAAACCCTAAAAGAAATCAGATTAACCTTAAGACCTAAACCCTTAGAAAAACACTAAAACTAGCAAACCCCAAACCCATTAGTGAAACCCCTACCCGCACCCATTAGAGAAACCCAGCAGCAGCAGAGTTAGCCAGCGGCCCCCCCGCGCGGGTTTCATCCCCCCCTTTCCTTATATATATATATATATATATATATATATATATATAACTAGAGAACCCTAACCCTAAATCCTACCATCAACCACACGACCAGATCCACCGCCTCCAGCCCCGACGTCGACCGCCACCTCCAGTCCAGAGCCGCCCTAGCAGACCGTCGCCCGTCGCGTCGCCGTTCGTGCGCACAACCACAACAGATTTTGAACAGCAACTTACCTATGTTCACGTCTCGATTTTCGTGCCACCGCTTGACCAAACTCGACCCCGTCTTCACCGGTATGTTCATGACCTATCCCCCTTCCATATCTGTGCATTAGTTTATCTCGAATAGCGCGTAACCCTAGGCAAAAACAACGACCAAGTTGGCAAAAAATGATAACTTTTAGGATCGCAGAAAACTGCGGTAACTACCTATGTTCACGGATTCGTATCTCCCACCACAGAGATCTGAATTTGGTTTTTATTTTTGGTATGCGAAGACCACCTAACCTAGCTTAATTTCTGTCATTTATAATATTTTATTTGTTGCTGTATGTTAAATTAAATCAGATAGAAAATCCCGAAAATATATTTTTTCTAATTTTCAGAAATTATGATACGGAGCGTACCCCGCCAAACGGGACAACCCCATCATGTACCAAGTGTACCAAAAGGTGCGCACAGTATACCCAGATATGTAGAATTTTGTGAAAACTGATTCGGACGCGTATGCGTGTCGAAATCAGCCCATATCCGTAGAAATTCCCCGTATCGCAACTTTTGCAAAACCCTATGCCATTTAGTGCATGCTCGACAGAATGCGACAAAACTTGCGCCACTGGACTCCTGGTATCGCACTGGTCTAGTGACCCAATTTTCACACAATTCTGAGACAGTTGACCAAGTCGCCTATTGGCGGGCCCCATGGTTGACTTTTTGGGTAAAATTGTGTTCGGCTCACCGGAATCCACATTTGGACATACCATTGAGTTCGTATTGACATTTAGAGTTTTTTTGACCTATAATTTGTCCTATTTAGAGACCTTTACCTCTGGCACGCTTTTCGGTGCAAAGTGTGCCACACGTGGACCCCACTTTTACCCGAAATTACTGTTTTGCCCCTGTGTCCTAATTGGACGAAAGGGTAGTGTTTTATAGCTATCTCGCTAATTCTGGGAACATTGGTGATATTTATTTCAGCATCCGAAGACGTTCATTCTGAGGCCGTAGTTTCTGACTTCTTGGTGTTTGACATACGGACGTTACATTTTGTAGCTCTCTTGCCAGGCAAGTATACCTTGCCATTGTACTGTTATTCATATTCCATATGTTGCATGCATCTTTATTTTTTGTCATTAGTTCATATATTTTTAACTGCTATATATAAACTGCACGTCCAAGGAAACTTGGGTGCAACGACGGTGTCGTCGTGAATTATTTTTATTATGTATATGCGTTGACCTTGTTTATGAGACCGCCTCATTATCCTGAAGCACCATTAGGTTGTATTGGCCGTGACACAGTTGTTACACGAGTTGTGAGTCTCATATAGATCACGGACTACATACTGGGTTGGCCTCCTGTACGTGTGGGCCGTACGTTAGGGATAACTGCTGTTAGAAACTTTGCATGCTAGAAGACTCAGCAGTTATTAGTAGTCCATGGACATAGCCTATTGTAGTACGGTGGTCCAATCTTTGTCCTTATTTGGTTGCAGGGTTGGGCTATTGTACTAAAGATAGGCTATGAACCAAATTATGTCATGGATGTGACATGCTTAGAGCATGGGGTGGGGAGAACAACAATTATGGCGTTTGGGCTCCTTTGCACTTTCCTTTGTTCGCCCGGACGCTCCGCCGGAGCGACGGGTGGTGATGACCCTATTTATTACATTCGGTCTCTGGCATTCAAAAGATGACATACTTTTTAGGCCCCTGATTCTCCGAGAGAATCATGTCAATCCCATTTATGGCTAGATAGCCCACGTGTTGGAAAGTTGTTCTCAAACTGTATTTACTTAGATGATTAGGCGACCCATTGTATATTTATTTCAGTACTTTATTGGCATGCTTCTATCTATCTTGTTATGTCCCTCTGAGGACCTGGTCCCTTTCCAGGTGTAGCTGTTCATGAGTATTCGCAGGAGCGCAGATCCAGACTGGTTACTTATATTTTGAGGAGGCTTTCTCTTCTAGTCGCATTGATTGTTAGTTGTTGTACTTATATTGTGTTTGATTTTAAATTCGAGTTGGTAGTAGATTTGTTTCCATCCGACTGTCATCTTGTGATACTTTGTATTGAGATCTAGTTCATAGATATTGGTTATTTATTTATATTTGATTTTCTGGGGATGAGATTTAGATTATGTCCTATGACTTGTGATAGTTTATAACACTTGTGGATTTCATATTCATATTACAGCGTACGTATGCATTATGGTTTCCATATATTGGAGTGCCATAACGATGCGACTGGCATGCTTACGTGTCCTAGTACTACGTATTTTAGGACTGGGGCGTGACACATACTACCCCACTGAGAAGAAGTTTCATCTTCGAAACTTAAGAAATCAAGGAGGCGATAAACGATGCATCAAGAGATCAAAGAAATCAGACTCACCAACATCGTGCCCACTAGCGTCACATTCTATATTCAACTGATAAACTCTTGGCCTCCTTATCTGATCAGCTAGATCAAGAGCAGGACCCGGAGGGGTATGAGTCTCAATCCCATTTGCTACCAAGGCCTTAAGAGTTGGGCAATCACGGATCATATGATCTAATTTTCCACACTTAAAGCACCCCTTGGTAATATGACGACATATCTCTCTAGTGTGACCCGGACGGCCACAATAGCTGCATACTTTTTCGCGGTTCTTACCTGCATCGGCATGTTTCTCCGTATCGGCCTTTTTCTTACCATTGTGGTATCTTTTTGTAGGAGGGTTTCGAGGAGCCGGTGCCTTCTCTGGAGCACTTCGTGGCATGAACTGCTCATTCTGCACGGCTGCCTCAAAAGCTTGTATGTACATTTTGCACTCCCGATTTATAACATCTTTTCTCAGATTATCGTTTAAGCCTTTTATGAACCGATGTGTGCGGGCTCCCTCATTAGGAATCATTGAGCTAGCGAACTTAGCAAGTTTGGAGAATTCTGACTCATAATCTTCGACGGGCATGCTCCCTTACTTAAGTTCGGTAAACTCGTCTTCTTTCTTCTGTCTGACAGCTGGCGGGAGGTATTGTGCAAGGAATGCTTCCTTGAATATTCCCCAAGTGACCTTACCATCCTGATGCTTTCTGGAAAGATCTGCTTTCTTTATTTCCCACCAGTCAAGTGCACGTAACTGCAGCTGCATATCTGCACACGCCACCCTCTTATTCGCAGGTATTGAAGCAAACTCAAACAAGCCCTCCATCTTTGCGATCAAGTCCATTACCTTATCTGGCGCAGTCCTGCCTTCGAACTCCGGAGGGTTCAATTTCATAAACTCAGCACCTTTAAAGGTAGACTTTCTGGCCGCGCGTCGAGGCTCGTTAGTTTCTGCTAATCCTGCTCCCTGAGGCATGGTCGGGGCAGTTGCAGGTGTTGCGACAGTTCCCGATAATCCACTGTGTGCTACCAGTGTTGTCACAATCTGAGTCAGAGAGTCAAGCTGCTGTTGTTGTGCCAAGGCTCTAGCATCAGCCCATTGCTGCATAGTTTTAAACCGTTCTTGTTGGGCTGCATGCCTCTCACTTTGATTCTCAAACATTGCAATTAGCCTATCAATTTGGTCATCGCTCACGCTTGCAGCGCTCGATGTCCCTGGGTTACTTGTTACCGTCATCTTACTACAAAAGAGAGTAGCTTGCATTAGTCTCATAACGTATTATGGACTTATTGTATGGGATATTGGGTTTTCATACTCTTAGGGACCTTTCATACTCTCGATTTACTTCTTATAGATTCAAAATCAATTTTCAAAATTCGGGACTTTTGAAACCGTTTGAAAACTTATATCATTTTCGAAAACGATATTTGAAGAGGCCAAGGACGTAAAACCATGCTTTGATACCACCTATCGCGCCCCGATCCCGTAGGGGCCGATCGTCCTCGCTTGGTCCCTACGGAATCGATCATCCTCGTTTGGGCGCGATGCCATGCAAGCCTAAGTTGCGCTTGCATCAGGCAACGTACCTGCACAATACACAAGTTAGACAAAAATATATATTATAGGCACAGAGTAAAAAGCAGAGAACCAAAGTTGAACATATTTGATAGGCACAAAATACTTTCTTTTTATTGAATACTAGAGATTTGGATTACAAAGTGCTTGCTTGGCTGAGTTACAAAATATGCCTTAAAATGCTTACAACTCTTTTTATATTCCCAAAATTAGCCACAATGCCCAAACATTACATCCTTGTAGTAGGACCAAAATAAAAAAATGTCTAGCAGAAGAGGAGTAGCCCACTGGAGAGGAAAGCGAAGGAAGCAGCACGAACACAGTCATACGGAAGGATGCACGGACGCTGATTCAAATTCAAGATGCTTGCCAAACTCTCGCTTCAAGTACCTGGATATTGCCTACAAACGTGGGTCAGTACTACCACATGTACTGGTGAGCGACCGTGGCCAAACTCACCTTAGAAATCCATAATAAGTAAGCATATAAAGCTAGCATTATTAGGTGATCTTTTTGGTTGTCTAGTTTCTTTTTAACAATTCATGTAAGGAAACATAGACGATAGGTAGCATATGCATATGATTATTCTAACCCACAGCCGAGCGGTTATCCCTGCAGCAGACACACAAGTTAGCCACAATTTGCATATGAATAACTTATGAATCAATAAAGACATCAAGTGTTAGGTATGTAAGAAGGTAAACCTAGCATGCTCCCTAACTATGTGATGGTCCATGGGTAGCCCATGATTAGCAGCGGGGACCCAAGGTTCAGCTCTTCACTAGTACGCACATGGGTCGGTAGCTGTGACTCAAGGTTCAGCTCTCCACCAACACACACGAGTACTAGCAGATGTGACATCATGGACTCCGCACAACACTAATAGACATATCGCCCCACTAGACCCCCAATGGGCGGTACCCTCACGGCGATCCAAAAATCTCTTCCAGTCCGAGCAATTTCCAGTACCCCAGGAACCGTTCGAGAGACAAGACCTTGTGCACAAGTTGTCCGAGACCAATATATGACATAAAATATCTAATGAATATAATACTATAATGCACAGTTCGGAGAAGCAAACACACAATTTCCATCTCTTTATCTTATTCCACAAATCACATTCGAAATATAGGGACTTGCCCTAATTCAGGTTGTGCAGCATAGGGGCAAAGAACATGCAACGTAATATGATAGCAAAAGCATAATTCTAATACTTTAAGCATGCAGTTCATTTCTTTAGCTTATCTTTTTAGTGAGGCAACATTTAGGGGACTAGAGATTCTTTATTAGGCATGCAGACTAAAGGATTCATCGAAGGGCCTAAGCCATTCACCGAATGAATCGAACGAGAGGATGGGGAAGCCTTAAGCGACGTTCACTCTTTGGTTATACGTCCTGAAATGCAATAATACTTGGTTAGCATACTTCGATCTCTTTCTCTTACGATTCGAAAAGAATGCGCAAGCGAGAAAAACAAAATCATGAAAACCAAGTCATCGAAAGTAACTCAAAATACAAAGAAACACAAAACCAAGAAGCAAAGCAACCAACGAAAACTCTTGGACTTATTTCAATAGAAGTCGTTCGATCAATTCGAAAAGTTCCTTGCACTTCGTCTGTGTAGATTTGGCGGTAAGGTTTCCACGAGACTCGATTCTCAACTGAGTTGAAGTAGCAAGTATTCCATAAGCAACCGTTCGGAGTGGGGCATTACATGTACTGCTGCACCAGTCGCCTATAGCTCAATACGCATTTTAAACTAATAAAGTTATTATTATTTGGTCTGTAGACCTAAAAGTTAGCCCTTTTAACATAGCGACTATTTATCCATTGTGCCCACAATGACTCTCCCTGGAGGAACCTCCACACGAGCTTATTCCCAGCTACCTTATATAAAGATCAAATAGAACGGAGTCCCACCCCACCCTTATCTCGCGATCTACATAGATCCTCCCAAGAGATGGCATGGATATCGCTCCGCCAAATGAAGTCCGCACAAATCCGTTCTACCCTGTGGATAGTAGCAGTGGGAGTAGAATAGATTGCAGCCAAAACATAACTACTGCAGAAATGACCGATCTGACCAACTCTATTCGACCTCCAAAAGATAGGTAGTAGGCTTGATATCCTTCAACTCGCTTCTGTACAAACTCCACCAAGTTCTTATACTCTGCCCCCTTGCATTGTAATGACCCAGTCCCAAAATACGTAGGACTAGGAATACGTAACATGTCAGCTACGCATTTGACCAGACTCTGGTCCGACTCGAATACGTATAAGCTATAATATAAGGGTAACTATCAAAGAATACTGAAATAATCTATGTTTAAATCCACATAAAGAACAAAATATCAAGAATGAACTACATGTGCTAAAGTTGGCCGCCAGTAACACATAAGCTCGAATAGACTCGAGAATGGAATATGAGTCTATAAAACTAAGCTACATCAGCAGATGAATAAATAATATGAATAATAACCATAACTCCGGAATAACTGATATAAGTACCTGGCACCAATGCCTGCAAGACAAAGCAACACACTTCAAAAACTCTAGGCAGGCTCCACAACGATCTATGCTGCAAAAATGGCAAGGGACTAGGTCCTCAGAGGGACGTAACAAGGTACAAAAAATAGTATGCCAAAGTAAAACAATATAATGCCACAAACTCAAGGGTAAACTAATGTAACCATATAAGTGATATACACGTAAGAGCATCACTCGTACTAAGGCTGAAACCACTATAGGCTCTGTGTCAGGGAGCCCATAGCAGCAAGTAATATCACGTAGTCCAGTATAGGTGCTAAAGTACCTCCAGTAGTATAGTATATATATAAATAATCAGCCTGTAGTATGGTGTGTCTCTCCCCACCCAATGTAATCTCACGTCTCATGTCCACGATATCTCATGTCCATAATATGCAAGGTCATGACCTCTAGCTAGTACAACGAGTCATAATAATATCTCTATATATGCAAGTCTCATATCACGAATCATGTAAGCCTATACAGAATCACCATGAATAAGTCAAGAAAGATTTTGTCACATGAATAGTATCAAGTGTCCTATGGTATGACGTACTTGGTAAAGTAAGCACATAAAAATAGGATCGTAGAATCAACTCTCTAAATAACGTTACACGAATCGCGTACGACGTCGATATCTGAATCTTGTTCGGACGCTAAGCAATGTCTCACGGTCCTAAGTTGAGCAGGAACATCACAAGAATATATAAAATGAAAAACAAGTCGATAATATAATAGGATTTATTGCAAGTTGGCTAGGTACACTTGTTTGAAACTCCAAGCTGATAATACAAAGAACCTGCTCTCGAATCCACACTCGTACAATCCCAAGAGCCTAAATATATAATATCAAAAACTCAGTCACTATGACACAGTTCAGTAAGCATGCACAAGAGTATAACTACTCTACGTCATTAATCATTAGACAATTAGGGTCTAAATTAATCAAGGATATAACTTACACAATGCCATCAGTTATTTAGAGTCTAAAATAATTAGGGGTTCTAACAAAGTAGGTTGGCTAAGGTTCAGTAGTCAAGGACCAAGAAATTGTGTAAACACCAAGCCTACTAGTCACATAATATCATCAAGCCTCTTAAACATGGTTATAACTGTAGAAGCATGAAAAATACGCTGGGGAATCATATGCGTAAATCCTCAACACGCAGGAAGCCAGCATAAAATAGAGCTCCAGCACTGGGTGGCATAAAACATGACTTCAGAGCCATTGGCGTACAGCAGAGCTTCAACGCTATTCAGCATAAAATATAACTCTAGAACAACCCGCGTAAAGCAGTACTTCCAGACTGCTTTGGCGTAAAAAGGGTGCCACATCGCCACTTCGACGTAAAAAACCTGTCTGCTTTTAATGCAGCAGGAAGTTGTACGAAAAACTCTTCGTATTCCTCGAATGAACCTGTCAAACGAAGCAGTGAACCTGACTCCTGACAAAGAGTACTGTACGACGATCCAGAGGATGGCTGTAATGATAATTCTGTACAGAGCCCCAGACTGTCGTTTAGTGACATAATCCTTGACATAAGACATTGTTTACGCATTCAAGGAATACGCTGCCTATTTTATGCAGGCAGAGACGAGCTTTTACGCTCAGGGTAAGACAAAACCAACCGGCACGTCAAAAGCTGTTCTTCGTACAGAACTCGAGACACGTCTCTGCAGTTAATGCACGAGATGGGGGCAGATCTCTACATTTAATGCACGAGATTTGGTTCTACTTTTAATGACTAGGAGAGCTATAATTAGGGCTAATACCCTCACATCATCATCCCTGCATATTATGCCAACCAGGCTATTTTTAGCTATAGGAGTACTCCGTATGCTATCTCCTCGAAATACGCCGACTTGGCTATTTTCAACTATAGGAGTACGTCGTATGCTATCTCCTCAAAATACGCCAACTCAGGCTATATTTGCAAAGGTGAGTGACAAGGCTATTTGGCCCACAATACGCTCAAGACCTCAGTCAAAGAAGGATAATTGGCTATCTTTACGCTGGTTACCTATCCATGCAGCATCAAGCTTTACGCAAAATTTGGCTTCTATGCCAACATGACAACTATTTGGCTTCTACGCCGACATGAAAGCTATTTGGTCTCTACGCCAACAAAATAGCTATTTGGCTTCTACGCCAATATGACAACTATTTGTTCTCTACGCCAACAAAACAGCTATTTGGCCTCTACGCCAACATGATAACTATTTGGCTTTTACGCCAACATGACAGTTATTTGGCTTTTATGCCAACCTTCTCTACGCGAGGGGCGGTTATCTACGTGGCTTGCATGCCATGATATTCGATGAGCGATTATACGTATTACCTCATAATGGGACACGCATCACATACAGATTCAGGAGATTATTCATACATGGGTAGCAGTTATTGTAACCACCGCGTAAAAGGTTCAGCTCTCTTCGCTGTTCGGTTTCTATGCCGACTGTGACCAAACCCTATAAATAGAGACCTTCGGCCACGGAGGTCCAGGGTCAAATTTTTTGGGAGAGGTCGGAATCAAGGTCAAGGCCAAGGAGGAGAGAATCCAAGAGCCACAGACAGAGGTCAAGGTCAAGTGAGCACACATAGAGGGCTTTGACAACGAGAGTTTAACCTTTCCTACAGTCTATGATGCTTCTTTTTTCATCTTCTACAATACTTCTTCGTCATCGTGTGGTCCAAGGGACAAAATAATCGACCGCAGATCAGACTCCTATAGCAATATTTCTCCAGAATCAAATTTGTGTACTTAACATCCTCGTATAGGATTAATTGTACTTATTTTTCTTGTTTGTAAACAAAGAAAGGGTTTTGTATAAACCTAGTTTCAATTTCTTTTGTTTATTATCAAACACAAGATGGCGACTCTGCTGGGGACTACCTTCTTATTGACGAGAAGGCCATTGCTCAACATGATGCTGTATCCGTCGGATCAACGAAGAAGACTCTGGTCGTCCAATTGGAGCAATTTGCTTATGAAGACATGCTTCGCGTAGGGGGTGGCTCTCGTTCCCTCTCTGTCCAAGACAACAGGAAGTTGCGTAAAGTATGGATGCCCCGGACATCCTCTACCCTTCCTGCAGGCTCTCTCTCTCCGACCAACAAGGTTGTAACATCGCAACCTGCGAGCCCCGCGTGTAAAACTTTGTCTCCCGTCTGTGACGTGGCAGACAAAGCTTCTGGCAGTGCCTTAGTGCCAATCCAGAAGTCTACTCCGCGCCCTGTGCGTAAAACTTTGTCTCCCGTTTGTGACGTTGCAGACAAAGCTTCTGGCAGTGCCTTAGTGCCAATCCAGAAGTCTACTCCACGCCCCGTGCGTAAAACTTTGTCTTCCGTCTGTGGCATGGCAGACAAAGTTTCTGGCAGTGCCTCAGTGCCAACCCAGAAGTCTACTCCGCACCCCGCGCATAAAACTTTGTCTTCCGTCTATGACGTGGCAGACAAAGCTTCTGGCAGTGTCTTAGTGCCAATCCAGAAGTCTACATTGCGTCTCGCGCGTAAAAATACATCTCCCGCCTATAAGGAGGCAGATGGTCCCTACAGTCACCGCAAGGGAAAATAAGTGGTTGATTTCCCGACCTTTCGGCTTTTACGCCATCAAGAGAAGAATTTGCCCGCTCTTCAGATTACGCGAAATGCTGACGGCCGATTGAGAACTTCCTCAGTTTTATGCCAACCTGTGCAAAGCTCCAGATTACACCAGGAAAAGCCCCTCAGTGTAAAGAAGACCCGGTTCACGGGAACATACGCTCCTCAGACAGATGGCGGATCGTACGCTACTCACATAGCTGAACTGCTATATTCTTATGGCAGGGAGAGAGTTATGATTCCCAATCTCCATACCCCAACTGATATAAAAAGGCAAAATAAGCCTTCTTCTTCTCCTCCTGTTAACCCTCCTGACTTGCGTGATTTCCTGATCCAGAAGCGCAAAGATAGGGGATCTTCTAATATGTCTATTACGTCTCCTAGGGAGCACTGTTGTAATAGTCATAAAGTTGTAGTTAACTACTACTGCTTGAAGGCAAAACGGTCAGTTTTTGACCGGTTGAACTACTCTTTGCCCTTACAGGAAGAAGAGCCTACATTCGCATCAGTGAACATGGCTTCACATATTCCTAGAGGAAGGTCCAGTTTGAGACGTCATCCATCTAGAACTCCAAGCCAAAGAAGATTTGACAGACTCCTGAAGAATATTGAAGCAGGTGTCTTTCGAAACACTCGCTCGAGGTCGCGACAATCAGCTTCGTATTCTTCCGATTCCGACACTGGGGGTCATCAGTTTCCTGAAGATGATACTGACAGTATAGACTCAATCTCCACAGAGGTCTATACTGATCCCTCGGTAGCACCCAGAGAAATGGGGGTCTATGCCATCGGAGATGAACATGAAGAGCCTTCCCCATCAGGAAGTACTGAGCAAGGCATCACTATATTGGAAACATCACTGAAAGAGCTGTATTCCATGATGGAGAATATGCACCAGATAATGCTGACTCAACATACAGCTGCTATAGCTCAAGCATCGGTTCCTCCAACTCAATTGCGTGTGGGGGTGGACATGCCACCATCCAACATAAATAAGGAGCCTGCTCCAAATCAGGAGTCAACGGCTCCTCCACCTCTAAACCCAGAGAATGTATTGCCTCCTGTTGGAGTTACAATACAACCGACCTCTCACCTCTCTGCGGTCCCTTTTTCGACTGAAGATCCGATGCAGGCAGTTCGGGAATTGAAAGCCCAATTTGATACCTTGAAGCACAAGGATCAGCTAAAGAAGTTGGGCATCAACCAGCCTTACCCAGCTATCTGGGACGAGATCCCTTTCCCGCTAAAATACAAACCACAGGCTATGGTTTTGTTTGAGGGAAAGATGTCACCAAGTCAGTACATGAACTACTTCAGCATGATGACAGTGTTGCTACAAGGGAATGACGCCCTTCTCACTCGAGTATTTAAGGGCTGTCTATCTGGAGTGGCCTATCAATGGTACCGTAGTCTTGCGGACAACTGCATTACTTCCTTTAAAGATTTTAAGACTCTGTTCTTCGCTCGATTCTACGAAGGAGGGATGGACATGTCTATGTCCTCACTCATCGAAGTGAAGCAGAAGGAGAAAGAGAACGTTCGTACCTTCATTGAACGTTTTTGTCAGGCCACTCTGCAGATGCCTCCCGGAGTTCCGGATTCAGCCTTGATGGACATTTACAGGAAGAACCTGTTTCCACTGATCTCGGTGTTCACAGGACCATATCAGTTCCATGATTGGCCCTCATTTATCATCTCAGCGGTAGCCGCTGAAGATAATAGTCGGAAGGCGCGTGACAATGGGATCATGATCTCTACGTCTGATAGAGGGAAGATGTCATCCTCCAATAGCGACCATCCTCATGGTTCCAAAAGAAAAGAAGCTCTGTCGATCAACACGTCCAGGCAACACACTCTAGGGACTACACAGACGAACCCTGGGTCTTCCAGGCCCAAAGAAGAATATTCTTTTGACGACGACGATATTCCAAGTATATTCGATTGTCTAGTCAAAAGCGACAAGCTCACCCTCCCCGAGATAAAGAGGCCTAATTAAGTCGGCAGTACCAATAACCCTAAGTACTGTATTTTCCACAGGTACATACATCACCCTACAAAGGTGTGTTATGTACTAAAAAGGAAAATCCAGGAGTTGATCGACGCCAAGGCCATCACTCTATGTAATAGCGAGAAGACGGTCACCGCCAACATGATCTCTCTCCAATTCGGCAATCTGCCCCCTCAAGAAGTCCCGGATGGTGTTGTACCTATTTCCCGGACGATGACGAACATTGTTAATCTCCCTCCGGCCAGGGGTCAAAATCATGACCTGGTACCCCTAACTACCCAGCGTGGTGAGATTATGTGGGTTTATCCTGATCTGGTGTCAGAGATTGAGGAAGAGACTCAAGCTTTTAAGGCTAAGTCCAGGAAGAACTCAAAATGCAAACCATGCCATATGGTTGCAATATCTCTGACATCAGAAGAAGAGGTTTTGGCTACCGGAACCTGTTCAGGAAAAGCCTACCTCAAGGACTATGGAGAAAATCAAGGAGAAGCGACGGCAGACACTTCAGCTGCCAAACTTTCAGAACCCGAACCTGTCATACCATAGGCAGGTCCTTCTAGACCGACTTCGACGGACAAGGGCAAGCAGAAAGAAGTTTATTTCGATAAACCTTTGAAGAATATTCAAAACAAGGTTTATAGAAGCCATATAACTTCGACATCCTGGCCCAATTGGCTAATACTCCAGCCAGACTGTCCATTTTCGAGCTGCTTAGGCTATCCAAAGACACTCGTCAAGCCTTAAGCGAAGCTTTGATGCAGGCGGACGTATGCTTGACCCAACTCAAGTCCCCAGATAAAGAACCTGTGGCATGTCCCCAATGCCATAGCGTGATGGAAGTGGTCCCTAATATCACTTTCACTCAAGAAGATATGTTACTGAAACATGGCAAGCATGACAGACCCCTCTATTACACCGGATACGTCGGTTACATGGAGGTAGACCGGATTCACATAGATCCAGGATCATCGATCAGCATCATCCCTCATAGTCTGCTCAGGCCATTGAGGATTCCTACAAGCGAACTGGCTTACACCACCACTACAATCGTGGGCTTCAACGCCAGGAAAAGTAAGCCGCTGGGGAAGATTCGTCTGAGGATCCAGATTGGTGACCTTAGATCAGTGGCTACTTGCTACATCATCGATTCAGAGGTGTCCTACAATATTCTGTTGGGTAGACCATGGATCCACGATCACAACATTGTTTCTTTCACTCTACATTAATGCTTCAAATATGTAGATGCTCAAGGGACAGTAAAAACAGAGTTTGCTGACCTCAACCCGTTCAAAGGAGTAGAGTCCTACTATTTCGATGCCATGTTGTACACCGAAGACTATATGAAGGAGGTGTCAGGTAAGACGGAGGAGGAATCCCACCGGGAGCCAGGAGAGCCATCTGCTGAGCAACCTCTGTCAATTCAGGTGAAAGGGCGGACTACCCGTCCGAAAGTGATGGAACCCATGGCTATCCACTTGAACAAAACCAAATCAGGAGGAGGTAGTGATCCCCTAGTAATCACTCTGAACCAGAAGCCTCCACCTTTGGTCATCAACCTTTGGCGCAGCACGCAGCCGACTGATGTAAATACAACCGAGAACGTGGTTTCTGACGATAATAAAGATTCTCTTTTCCAGTATACTGACGCTCAATTTCCAAATCAGGAATCCTTCCTTCATAACGATTTAGAGCCTATAGCACAAAAATTCTTAGAAGCTATAGACTCCTATCATCCGTATGTATGGGAAGCAGCGTCAACATCTAATATCATCACGACATACGGGCCATATGAAGATTCTATCTTTATTATCCTGCCTATTCACAACAATCAGCATCCAATAGTCTTCGGTCGCATGCGGAGCAGACCGATTGTACAAGACGATTCTCACGAGTTCGATGCTGGGAAAATGCAGGTTCACAGATATAGCCCACAATATTTGAATATTATGCAAAGCATGGGTTACGATCTAAAGTCAGAGCCAGGCCTCAACTATGGGAAAGGCAGGTGAATACCGTTGCATGGTGATCCCTACCGTCAATAAACTCACTTCGGGTTAGGGTATACCACGTCTCTTACAACTTCTGAGTCAAGTGAGGATGCCTTTTTCTCTTCTCAGGATGGTTTATCGTCCTCTGACTCATATAATGATCTGGAACGAGCATTGTCAGTAAATATGGTATTGATAGATTCTTTCGAAACAGAGGAGCAAGAATCTGAACCGTTTAAAAATGACTCATGGGCGCAATAAATGGATACACAATGGGAACTCCGGTTTGAGCAGAGAGAACCGCCCACTGAAGATAAAGTTATCCAAATCGATGTTGGGGATAAATTTTTACCAAAGTCGATATTTATCAGTAACAATCTTTTCGAACAAGAAAGGGAAGAAATGAACCAGCTGATAAGAGAATACATCGACGTCTTTGCGTGGAATTATGAGGATATGCCCGATCTTGATCCAAAAGTGGCTACCCACAAGCTCAACATACTGCCCAATTTGAAGCCCATAAAGCCGCACCAACGCCGGTTCCGCCCGGATATGATGGATGCCATCGAAGCTGAAATCAAGAAGTTGATAGCCTGTTGGTTCATCCTGGAAGAACAACATCCTGATTGGGTCGTTAATGTTGTCCCAGTCATAAAGAAAAGTGGGAAAGTTCGCATTTGTATCGACTTCCGAGATCTTAATGCGGCCTGCCCCAAGGATGAGTTCCCTCTTTCCATCACAGACGTCATGATCGACAACACATGCGATTTTGAACGCATGTCTTTCATGGACGGATTCTCAGGGTACAATCAGATTAAGATGCATCCTGAAGATAAGAAGCATACTGCCTTCTGTACACCACTGGGGTATATTGCTACACAGTCATGCCCTTCGGATTAAAAAATGCTGGGGCTACATATCAGCGAGCTATGAGTAACATATTCCATGAGCATCTACGTAAAATAGTGGAATGTTACGTAGACGACATCGTTGTCAAAAGCCGCCTCAAGGGTACTCACATCCAAGACTTGAAGACAGTGTTCGAGTTGATGCGCCAACACCAACTCAAAATGAACCCTACAAAGTCCTTTCTCGGTGTATCCAGTGGCAAATTTCTGGGATTTGTCATTACCGCCAAAGGCATTCAAGTCGACCCTGATAAAGTGAAGGCTATCCTAGAAATGCTACCACCCCGTAATCTGAGAGAACTCAGGGGATTTCAAGGTCTCCTAGCTTATATCAGGAGATTCATATCCAACCTTTCTGGGAGATGTCAACCTTTTTCCTGTCTGATGAAAAAAGGTGTGTCCTTCGTATGGAACGAAGCCTGTCAGCAAGCGTTTAATGATATCAAACGCTATCTCACTAATCCTCCAGTTCTGGTGCCTTCCGTCATAGGAAGACCATTTTTGTTATATGTTCGAGCAATGGATCATTCATTGGGAGCTCTCCTCGCACAGAAGAACAATGAGGGTCATAAACAGGCTATATACTACCTAAGCAGGATGATGGTCGGAGCTGAACACCGATACAATCCAGTAGAAAAAGAATGAATGGCCCTAATGTTCGCCATTCAGAAGACGAGTGTCCTTAATTCTCGACTCGTGACTTGGGCGATGTTATTAACATCGTATGATATAGTGTACGTCCCTCAGAAGTCCATAATGGGTCATGCCTTGGCTGATTTCTTAGCTGCTCATCCGATTTTGGTAACTTCAAACTATACGAGGACATCCCCGACGAAGTTGTAGAATGTAACTCTGCAATGGAAGGTGATGCATGGCAGCTATTCTTCGATGGCGCCTCCAGGACTGGTCCCAAGGGAAATATGGTTTCAGGAGTAGGAATTGTCCTGGTAACTCCTGATAAACTCGTCATCTACCGAGCATATTCTCTTAGCGAACCCTGCTCTAATAATATGGCAGAGTATAATGCTCTACTAATCGGACTTCAAGTCGCTAAAGAATTTGAGGTCGAATACCTGAAAGCTTTTGGTGATTCTCAGCTGATCGTCAATCAGGTCAGAGGAATATATGAAGTCCGTAATCCAGACCTCATTCCTTATCACCAAGCAACGATCGAGATAGCCATGTCTTTTAAAGGATTTTTCCTAGAATATGTTCCTCGATCTCAGAATTTGGAAGCTGATGCCCTGGCCAGTCTAGCTACAGATCTAGCCATTCCTATAAAGAGGCAGAATTCAGTGATCCTTCTCAACAGAGATATGTTCTGTGTAAAAAAATAACTTTCACCTGGAACGCAACTACGCCGTTAACACGGTTCCTCCTAAGAGAGACTGGAGAAGTCCCTTTATAGATTCGTGGCATACAGAATCTTGCCAGAGGATCCTAAAGAAGCAGTGTCTATCAAAAGATGATCATTACGCTTCTATGTTGATGCTTCTTCACAAAGTCTATATCGTCGAACATACGATGGACTACTACTACGATGTCTCTCCGATGATGATACAAAGCGGGTTATCCGTGAAGCTTACGATGGTGTCTGTGGTGCACATCAACCCGGTCCTAAGTTACAGGATCGTATCAGGAGGATGGGCTACTACTGGCCTACTATGATTGCAGATGCAGTGAAGTATGCGAGACACTGTAAAGCCTGTCAGGTTCATGCAGATTTTATATATCAGCCTTCTGAGTATCTACATCCTACCAATGCATCATGGCCCTTCGAAGCATGGGGTATGGATATCATTGGTCCTATTCACCCGTCATCTTCTAGAGGACATCGGTTCATATTGGCTATCACCGATTATTTCTCTAAATGGGCGGAGGCGATCCCCCTTGCTGAGGTAAAGACATCCAACGTGATCAGCTTTATCAAGCACCATGTCATTTATCACTTTGGGATACCCCGAAGGATAATTCATGACAACGGGCCTCAATTCATCAGCCAAGCGTTTTACCGATTTTGTGATCAGAATCGGATACAAAATATGGCCTCTACGGCATATAATTCGGCTGCTAATGGTTTGGCGGAAGCCTTCAACAAAACCATTATCAAACTCCTAAAGAAGTTCATCTCTTCGAACAAAAGAGATTGGAATGAGAAGTTTGGAGAATGCCTCTGGGCATACCGCACAATGGTACGAACACCGACGGGTTATACCCCATTCTCATTAGTCTACGGGTGTGAAGCAGTTATCCCCATTGAAATCTAAATCCCATCACTCAGAATAGCAGTGGCTAATGAGTTGACTCAGAAAAATAATGATCGACTACGGCTTCAAGAGCTAGAAGAATTAGACGAGAAATGCCTTCAAGCTCAACAGCGTATTGCGTTCTACCAAGCATGCATTTCCAGAGCTTTTAATCAAAAAGTGAAGGAAAGAATGTTCAAAGTTGGTGAGCTAGTTTTAGCTGTGAAGAGGCCAATGATCATTACGCACAAGAGTAAGGGTAAATTCTAGCCCAAATGGGAGGCCCCTTATGTGATTGAAACGACGTTTTCAAACGGCGCTTACAGATTAGCCAAGCCTAACAGAGATTTGATAATGGCTCCTATCAACGGCAAATTCCTGAAGATGTACTACACTTAATCTCCCTTGCTTAAACGGAGTATGGTGAAGATCTCATTATGACGATACTACGTACAAAGACTGGTTGGATTATATTCTATCATGTTCTTACGACCTCTGAATAGATATGTTTAACTAATTTGGAACTTCAAAACCTATCACGTCCATAGTACCTCTGATAGTGTTTTGTATACAAATTTAGTTGGATCATATTCTATCATGTCCATATAACCTCTGAATAGATATATCCAGCTGAAGCTTACCGAAAGTATATCACGTCCATATTACCTCTGATATCACTTTTACCCTAGCCTATCATTCATATTCAAAAATGATGAGTCCACAAAGTCAGATAAAGCCTCTTTATTATCTCCGGGAAGAGCGAGTTACAAAAAGAAGCAAAAAGTACATCATTGGGGAGGAGCAGTCAAATCACGAATCTGTTGCGCCAAAGCGGCCATCCTCTCATTCCGGGAGTCCAAGATGTTAGCGCAAGCCCGCTCCAGTCGTGCCTCATCATCACTCAGGAGGGATAGTTCGGACCGAGCCTGTACAAAACTGGCACGGATGACACCCGCATGAGCCAAGTTCTGCTGAGCTGTATCCTTTCGGCCCTTCAGCACATCTCGAGCTGCCCATGACTGGAAAGCCCACTCCTTTGCCTGAGCGAGTTTGGCTTCCAATTTATGGACCCTCGCATCATTTCCCTCATATTCGGCCTCGCACTTGGTTAGCTGAGGAATAACTTCCGCCAAGACAGCCTACTCTTCATCCATCTCTTGCTACTTTGTCTGGATGGATTTGTTCAGAGATTCCATCTGCTCAGCAAGCCTCGCAGTCAAGGAGTCGTACTCAGCCTGAATTATATCATCGACGTTGCCTCGAGATAATTGTAAATATTCGTTAATAGGTTGTTCTAAACCATTAACTATTTGCTCCAGAGCATCAGCTCGTCCAACGTCGTGGAAATTTCTGATCGGCGCTATCACAAGCTGGGAGGACGTCAGCAGATTATCAAAGCTCATGTTCTTCTCCAGCACCATGGATATCAACTCCTTTAAACTGAGGTAGAATAGGCTGGTATATTGTTCAATCAGTATATCAAAGACCGGATGCATGCTGGGAGTGGCTGCGATACCGAGAAATCTCCTTACAGGAATGACTGCAGAGGATGTCGCCACAGTTGTTGCCTCTGTAGATGGCGCAAAAAAAGAAAGAACACCAGCAACGGTTGAAGTTGCCAGTGTACTCAACGAAGGAGGCACAGTCGTGATAGTGGGCTCATCCTCCTCTGATGATATCTGAACTGCTGTTGGCGATATGACTCCCAAAAATGTTGCGGACGAAGGATCGGCAACTTCAAAACATGCCCCTTCGGTATCAAACACCGCCATTTCATCGGCAGGATCCGCAACAAAATCAAAGCTTGCGTCAGCTCCGCCCTCTCCAGAGATGTCTTCACCTGAAAAAGACAAGAGAAAGTTAATATCAATTTGATGTTAATTTTCTTAAAGGAGGCGTAATGACAATATTTACCCATGGTCGATGGTATATATGTCGCGTCCGCAGCCTGTACAGCTAAATCATTTCTTAATGATGCTAAGCGAGCTGTCATACCTGGAGAAGAGGGTGCACAACTGATGTTGGAGGGTAGTCTTCCCAGTCGTCACCAAGATCCACTCGAGGCTCATCGGGTAGAATCTCGCTGGAAATACTTACAGACGAGGAAGGGGTAATTCCCATTATTGGTCTGGATAAAGGTATTCTTAATATGCTCGACCTCGTAGGCGATCTTGTAGCACTACCAGAAGCAGTAGTAGCAGCAGCGATCTCGAGCAAAGAATCTTCGGCACTGCTAGCCGGAACTATGGAGGTTCCCTCTCTAAAAGGCGAAGGACCTCTGATCAACGAATCATCCCCAACAGGGGAAACAACAAGCTCGCTCCTAGAAGCCCCCCTGATGGAAGCCCTTTTCGGACCTCTGGCAACCTTCTTCTTGCGAGGGGAAGGTTCTTTCATAGCAAAAGCCTTCCATTTATTTGGGATAACGAGAGGCTCTGCTGGCGGAGCTATTACACCTCTCGGTATTATTAATAAAAATTCATCTTCCCCGGTGGTGTCTTCATTCTCATCCGAGGAAACAGACGGAACATCCTCCCTTCCAGTGGACCTATAGGAGGGCATTCTAAAACTTCCATGCACATCAAAATCTCGATGAAAGGTATTGATGGACGCATAGAACTGCACGTACGAATGAAGGATGCGCAACTCCATAGAGAGAGAAGTCGCGGGCACTGCAAAAGTTGCACCAGTACAGCCCATGATGAAGTACCGCCACCCTCTGGCTCCATCAATAAGTCCACCTTTGGACTTGAAGCTGGTAATGGGATTCCCTACATATAACTGGTCATACCTAAACTGCCTAGCAAACCGACTGGGCAAATAAGGCTCCAAGTAGCAGTTGTCCTCATTTCTGTACAACAAATGGGAAGGTCTAATGCAGACCAACTAGTAGAAGGCTTCAGGAGAAAGAATGGTCCTCCCTTGACCTCCATCCTTAAGCTTCATCTCCTATTGATTGATATGTACAGGAGGGACGATACAGAAGAGCTTCCAGCTGTGGGCAACGTTTAATTCCCGCCGGCAATCTATGACGGTCGCCACATTCCAAGGGGAATTCTTGTAATTCAACAAGAAGTTATTTTCCAAACTGCTGGCGGAGCCGGGAGATATTACCCTGGTGTTGTGAAGGATCAACCATCCCATCAGGTACAAGAAGGGTAATTCCACTCTGGGAAATCCTTCATGCTGCGTCTCATCTGCGAGTAACCCATCAGTAGCAGGAAGCAGGCCCAATCTTGCCCCGAACACCAAACGTACTGTGGGCCATAAGGTGTTGCAGTGTATGCGATCTGCAGACGCGACGCCAGGCACTACCCAGCGGCGTAGCCAGACAGAAAAGAAGCTAGCCAGTTGAGCTTCCTTTGACAGAGGCTTGCGATAATGCCTTATGTAACTGAAGGCTTTTGTGCATGCGGGATAACCCCCTATCTTCTCGTCAAAAATATGATCTGAAGCCCCTGCGTCTTCAATAAAGTCATCGACCGTGTTAGCATTGAGCATGCTCAGGAGGTTCAAGGGCCTATCTCGGCTATCTACCACCTTGTTCGACTTAGCATTTCTAGCCTGGTGGAAGAAGAGATAGGTTGCCCACTTGTTGACGTGAGCCAAATCAGACGGCTCCTTGTAGAAAGTGGTGCAGGAAAGATAGTGGCACATCATCTCTGATACACTGCCACTGCCCGAGGGTTTGTATCCTTCAGCTCCCTGTTTGTAGGGACATACTCTTTATAAGGAGTGTCCCCCATCGGCAGCTTTAAAATCTCTACCATCTCATGAAGGGCCAAGCCCAACTCACCCAGCAGAGTAGCAAAAGTCCCGATGAGCGAGTTATATCGCTCCATTAAGGCTAATAACAAGTTGGGTTTGACAGGTAGCCTAACACTTGTGGCGCTCACAGCCGCGAACAAGCCAATATTTTCCAGCTCCACTTGGAAATGCTTCAGGGCCCAGGCAGTTAAACTGGCCCATCGAAGATTCCCCGGGCTAAGCCATCCACTGGTCCGAGGGTTGACCCTGGGGTACATTCCTTCCTGCCCCATAAAGTCATTACAGAAGGTCGATATCCTCACCGGCTGGATCAGTGAATTATTCTCACTCGGGACGCTACCCGGCAGCAATCCCCTAAAGGGCATAACAGGGCTCGAAGGATGGCTCATATATGCCCCCCGGTCGTATCCCTTGTTGTACAAGATCTTCCACGGTCGCCCGTGAAGATCGGGAGTCAAAGTCCACATCATCTTCCTGGGATAGGTGGCATGGAAGAATGCCGAGATAGGGTAATCCCTGGGCATCCTGGGCAGATACATCACCGTGCCCTCAGCAGTAAATACCCAATCCTCCTTCTTGGGCTTGGTCTAGGATTGTTTGTCGATAGCATCCCCGAATAAGAAACCCGGTTTCTTATACTCCATCCCGTCTATGTATGTCAGGGGCTCCCCACTGATCATACTCAGTAGCATGCGTTCTCCTTGGGACGAGATCAGGGTTTTCCTTTCTTCAGGATAATTGGCTCCAGAGATGGGGAATGTCACATGGGACAAATCCTCCAAATAGTTTGAGTTCAGCATCCCGACAGCAGAGCCCATCACCTCAGCCAAAAGAGGGATCTGCAAGTCCACTACAAAACGCAAGAAAACAAGTTAGTTTCTACACTAGACGCTACATTCTTGCAGTTTATGCCAAGATTATCAGTCTGAGCTTTTACGCCAAGACTGCAAAAACTTGATCTTTTACGCTGGAACCTATTTTCGAGGAGTAAAATTCAAGATTGGCAGTATACGCCAAAAATCTAACAGTCTGAGTTTTTATGACCAGACTGCCAAAATTTGAGTTTTTACGCCGAAATTTTCATCCTGCACGTAAAAACCAAAGTTGTAGTATACGCCAAAATTTCGACAGTCTGAGTTTTTAAGCCAGACTGCGAAAAGATAGAGTTTTTACGCTAACACATTAGAAATATGGGCGTATTTGTTCGCATATACGTACAACGTGTGCGAAAAGTCCTCTATTTTCCCTCGATGTTCTTTTACCTATGACGTCCGGAGCACAGCTCGACGGTGGGGTGCTGCGTTCCGAGATCGAGGTTCGTTCAGCCTAATGGGAGTTGCTCGTGCTTGAGCAGCAGAGCGAGGCGAAGAAGCGACCTTCTTTCCCCTAGCAGTGGAAGCCTGTTTAGGTGCCATGGCGATTCTGAGTTCTCAAGAAAGAGACGAAGAAGAAGGGTTCTTGGAAAGCAAGGGTTTCGTGAAGGCAGATAAAGAGTTTCTCTCTCAAGACCTTGGGCTATTTATAGAGTTCGGATAACTCTTCGAATCCCTAACCAAATTCGATATTTAATATTCGGTTATAATTTGGGACCACGTCAGCCTATCATTTGAAAAAAGAAGACGGACAGTCAGTGGATCCAGATTTTACGCGCATAGCTGATCTATGATTTTATGCTCAGGAGCTTCTACGCTCAGAGGCTACAAATCTACGGTTTTACGCTCAGAGGCTATAAATCTATAGTTTTACGCCCAGATGCTTTTACGCTCAGGAGCTTTTACGCTCAGAGACTATAAATCTACGGTTTTACGCTCAGAGGCTACAAATCTATGATTTTACTCTCGGAAGCTTTTTACGCTCAGAGGCTACAAATCTACGATTCTACGCTCGATAGCTACAGATGGCCAATTACAAGGGTTTACGTAGAAAATGCTCCTTTTTGGTTATAAAATATTCCAAGTGCCTGAAACACACAGAGTTCAGCATTGAAGATGAATCTTCTTCTTGGGCCATTGGAAGTTCATCCAAAGTCCAGTCAAAATCTTTCTCAAAAGTTTAAGTATGGCCTGTTCAACAGAACTTTCTCGCCCTATTTCATGGGATTTTCGGGAAACCATTCTTGAAGATGATGGTCTGAACAGAAAATTCTTCGTATCAGAAGGGACAGTTCAGAATTTCTACGCAACTCCTCGTCCAAAACAGCATAACAGTTTGGATCTTCAACTTAATGCTAAGGAGCTTTCTATGCGTCTCCTGTTATGCGTAAAAGATGGAACGAGATCAGATACTCTTTTATCAGAGTCGGCGTAAAATTATTTCAGACGTGCCGAAGCTGCATACTATTCAGACTTCCTCACAGCAAATATGGCAAATCATCAGATGCGTAAAAGAAGACAAGTCTATTAATCATGATTACATATGATGGAAATCCGGTCTACAAAGGGTTTTTCATCTTCATGATTACATATGATGGAAATCCTTTTTCTACAAAGGGTTTCTCATTTTCATTTAAGATCACACCAAGAATCTGCTGAGCCAGGTTATCATATTGGTGTAGATCTTTTTCGTCTTATACAAGCAGTTAATCAGCTTCCGCAGCCGATTAACAAGAAAATGATAAATGGCGGGAGGATAAAAAATTGGGCTTGTGTAAATTATTCAAGCCACCCTCCATACGCCATGGCAGGCATGCCCTAAAAATTGTGTTAGGGGTTCAGACCCAACACAATACTGGAAGACAGGGCCAAACTGCCTACCCTCGTCCAGCGCCATGATGGAAGAGAATACAGCTTGCAAGCTGTGTGGTCTAATGCGACCCTTCCTCTCTCCTGGATGAATTGCCATATAAAATTTTTGATCATCCCGAGCAAAGGAAGCTTTGATATCCTTCCATGATCCATCGTTGCAGAGGACATTTTCTCGAAGATGCCTCTTTTTATGGCTCCTTACATGCGGGAAGAACATGATATTCTTCTTCCTCAAGTCAGCTTGACAAATCTCGGCAACCATCTCTTTGTGGTAAAGGAAGTATGGAAAAAACAGGTTAACTCATTCACCTTTATATAGGCACAGGAGAACACACCAAATCCCAACAAACTCCTAAAAATTTGCCGAGAAATCAGCCTCGCAGAATGAGTCAAACTTGACCGTTTCATGCTTCATTCAAAGTATTTCAAATTACGAGGAGTTTGAAAACTTTGAAGGGGGTCTTGTAGAAGCATAAAAAATACGCTGGGGAATCATACGCGTAAAACCATCAACACACAGGAAGCCAGCGTAAATGTCAGAAGTTATAAGATGGTTTGTGAAGAGAAAATGTGAGGAAGAGTGTTAGGAAGAAGTTTGCTTTAGGTGGTTTGAATAGGGGAAGTGAAGAGAGGGGGGTTATGGACAACCTAGTTGGGAGGGGAAGGGTTTGGAGTTACCAATGGGGTAAGGAAATGTCAGAAGTTATAACCCCTTCCCTTTCACATTCCACCCTAATGATTTAATAAATATATGGATATCCAAAACATAAATAATATTTAATATGGATGGTCAAACCTAGCTTAGTCAACCTAGGTTAAGTTCAACTACTTCTAGTTGGGTCAGGGTCGGGTCGTTGCGGTTTAGTTTGACTAGGTTGGTCTGATTCACTAGAAAATTGGTCATTTGTGACTATTGAGACTATGTAGCACATAGAGGCTTAATAGAGTGGGACACAGGTATCATGTGTATCTTGGACCTATTTTATATCATGATCATGCATTAGGTCGAAAAAATTGGTCTCCGATTTAAATTAGAATGGTCAACGGTTGCATTGTAGGTGCTAAAAATTGAGTTTTTGACCAGAATATTTTATATTAAAAAAATAGAGCACGAGGAGATGTGTTTGAGTGGGATATGATAATTATAAATTAAGGTGGGCTTATCTATATCATGTATATAAAATTTGTTTGGAGATAATGACTAATGTTGTGTCCTAAAAATTAAAGCTACGGAAAATATTTTTAAAGGATACTTTTGTTTACTTAATCCTAATTAATAATAAAAATAATAAATATAAATATTATATTAAATTAAAATAAGTAAATCTCTGGCTGATAAGGTTTACAATCTATCCACCTTAGAAAAATTTCGTTCTCAAAATTCAAAATCAATATCTCCAACCACAACTCATCATATCTCTAAATATATAAACATATCTTGGTACTTACTCATACCCATTCTAAAAACCTTAAACTTCCATATACATACAGTTTAATCGTCTAAGGCTGTTGGTCCTTAAAATATATTCTCACCACCATGTACTATCTCATTATTGTTATCATGGTAATCGTCATCTAGAAAAATGTACCACCAATAGGCCTAGGTTACACAAGGATGCCGTAACACAAACTCAGTTTGAATCTTTCAATATCTACAAGAAAAATAATGTCATACCTTAACTCTTAAAGGAGTGCATGGGTTAGACACTAAAATCTTACAAGCACAAAATCTTCAAGGCTAGCTATGTAGTATCTAAATCTTTATTCTACAACTAAGACTGTTATTATTTCTTCATTCTTTCCTTGGTACAGCGTCATCAACCTATAGTATCCCCAATAAAATCCTCTAACCTAACTTCTTATAATTGCTCTTAGCAGTAATAAGTCTAATCTAGTCAGTCAGTCATACATAGTCTAGAAGTTCAACTCAACAATTCCTAGGAAAAATACATATAATGAAATACAAGATAAGCCCCTATTCAAATACGTAGTACAAATATATATATATATATATATAGAAATTATGTAATAAATATCTATTCAATCATTCTAAATATCCTAGATAAAAATATAATCAATACAATAAAAAGAATATAATTTTTAAAATCCAAAAATCCATCGGCTAGGGTAAATTGGAAATAGGTTCTCATCACCTACTACTGAGGATAGGTCCAGCAAGCTCATACCCTATTAGTCAAAAATCTAAATCCCTGTCCCTAATAAGTTTATGTGTAAACCCATAATATTCAGTTATCATTCCTATAAGACTTCTATCTTCTATTTACACTTCCCTACCATATATAAATCTATAATCTAAGGGGCTTGTGGCAATCCTCTATAGAATGACCAACAAGTCAGTATGTGATTCTGAACCTGTGTTTAATTCCTTAAAATTTGTATCACTTCCAGACTAATCAATAATTTTTACTCGCACTAAATTCTCAAAATTCCAAAAGCATTATAATTTATAAATGCTAAAATTATTATTCCTCGAGTCCATACCACAATCCCTTCTCTTTGGATTATGCGACCATAATATCTGTCCCTTACCATTTGTTTTCTACTCAAATTCATATCCTTTTAGTATGTTAATCTTATTTTTAATTATAAGCTTCGTTAATCATGACCCAGTACTTTTTGCTTCGTAGTATAGATCTTCTACGCAATTGTCGAGTGATAAATCTTCAGTCCTTCCTAAATCTTTCTCTTAATCTAAAATCCTCAAGATCATGTACTCCTCGTGACTCTTCTTGTTACCATTCTACCTTCTTCACCTTGAACCTGAGATTTTCTCCTTGTTTATTCCATGTATACCCTTCATCCAAACTACATGGTTACCATCTTGTTATAGCTTGTCATCTATTATAGGCAATTCACTATATCTAACTCAAGACTATAACATAAAACTCTCATCCTTTAACCTATTTGCTCTATCACAGATACCAGCTTGTCTACGTGTGGTACTTACTTGTTTAATTAATACTGACAACCTAATTAATCAAATACATATAATTTGATTTTGAAAGCTATACTTTAGTACTTGAGTTATCTAATTACTCAAATATTAGGTCAAGCAATCTATATATCTATTTAGTCCAGACCTATAGTCATCAATAATTTAAGGGGTCTTAGGATCTATTTTTGATACTAAAAGTCACAAGACAACTAGAGATTAAACCACTATGGCCTGCTACGTAAGGTTTTAATTTCTTAAGGTCATAATATAATTCCTTGTATCACCATCATGAGCCACATCTAATCCCTAACATCTAGCTATGTATTCCATAAATTATTTCAAACCATCTTTCTAACTTCTAATACTTCCAAATTATAGCTACCTTAAGCAAGGGTAAGGTTATATTAGTTATAGGCCTCTGATACTATATTCAATTCTTATGCTAACGATCTATACTATCTCTAGCATATAGGAATAACCTATCTACCTATCCTACTAAGGGTAATCATCTTCTCAAAAAATTGTATCCAATATGTCTTCTTCCGCCTTGACAAGGATTTGCTTCTTGAGGAAACACCACGTATGGACATTCATCTCTCTGAAATAGGGAGAGATGATAAACAATAATAAGGATGTCGAGAAGAATAAATGAGTACAATTATGAAGTCCAAGGGCGATAATCAAATGCTAAGAAATTTTCAAATCAGTTGTGGATTGAGATACTAATACTGTTAATCCTGATAATAGGCTCGCTCGGTACGGAAAAGTAACCGAAACGATTTAATCAAGACCCGTATAGGCCACCACAAAAACATATAATGACCCAGTCCCAAAATACGTAGGACTAGGAATACGTAATATGTTAGCTACGCATTCGACCAGACTCTGGTCCGACTCGAATACGTATAAGCTGTAATATAAGGGTAACTATATAAGAATACTGAAATAATCTATGTCTCAATCCACATAAAGAACAAAATATCAAGAATAAACTACATATGCTAAAGTCGACCGCCAGTAACACATAAGCTCGAATAGACTCGAGAAAGGAATATGAGTCTATAAAACTAGGCTACATCAACAGATAAATAAACAATATGAATAATAACCATTGTCACGCCCCGGTCCCGCAGGGCCGTTCGTCCTCGCTTTGGTCCCTACGGAACCGATCGTCCTCGCAAGGGCGTGATGCCGTACAAGCCAAAAGTGCGCTTGCACAAGGCCAAAGCTTTGAACAAGGGAAAGTAAGCTATTAAATACTGAAGCAGCGGCACACATATTGCAGAAAAGTAAAGAACACAATGGCATAAGAAATAGGCTTTTTTATTGATATTCACAAGTGTTACAAGTGGCGCATGGTCGAGGTTACAGTTCGCTCAAGCACTCTTTCTCTCGATTACAATGACACCGTTCCATATATCATATCCCTCTATATAAAAGCAACTAAAAGCAATCTCGATACGGCTCAAGACATCGACTCCAGATTTTTGGTTCCTTGGGATGAGGCATGGCTATCGCTTCCTCGGACGAACAAGCACCTAAGAATAAGCAAATTGTTGGTGGGTCAGTACTTTATACAAGTACTGGTGAGATAAACAACTGAACATAAGCTATACCCCCTGAAACCCATACTAAGTAATCATGTGGCAAAATATTGCATTACTAGTGATCTTGCTACTTTTACCTAAGTTTATTATATATAGCTCAGAACTATAGTCAGATTACACCTTTTGAAAATGTAACTTTGAAACAGTTTTGCATATTCAAACTATAAGCATACGATTGGGACAGTGCTCTTTCGTGCAGTACGCAACATATATTGTGCATCAAATCTAACTCTTTGGGGTAAAGCTTATCTAGCAGACTGATCATATCAAATCAAGGAAAACATATCAAGTGGACTATCATTCAATCAAGAAGTTAAGGCAACACATCTATATGATTTCGGTCCCCGAGAAACTCAGGATCAGTAGCGGTAATCCAGCTAACCAATGACTCACATTCTGATACTATTAGCAGCTGTGACCGAGGTTCAACTCTGCACTAATAGTCATTGTCTGACCGATGCAATGCATGAAGCACTAACAGATAGAGATATGCAGACAAAATGAACAAGCAGGCTCATATATAAACTCATATTTCTTACCCCATAGCCGAACGGTTATCCCTGCAGCAGACACACAAGTTAGCCATAATTTGCATATTCATAACTCACAGATCAATCTTTTGGTGTCATCAATCGATAATTATGCAAGAAGGTAAACCTAGCATGCGCCCTATCTATATGACGGTCCATGGGTTGCCCCATGATTAGCAGCGATTGCCCAAGGTTCAGCTCTTCACTAGCATGCATGGGTGTCGGCAGCTGTGACTCATGGTTCAGCTCTTTACCAACACACCCGAGTACTAGCAGCTATGACATCATGGGTTCCACACAATACTAATAGACATATCACCCCACTAGACCCTTGTGATCCGTACTCCTCAGGGCGATCCAAAAATCTCTTCCGGATCGAGCGATTCCCAGTGCTCCAGGAACCGTTCGAGAGATAAGACCTTGTGCACAAGTTGTCCGAGACCAATGCAATGACATAAATACATAGTGCAAGCAAAACAATGATCAAGCAAAACATATGCGGTCTTGGCAAAACAAATCTTATCAAACGAAGCATATCTTTCTCAGACGAAGCACACAATTCACATATCTAATAGCACACCCCACTAGACCCTTGTGAGCCGTATCCTCAGGGCATACTATTAGTCACTGCACTCACACATTTTCACTTAGCAGTTCGATATAGCAAACAGACAAACGAAACATATAATGGCAAGCACGGTTCATTTCAAATCTAACATGCAAAACTATCTCTTTCTTCGCATATTCAAAGGGACATATTCAAGCGATTCATTTACTTATCTTTCTTAGCATAGCAAAGGTTCGTTCGATAGCGGTATTGGTGTTTTTAAGCATACAACATTTCTATCTTTCTCTTAGCATGGCAATAGTTCTATCTTATTTCTGATAAGCATTCATATTCTCTTAGTTAGGCAGCAGATTCGTTTTAATGACAAGCTATGTGAGTTCTTTTATTAGCATGCTGAGTCAGTTCTATCATTCTTTTTATGAAACAAATCTTCTTAAGCAAACAAGCATTCAAAAACTCAGATTCATTATTAAGTCGTGCAAGAATCAGCGAATGCAGTTCTGCCCACTCACTTTGATCAATCGGTCGGAAACTCTCCGAGAAGATTTCCGTTCGAGCAAGCAAGGCGATATCACTTGTACATAGTGCCTACGCGGAGCGGGACGCTACATACTTACCCACCAACAAAGAGTTTCATCCTCGAAACTCAAGGAGAAACTCACGAAAATACAGAGCAGTGATAGTCCTCATCCCCCACATTCCTTAATCAAAACTCAGCAAATCCAAAAATTATAAATCACATCTCAAGCAAACAAAAACAAATCCAGAAAACTTTTCTGCGCATCTTTGAGAATATCTATGGACTTATTGTATGGAACGTTCATTGCAACACAATCACAACTCAGAGTCGGAGGCAACAGAATGGGCAAGAATTGAGTCGCTCTGATACCACTATGTCACGCCCCGGTCCTGCAGGACCGTTCGTCCTCGCTTTGGTCCCTACGGAACCGATCGTCCTCGCACGGGCGTGATGCCGTACAAGCCTAAAGTGCGCTTGCACAAGGCCAAAGCTTTGAACAAGGGCAAGTAAGCTATTCAATACTGAAGCAGCGGCACAGATATTACAGAAAAGTAAATAACACAATGGCATAAGAAATAGGCTCTTTTATTGATATTCACAAGTATTACAAGCGGCGCATGGCCGAGGTTACAGTTCGCTCAAGCACTCTTTCTCTCGATTATAATAACACCGTTCCATACATCATGTCCCTCTATACAAAAGCAACTCAAAGCAATCTCGATACGGCTCAAGGCATCAACTCCAGATTTCTGGTTCCTTGGGATGAGGCGTGGCTATCGCTTCCTCGGACGAACAAGCACCTGAGAACAACAAAACTGTTGGTGGGTCAGCACTTTATACAAGTACTGGTGAGATAAATAACTAAACAGAAGCTACACCCCCTGAAACCTACACTAAGTAATCATGTGGCAAAATATTACATTACTAGTGATCTTGCTACTTTTACCTAAGTTTATTTCATGCATCTCAGAACTATAGTCAGATTACACCTTTTGAAAATGTAACTTTGAAACAGTTTTGCATATTCAAACTATAAGCATACGATTGGGACAGTGCTCTTTCATGCAGTGCGTAGCATGTATTGTGCATCAAATCTAACTCTTTGGGGCAAAGCTTATCTAGCAGACTGATCATATCAAATCAAGGCAAACATATCAAGTAGAATATCATTCATTCAAGAAGTTAAGGCAACACATCTATATAATTTTGGTCCCCGAGAAACTCAGGATCAGTAGCGGTAATCCAGCTAACCAATGACTCACATTCTAATACTATTAGCAGCTGTGACCGAGGTTCAGCTCTGTACTAATAGTCATTGTCTGATCGATGAAATGCATGAAGCACTAATAGATAATCTCTACGATGCAGACAAAATAAACAAGCAGGCTCATGTATAAACTCATATTTGTTACCCCATAGCCGAACGGTTATCCCTGCAGCAGACACACAAGTTAGCCATAATTTGCATATTCATAACTCACAGATCAATCTTTTGGTGTCATCAATCGATAGGTATGCAAGAAGGTAAACCTAGCATGCGTCCTATCTATATGACGGTCCATGGGTTGCCCCATGATTAGCAGCGGTTGCCTAAGGTTCAGCTCTTCACTAGCATGCATGGGTGTCGGCAGCTGTGACTCATGGTTCAGCTCTTCACCAACACACCCGAGTACTAGCAGCTGTGACATCATGGGTTCTACACAACACTAAAAGACATATCGCCCCATTAGACCCTTGCTAGCCGTACTCCTCAGGGCGATCCAAAAATCTCTTCCGGACCGAGCGATTCCCAGTGCCCCAGGAACCGTTCGAGAGATAAGACCTTGTGTACAAGTTGTCCGAGACCAATGCAATGACATAAACACATAGTGCAAGCAAAACAATGATCAATCAAAACATATGTGGTCTTGGCAAAACACATCTTATCAAACGAAGCATATCCTTCTCAGACGAAGCACACAATTCACATATCTAATAGCACATCCCACTAGACCCTTGCGAGCCGTATCCTCAGGACGTACTATTAGTCACTGTACTCACACATTTTTTACTTAGCAGTTCGATATAGCAAATAGACAAACAAAATATATAATGGCAAGCACGGTTGATTTCAAATCTAACATGCAATACTATCTCTTTTTCGCATATTTAAAGGGACATATTCAAGCGATTCATTTACTTATCTTTCTTAGCATAGCAAAGGTTCGTTCGATAGCAGTGTTGGTGTTTCTAAGCATGCAATATTTCTATCTTTCTCTTATCATGGCAATAGTTCTATCTCATTTCTAACAAGCATTCATATTCTCTTAGTTAGGCAGCAGATTCGTTTCAATGACAAGCTATGTGAGTTCTCTTATTAGCATGCTGAGTCAGTTCTATCATTCTTCTTAAGCAAACAAGCATTCAAAAACTCAGATTCATTATTAAGTCGTGCAAGAATCAGAGAATGCAGTTCTGCCCACTCACTTTGATCAATCGGTCGGGAACTCTCCGAGAAGATTTTCGTTCGAGCAAGCAAGGCGATATCACTTGTACATAGTGCCTACGCGGAGCAGGGGGCTACAACCATAACTCCAGAATAACTGATATAAGTACCTGGCACCAATGCCTGCAAGACAAAGCAACACACTTCAACAACTCCAGGCAGGCTCCACAACGGTCTATGATACAAAAATGGCAATGGACAGGTCCTCAGAGGGACGTAACAAGGTACAAGAAAAAATATGGCAAAATAAAACAGTATAATGCCACATACTCAAGGATAAACTAATGTAACCATCTAAGTAATATGCACGTGAGAGCATCACTCGTACTAAGGCTGAAACCACTACAAGCTCTATGTCAGGGAGCCCATAGCAGCAAGTGTCACGACCCGTACCCGGTGTAAGGGTACTAGTCGGAAACAACGCCCAGCCTATACCGCAGAATCGGTGGTAGAACTCTATCTAGATAATCTAAAGAACGACCAATAATGATAGTATACTCAATCACAGAACTAAGATAGAAATGAGCACGAATCAGATAAAGAAAAGAATAGTCACAATACAACTCATGAGTCTAAAATAATATATCAATGAGTCTGAAGGAATACAGAAATAAGCTGGAGACAAATCCAGTACAAAAGAATATTATGAAGCTACAACTTCAGGGTCAACTGTCTCAGTTGGGATAAGTCCCTCTTGAGCCAGGGTCTCAGAATCTAAACCCACAACATCCTGGGGTCCATAAAAGGTAGGGTACCACTCCTCAATATCATCTGGAAAAATATATCCAGTCAGGAAAGGAGCAGAGTATAACTCTAACAGCAGTTCTCAATCAATGATAAAAACTATGTAACAGTAAATAGCTATGGAAAAACAAGATGCACAATAGATAGGAGAGATATATGTACAATAAGGAAATACTAGAAATAAATATAATAAGGAACAATATGCCAATAAAACAATAATACTAATGACTGAGTGTGTGAGTACTAGCTTAACATGTGATCGGCTTGGGCAAGATGCAATGCGGCCTGGCTAATCATACGTGCGGTGCATGATCAACACTATTCTGTTACCAGTACTTTATTCAATAGGGATTTGATCACATATCTATACTAATACTCCCCACCCCGACTGGTATAATAGATCCAACCACGGTATGCTATGGCACGAGATTCCCCAAGAAGATAGCTAGTCTTTCCGAGAATCGGTGTCTGTACATGTACAAGATAACCAATAAAACAATACTTGCACCATATACACCATATAACAAGGAATAACATCTCATGACGAGATCCGAATATACCAATCCGTGTAACCATAGTGTCAAGAGAAACATGGATATCTACACTAGATACAACGAACATAGAGGATATCATAAATGAGAAACTATCAGAGAATGTACTCGCCTGAAGTCCAATGAACAGTCTCACAGATGTCTGACTCGGTGCCTCGAAGACCTAGATATGGAATACAACATCAATACAAGGTCCCAAAAAGAGAACAAGTTAAACTAGTCAACTTCTAGGTCAATAAGTCAATTCTAAGTCAACTGTCAATTGTGGTCAACTCTAAAGTCAACTAAAGTCAACTATGGTCAAACCAAGGTCAACCTCACAAAACATATATATATATAATAAATAAGCATAATAATATAGAATATTAAATACAACAATTAGGAATCAAGGTTTTGAACCCAATTGGTATCCACACAAAGAATGCTCAACATACATATAGGTATATTATTACTCTAATACATAATATATTATATATAAACTAATATATTATATATAAATAAAATAATAACAATATTAGTATTATATCTTACCACAAATACATTTATATATACGTATATATATATATATACAAATATAATATAATATATAAACTAAATCTGCCCAATTGTCACTGAAAACAGTGTGCTAAAACACTAGTTTTCAATAAACAGACTTATAGTGACAGTCCCAACTGTCACAGCAAAACCGTCGCCAAAATGCTGTAAAACCGTCACAGTGTGCTAAAACACTAGTTCACAATAAATCCACTACTGTCACAGTTTGATGATAGTTCAAACTATCACAGAAAACCGTCGCTGTAAAACTGCTGCTCAAACCCGCCCGCTGCATTAATGACAGAATTGTCATTAATGCCGAACACTGTTACAACGGCTGCTGTTTTAATGACAGTGGCTGTCATTAAATGCCGCTGTCACAAAAATAAATAATATAACTATATATATATTAATATATATAAATCAAATATAAATCAATATATATATATATATATATAAACAATTAAATAAATATATACTTATATATATACATAGTCCTACACAATTAATTACTAATAGCTACAAAACACATTGCATGTATTAATATACATATTTTAACATAGCTAGAAGCACACATAAAAATATATTCATTAATATTCAATTAATTATATAATAATTATAATTAATATAATTACTCATTTAAACACATAAATATATTTTATAAAACATTTATGTATAATTTATTTTATTAATATGTAGTAACATATATAATTGTATGTCAAGAAAGCTATATATATATTTACACATCATATTTTAGTACACATAAAAATATATAGATCTATGCTACAATAAATACCATAATAAATACACTAAAATAAATATATAACATCTATATATATTTACTAATTATAATACAAGAATTAAAGCATAAATAATTAGATCTATACAAAAACACACACAATTGGAGAGTATCACACCGTATCTCACTAGATCTAGGATACGCATGCGACACGAGTCCAACACACAACCAATTGTACCCCGAAGGACACAAACAAGTCACAAATAATATTTATGAACAAATCAAAGTGTCAAAAGTAGATCTATGTGTCCGTGTCAAAATACGACATGTACAAAGTCCCGTATCGGAGGGAAAATCCCCAAAACGACACGTATCACCAAATTATTGGGATGCGAACTACATGTACCCAATTGTGGACACGACACTAGCCCCAAACACATAAGCACATGCCCAATTGATCTATAGGATCAATTGACACACACAACAAAATGTCAATTCAGAATTCCCACAAAATTGACACAAAAAGTACCATAACTTTCTCCATGGGTCTCCTATGAACACAAAACCAAGTCCTATGGGTAGTACATACATATGGGTTGATTTTACATGATTAAATCTCAGATTTAGAAGCTATTTTAATGGGAAAAATTGAATTATACCTATTGGGAGATGGATTCCCAATGAAACCTCCAATTGAGATGAACTTGCTTCCAAATTGTAGATCCTTGCTCCTCTTTGTAGATCCTTGCTTCCTCCTTCTAGATTCTTGCTTCTCAACTTTCTAATGGTGAATTGGGAAGAATTTGGAATGAATTTGGTAGGGAATTGGAATGGGAATGGAAGGAATTTGGTAGTGGAAATTCTAGATCTAGATTTAAAAATGAGAATGAGAGGAGAGAGAAATTTCCCCCCTCTAATATAGGCCGGCTAAACCCCTTCCCCAAGTAATTATGAAATGTCTAATATACCCCTTGGGGCCTCTCATGAAGAAATAATTAAGGAAGGAAGCTTCTAGTCTAATGATTTAATTAATTTAATCCATCTCCTTAACAATGGGCTTTCTAAATGGGCCAAGTCTAACTAATTAATTTATGTTGGTCCATGGATCCAAAATAAACTAGTTGGGTCCACTAATATAAGTCCAAAATAATTAAATAACATCTAACAATAATTAAATAATACAACAAATAATTATTTACCATGCACAATATTTAATTAAATAGGAAAAGACTAAAATACCCTTTCCTAAAAAAATATGGTAGTGACAAGTCTACCCTCCTTAAAATAATTTCGTCCTCGAAATTCAAAGACGAAAACTGCCCCCAGAAAATCACAGAACAGAACTAAAGAATCACAATTAACTAATGAACAGAACATAACTAGAAAATAACATACCTCAAGGTACAAACAAATATGGATAACGCTCTCGCATTTCATCCTCTCTCTCCCAGGTAGACTCCCCTGGAGAGTGATGCCACCATGCGACGCATACCAAAGGAATAGTCTGGTTCCTCAGCACCTTCTCTCTCCGATCCAGAATCTCAACTGGCTGCTCTGGATAGCTAAGAGTAGGGCCCACCTCTATCTCTGAGTGATCCAATACATGACTAGGATCTGCCACGTATCGTCTCAACTACGACACATGGAACACATTGTGCACTCCTTCCAATGCAGGTGGCAAGTCTAGTCTATAAGCAACTGCACCGACCCTCTCTAGAATAGTGAAAGGTCCGATGAATCGCGGACTAAGCTTTCCGCCTCCACCGAAACGAATCGTGCCTTATGTCGGAGAAATCCTCAGAAACACCAAACTACCCACCTATAACAAAACACCACCTTAAGAACTTAATCTATAACAAACAATAACAAGCACAAACAAAAATCTAAACTATACCTCAAACTCCAAAGGTCTCCGATGGCTATCGGCCCAATGCCGCTGTCTGTCCTGCACCACTCGAAGTCTGTCTCTGATCAACTGAACCTTCTCTGCTGCATCCACAACCATCTCTGGCCCAAGCAAAACTCTCTCTCCAACATCGTCCCAAGATAAAGGAGTACGACACCTCCGACCATATAGAGCTTCAAAAGGTGACATCTCTATACTGGCCTGGTAACTGTTGTTGTAAGCAAACTCTACCAAATGGAGATGGTCCTCCCAAGAACCTCTGAAATCTAGTACACAAGTGCGCAACATATCCTCGAGAGTCTGGATAGTTCTCTCTGACTGCCCATCTGTCTGGGGATGATATGCAGTACTGAACTTGAGCTGAGTGCCCAAACTCTCCTACAAACTCCTCCAGAAATGAGAAGTGAAACGACTATCTCGATCTGAGACTATGCTGATGGGAACTCCATGTATCCTAACGATCTATCTCACATACATCTCTGCCAGCTTCTCCGTAGACAAACCCACCTCGAAAGGCAAAAAGTGGGCCGACTTGGTCAACCTATCAACAATGACCCAAATCGCGTCTTTCCCTCCTGGAGATCGTGGAAGTCCGGACACAAAATCCATAGTAATGTGTTCCCACTTCCACTCTGGAATGGGTAATGGCTGAAGTAAACCTCCTGGCCTCTGCCTCTCGGCTTTCACCTGCTGGCACACTAAGCATTTGGATACAAACTGTGCCACTTCCCTCTTCATGCCATACCACCACACACACTCTCTCGCATATCCCGATACATCTTGTTAGCACTTGGATGCATGGAATACTAAGAGCGATGCGCTTCCTGCAACACCTCCTCTCGCAACTCCCCACTAGGCACACACAATCTAACTCCATGCCTCAAAGATCCATCCTCTGCAATAGTGAAATCATCCTCCAATCCTGCTCTCACCTGAGCTCTGATACTCCTCAGAGATACATCATCATACTGTGCTGCCTTGATCCTGTCCATCAGATCTGAGTGTATCTGCAATCCCCATATCTTCATAGCACACCCAGGAACAATTACCTCAATGCCCAAGCTCTCCAAGTCCTCCAACAAATATCGATCCTGCGTCAAGAACATAGCTACCGGATACCTGCTCAAAGCATCGGCAACTACATTGGCTTTCCCAGGATGATATTGCAAAGAGATATCAAAATCCTTCATCAGTTCCAACCACCGACGCTGCCTCATGTTCAACTCCTTCTGCGTGAAAATATACTTCAAGCTTTTGTGGTCTGTGAAGATCTCCACACGCTCTCCGTACAAATAATATTTCCACAACTTCAGGGCGAATATGACGGCTGCCAACTCCAAATCATGGGTAGGATAGTTCTTTTCATGAGGACACAATTGCCTGGATGCATAGGCAATCACTTTCCCATGCTGCTGAAGAACACAACCCAAACCCTTCCCCGATGCATCACTATAAATAGTGAAACCTCCGGACCCTGATGGCAACGTCAAAATAGGAGCAGACGTCAACCTCTTCTTCAACTCCTCAAAAGCAACCTGGCAATCCTCCGTCCAGACAAACTCCACATCCTTCCTCGTGAGTCTGGTCATCGGTTCGACAATCCTCGAAAAATCTTGCACAAACTTCCTGTAGTAGCCTGCCAATCCCAAGAAACTCCTGATCTCTGCTACTGAACTCGGAGTCTTCCAAGATTCTACTGCTAAAATCTTCTTCGGATCCACTGAAATACCATTACCAGTCACAACATGCCCCAAGAATTCCACCTTGTCCAAGAAAAACTCACACTTGGACAACTTCCCATACAGCTTCTCCTTCCTCAGCACATCCAACACAATCCTCAAATGCTCCTCATGCTCCTCCGGTGTCCTCGAGTATATGAGTATGTCGTCGATGAACACCACCACGAACTTGTCAAGGTACTGGTGGAACACCTTGTTCATCAAGTTCATAAATATCGTCGGTGCATTAGTCAAACCAAACGGCATCACCATAAACTCGTACTGACCATACCGAGTTCTAAAAGCTTCACCTTTACCTGATGGTAGCCTGATCTCAAATCTATCTTAGAAAACACCTTGGCACCACTCAACTGATCAAACAGATCATCAATCCGTGGCAAAGGATACTTATTCTTGATAGTGAGATTATTCAAAGCTCTGTAATCAATGCACATGCGCACCGATCCATCCTTCTTCGGTACAAACAATACCGGGGCTCCCCATGGTGAAGAACTCGATCTGATAAACCTCTTATCCTGTAATTCGTCCACCTGCTTCTTCAACTCAACCAGCTCGCTGTTGTTTACTCTATAGACATGCTGCAAAATTTGTTCTGCACCTGGAACCAAGTCTATAGAAAATTCAACATCTCGATCTGGCGGCAATCCTGGCAATTCCTCAGGAAACACATCCAAGAATTCTGCTATCAACGGATGTGGCAACTCCTTGTCTTCCACCATAGCTCCACAAATAATGCCTTCGCCTTGCTCTGCAGCTCCTCTAGCAAACTCGAACTCTGGCTCCCCTGGCGGACCAAACAAAACTCTACCTCCTCTACAATCTATGCTAGCACGGTGCCTACTCAACCAATCCATTCTGAGTACAATGTCGTAGCTCGGAAGTGGCATTACAAGTAGACACGCACTCAACTCCCGGCCTCCCAGAGTAACTCTCCGATCCTTGCAAATATCATTAACCAGGATAATGCCTCCCCCGGTCATGATCTTGTAAGTCCTAAGCAAAGACTCAGCTACCAAACCATGCTTTAGAGCAAAAGAAACAGATACAAAACTATGGGAAGCACCACTATCAAACAAAGCTAAAGCTGGAATGGAATCAAGAAGAATAGAACCTGCGATGACATCTCTGGTGGGTTCCTCCTCTTCGACGGTCATAGCAAACGCTCGTCCCTGCCGAGCACCTCCCTGCTGCTGATGCTGGACAAAACGCTGCTGCTGTATCGGAAGCGGTCCCCTCGGCTGTGCTGCAGGTGGTCTCGTCTGTGCCCTCGGAGCTGGAGCTGCTCCCTGAACTGCACGACGAGGACACTCCCTCGATTGATGCCCTTCAGTACCATAATACAAACAAACTCCTAGCCTCCTCCTGTAAACTTCCCAGATGTGGCCAGGCTTCTTGCAGAAGTTGTATGGAGCTTGCTGTAACTGTCTCTGCTGCTGAGGTGCCTGGTGAAAAGGCGCTCTAGCTGGAGTCTGGTTCTGTTGTGGCTGCTGGAAAGGTCTGGACTGGAAATGAGGACGTTTGGCAGATACTGCACTGCCGTTGGCCCCCAGAAAAGAATCACGGTCTCTCTTGGTCTTCAAACCCAGATCCCGCTCAACCTTGCGTGCCTCCGCAAGTATCTCCGAGTATGTCTCATAAAAAGACGGAATGAGAATCTTTACTTCCCAGTTTAGACCCTCACGGAAACGAATAGCTCGAACCTCCGGCTCTCTCACCAGATACTCTGCAAATCGGCTCAACCTGCCGAACTCCGCAGCGTATTCCTCCACAGACATGTTCCCTTGAATGAGACTCTCAAATTGTCTCCCCAAGTCAAGCCTGTCTACCCTGGCGAAAAACTTCTTCTTGAAAAGGTCCTTGAATACCTCCCAAGATTGTCCTACGTCAACTAGAACCGGCTCATTCCTGAACCAAGTGCGAGCGACGTCTAACAGTTGAAGTCCTACCGCCTTAACCTTCAGATCTTCAGAAAGACGGGACACCCTCATAAGACGCTCAATGTCCTCGAGCCAATCATCAGCATAGATGATGCCCTCCGTCCCCTTGAAAACCCTAGGCTCCAGTTTCTTGAAGTCCTGAATGTTGCCTGGCCGAAGCTGAGCAACTTGAGGAACAACCTGCTGCTGGACCGGAACTCCTCTCTCAACTACAGCACGAGCAAGCTGATGAGCACTCTCGATGCCCTGCCGTAGAACGTCGGTCTGCCTCTGATGTGCCTCTGACTGAGCCCTCTGTGCCTCGAGCATCTCACGAAACAGTGTAAACATCTGTGACGCCTCTGCTGGCACAGGAGGTGGAGGTGGAAGCCCCTCAGATACAGCTGGCACAGTCCTCTGAGTAGGTGGTGGACCTCCGAAGGCAGCTGACACTCCAATCACCGGAGAAGTGACTGGTGCAGGCCCTCGGGATATCGCAGACCTCTCAGAAACTGCTCTCCCCTGCTGTGATCTAGTCTTAGGCGGTATCCTGAGACAAAGCGAAAGAAAGAATCAATATGGCACAAGATGTAAGACATCAAGGAAAGGACAAGTTTAAGGGATCAAGTATCAATATCAAAGGAGAATAGTTGAATCAAAAGAATTTTCCTAGATGTGATTGAGTATCTCAGCCTATATCCTATATCCTATCGCAGGCTCGTAGTAGTACAACTAAGTTGTCGCACTACCACGATATCACATACTTGTGAAGCTAGGACCTGTATGGGCCACCACCAAAAACGTGTCACGACCCGCACCCGGTGTAAGGGTACTAGTCGGAAACAACGCCCAGCCTACGCCGCAGAATCGGCGGTAGAACGTTGTCTAGATAATCTAAAGAATCACCAATAATGATAGTATACTCAATCACAGAACTAAGATAAAAATGAGGACGAATCAGATAAAGAATAGAATAGTCACAATACAACTCATGAGTCTAAAATAATACATCAATGAGTCTGAAGGAATACAGAAATAAGCTGGAGACAAATCCAGTACAAAAGAATACTATGAAGCTACAACTCCAGGGTCAACTGTCTCAGTTGGGATAAGTCCCTCTTGAGCCAGGGTCTCAGAATCTAAACCCACAATATCCTGGGGTCCATAAAAGGTAGGGTACCACTCCTCAATATCATCTGGAAAAATATATTCAGTCAGGAAAGGAGCAGAGTACAACTCTAACAGCAGTTCTCAATCAATGATAAAAACTATGTAATAGTAAATAGCTATGGATAAACAAGATGCACAATAGATAGGAGAGATATATGTACAATAAGGAAATACTGGAAATAAATACAATAAGGAACAATATGCCAATGAAACAATAATACTAATGACTAAGTGCGTGAGTACTAGCTTAACATATGATCGGCTTGGGCAAGATGCAATGCGGCCTGGCTAATCATACGTGCGGTGCATGATCAACACTATTCTGTTACCAGTACTTTATTCAATAGAGATTTGATCACATATCTATACCATTACTCCCCACCCCGACTGGTATAATAGATCCAACCACGGTATGCTATGGCACGAGATTCCCCAAGAAGATAGCTAGTCTTCCCGAGAATCGGTGTCTGTACATGTACAAGATAACCAATGAAACAATACTTGCACCATATACACCATATACCAAGGAATAACATCTCATGACGAGATCCAGATATACCAATCCGTGTAACCATAGTGTCAAGAGAAATATGGATATCTACACTAGATACAACGAACATAGAGGATATCATAAATGAGAAACTATCAGAGAATGTACTCGCCTGAAGTCCAATGAACAGTCTCACAGATGTCTGACTCGGTGCCTCGAAGACCTAGATATGTAATACAACATCAATACAAGGTCCCGAAAAGAGAACAAGTTAAACTAGTCAACTTCTAGGTCAATAAGTCAATTCTAAGTCAACTGTCAACTATGGTCAACTCTAAAGTCAACTAAAGTCAACTATGGTCAAACCAAGGTCAACCTCACAAAACATATATATATATAATAAATATGCATAATAATATAGAATATTAAATACAACAATTAGGAATCAAGGTTTTGAACCCAATTGCTATCCACACAAAGAATGCTCAAGATACATATAGGTATATTATTACTCTAATACATAATATATTATATATAAACTAATATATTATATATAAATAAAATAATAACAATACTAGTATTATATCTCACCACAAATACATTTATATATATGTATATATATATACAAATATAATATAATATATAAACTAAATCTGCCCAATTGTCACTGAAAACAGTGTGCTAAAACACTAGTTTTCAATAAACAGACTTATAGTGACAGTCCCAACTGTCACAGCAAAACCGTCGCCAAAACGCTGTGAAATAAATCCACTGCTGTCACAGTTTGATGACAGTTCAAACTGTCACAGAAAACCGTCGCTGTAAAACTGCTGCTCAAACCCGCCCGCTGCATTAATGACAGAACTGTCATTAATGCCGAACACTGTTACAGCGGCTGCTGTTTTAATGACAGTGGCTGTCATTAAATGCCGCTGTCACAAAAACAAATAATATAACTATATATATATTAATATATATAAATCAAATATAAATCAATATATATATATAGAAACAATTAAATAAATATATACTTATATATATATACATAGTCCTACACAATTAATTACTAATAGCTATAAAACACATTGCATGTATTAATATACATATTTTAACATAGCTAGAAGCACACATAAAAATATATTCATTAATATGCAATTAATTATATAATAATTATAATTAATATAATTACTCATTTAAACACATAAATATATTTTATAAAACATTTATGTATAATTTATTTTATTAATATGTAGTAACATATATAATTGCATGTCAAGAAAGCTACATATATATTTACACATCATATTTTAGTACACATAGAAATATATAGATCTATGCTACAATAAATACCATAATAAATACACTAAAATAAATATATAACATCTATATATATTTACTAATTATAATACAAGAATTAAAGCATAAATAATTAGATCTATACAAAAACACACACAATTGGAGAGTATCACACCGTATCCCACTAGATCTAGGATACGCATGCGACACGAGTCCAACACACAACCAATTGCACCCCGAAGGACACAAACAAGTCACAAATAATATTTATGAACAAATCAAAGTGTCAAAAGTAGATCTATGTGTCCGTATCAAAATACGACATGTACAAAGTCCCGTGTCAGAGGAAAAACCCCCAAAACGACACGTATCACCAAATTATTGGGATACGAACTACATGTACCCAATTATGGACACGACACTAGCCCCAAACACATAAGCACATGCCCAATTGATCTATAGGATCAATTGACACACACAACAAAATGTCAATTCGGAATTCCCACAAAATTGACACAAAAAGCACCATAACTTTCTCCATGGGTCTCCTATGAACACAAAACCAAGTCCTATGGGTAGTACATACATATGGATTGATTTTACATGATTAAATCTCATATTTAGAAGCTATTTTAATAGGAAAAACTGAATTACACCTATTGGAAGATGGATTCCCAATGAAACCTCCAATTGAGATGAACTTGCTTCCAAATTGTAGATCCTTGCTCCTCTTTGTAGATCCTTGCTTCCTCCTTCTAGATCCTTGCTTCTCAACTTTCTAATGGTAAATTGGGAAGAATTTGGAATGAATTTGGTAGAGAATTGGAATAGGAATGGAAGGAATTTGGTAGTGGAAATTCTAGATCTAGATTTGAAAATGAGAATGAGAGGAGAGAGAAATTTCCCCCCTCTAATATAGGCCGGCCAAACCCCTTCCCCAAGCAATTATAAAATTTCCAATGTACCCTTTGGGGCCTCTCATGAAGAAATAATTAAGGAATAAAGCTTCTAGTCTAATGATTTAATTAATTTAATCCATCTCCTTAACAATGGACTTTCTAAATGGGCCAAGTCTAACTAATTAATTCATGTTGGTCCATGGGTCCAAACTAAACTAGTTGGGTCCACTAATATAAGTCTAAAATAATTAAATAACATCTAACAATAATTAAATAATACAACAAATAATTATTTACCATGTACAATATTTAATTAAATAGGAAAAGACTAAAATATCCTTTCCTAAAAAAATGTGGTAGTGATAGCAAGTAATATCACGTAGTCCAGTATAGGTTCCAAAGCACCTCCAGTAGTATAGTATATATGTATAAATAATCAACCTGTAGTATGGTGTGTCTCTCCCCACCTAATGTAATCTTGCGTCTCATGTCCATGACGTCTCATGTCTATAACACGCAAGATCACGACCTCTATCTACTATAACGAGCATAATGATATCTCTATATATGCAAGTCTCATATCACGAATCCTGTAAGCCTATATAGAATCACCATAAATAAGTCAAGAAATATTCTGTCACATGAATAGTGTCAAGTGTCCTATGGTATGACGTACTTGGTAAAGCAAGCACGTAAAAATAGGATCGTAGAATTAACTCTCTAAATAATGTTACACGACTTGCGTACGGCGTCGATACCCGAATCTTGTTCGGACGCTAAGCAACGTCTCACTGTCCTAAGTTTAGCAGGAACATCACAAGAATATAAAAAATGAAACACAAGTCGATAATAGAACAAGATTTACTGCAAGTTAGTAAGGTACACTTGTCTGAAACTCTAAGCTGATAATACAAAGAACCTGCTCTCGAATCCACACTCGTGCGATCCCAAGAGCCTAAATATATAATATCATAAAATCAGTCACTATGACACGGTTCACTAAGCATGCACAAGAGTACAACTACTCTACGTCATTAATCATTAGACAATTAGGGTCTAAATTAATCAAGGATATAACTTACACAATGCCATCAGTTATTTAGAGTCTAAAATAATTAGGGATTCTAACAAAGTAGGTTGGCTAAGGTTCACTAGTCAAGGACCAAAAAAGTGTGTAAACACCAAACCTACTAGTCACATAACATCATCAAGCCACATAAACATGGTTATAACGAAGGTTCATGTAGGTACTAGGTATTCTCACACTAGATTTCCATATACAACATATCATCAACCTTGGTATTCACTAAGTGTCAAACTATTATAACCAACCTAGGGTTAGTTTTGTCTATTAAAACCTGCACATGAGCGTTAACAATAGGTCAAGTTAGGGTCATCACAAACAATCACATACTTTATTTCTCAAGTATATCCATTCATCCAACTATATACAACTATCGTTCTACTATAAAATATCAAGTATATTGTAATCTCCCTCACCCAAAAATAGGTATCTTGTGTGTATTTTGTATTCCTTGTATTTGTTTTAGATTATTTTCAAATTAATTAAAATCCAATGATTTTATTAGGATACTTCACAGTGGTTTGGACATTAATAATATAGGATGGCCCTAAAACTTGTATCATTCATCATAGGAAGTAGCCTACACAGGAGACACTACCTGTAGGATCTTTTCGTGGCACAGAAATTTGATCCTTTGGTATTAGTATGACATTAGTGTAACGACCATAGATTCTGTGTTAAATATTTATATAATTTATATATATAATTTAATTGTGGTTATTTTTTAATTTAACCTTTTCTACAATTTGTAGCCCATAATTCTCCACGCCAAATTAGTCAATTCTCTATTCTTGTAAGATTGCATATTATTTACTATTATTCTATTTTGTTGAATATCTATTTAGTTATTTACTTAGTTAATTAGATAATAAATTTATTTGATTTATAACTAAATAAATATCTAATTATTAATTACAAAATATTTCATAAAATATTTTGGGTGTAGTATTTTATTAAAGCTTTACAAAAGTAAAATTTCTAGAATTTATTTTGTGTGTAAATATTATTTTTGGATTTCTATAACCTCATTTATATACGTGAATATATATAAATAAATATATAGTTAATAATAATAAGAAGAAGAAGAAAAAGTATTAGTAATAGTAATAATAAAAAGAAAATAACAAAAGAAAAGAAAAAGAAAAAGAAAAGAAAAAGAAAAGAAAAACAAAACAAAACAAAACAAAACAAAACAAAACAAAAACCTAATACTAAACCTAAACTAATTAACCCTAATAAAAACCCTAACTAACTACTTAACAACCTAATACCCACTACCCTTCCACCAACAGAACTCGCAAACCCCTCCAAGCAAAACCCATCCCGCGGCCCTCTCTCTCTCTCTCTATATATATATATATATATATATATATATATATATATATATATACATACACACATACACATATATATACATACATTACTCAAACCCTAACCCTAGCCTCCGGCGACCCCGCCCCAACGACCACCGGCCGACTGGTGCAGCCGCATCCCAGCGCTGCCGGCGTCCGCCTCAGCCGTCCGTCCGCCCGAGAGCACACGCGCGCATGTGCAACAGCGTTCCATCTTCAAGGTGACGTATCTTCATCATCTTTGATTCTTTTTGCGAGCGGTTTATCCGTGTACGTTCACAACCTAACCCTCTAGGATTTTCATTCAAGCGGGATGAGTTTTCGTATCCCGGATTGGTCAAAAAATTGACCGAAAGTTTGCCGAATAACTAACCAAAAACAGTCCAGAATTTCAACCTAAACTCCCATGTTCAAACCCAATTTGCCATCAACTCGCTTAATATTTTCAAAATCTAATTAAAGGGGTTTCTTCCCAATATAACCAAGATTTTTTATGTTCTTTTAGTTTTTATTAATTCATTTTATGTGTTAAATTACTCGGCTTCCAAAACGACCAAAAACTTAATTTTTTAAAACTGAAATTTTATGATACGGAGTGCGCCCCGCCAAATAGGACCACCTCGTCGTATACCAATTACACCAAAAGGTGTATATGGTATATCCTGATGTGTGAGCTTTCACGAAAGTTGATTCGGACGTGCGTGCGTGTCGAAATCAACCCGTATCCGTAAAAAGTTCCCATATCACAACTTTTGCAAAATACCACCCTATTTTGTGTACGCTCGTCAGAATGCGACAAAACTTGTGCCATTGGACTCGTGCTATCACGTTGGTCCTGTGACCCAAGTTTTATGCAATTCTGAGACAGTTGACTAAGCCACCTATTCGTGGGCCCCATGGTTTGACTTTAAGGGCGAATTTGTGATCGGCTCATCGGAATCCAAAATTGGACATACTGTTGAGCTCGTATCGACGTTTATAATTTGTTTGACCTATAATTTGTCCAATTTAGAGACTATTACCTCTGACACGCTTTTTGGTGCAAAGTAGACCACATTTGGACTCCGCTTTGATCCAAAATTATCGTTTTGCCCCTTGTCCAAATTGGACGAAAGGGTAGACTTTTTTTGACTATCTCGCTTATTCTGGGAACGTTGGTAATATTTATTTCAGCATTCGAAGACGTTTATTCAGAGGCCATAGTTTCTGATCCCTTGTGCTTGACATCTGGATGCTTACACTATGCAGCTTTCTTGTCAGGCAAGTATACCTTGTCATTGTACTGTGATTATATTCCATATAGTGAATGTATTTTATTTCTGTCATTTATTTCATATATTTTAACTGCTATATAAACTGCACGTCCAAGAATAACTTGGGTGCAACGACGGTGGTGTCGTATTTTGTCTTTATTATATATTATGCATGTCCACCTAGTTTTATGAGACCACCACACGATTTAGAGGCATCATTATATTTTATTTGGCCATGACACATTTTTTTACATGAGTTATGAGTCTCATATAGATCACGGACTTACGTATTGACTGATCATCAGTATGTAGGGAATGTACGATAGGAAATAACTGCTAATAGAGATATGTTAGAAGACTTGGCAGTTATTAGAGATCTCATCGTGTCATGGATATGACGTGCTTAGAGCATGGGGTAGGAAGGACAATGAATAAGGAGTTTGGGCTCCTTTGCACTTTTTTTGTGTAACCCGTACGCTCCGTCGGAGATGCGCGGTCAGATGACCCCTGTATATTATATATAGGCGGCCTCTGACGTTCAAAAGACGTCATGCTTTTTAGGCCCCTGATTCTCCGAGAGAATCATTCCAATCCTATTTTAGCCAGATAGTCTACGTGTTGGAAAGTTGTTCTCAAAATGCATTCACATAGGTGGGTAGACGACCCTTTGGATGTTTATTTTCAGTATTTTATTGGCATGCTTCTACGTATCTTGTTACGTCCCTCTGAGGACCTAGTCCCTTTCCAGGTGTAGATGATCATGACTATTCGCAGGAGCACGGATCAGGACTTACTACTCCATTCTCTTTCGAGAAGGTCTTTCCTTCGAGCCTCTCTGATCATTAGATGATGTACTTATTTTGTTTCTCTTATATTCTAGTTTGGTAGTGGATTTGTCTCCACCCAACTACTTGTTCTTATCAAGCATCTTATACTTAATTCAGTTATATAGTTGATTGGTTATTTATTTCTTTATGATTTTTGTGGATGAGATTTAGTTATGTCCTGTGACTTATGATAAATATATACCACTTGTGAATTGTTATGCATAATACAGCGTACGTATGTGTTATAGTTTCCATATATTGGAGTCTCCATATACATACGGCTGGCATGCTTACGTATTCCTAGTCCTATGTATTTTGGGACTGGAACGTGACATATTTTTAGTGGTGGCCCATGCAGGTCGAGAGTATATTGTCTCGGTTACGTTACTGTACCGAGCAAGCCTGCACATAATATTAGAGTTTTAGGTCTCATCCATAATTGACTATAACTTACCTTCCTTTCAATCTGTTCTATTTAAATAATTGTATCCTACTTGATTCATGTACTTCCCTAATAGTTCCTTGAGTATAGCCTTCTGCTAGAATATAGGAATCCTTGTTGTTAGGATGATAATTAGGGTAACATTTCTATTAAGAATACAACTAGAATATTAACATATCATAAAGTTTAGAATACCTAGTGAACCCTAGCATCCAATACCTATAAATTGATTGACCACTATCCCTTGATGATTAGGAATGACTTAAGAGTAGTATAGACACTACTAGGGTTATTTAGAAATTTGACCATATTGTTTGACCCTAGTATTGAGGAACCAATAGAAATCCAAGATTGAATATTAGGATTGAACCTAACTTTCATAGTGAGATAGTATTAGAGAACTTTAAGTTTAGATTCTTGTCTTGATATTAGCAGAACAGTACCTTAGGAAGCCAAGAGGAATGAATAGAATATATTTTCTTGATCATACCTCAAACACAGAGATTAGCGTCCGACCTTTCCTTAGGAAACCATGATACTATCAAGAGTCTCTCTATTTAATTTTATATCTTATTTTTTTGAAACCTTAACGCTCGCTATTTGTGCGACGATAAAATTTGTTTTCTTCATCTTTCAATTCGTGCCACCTAACCTTTCTGATTGTAGGCCAAGTAATTTTTTTTATGTTAGGGTATATAGTTTGCTAGGATTATAGTTGTAATCTTGAATTTTGAAATTCTGTGCTTAGTAGTTAGAACTTGATAGTTTGAGTTGTTTATTTAGATTATAATTTTATGATTATATTTTAGTTGCAAATCAAGTAATTTGTACCCATATCTCAATACAGGTTATATCCTCTTTCACTTGAGAGCCAGTAACTTCTCCATTCTTAATATTAACGCTTTTGTTCTATAAACACTATGATTAAGACTTAAGATGACCATTACCTATATAATGCAATAGGATACCCTAATAGGTACCAAGATCTTTCCTCGTATACCCCAATAAGAGTTCTACTTTATTTACAAGGACAAGGTTATTTTGTAGATTTCCCTTAAGGCAGCTATACTATTAGTTAATTCTTGTAAGTTGGGTAGTATGCCTCACAACCTAGTATCACATAGTCCTTTTGACCTATTAATGAAGTATAATTGAATTGACATTAACTATATGCTAGCATAAGATGATAGTATTTATCCAGACTATAGAACTTAGAGGCCCATACCTCCATTTGGTCGACTAGGGACTTAGACAAGGAGTTAGTATGGCAACTGTTGAGGCACAACACCGGACAAGTCTTATCTTCTTGATAAACTTGAATTATTTTGTACATTTCCCTCATCATAATCCAGCGTACTTATAATTTTCTGGACTACCTTGACTTATGCTGCTATTATAGCCTAGTTTTGCAAGCTTACTCTTTTATCGAGCTTGTTCATGACATATGTATTATTGGGGGCCCACACTAATACATTGTCTAAATCAGATTCAGTGTATTATGGTCTAGCTAACCTTAGTGCACTTGGTTCGCTCTTCGCATGACTACTTTACGTGGATTGAGATATAGTTGACTCAGCTTGTTAGACGAATATACTTGCCCTCTAGACAGGTCAGAGCATATCATATCAGGTACATAACTATTCTGATATGAGCATATGAATAAGAATTTACCAAAATAGGATTTCAATCCATAACTGCCTTGACAACTCTCTTTTGAATTCTTTAATCGCCTTGAACCCCGTACTTGTATTCTATCACCTCCTCCTTGAATTCGTTATCATTATTTTTCTGTCTTCCCCTATTTCGGAAAGACGAACGTTCGTGCTTGGTATAAGTTTGATATACGGAGAGTACTAGACATATCCCATAGGCCAATCGTATTACTTGGTGACTATCTTTCTTAATTAAGGGCACATCACATGTGATATATTTGGTGTTAAAATTTTTGAGGATTGAATAACACGATTAAATAATTTAAAAAAAAATTCTTAAATGTATAGCCTTATGTGATAGACGGGTAAATTCCAAGTTGGGTAGAAGTCGCATTGTCAACTTGAGATAATTTTTTTTTATTGTGATCAAGTAAGATTAGATTAAGAGACTTAAGTCATTTTAATTTTGAGAATTTTTAGAAGAATGATTTAGATAATGAGGATTTAACTTTAAGGATAAGTATGCCTTATATAATAAATTTTGAAATTTTGATATTGCGGACCAAATATTTATACTTTGAGCACATAATTTAAATTTTGAATATTGAAGGTTGAATCATCGATTTAAATTTTGAGGATAAATATAGAATTTTAGACTTGAACAATTGGTGAATTAGATTTAAAATTTTACAATTTGATGATTTGAATTAAAAGTTAAAATTTGATTGTTGGATCACCTATCTGAAATGTTGAGGATGGAAGTTGAATTTAAAATTTGAAGAGTACAAAAATTTATAAGTTGAAAATAGGAACAAGATTTGATTAGAATTGTGTATTGTTTAATATCTAAAGGAGATTATGATAGTTAAAAATCGTGATATAAAATTTGATATGGGTTATTTAAATCTTGAAGATGTTGTATGTATTTGACTTAAATTTGGATGTTGATAATTTGAAAATCGAGAAGAGATTACAATAGGTTAAATTTTGATTTAAACAGTGGTTATTTTAAATTTGAAGTGATTGCAATAAATTTGAATAGATTTTGTTATTTAAATTTTTGGAAGAGATTATGATTGACTTGCCTTATATACAAATGTGAATGATTTAGCAAATTATGTCTTATTTTAATTTCGAGGATGAAAGTCTTTTAAGTTGGGTAGATTGTAATCTCCCTCACCCAAAAATAAGTATCTTGTGTGTATTTTGTATTCCTTGTATTTGTTTTAGATTGTTTTCAAATCAATAAAAATCCAATAATTTTATTAGGACACTTCACCGTGGTTTGGACATTAATAATATAGGATGACCCCAAAACCTGTATCATCCATCATAGGAAGTAGCCTACACAGGAGACACTACATGTAGGATCTTTTCGTGGCACATGAATTTGATCCTTTGGCATTAGTATGACATTAGTGTAACGACCATAGATTTTGTGTTAAATATTTATATATATAATTTAATTGTGGTTATTTTTTAATTTTAACTTTTCTAAAATTAGTAGCCCATAATTCTCTATGCCAAATTAGTCAATTCTCTATTTTTGTAAGATTACATATTATTTACTACTATCCTATTTTGTTGAATATCCATTTAGTTATTTACTTAGTTAATTAGATAATATAGTTATTTAATTTATAAATAAATTAATATCTAATTATTAATTACAAAATATTTTATAAAATATTTTGGGTGTAGTATTTTATTAAGGCTTTACAAAAGTAAAAAATTTTAGAATTTATTTTGTGTGCAAATATTATTTTTGGATTTCTATAACCTCATTTATATACGTGAATATATATAAATAAATATATAGTTAATAATAATAAAAAGAAGAAAAAAATGTATTAGTAATAGTAATAATAAAAATAAAATAACAAAACAAAACAAAACAAAACAAAAGAAAAAGAAAAGAAAAAGAAAAAGAAAAAAAGAAAAACAAAACAAAACAAAACAAAACAAAACAAAACAAAAACCTAATACTAAACCTAAACTAATTAACCCTAATAAAAACCCTAACTAACTACTTAACAACCTAATCCCCACTACCCTTCCACCAACAGAACCCGCAGCCCCCCCCCCCCACCCAAGCAAAACCTATCCCGCGGCCCTCTCTCTCCCTCGCACTCTCTCTCGCTCTCTCTCTCTCTCTCTCTCTCTCTCTCTCTATATATATATATATATATATATATATATATATATATATATATATATATATACATACATTACTCAAACCCTAACCCTAACCCTAGCCTCCAGTGACCCCGCCCCGCCGACCATCGACCGACCGGCGCAACCACCGCGCCGCCGCCGCCGGAGACCGCCTCTGCCGTCCGTCCGCCCGAGCGCACGCGCGCGCATGTGCAGCAGCGTCCCATCTTCAAGGTGATGTATCTTCTTCATCTTTGATTCTTTTTGTGAGCGGTTTATCTGTGTACGTTCACACCCAAATCCTCTAGGATTTTTATTCAAGCGGGACGAGTTTTCGTGTCGCGGATTGGTCAAAAAATCGACCGAATGTTTGCCGAAAAATTGACCAAAAACAGTCCAGAATTTTAATCCAAACTCTCATGTTCACACCCAATTTGCCATCAACCCACTTAATATTTTTAAAATCTAATTAAAGTTTTTCCTTCTCAATATAACCAAGATTTTTTATGTTCTTTTAGTTTTTATTAATTCGTTTTATGTGTTAAATTATTCGACTTCCAAAACGACCAAAAACTTAATTTTTTAAAACTAAAATTTTGTGATACGGAGTACGCCACGCCAAACGGGACCATCTCGTCATGTACCAATTGTACTGAAAGGCATGTATGGTATATCCTGACGTGTGGACTTTCGCGAAAGTTGATTCGGACGTGTGTGCGCATCGGAATCAACCCGTATCTGTAAAAAGTCCCAATATTATAACTTTTGCAAAATACCATCCCATTTTGTGTACGCTCGTCGAAATACGACGAAACTTATGCCATTGGACTCATGGTATCACGCTGGTCCTGTGACCCAAGTTTTACACGATTCTGAGACAGTTGACCAAGCCGCCTATTTGTGGACCCCACGGTTTGACTTTAAGGGCAAATTTGTGATCGGCTTACCGGAATCCAAAATTGGATATACCGTTGAGCTCGTATTAATGTTTAGAATTTATTTGACCTATAATTTGTCCTATTTAGAGACCTTTACCTTTGGCACACTTTTTGGTGCAAAATAGGCTACATGTGGACTCCGCTTTGATCCAAAATTACCGTTTTACCCATGTGTCCAAATTGGACGAAAGGGTAGAATTTTCTGACTATCTCGCTTATTCTGGGAATGTTGATGATATTTATTTTACCATCCGGAGATGTTTATTCGGAGGCAATAGTTTTTGATCCCTTGTGCTTGACATCTGGATGCTTACACTATGCAGCTTTCTTGCCAGGTAAGTATACCTTGCCATTGTACTGTGATTATATTCCATATGGTGCATGTATTTTATTTCTGTTATTTAGTTCATATATTTTAACTGCTATATAAACTACGCGTCCAAGAATAACTTGGATGCAACGACGGTGGCATCGTATTTTGTCTTTATTATATATTATGCATGTCGACCTAGTTTTACGAGTCCACCACACGATTTAGAGGCATCATTATATTTTATTTGGCCGTGACACATTTTTTAAATGAGTTGTGAGTCTCATATAGATTACGGACTTACGTATTGACTGATCATCAATATGTAGGGGACGTGCGATAGGAAATAACTACTAATAGAGATATGTTAGAAACTTGACAGTTATTAGAGGTCTCATCGTGCCATGGATATGACATGCTTAGAGCATGGGGTGGGAAGGACAACGAGTAAGGCGTTTGGGCTCCTTTGTACTTTCCTTGTGTAACCCGTACGCTCCGCCGGAGATGCGCGATCAGATGACCCCTATATATTATCTACATGCGGCCTCTGACGTTCAAAAGACGTCATGCTTTTTAGGCCCCTGATTCTCCGAGAGAATCATGCCAATCCCATTTTAGCCAGATAGCCCACGTGTTGAAAAGTTGTTCTCAAAGTGCATTCACATAGTTGGTTAGACGACCTTTTGGATATTTATTTTCAGTATTTTATTAGCATGCTTCTATGTATCTTGTTACATCCCTCTGAGGACCTGGTCCCTTTCCAGGTGTATACGATCATGACTATTCGCAGGAGCACGGATCAGGACTTACTACTCCATTCTCTTTCGAGGAGGTATTTCCTTCGAGCCTCTCTGATCATTAGATGATGTACTTATTTTGTTTATCTTATATTCTAGTTTGGTAGTGAATTTATCTCCATCCAACTACTTGTTCTTATAAAACATCTTATACTTGATTCAGTTATATAGTTGATTAGTTATTTATTTCTTTATGATTTATGTGGATGAGATTTAGTTATGTCATGTGACTTGTGACAAATATATACCACTTGTGAATTATTATTCATAATACAGCGTACATATGTGTTATGGTTTTCATATATTAGAGTCTCCATATACATACGACTGACATGCTTACGTATTCCTAGTCCTACGTATTTTGGGACTGGGACGTGACATATACATTGATAAGTCAAATCTAAAATTATAATAAGATCATGGCATATGCCTCATTCCTAACTTGTATTTGTCATAAAACATGTGTAAAAACACTACTAAAACTAGTGAATAACCCTAGCATGGCATCTTCTATATTCTAATATAGTGTTTATAAATAATAAAACTAGCTATCACAAAACCTAGGCAAAGTGCACTACTAGTTGTACAACATTTAATCATGTCTCAACCATGCATTTATTTATATATAACACCCTAAAAAAACTTATATATTCTGAAATTTAGTGACAATTAGAGTAAAAATTATATTTTGCAAGTGGTTGCTTGGATTTTAGATCATGTCAAAGTGAATAGGACAACAAGTGCATAAATAACATTCAAGTCTAGACATGAGAAGTAATAAGTGTTCTTGGTGTAATATCATAAAAATATGAAAAGAAAGTTGGTAAAATTTAATAGGGATATGAATTACATATAGAGAGGGTTGAGTAGGAGGAGTTGGAACTCTTACCAAAGTGAAATAGGAAGGCAAAAGTGGGTTGTGCACTGCTTGCACAAATCTGTCTAGATTTGGACACTTTGTCTCGTAGCTGCTGTTCGGGCTTCAAAATATTTCTCTAAGTACTTTGGGGCTTAGAGAGATTAGGGGATAGGTATAGGATGATGATATGGTGGTTTTTGAAGGGGTTTTGGTGCTGGAAGTGGTGGCAATAAGGTATTGAAGTGGTGTTATTGCTGGCGGGTTCAGCAGGGTATCTTCGTTTTGTTGGGGTATTTGGGGGAGTTGTAGGATGATTTAGGTGCTGAGTTATAAATAAAACTTGTTAAGGAGAGGTAGAAAAAGGATATTTAGGTATTGTGGTGGTAGTTTGGAGGCTATGGAGGTGGTAGAGTGGCCTGAGAAGAGGATACACTGAATTCAGATTCAGCCTGGACACCTCTGATGGAGGGCTGTTTCGAGGAACTTAGAGTAAATTTTGATAGAAAATTTATGAAGATAAAGTAATAAGGATAGGGATAGGAAGAAGTATACAAAATTTTAGAGAAAACTACTTACTATGGAGGGAGATAGGGCATGATTGGTGGGGGTGTTGCTGAATTCAGATTCAGCTTGGGTAGGGTTGGATTGATGGAGGTGTGGAAGGAGATAGAGAAGGAATTTGGAGATGGTTTGTAAAGAGAAAATGTGAGGAAGAGTGTTAGTAAGAAGTTTCTTCAGGTGGTTTGAATGGGGGAGGTGAAGAGAGGGGGGTTATGGACAGCCTAGTGGGGATGTGAAGGGTTTGGAGTTACCAATGGGGTAAGGAAACGTCACAAGTTATAACTCCTTCCCTTTCATATTCCACCCTAATGATTTAATAAACCCATGGCTGTCCAAAACTGAAATAATATTTAATATGGATGATCAAACCTAGCTTAGTCAACCTAGGTTATGTCCAACTACTTCTAGTTGGGTCAGGGTCGGGTCGTTGCGGTTTAGTTTGACTAAGTTGGTCCGATTCACTAGAAAATTGGTCATTTGTGACTATTGAGATTAGGTAGCACATAGAGGCTCAATAGAGTAGGACACATGTTTCATGTATATCTTGGACCTAGTTTAGATCATGATCATGCATTAGGTCGAAAGAATTGGTCAAAATTGGGTTTCCGATTTAAATTGGAATGGTCAACGGTTGCATTGTAGATGCTAGAAATTGAGTTTTTGACTCGAATATTTTATATTAAAAAAATAGATCACGAGGAGATGTGTTTGAGTGGGATATGATAATCATAAATTAAGGTGGGCTCGTCTAGATCATGCATATAAAATTTGTTTGGAGATAATGACTAATGTTGTGCTCCTAAAAATTAAAGCTACGAAAAATATTTTTAAAGGATACTTTTGTTTACTTAATCCTAATTAATAATAAAAATAATAATTCTAAATATTATATTAAATTAAAATAACTAAATCTCTGGGTGGGGGTTTGCAATCTATCCACCTTAGAAAAATTTTGTCCTCGAAATTCAAAATCAATCTCTCCAACCATAACTCATCATATCTCTAAATATATAAACACATCTTGGTACTTACTCATACCCATTCTAAAAACCTTAAAGTTCCATATATATACAGTTTAATCGTCTAAGGCTATTGGTCCTTAAAATATATTCTCACCACCATGTACTATCTCATTATTGTTATCATGATAATCGTCATCTAGAAAAATTTACCACCTATAGGCCTAGGTTACACAAAGATGCCGTAACACAAACTCAGTTTGAATCTTTCAATATCTACACGAAAAATAATGTCATACCTTAACTCTTAAAGGAGTGCATGGGTTAGGCACTAAAATCTTACAAGAACAAAATCTTCAAGGCTACCTATGTAGTATCTAAATTCTTTATTCTACAACTAAGACTGTTATTATTTCTTCATTCTTTCCTTGGTACAACGTCATCATCCTTTAGTATTCCCAATGAAATCCTCTAACCTAACTTCTTATAATTACTCTTAGCAGCAATAAATATAATCTAGTCAGTCAGTCATACATAGTCTAGAAGCTCAACTCAACGATTCCTAGGAGAAATATATATAATGAAATACGATATAAGCCCCTATTCAAATCCGTAGTACAAATATATATATATATATATATATATATATATATATATATATATATATATATATATATATATATATATATATATATATATATATATATATTCAATCATTCTAAATATCCTAGATAAAAATATAATCAATACAATAAAAAGAATAAGATTTTTAAAATCCAAAAATCCATCGGCTATGGTAAATTGGAAATAGGTTCTCATCACCTACTACTGAGGATAGGTCCATCAAGCTCATACCCTATTAGTCAAAAATTTAAATCCCTGGCCCTAATAAGTTTATGTGTAAACCCACAATATTCAGTTATCATTCCTATAAGACTTCTATCTTCCATTTACACTTCCCTACCATATGTAAATCTATAATCTAAGGGTCCTGTGGCAATCCTCTACAGAATGACCAACAAGTCAGTATGTGATTCTGAACCTGTGTTTAATTACTTAAAATTTGTATCACTTCGAGACTGATCAACAATTTTTACTCGCACTAAATTCTCAAAATTCTAAAAGTGTTACAATTCATAAATGCTAAAATTATTATCCCTCAAGTCTATACCACAATCCCTTCTCTTTGTATTATGCGACCATAATATCTTTCCCTTATCATTTATTTTCTACTCACCTTCATATCCTTTTCGTATATTAATCTTATTTTCAATTATAAGCTTCGTCAATCATGACCCAGTACTTTCCGCTTCGTAGTATAGATCTTCTAGGCAACTATCGAGTGATAAATCTTCAGTCCTTCCTAGATCTTTCTCTTAATTTAAAATGCTCAAGATCATGTACTCCTAACGACTCTTCTTGTTACCATTCTACCTTCTTCACCTTGAACCTGAGACTTTCTTCTTGTTCATTCCATGTATACCCTTCATCCAAACTACATGGTTACCATCTTGTATAGCTTGTCATCTATTATAGGCAATTCACTATATCTAACTCAAGACTATAACATAAAACTCTCATCCTTCAACCTATTTGCTCTATCACAGATACCAGCTTGTCTACGTGTGGTACTCACTTGTTCAATTAACACTGACAACCCAATTAATCAAATACATCTAATTTAATTTTGAAAGCTATACTTTAGTACTTGAGTTATCTAATTACTCAAATATTAGGTCTAGCAATCTACATATCTATTTAGTCCAGACCTATAGTCATCAATAATTTAAGGGGTCATAAGATCTATTTTTGATACTAAAAGTCACAAGACAACTAGAGATTAAACTACTATGGCCTGTTACGTAAGGTTCCAATTTCTTAAGGTCATAATATAATTCCTTGTATCACTATCATGAGCCACATCTAATCCCTAGCATCTAGCTATGTATTCCATAAAGTATTCCAAACCATCTTTCTAACTTCTAATACTTCTAAATTACGGCTACCTTAAGCAAGGGTAAGGTTATATTAGTTATAGGCCTCTGATAGTATATTCAATTCTCATGCTATCAATCTATACTAGCTCTAGCATATAGTAATAACCTATCTACCTATCCTACTAAGGGTAACCATCTTCTCAAAAAATTATATCCACCATGTCTTCTTCCGCCTTGACAAGGATCTGCTTCTGGAGGAAATATCACGTACGAACATTCATCTCTCTGAAATAGGGAGAGATAATAAACAATAATAAGGATGTCGAGGGGAATAAAGGAGTACAATTATGAAGTCCAAGGGCGATAATCAAATGCTAAAGAATTTTTAAATCAGTTGTGGATTGAGATACTAATACTGTTAATACTGATAACTGGCTCGCTCGGTACTGGAAAGTAACCTTTAATCAAGACCTGCATGGGCCACCACAAAAATATGTAAAGACCCAGTCCCAAAATACGTAGGTCTAGGAATACGTAATATGTCAGCTACGCATTCGACTAGACTCTGGTCCGACTCGAATACGTATAAGCTGTAATATAAGGGCAACTATCTAAGAATACTGAAATAATCTATGTCTCAATCCACATAAAGAATAAAATATCAAGAATGAACTACATGTGCTAAAGTTGGCCGCTAGTAACACATAAGCTCGAATAGACTCGAGAAAGGAATATGAGTCTATAAAACTAGGCTACATCAGCAGATGAATAAACAATATGAATAATAACCATAACTCAGAAAAAAAAACTAATATAAGTACCTGTCACCAATGCCTGGAAGATAAAGCAACACACTTCAGCAACTCCAGGCAGGCTCCACAACGGTCTATACTGCAAAACTGGCAAGGGACCAGGTCCTTAGAGGGATGTAACAAGGTACAAGAAATAACATGCCAAAGTAAAACAGTATAATGCCACATACTCAAGGGTAAATTAATGTAACCATCTAAGTGATATGTACGTAAGAGCATCACTCATACTAAGGCTAAAACCACTACAGACGCTGTGTCAGGGAGCCCATAGCAGCAAGTAATATCACGTAGTCCAGTATAGGTGATAAAGCACCTCTAGTAGTATAGTATATATATATAAATAATCAGCCTGTAGTATGGTGTGTCTCTCCCCACCCAATGTAACCTCACATCTCATATCCACGATGTCTCATATCCATAACACGCAAGATCATGACCTCAAGCTAGTACAATGAGTCATAATGATATCTCTATATATGCAAGTCTCATATCACAAATCCTATAAGCCTATACAGAAATTACCATGAATAACTCAAGAAAGATTCTGTCACATAAATAGTGTCAAGTGTCCTATGGTATGACGTACTTGGTAAAGCAAGCACGTAAAAATAGGATTATAGAATCAACTCTTTAAATGATGTTACACGACTCGCGTACGACGTCGATACCTGAATCTTGTTCGGACGCTAAGCAATATCTCACGGTCCTAGGTCGAGTAGGCACATCATAAGAATATATAAAATAAAAAACTAGTCGATAATATAACAGGATTTATTGCAAGTTGGCAAGGTACACTTGTCTGGAACTCCAAGTTGATAATACAAAGAACCTGCTCTCGAATCCACGCTCATGCGATCCCAAGAGCCTAAATATATAATATCATAAAATCAGTCATTATGACACGGTTCACTAAGCATGCACATGAGTACAACTATTCTACGTCATTAATCATTAGACAATTAGGGTCTAAATTAATCAAGGATATAACTTACACAATGCCATCAGTTATTTAGAGTCTAAAATAATTAGGGGTTCTAACAAAGTAGGTTGGCTAAGGTTCACTAGTTAAGGACCAAGAAAGTGTGTAAACACCAAGCCTACTAGTTACATAACATCATCAAGCCTCATAAACATGGTTATAACGAAGGTTTATGTAGGTACTAGGTATTCTCATACTAGATTTTCATATACAACATATTATCAACCTTGGTATTCACTAAGTGTCAAACTATGATAATCAACCTAGGGTTAGTTTTGTCTATTAAAAATGCACATGAGCGTTAACAATAGGTCAAGTTATGATCATCACAAACAATCACATACTTTATTTCTTAAGTATATCCATTCATCCAACTATATACAACTCTCGTTCTACTACAAAATATCAAGTATACATAGACAAGTCAAATCTGAATTTATAATAAGATCATGGCATATGCCTCATTCCTAACTTGCATTTGTAATAAAATATATGTGCAAATACTACTACAACTATTGAACAACCCTAGCATGACATCTTCTATATTCTAACATAGTGTTTATAAATAATAAAATTAGCTATCACAAAACCTAGGCAAAGTGCACTACTAGTTGCACAACATTTAATCATGTCTCAACCATGCATTTATTTATATATAACACCATAAAAAGAACTTATATATTCTGAAATTTAGTGACAATTGGAGTAAAAAAATATATTTTGTAAGTGTTTGCTTGGATTTTAGATCATGGCAAAGCTAATAGGACAACAAGTGCATAAATAACATTCAAGTCTAGACATGAGAAGTAATAAGTGTTCTTGGTGTAATATCATAAAAATATGAATAGAAAGTTGGTGAAATTTAATAGGGATATAAAGTAAATATAGAGAGGGTTAAGTAGAAGGAGTTGGATCTCTTACCAAAGTAAAATGGGAAGGCAAAAGAGGGTTGTGCACTGTTTGCACAAATATCTCCAAATTTGGATATTTCATCTCGTAGCTGCTTTCCGGGCTTCAAAACATTTCTCTAGGTACTTTGGGGCTTAGAGAGATTAGGGGAGAGGTATAGGATGAGTATAAAGTGGATTTTGAAGGGGTTTTAGTGCTAGAAGTGGTGGCAATAAGGTGTTGAAGTTGTGCTATTGCTGACGGGTTCAGCAGGGTATCTTCGTTTTGTTGGGGGTGTTTGGGGAGTTGTGGGATAATTTAGGTTCTGAGTTATAAATAAAATTTATTAAGGAGAGATAGAGGAAGGATATTTGGGTGATGTGGTGGTATTTTGGATACTATGGAGGTAGTGGAGTGTCCTGAGAAGAGGATATACTAAATTCAGATTCAGCCTGGACACCTCTGATGGAGGGCTATTTTGAGGAACTTAGAGTAAATTTTGATAGAACATTTATGAAGATAAAGTGATAAGGACAGGGAGAGGAAAAAGCATACAAATTTTGAGAGAAATATACTTATTGTGGAGGGAGATAGGGCAGGATTTGTAGGGGTGTTGCTGAATTCAAATTCAGTCTGGGTAGGGTTGGATAGATGGAGGTATGGAGGGAGATAGAGAAGGAATTTGGAGATGGTTTGTGAAAAGAAAATATGAGGAAGAGAGTTAGAAAGAATTTTGCTTCAGGTGGTTTGAATGGGAGAGGTGAAGAGAAGGGGGTTATGGGCAGCCTAGTGGGGAGGGAAAGGGTTTGGAGTTAACAATGGGGTAAGAAAATGTCACAAGTTATAACCCCTTCCCTTTCACATTTCACCCTAATGATTTTATAAACCCATGGCTGTCCAAAACTGAAATAATATTTAATATGGATGGTCAAACCTAGCTTAGTCAACCTAGGTTAAGTCCAACTACTTCTAGTTGGGTCAGGTTCGGGTCGTTGCGGTTTAGTTTGACTAGGTTGGTCCGATTCACTAAAAAATTGGTCATTTGTGACTATTGAGGCTAGATAGAAAATAGAGGCTCAATAGAGTGGGACACAGGTATCATGTGTGTCTTGGACCTAGTTTAGATTATGATCATGCATTAGGTCGAAAGAATTGGTCAAAATTGGGTCTCCGATTTAAATTGGAATGGTCAACAGTTGCATTGTAGGTGCTATAAATTGAGTTTTTGATCCGAATATTTTACATTAAAAAATAGAGCACGAGAAGATGTGTTTGAGTGGGATATGATAATCATAAATTAAGGTGGGCTCGTCTAGATCATGTATATAAATTTTGTTTGGAGATAATGACTAATGTTGTGCTCCTAAAAAATTAAAGCTACGAAAAATATTTTTAAAGGATACTTTGTTTACTTAATCATAATTAATAATAAAAATAATAATTCTAAATATTATATTAAATTAAAATAATTAAATCTCTGGGTGAGGGGTTTACATGCATAGTTGCATGATAGCGAAACTCCCAAGTACTACACTAGCAGTTCCCCCTTTACTACCCCCAGAGCGTCAGCCCTTTCCTCCTTAAGCGTACATCGTCTATTGAAGTAGACTTTACTTTTGTCCTGATTCAGAGTCAACTCGTTAAGCCTCTCGAACCTCTCCCTAATGCCAAAAAAAACCCACATGGCCTCCAAAGCTGGCTCCATAAATACTAAAAGATTATCTGCATAAATCAAATGTGACACTTACGGCACAACATTCCGGAAAAGATGAGCCATATATGGATAGTTGTATCCATCATACATATGGAAAATTTCATGACCAACGTGAATAGGTATGGGGATAGTGGGTCACCCTGCCTCTGACCTCTATTGCTCCTGAAATACCTATGAGGTTATCCCTTGATCAATACAGAGAAGGACGCAGTCGAGATGCACTTTCAGATCCTGGCGACCCAAATCGGGTTGAACCCCATAGCATGCAAAATGTGGAAGACAAAATTCCTATTCACCATGTCATAGGCCTTCCGGAGGTAGAGTTTGATGCAAGCCTTGTTACCCCCTAACTTTGACACGAGCACGTTGTACCATGACTAGTTGTAGTTCAATGATTATTATCATATTTTATATATAAAATAAAATTTCTTAAATTACCTTAATAATATTTCAGAATATTTAATGTATTATTTTCATATTAAATTAAAAAATTAGGACAATATGGGTGTTGCATGCACAAACTACATGTCGAAGTTGCCTAGAATAACTAGTTGTCGCCCGTAGAATTTTTTTGCATACGATGATGTTGGTTCGATTATTTACATATAATTATAAATAATTCCAGAATATTAAATAATATATTTTCATATTAAAAATAGGTTTTTATGCAAGTTGGTAATTTTGCATGCACAAACTAGTTGTCAAGTTGCTAGAACACCTAGTCGACGCGCAACAGAACTTTTTGCATGCAATAATAATATTTTGATAATGCTCAATTAATTAAGAATAATTCCATAATTTAGTATATATTTGAATTAGTATAATATGATATTTAGATGAGTGTTAGAATGGTTACATGGATGTTTGGTTAGCAGGTTAGCATTGTAGAGAGTTTTGCGATATTGATACGTGCCTACGTATGTATAGAACTAAGCGTGTCGAACACATGTAAATGTTTATACGTACGCGTGGTATCTCGATGTATGAGACCCTCACAATATGTTAGAGAGTGTCATGGTACATGTATCTTGGCACGTTGTTCAAGGCCATATAGGTATCATATAAAAGAACATATTTTTCTTAAACTATCATAAGAATATTTTCTATACATAATATTATTAAACTATCTTCATAAACAAAACCCTAAAAATGTTTATAAACTATTTTTGTAATATTGATCTAATATGGAATATTTATATATATAAGGACTTAGATTTAGATAGGATTGTAATATATATTGTGTGTAACTTTTGCTTGGTTACTTGTTTTGGGTTGGTAGATATTGGTATGGAGAGTAGCTTGTTTGTTCGTAATTAGGCGAGACCGAATTTTTACTCAGTCTCATCACCACTTTAGACAAACCCCAGGTAAGTGTACCTTGTCATGATGTATCACAGTTCTTATATTATTTATCTCATATAGTTATTATTGTTACATGTTATTTATGATGTATATGTGGTTACCCTATGGCCGATATACGATACTTTATGTTCGAACCAGATTCAGGTGTCGACGGTCATCAGTGGAGTCGAGTATCGTAGAATATAGTCATTACCTCGAACCCTTGATGCGTGCTGGTATTTTTTGCCCGACAGACCATAGTACACTTGACACTACTTCATGAGACACAATCCTTCTTGATATATTCATAGTGATTTTTTTATAGGTTTATAGAACTTGTGATATGAGACAGTTATATATATATATATATATATATATATATATATATATATATATATATATATATATATATATATATATATATATATATATAGTCATTATGATAGTTAGATGTCTTGATCTCACCAACTTATGACATGATATGTGAGATTACATGGGAGGAGAGAGTTTACACTATATTTTGGGTAGATATCTATATGTACGTGCCTAACTTAGTCTCTGTAGCAGAGCTTTGGTATTATTTACGTGCCTACTTTAGGTTTCCTAATCATGAGCCTTTAGTGTTATTTACGTGCCTGCTTTAGGTTCCATGATACAGAGCCTTTAGTGATATACTTTTACTTTCCTGCTTTAGGTTCCTGTTACAGAGTCCTTAGTAATTATTATTATTATTATTAAACTGCTTGGGGTTCACACACATAGGATCTTGAGAGTCTCCTGCTTGAGTATGAGTGATCTATCACTTGCATAGCACTTAAACGTTACTGTAGCTTACCCTTGAGTTGATATTATATTGCTATTTTACTTCTGGCATGATGTTTCTTATACCTTGCTATGTCCCTTGAGGACCTAGATCCGGATTTTGTCCCCAGATTATTTCTGAGCTGGATTGGTGGAGTATATTGGTGGATGAGTATTCTTCGGGATTTTAGGTATCACTATTTGGTGCATTCTCATCATTCTACCACAGTTACTTTTGTTCTTAGATCATAGTAGTTGAGTTAGTGTTGCGAATGTTTCTTATGGTTTTATAGATTATTATATCATCTAGACAGCTTATATGTGTTTAAGTCAGACAAGAGTCTGATTGAATACGTATCTGCATATTTATGTATTCTTAGTCCTATGTATTTTGGGATTGGGGCGTGACAGAAAGTCTGCCATATCAGTGGCGCCTTCTTTCTTCGGCACAAGTATGATAAATGTATGGTTGAGCTCTCGCAATAATCTGCCAGTACAAAAAAAGTCCCGTATAATTTATACCACAGGGCCTCGAAGTACCGACCAGTGATTTTGTAAAATTTATAACCAAATCCGTCAGGGCGAGGGGCCTTGTTCGGGTCCGCACCCTTGACAATAGAGTCTACCTCCTCCGTTGTGATAGGCGCCAAAAGAGCACTATTACTGTTCTGAGTAACCAGATATTTACACACCATAGTAGGAAAGACTGATGTATAATCGCTTTGGCTATAGAGAGTAGAATATTGCCCAACTGCCTCCTCCTGGATGCTACTTGGAGATGTGACTTCCCTATGTCACGTCCCAGTCCCAAAATACCAAAGGACTAGCCACGTGGCAATGGCCAACAGCATAACTCCAATGTGCAATCCTATATATATATATAAAGGTCTACAACACCTGTCATAGTTTATATATCTAATCTCATCCACAAATAAGAATCACATCACAAAGGGATAGTCCAGTCACAATAATAATAAAATAAAACTATCCATCACAATACAGTAAAAGTAATGTCACGGGGAACAACCCGTCATCAAAATAATAAAAAGAGAAATACCCAAGTACAAATATCCAGTAGTCACTAAACCATGTACAAATGTCTAAGAATCACTAAGCATGATGAATAGATAAAATAGCTACGTGCTCATGAGAAGTCCTCCGGAACAACCCCGTCCTTTGATGCAGGTACGGCTCCAATATCAGCTCCTGACCCGTAAACCTCGGGGTAACTCTCTTCGTCTATACCTGGGGACATAATCCAGATTCAGGTCCTCAGGGGACAACATGGTACAAAATAACTCAAGCCAAAGTAACAGTAAATAATAATCAGTGTGCTCAGGGCATCTAACATAACCAACTAAGTGAATGCATTTGAGAACACCCTCGTCCGCCAAACTACCAATAATGGTAGGTCTCCATATATACGACCATAACTAAGGAATATAGAAGGAGAGTACAGGCCCCATTACAGGTACTTGCAGTACTAAGAATGACTGAAGTGCATACAATGGTAGCAAGACATAATTTGTAGTCCAATGATACGGATATGTTCTCCCCAATCCCCATGTATCTCAAGTTTTATGTCCACAACATATAAGATAATCTCTAACTATGTCTCGAGTCAAGGTATAGATATAAACATGTCCACTATCACATATCTCGGGTCCTGTCCTAACACAGAAGTCAGAAACTTGAATGTCTCAAATAAGGATTCTGTACATGAAGTCATATACACTGTCCTAGGTATTTCTTGCAAGATTCAGAACGAACAAGGGTATACAATGACAATGCAAGCTAACGATACCCGATTTCGCGTATGAAAGTCGACACCCGAATACAATTCGGACGCTAAGTATCGTAATGGTCCTAAGGTCACACAAAGTATATGCAAGCAAATAGAATATAATCAAGAACTAGTAAAGTCATAAAGAACATAATACTGGAACAAAGGCAAGATATACTTTCCTGGGTCTGCAATATGTAGTTATAAAATTGGTCCCGCGTCCACTCCTTCGAAATCGAATTGACCTAAACAGTCAATTATCTACTTTAAGTTTCTAATCAAGAATCTTGCAAACACTACTTAAATGTCTAAATTATTATTAATTATATATAACCAAATCCAATATCATCATAACATGCGAATTCTTGACACAATAACTCACATGTTTTTACGAGGTATCGGGACCTAGTTTTATGGTTTTGACTTACAAAATTCACAGTTAAGTCCCCTACTTGAAGAAAATGAGTATTAATCATCAAAGAATCATAAAATCATAATTTAAATATGATTTATACTGATTTTAACCTCCAAATTCCAGATTTAAAATTTGAAGCATATTTCATAATTATGGCTATATTAGGCCTACTAGTCTTGTCCGGAATATCACCAATCCATAATTATGACCTAGATTAACGAAAAACTATATAAAGTCACATTAAAATCTGATTAATACTCAAAAATAATATTCCTTTTTAATACCAAAATTATCCCTTTTTTATGAGCCAAATTATGCTATAAATTTATCCAAGAACCTAGTTTAATGGCTATATTTTTAGGGTTCAGTTTTGACATAAAAATACCACAAATATAAGGTTAAAATATTTTATTTTCAGAATTAAAACACATATAAATTTAATTTTAAGAATTAATATCAAACCCTCCAAGAATCGTATCACAAAGTCTCAAACTAACCCTACTGTAATCCAATATATCACCAATCTAACATGAAATCTACATAGATTTTTTAATTTGGCAAAAAGATAGCAAGAATGGGTTCTAGAAAAATGGATTCACATAATTTCTAAAATAATCATGTCATGGGGATTTGAGAAGGAAAGTTCGAATCTTTACTGTAAGCTTTGAAGGGTTGGATGGTGGTGCCTCTTCTTGTCCAATTATCACATCTTCTTGTATGTACTTGCCCTGCTACTCCTTTATTGATGGGTTAAAGATTATGGCAATGGAGTCTTGATAGATTTCATAAAAAAGGTGAAGTATTTATGGTTGTTTGGTGGAGATTGGGTGAAAGGATGATGAGAAGTTAAATTTTTGATGAGAGAAGAAGGTTTTCGGTGATGGAGATGACGAAGAATGGGTTTGCTTGGCAATGTGGTTGCTTGTATTTGTGAGGGAGAGGGAAGGGGTCAGCCAAAAGAGAGGAAGAGATTAGTTAGGGTTAGGGTTAGGATTTGGTGATAGGTTGATATATATATATGGACTTTTTGGATGGGTTTACATATATAGGAGGGAGTTCCCATGCCTGTAGGGGTCGACCAACCTAGGGGCTGCTCATGGGGGTTTTGGCCAAGGAGAATTTGACTACTTGGGTTGGATTTTGGTTAGGTTAGGGTGTTGGTTGGTTCGGAAATGTTTTAGTTAGTTATTTGACAACTAGGATGACACTTATGACATTTTCTATAAATAGAAACTTCTATAAATATGAACATATTATTTTAAATTACAATTTATATAAAATAAATATCTACATGAGGGTATTTGGGTGCACTATATGCCTACATGGGTTTAGGTTTTGTTTGGGTCAAATTTTAGTCAAATGAAAGTAGTTTTACGATAACAATAGTTCTAGATATTTGTCAATATTTTTGGAGCATCGGAGAGATTAAACAAATACAAAATCCATGTCCCAAATATATTAGGTACAATCAAGGTTAGTAAAATAAATTTTGTTGGAAGAAAAAATATTATGCATTGCTCAAAATATCCAAGCCATGGAAAAGTGTTATATATATATATATATATATATATATATATATATATATATATATATATATATATATATATATATATATATATATATATATAATTTAAAAATTAATACTTAACAGATTTAACTAAATAAAATAAATTAAAAATGCCAAATTACCCCTATTCCAAAATGAGGGGGCTTACACCATGCCCTCCTCACCAATGAGTTTGCTGATGTTGTTTCGATGTTGTCTCATCCTGATCACATTATAGAAGAATTTTGAGCATCTGTCTCCTTTCCGGAGCCAATCACATTTGGCTCTTTGGGCCGTCTGGATCTTCTGTCAGCTTCCTCTCCAACTCCAATAGTTGGAAATTATTCACCTCAACTTGGAGTCGCATCTGCACCTCCTTAAGTTCCTTATCTTTGTCCACAAGAGATGGTAGTTGCCAATTTTTGTTCCAGTTCTTCAGCTCTGTTTTAACTTTTTTAGTCGTGGCACAAGCTAAAACTAGACGTTGCCTTCACCATCGAGCTCTATCCTCTATCCACTGCATCCTGATACCCCTCCATGAGGTACCAACTGTTGTTGTATCTGAACGAACATGCTTTAGCTCTGACCAGCTAGGTAAAGCGGATATAAAGAGGGGAATGATCGCTAGTCCCAGCTGCAAGCCCTTGTACTACTAGATGAGGGAATTGGTCAACCTAAAGGCGATTCTCCAGCGCCCTGTCAAGTTGGCAAGCAACTCTCCTTTAAATAGATTTATTGTTCCAGGTCCAAATGTGACCAGTTATGCCTATGCACCTCAGACCCGAATGCGAAAGGTCGCTCTGGAAGTCTTGTAGGATGGCATATGGAACAATACATCCCCAACCTTTTTCTGTCTGAACATCAGTGCATTGAAGTCACCCATGAGCGCCAATGGAAGATGGAACTAACTCTCAAACACAGCACTCATATGGATGATCTTCTACCAAAGACCCTCCCTCTGTCTCCTGTCATTGTGCCCATATATCGCACCGAGAATTAACCTGAATCCATTATTATAAAATACTAACACAATCATCTGGTCTGAGATATGTATGACCTATCCATCCTAGCAGTTCCTATCCCACTACATCCATATCCTCGCTATGTTGCAGATAGATAGTTTATTAACCTGCACCCATAAAGACATTGTTCTGCGAGCTAAGACCTGGTCAGATTTGATCTTCGTCTCCAGAAGAGCAGATATATAGCAATTTTGAAGACGTAAGACATTCTGAAATTCCTTTCACCTCCCTATCGATCACGTATGCCCTGCACATCCCATGCTATCACTGATATTAATCAAGATTTGTATCCCGTTGGGCATCACCGGAGCTAACACCAGGGTCGGTAGCAAGCTCCTTCTGTACTCCGAACATATTCTCCAAGTCGGCCACATAATCACTCTATAGTAGCTCCTCCCAACGAGGATTTTTCATACATACGTCGCCACCTAGGTCATCCGCCATGGCGATCCCTTGATATGTACAGGTCAGTTCCTTCTATACGGTGCCAGAAAGTTATTTTTTGCTTGGCTGGATCATCGTCTTCAGCGCACCCGTCGATTGGGGTGTACCCCCTACCTCTCCCCTTCTCTTGTAATCCCGTTTAGAATTCACTGTCATGCACCTTGTGGTCACACCTTCATGAGCTTTCAACTTAGCACTGAACACCATTACTGACCCACCTACAGGCTCAGGGCTCCTTATGTCAAGTTCTATATTGGCAAATGAGTTATCCCTTATTCCAACTGATGCACGATCACCTGATGTCTCTGCGTTTGACCCCTCCTTTCTACTAGCAGGCTCTTCACTGCTCCCTTTCTCTCAATTTGGCACCACTGGATCATCCTCGCCCGCTAGAGCATCAGTTGGGCATTTTTAGGTGGTATGTCTGAAGCACTGACAACTCCTACATGTCGGAGGCACCCACTCGTATTCCACAAGTTCTGTGAACACTTTTCTAGAGGAAGTTTCGTATTCAAATATTCGTAGGAATTCCTGTCGCTGTGATCTCGACGAATATCCTCGCATATTGAACCTGACTCCTTTTTATCGTGGCATCATCTGCCTTTATTGGGTTACCAATTAGGCTAGCCATCCTCATTAGCAACAGTATAGTCCAATAATTAATAGGTTATCACGGGAAGCAAATCCAGACATGTATCGTATGTAACATGTATCACTCACATCGTGAGTTGGAGTGATAGAATTATCAGTTGTCCATTGAATGTCCATGGACCTTCCTGCAGTATCTGTCATACCCCGGTTTTGCAGAACCGATTCGTCCTCGCATTCGGTTTCGCAGAACCGTTCATCCTCGCTGGACGTGATGTAGTACAAGTCTGGGGTTGCACTTGTACTAGGCAGGAACGTGCATATGTGTCAAAATCTTTTGTAAACAGTTCCACAATACAGTAGCAGATTATAAAGCACACATTTGTATAGCAAGAAAATTAATTCTTTTTATTGATTCATTGCAACGAAGTACAATTTTTTCAGTACCGAAATAAAAATGCCTGAATAGCTTACATATCTTGCATAAAAGAAAAGACTGAAAGGCTGACATAAAATAATGCTCTTATCCCATACATTATGCCCATTTATTATATTCTTGGAATCTTGAAAGCAACAACTAGAAATCTTTGAAATATTTTGGAAATAGAAAGAAGCTTGAAAAGACTACAATAAAAGCTTCATCTCCCTTGAGCGCCCACGGAATCACGGTCACCTAATTTTTCCACAAAGACGTGGGTCAATACTCAACTTGTACTGGTGAGCAGAACTGGCCCACTTACCTAAACCAACACTTCTTGTTTAAGGCAGCAGTTAAATAGGCAACATTATATATGTAATATTTTAATAGTCAATAGTTTATAGGCAACAGTTCATAGGTAACAGTTTATAGGCAACAATTCATGCAATAAAATATATATAAGCTTTGCACATATAGAATTCTTACCCCGGCCAATGGTCGTTCCTATACAATCTACATGATTGTTCTTACAGCCCCTGCATAAGACATCATTATTATGCAACTCATTCCCACTGGGTCATTTGTGGAATAGCTCTACGATGGACATGCCGTATAGGACTTCGATGGGCGTGCGATACGCCATTCAAAGCAGATAACAAGCCTCAATGAATGCCTCACTTATACCCGATGCTACCAAAGCACTACAATTTTCTTCGGGCCGAACATTCCCCAGTGCCCAGATTTCGTTCGAGGAAATTTACTACCATGTTCACAAGTTGTCCATGGCCATACAATGCATCTACGACTATATGAAAGCATAAATTGCAGTATAAGGTATTGAAATATTTAGAACAACAATGCACATTTACCCATTCACATTTTAGCATACTTATTCATTATTTCAATTGGTAGTCCGTAGACTCCAATTTACCACTAAGTCATGGCACCAAACCAAGACATAATGATTATATCCTTCCATGTGTTACGTAAGTGAACTTCCCTCTTATCAATGCAATTTATTGATTTATAATAGTGGTATGAAACTTATGGCAATAGTGGCTTTATTGATCATTGGACTTAGCAAGGTTACAAGAGAACATTATTGATTATTGGCATGAAGGAGTAGAGAATAAGGGACAGAACCTCTTACCAAAATAGAGAATGCTGAGAGAAAAAGATGCTTGCTCGCTCAGGCTCCGGTCACGCGATTATCTGTATTAGTACCAACATTTGGTTAGACTACCATCTTTATTTCTCTCAGAGTTCTCTAGAATGAATGTATACAATCAATAAAAATAGGCTAAATAATCAATCATAGAAAACCAATAACGAAAATGCATTCATCAAAACCAAGCAGCAAAAATCCAAGAAAGCCAACAAAAAATCCAACAAAAGCTATTGGACTCATTCCAACAGAAGCCAATCCATCATTTGGAAAGGTTCATTGCATTGTTCATGATCGATTCTGCCGTAAAATTTTTCTATACTCAATTCTGACTGAGTCAATCGAGCCACAAGCCTTATATAGTGTACCACTAGGAGCGGAACACTACATAATGTACCACTAAGAAAAAAGTTTCATCCTCAAAACTTAAAACAAAGGTTCTACCTCTACGTTATCGAATAAGGAAGGGTACTGCTTTCGTATCTCTTCCTCACGCTCCCATATCGATATCTCTTCCTCACGCTCCAATATCGATTCCTCAACTGCATGATTCTTTAACAATGCATGGACCAAAGCCACTGATCAATTTTGTAGGGTCTTCTTTTTTCTGTATAGGATCTGAATAGGTTCTTCCGAGTAAGATAGGTTGGTACTCAGCTTAAGATGATCAAAGTTCACTACATGACTCAGGTCATGCACGTATCTCCTTAGTTGGGAAACATGGAAGACATCATGCACTTTTGCAAAAGTAGGAGGTAGTGCAAGTCGATAAGCCACTGGTGCCACCCTATCTAGAATCTTGAAGGGCCCGATAAACCGTGGACTCAGCTTCCCTTTGACGTCAAACTGTATCACACCTCACATAGGTATCACCTTTAGGAACACATGATCACCCTCCATGAATTTCAAAGGTTGTCGATGTACATTCGTGTAGCTTTTCCAACGACTTTGAGCAACTCAAAGATTTTTTTGAACCATGCAAACTTTCTTGATGGCCTGATCAATAAGTTTAGGTCCGAGTACTTGTCGTTAACCGACTTTCTCCCAACATATCGACGATCGACACTTGCGTCCATACAGTGCTTCATACGGAGACATCAAAATACTCGCTTGATAACTATTGTTATAAGCGAACTCTGCCAGCGATAGATAGTTATCCCAACTTGCCTTCAAAACTAGCACATAGAGTCGCAACATATCTTCTAGGATTTGGTTTACTCTCTCAGTCTGTCCATCAGTCTCCGGATGGTACGCTGAGCTGAAATACAACTTGGTGCCTATTGCTACCTGAAGGCTTTTCCAGAATCAAGACAAGAACCGTCCATCCCTATCTGACATAATTGAAACTGGCACTCCATGTAATCGAACAATCTGATCTAAGTAAATTCGAGCCAAACGGTCAGCGCTCCATATATTTTTGATTGCTATGAAATAAGCCGACTTTGTCAGTCTATCCACGATGACCTAAATCACATCATTTTCCTTTGGCGTCTTTGGTAAGCCCACTATAAAATCTATTGAGATGTCCTCCTACTTCTATTCTAGAATGACGAGGTTCTACAACTCTCTGTTGGGTCACTTGTGTTCTTCCTTAACATGTTAATAATCCAGATATTGTGACACAAATAATGCCACATCTTTTTTTATGCCATGCCACCAAAATATTGTGCGCTGATCCTTGTACATTTTGGTGCTTCCTGGATGCATGGTGTACTTAGCATAATGAGCCTCAGTCAGTATCTCATTCCTGAGTTTATCATCCTTAGGTACACATAATATGCCCTTAAGTCACAACGTTCTATCCTTGCGTTCCACGAAATTAGTTGCCTTTGCTGTTGAAATTAACTAGCGTATCTTCTGCAGAAATATGTCATCCTTTTGTGCAGATTTGATCTTTTCGAAAAAGTTTGGTTCTAGCTGCAATTGAGCCAACTGTGCCCCCTATGTACAAACTTTATATTTTATGTCCATTTCTTCTAACTCTCAAAGTAACCTACTTGACACAGATAATGATCTGACAAATCTTTGACTCAATGCATCTACCACAATATTTGCTTTTTGGGGCATATAAGCAATTGTTAAGTCATAATCCTTTATCAATTCCAGCCATCGTCGTTGCCTCAAGTTTAATTTTTTTTGCGTAAATATGTACTTAAGGCTTTTATGATCCATGAAGATATCGCAGGACACTCCATAGAGATAGTATCACCACAATTTTAATGCGAACACAATTGTCACAAGTTCTAAATCATGTGTCGGATAATTCTTTTCATGTTTTTTCAGCTGTCTTGAGGCATACACAATTACTTTCCCATGCTGCGTAAGAACATATCCCAATCCAAGCCGAGATGCATCATTGTATATCTGAAATCTCTCAGGTCCATCTGGAAGAGTAAGAATTGGAGCCGAGACGAGCCGCTGCTTTAGTTCCTAAAAACTGCTCTCACAATCGTATGTTCATTTGAATACTACTTCCTTTTGGTTGAGGTGAGTCAAAGGTGACACAATCTTCATGAAGTTCTTTACGAATCTCCAATAGTAGCCAGCCAAGCCAAGGAAACTTCTGATCTAACTAGCCGATGTGGGCTATTTTTGGTCCATCACAACCTTTATTTTCTTTGGGTCAACTGATACATCATCTGCTGAAATGATATGCCCAAGAAAAGACACAATGCTCATCCAGAACTCGTACTTGCTTAACTTCGCATATAACTAATGTTCATGAAGTGTCTGCAGTACGGTCCTTAAATGTTCAACGTGAGTTTCTCTGTCTCTCGAGTAGATTAATATATCATCGATGAACACGATGACAAACTTGTCTAAGTAGGGTCGAAATACTCGATTCATTATATCCATAAAAGCTTCTAGAGCACTGGTCAAACCAAAAGGCATAACAAAAAACTCGTAATGTCTATATCTGGTACGAAAAGCCGACTTCGAAATATCCTCTGGTTTGATCTTCAACCCTGAATGAAGATCGATCTTGGAAATATTGTTGCGCCCTAAAGTTAGTCAAACAGATCATCAATTCTTGGTAGCGGATACTTGTTTTGGACTTTTGCTTTGTTTAATTCCAGATAATCTATACAAAGACGCATTGTGCCATCTTTTTTCTTCACAAACAATACTGGAGATCCCTAAGGTAAAATACTAGGATGAATATAGCCATGATCTAGCAACTCTTATAGTTGTGACTTCAGTTCTTTTAATTCAGCAGGAGCTATACGATACAAAGCTTTTGATATCGGCCGAGTATCTAAAAATGTGTCAATATTGAACTTAATTTTACGGTCTAGAGGCATTCCAGGTATCTCCTCTGGAAACACGTCGATGAATTCTACTACGACTTTGATTTTACCCGATATGCGTCCTTCATCCGAGTGTCCTGTACAGAAGTTAGGTACCCTTCATACCCCAAATATAGCATACATCTTACCATCATTGTCGATACCACTATCACTATTTTAGCCATCGGACTACACGAATAAGAGAACTCTGCCTCGCAAGGAATGCGAAAAACAACTCTCTTCTTCGCACACTCAATTATCGCATTGCATGCTCCGAGCCAATCCATGCCTAAGATGATGTTGTAATTGGCAATGTCCAGGACTATTGAATCCAAGCACACGTACTTTCCCCCAATGCAAAGGTAGTCATCCCTACAAATCGAACTAGCAGGCAAATCTATTCCAGACGGAGTGTTGACACTAAGATTCATATCTATGGTGTCTTATAAAATTTATGTTCATTAACAAATACAGATGATATGAAGCTACTTGTAGCACCAAAATTAAATAGTACACGAGCAGGTATTTCTTTGTAAAATAATATACTTGTTATGACAGTGTTTGAGACAAGCACTTCTTCTTGAGTCAGTGCGAATACTCTACCGTATCCTCCTAGTCGTGGGTTCTAAGTATTTATAGCTTGCTGCCTGCGGAGCTCGTGGGGCTTGTCTACTGTCACGACCCGCACCCGATATAGGGCACGAGTACGCGGGTACGTCCAGCCTACGCCGCAGCATCGGCGGTAGAACGTTGTCTAGGTCATAATACTATCTATTTAATCTCACACGAATATCCAAATCCATAAGGAGACACATATATAACAATATAATATGATATACTCAACCACAGAACTAAAGCACGATAAGATATCGAAAGAAAAATAAACCAAACACAAAGTCTAAACAATAAAATAATCCAAACTTCAAACAATAACATCAAAGTCTCAATATATGCCAGGAATAATCTGGTACCAAAATCTCCCAAAAAGGAACTAGCTAATATAACTAGTGATTCCGGCTAGACCTCCGGCAATCACACCCGAGCTACATGGTCCAAGGCTACAGCTACTCTTCCTATGGTCTGTAATATATCGGACACCAGTCCTCTAAGTTACAATCTGAAAAATATATCCAGTCAGGATTGGAGCAAAGTACAACCCGATAATAGTTCTAATTAATTGACAAGGAGTATAAAATAATAAAATAGATAATGCTATATACTAAAAGAAAACAATAAATAGATGCAATGGCAAATGGTAAAGGAAACAGGCAATGTAGACAATAGCGTATAGTCAGTGCATATATGAAATAAAAGAGAAAGGAACTACAATATAAGATACACGGCAATGAAATCTGTGAAGCTAAATTTGAAGAACTGCAACTATTCTAAGTGTTTGAAATACTAGTCTCGATATGTGATCGGCTTGGAAACTTGTACAATAGATATATGGCCTAGCTAATCATACGTGAGGTGTATGATTAACACTAACAATGTTTTACAATTTATAATAGAAATATAATCACATCTTTTACTAGCAATTTCTCCCGTCCCCAACTAGTATAGTGGATCCAACCATGATACGTTACGATACACGATCATTATCCAATAATAATACTATGTATAATGTCTAATATCAATATCGTGTACGGTGTTAATACGATAACCATTATGACATCTCATGACTGAAGATCCAAGCTATATACTAGTCCTTGAACCAAAGTGTCAAGAATCAAATGTACCATTTCTAAGTACTTGAAATATAGAAATTATCAATTAATGGAAACTATTAGAGAATGTACTCGTCTGCCGTCCAGAGTAATAATTGTCAAACTACGTCCGAACTGGTGTCACACAGACCTATATATGAAATATTACATCAATACAAGGTGTTGGAAGAAAATTAAGTTAAACTAGTCAACATCTAGGTCACAAAGCCATTTCTAAGTCAAACCGACTAATTCTAGGTTGTAAGAGTCTATCTCTAGGATACTAAGTCCATGCACTATGAAACTAAGCTACACTAACTAAAATAGAATACTATGAAATACACAAAAATGTCGTATCCTAGGATATGCAAGTTTAATATGTAAAAATAGTAATTTATATAGATATACAAGTTAAACATATAGTAGCTTAACTAAACAATAAATTTAGGATATCTTAGCCTTGCACTAATGCGTATCACACTACCTATCTTGATACCCAAATACCTTGGTGTCTCAATACCTTAATTAGATTCTAACTTAATACCCCAATCTTCTCTAACTTAGTATTCATGACCAATACCTTGCAAGGTATTCTACTACTACCTCATACTAATATTATACTTGCCCTCACCCCATTTCTCTGACATGTTAATCACTCATACTAGCTCACATAAACATTCATCTTACTTACCTACACTCACTCTAAAGCTAACTTACCTTAACTCTAACTCCCAAAGATATCCTGGCCTTCAATGGATACGCATGTGCTGTGTACACCTGCACTTAACTCTAGTTGATGCATGTACATATGCCACACTTAGCAGCTGTTGTTGTTACTGTACCTGATGCTACTGACCCCTCAATTAATACTTGTTGTTGCCAACACAACTGTTCTTGCAACACTCCAATCCTAATGATATACAAGATTTAGGTATCATTCAACCTTCCCTATATACATCCTAGATTAGATCACTGCTACAATAATAATACTCTGCATTTCTTCATAGGTGCACTCATCACTTTAACCATAAGTGCATAGTCTCTAGTACTCACTTGAACCTACCACAGAGACACAAAATTAATTGCCCTGTTGCTCAGATACCATATTAGTCCCATTCCCTCTCCTTGACACCATAGTACACTATCCTCAATCTATCCTGAACTCTAGAGTAACACACACACACACACACACACACACACACACACACACACACTTGTATTGATACACCACATAAGTAATACTCTATTCCTGATACATATCACACCTATCCAACCTAACACAATGCACAGACACTAAGTACCCTGGTACTTCACTCACTCAACTTCACTGTCACGCCCCAGTCCCAAAATACGTAGGACCAGAAATACACAATACGCCAGCTACGCATTCGACCAGACTCTGGTCCGACTCGAATACGTATAAGCTGTAAACTACTGGTAACTATCTAAATAATCTAGTAAATATAAACATCTATGTCTCAATCCACAAAGAACAAAATTACACAAGAATGAGGTACATATGCTAAAGTCGGCCGCCCAATAACACACAAACTCGAATAGACTCAAGAAAAAATATGAGTCTATAAAAACTAGGCTACAACAGCAGATGAATAAATAATATAAAATAACCATAATGCCAGTATAAATGATATGAGTACCTGGTACCAATGCCTGCGAGACAAGAAACTCCATCAGCAACTCCAAAGGCTCCGTAATCATCTATGCTACAAAACTGGCAGAGAACCAGGTCCTCAAAGGGACGTAACAAGGTACAAAATACAGCATGCCAAAGTATAACAGAAAGTACAAGTGCAACGACGGTGTAATATAGCATAACCACCTAAGTGTGACACAGTTTGAAGACAATGTTCGACGCGTGGGCTGTCCAAAATAAAATCGTAGCTCCGAATATGGAGACACACGGGACAAACCGCAGCTCCGGGCAAAGAGTCACACGGGTGATACTTCTACTCCGGATACATGAACACTATATCAACAGGACATATACATATATAAAGCGCGTACAGAGGAGCCCAAATGTCTAGTAACTGTCTTCCCCTTCCCAAGCGGTCAACGAGTGTGTGCTAAACCTGAACCTCTATCTAGCAGTCTCGTCACACAGAAATAACTATCAACATACGCGACCCTAAGGTCGTTTTAGATTCCAGTCATGTTGTCAGTCTCAGGATATAGAAAATCTGACACGATAACAGTCTATGGACGTTGTCATGCCCCGATTCCGTGGAATCGATAGTCGTCCCCCGGGCGTGATCGTCGTGCGGGCCTAGATTGTGCACTGCACAAGGCTAAGTATTTTATTTTTGCATAGCGAGCACATATTCAGAGTACGCAGATAAATTAAAACACAGATTTGAAGCATGGAAAAGTTCTATTTTTATTGATAATATGAACATCTATTACAAACTATTGAACCGAGTCATAAGGTTGCCTCTATGGGCTTACAAAAGTGTTGACACAAAATGAGATAACAGTCCTGTATATTACATCCCTTACTAAAACTCAAAATATAAGACCTCCGGTTGGAACGACGGCCTTTCCACGAAGCTGCATATTTGCATGGGTTGCTAGCTTCTTTCTTCAAAATACTTCAAAAGGTGGCACGGATCAAGGCGTGCCTATGTTTGGTGATAAACAAAATAAGGAAGAGGGTTTATAAGAAATCTTTCTTTTTGCTTAGAAACGAGAAAAAGAGTACAATTAATCCTATACGAGGATGTTAAGTACAATAAAATGATTCTGGGGAAGTATTGCTATAGAAGTCTGATTTGCGATCGATCACTTTGTTCCTTGGACCACACGATGATGAAGAAGTGCTGTAGAAGAAGAAGAAGCTTCAAAGGTTGCAAGTAGGATTGAATTCTCGTTGCCAAAGTTGTCAACCAATACTCTTTGTCTGTGCTCTCTCTCTCTGATCTCTCCTTGTGCTTCTGTCTGATCCCTCTACCCTGTGACCAGGGGTCTCTATTTATAGAGATCATCCAAATAACTGTCTAGTCGGCATAAAAGCCAAACTGTGAAGAAAGTTACATCTTTTACGTGGCGGTTATAATAACTGCTCCACGTTCAAATAATCTTCTGAATCTGCGTATGACACGTGTTCCATTATAAGGTAACGCGTATAACTGCTTCTCGAATATTATGGCATGCAAGCCACGTAGGTAACTGCACCTTGCGTAAAGATGGTTGGCGTAAAAGCCAAATAACTGTCTTGTTGGCGTAAAAGACCAAACTATGAAGAAGAAGACTTCTTTTATGCTGCAATTATGGTAACTGCTACCCACGTTCCCATTGTCTTCTGAATATGCGTATGACACGTGTCCCTTTATGAGGTAACGCGTATAACTGCTTCTCGGAGATCATGGCATGCAAGACACGTAGGTAACTGTACCTTGCGTAAAGATGGTTGGCGTAAAAGCCAAATAATTTGTCTTGTTGGCGTAAAAACCAAACTCTGCGTAAAACTTGAGGATTCATGAATAATAGACAACCAGCGTAAAATAGCCAATTATCCGTCAAACAGCTCTGTTTTACGCGGACAGCTCTGACGATCTACTTTACGCCAAACAGCTCTGAAGCTCTATTTTACGCGTATAGCTCTGAAGCCATATTTTATGCCACACGGCCTTGAAGTTCTGTTTTATGCGGACTTCATGTATGTTGGGAGTTTTGACTGTATAATACGCGTACAATTTCCCAGCGTATTTTATGCTTCTACAAGACCCCCTTCAAAGTTTTCAAATTCCTCGTAATTTGAAATACTTTGAATGAAGCATGAAATGATCAAATTTGACTCGTTCTTCGAGGCTGATTTTTTGACGACATTTAAGGAGTTTTGTTGGGATTTGTATGTTCTCTTCTGCCTATATAATGGCAAGCAAATGAACTTGTTTTTTTATACTTCCTTCACCACAAAGATGGCTGCTGAGATTCATTGGGCTGAACTGAGGAAGAAGAAGATTATGCTCTTCCAGCATGTAAGGAGCCGTAAAAAGAGACGTCTTCGAGCAAATGTTCTCTGTAATGATGGACCATGGAAGGATATCATAGCTTCCTTTGCTCGAGATAATCAACGATTTTATATGACGATTCGTCAAAGAGAGAGGAAGGGTCACATTGGACCACACAGCTTGCTAGCTGTATTTTCCCCTACTATGAAGTTGGACCATGGTGGGCAGCTTGGTCGTGTCTTCTAGTATTGTGTTGGGTCTGAATCCCTAACACAATTCTAAGCATGGCCGCCGATGACGTATGGGGGGTGATCTTGAATAATTTAAACAGGAACAGTTTTGTATCCTCCCTCCATTCACCATTTTCTTGGCCTCCCGGCAGAAGAAGTGTTATAGAAGAAGCAATGAAGATCTCTATCAGACGAGAACCTAGTGTAATAGATTCCTATCATATATAATCATGATCTTGAATATTAATGAAAAATCCTTTATAAAATAGATTTCCATCATATGTAATCATGATTAATAAACTTGTCTTCTTTTACGCACTATTGATTTGCCATATTGCTGTGAGAAAGTCTGGTAATGCGCAGCTTCAACACACTTGAGTAATTTTTACGCTGACTCTGACAAATATGCCTCCAGTCACGTTCCGACTTTTACGCATAGAGGAGGATGCGTAAAAACTCTTTAGCATTAAATTGTCTCAAAAATCCAATTGTTATGCTATTTTTTTTGGACGAGCAGTCACAGAGAATTCTGAACCGTCATTTCTCCTTCATAAATACGAAGAACATCTGTTCAGAACATCATCTTCAAAAAAATGGCTTCTCGAAAGATTCTCGAGGCAAAACAAGAAATGTCCGCCGAACAGGCCATCCCTGAACTAGATTCTGGCTAATACTTCGAATGAACTATTAATGGCCAAGAAAGAAAAGTCATCTTCCAGTGAAGACAGACACTTTCAGGGAACTCCTTGGCCCTTAGTCTGATGAAGTCCTTTCGACTGAGGAAGAAGAGCATTTTTTGGGTAAACTCTTGTAACTAACTTTTTCAAGCATGAAACCCAAATTATCAAGATATACGCGTATTCTGCTAGCTGATCTGTCCCGCACAATTTAAGATGCGCGTAAAATCATAGATCCGTAGCATAGATCCACAATTTCTGAGCGTAAAATCGTAGATCTGTAGCTTCTGAGCGTAAAATCGTAGATTTGTAGCTTCTGAGCGTAAAAGCTTCTGAGCGTAAAATCATAGATCTGTAGCTTCTGAGCGTAAAATCGTAGATCTGTAGCTTCTTAGCGTAAAAGCTTCTGAGCGTAAAATTGTAAATCTGTAGCTTCTGAGCGTAAAATCGTAGATTTGTAGCTTCTGAGCATAAAATTATAGATCTGTAGCTTCTGAGCATAAAAGCTTCTGAGCGTAAAATCGTAGATCCGTAGCTCTGCGCATAAAATCATAGATCCTTGCTCTGTGCGTAAAATCATGTATCCTTGCTCTGCGCATAAAGAATCTGAGCGTAAAATTAGGGATCCGTTACGCAGCATGACTATCTTTCTTCATTTTCAAATGATTGGCTGACGTAGTCCCAAATCATAACGATTATGATAAAAAATCGGATTTGGTTAAGGATTCGAGAGTCACTTAAACTCTATAAATAGGCCTAGGTCATGAGAGAGAAAAACCCTTTGTCTCTTTCTGAAAAACCCTTCGTCTCTTTCTAAAAAAACCTCAGATTCGCCATGGCACCAAAACAGACCTCCGCTGCCAAGGGAAAGAAAGCCGCTTCATCATCTCGCTCCTCTGCTCAAGCACGAGCGACTCCTACTAGGCCAAGCGAGCCTCATTCTGAACGAAGTACTCCGCCGTCTAGCTGTGCACCGGGCATCACAGGTAAAGACTTCGAGAGAAATAAAACCCTTCGCACACGTTATACGTGTATGCGCAAGTACCCCCACATTTTTAATGTGTCAGCATAAAACTCCATATTTTTGCAGTCTGGCGTAAAAACTCAGACTATCAAATTTTGGCGTATACTGCAAACCTTGCGTTTTATGCACTAGAAGTAAATTCTATCTTAAAACTCAAATTTTTGCAGTCTGGCGTAAAAACTCAGACTGTTAGGTTTTGGCGTATACTGTAAACCTTGAGTTTTAAGTACTGGAAGTAAATTCTAGCATAAAACTCAAATTTTTGCAGTCTGGCATAAAAACTCAGACTGTCAAGTTTTGGCGTATACTGCAAGAGTGTAGAACCTTACATTTTACGCGCTGAAAGTAAATTCCAGCGTAAAACTGACTTATTCTCTTTTGGTTTTTGCAGTGGACCTACAGATCCCCTCTCTGACTGAAGTAATGGGCTCTGCTACTGGAATGCTGAATTCCAACTACTTGGAGGACTTGTCCCATGTGAGTTTCCCCATATTTGGAAATGAGTATCCTCAAGAAAGGGGAACTCTGATCTCGGTCCAAGAAAAAAGAATATTACTGAATATGATCAGTGGGGAACCCTTGACGTACATAGACGGAACTGAGTATAAGAAACCAGATTTCTTATTTGGGGATGTTATTAATAAACAATCCCAGACAAAGCCCAAGAAGGAAGATTGGGTATTTTTTGCTGAGGGCACGGTCATGTTCCTGCCAAAGATGTCCAGAGATTACCCTATCTCTTCATTCTTCCATGCCACACATCCCAGAATGATGGCATGGACTCTGACTCATGATCTTCATGGCCAGCCAGGGAAGATCTTTTATAAGAAAGGATTAAACCGAGGATCCTTTGTAAGCAGTCCCCCAGGCCCTATTATGCCCTTCAGAGGCTTATTACTAGGCAGCGTCCCTAGTGAAGACTCTTCCTTGATCCAGCCATTTCAAATGGTAACTTTCTGCAATGAATTTATGGAGCAGGGAGGAGTATATCCCAGGGTTAACCCTCGCACTAGTGGATGGCTTAACCCCCAGAATCTTTGATGGGCCAGTTTAACTGCATAGGCCCAGAAGCACTTTCAGATGGAGCTGGAAAGTATTAACTTATTTGAGGCTGTGAGCGCTACTAGTGTTGGGCTGCCTATCAACCCTAATTTGTTCTTAGCTTTGATGGAGCGATATAACTCGCTAACTGGGACTTTCGTCACTCCGATAGGTGAGTTGGGCCTAGCCCTTCATGAGATAGCAGATATCTCAAAGCTGCCAATGGGAGACATTCCTTATAAAGAATACATCCCCACCAACAGAGAGTTGAAGGATACCAACCCTCGAGTAGTGGTAGTGTACCAAGAGCTGATGAGCCACTATCTTGCATGCACCACCTTCTACAGAGAGCCCTCTGATTTAGCCCATATTAACAAATGGGTATCCTACCTCTTCTTCCATCAGGATAGAAATGCCAAGCAGGACAAGGTTGTAGATAGCAAAAACAAACCTTTGAACCCTCTAAGCATTCTTAATGCCAACACAATCGATGATCTTATTGAAGATGCAGGGGCTCCAGATTGTGTTCTCAATGAAGAGATAGGGGGTTATCCTGCAGGAACCAAAGCCTACAGTTATATGAGGCATTGCCGAAAGCCTCTGTCAAGAGAAGCTCAACTGGTTGCCTTCCTTTCTATTTGGCTACGCCGATGGGTGGTGCCTGGCATCACTTTTGCGGATCGTATTCATCGCAACACCTTATGGCCCACAGTGTATTTGGTATTTGGAGCAAGATTGGGCCTGCTCCCTGCCATGGTATGCAGGATACAAGCTGGCCTGAGGGCTATTACTGATGGGCTGCTGGCCGATACTACACAGCCTGAAGGATATCCCAGAGTGGAATTGCCATTCTTATATCTGATGGGATGGTTAATCCTTCACAACACCAGAGTGATGTCTCCCAGATCTGCTAGTGGTTCGGGCAATAACTTCTTGCTGAATTACAAGAATTCTTTTTGGAATGTGACTAGCGTCATAGATTATCGACTAGCACTCAATTTTGCCCATAGTTGGAAATTCTTCTGCACCGTTCCCCCCGTACATATCAATCAACAGGGGACTAAACTTTAGGATGTGGGTCAGGGGAAGTCTATTCTTTCTTCTGAAACCTTTTACTGGTTGGTCTGCATTAGACCTTCCTACCTGCTGTACAGAAGTGAGGACCATTGCTACTTGGAGCCTTATCTGCCTAGCCGTTTCGCCAGGCAATTTGGGTATGATCAGTTGCACGTGGGAAATCCCATCACCAGCTTCAAATTCAAAGGTGGACTTATTTATGGAGCTAGAGGATGGCGATATTTCATCATGGGTTATACTGGAGCAAACTTTACTATTCCCGCGACTTCTCTCTCCATGGAGTTGCACATTCTTCATTCATACGCACAGTTTTATGTGTCCATCAATACCTTCCATCATGATTTTGATGTACATGGAAGTTTCAGAATGCCCTTCCATAAGTCCACTGGAAGAGAGGAGATACCATCTGTCTCCTCTGACGAAGATGATAAAACTAATGGTGCAGATGATTATTTGTTGATTTTATCGAGAGGCGTAATAGCTCCGCCAGCAGAGCCTCTCATTATTTTCAATAAACGAAAGGCTTCTACTCTGAAAGAGCCTTCCCCCAGTAAGAAGAAGCAGACTACCAGAGGTCTTAAAAAGACTTCCACCAAGGGGGCCTCTTCCAGGAGTGAGCCTATTGTTTCCCCCGTTGGGGATGATTCTTTGATTAGGGGTCCTTCGCCTTTTAAAGAAGGAACCTCCGTAGTTCCAGCTGAAAGTGCTGAAGATTTTTTTTGTCCATGACTGCTGTCGCTACCACCGTTACTGGCAATGCTTCTATATCGCCTTCGAGGCCGAGCTCAATAATGATCAGTATACCTTAACCAAGAAAAATAATGGGACTAGCCCCTCCTTCATCAGTATACCTTAGAGTGAGATCATATTTGCAGTGACCGTCTTCTCGTTATTACGCAGAGTGATGGCCTTGGCGTCGATCAACTCCTAGATTTTTCTTTTCAGTACATAGCATGCCTTTGTGGGGTAATATATGTATCTGTGAAAAATGCAGTACTTAGGATTATTTGTACTGCCGACTTCATTTGGACACTTTATCTCTGTTAGAGTAAGCTTGCCACTTTTGACTAGACAATCGAAAATGCTTGGAATATCGTCGTCGTCAAAAGAATATTCTTCTTTAGGCCTGGAAGTCCCAGGATTCGTCTGCGTAGTTACCGGAGTATTTTGCTTGGACGTGTTGATTGCCAGGGCTTCCTTTCCTTTTGAACTACGAGTATGGTCATTATTGGAGGATGACCGCTTCCCTCTATCAGAGTTAGAGATCATGATTCCGTTGTCACGAGCCTTTCGACTATTATCTTCAGCGGCTACCGCCGATATGATAAATGAGGGACAATCATGGAACTGATATGGTCCCATGAATACTGAGATCAGTGGGAGAAGGTTCTTCCTGTAAATGTCCACCAAGGCTGAATCTGGAACTCCAGGAGGCATCTGCAAAGTAGCCTGACGAAAACGTTCAATAAAAGTAAGAAAATTTTCTTTTTCCTTCTGCTTTACTTCGATGAGTGATGACATAGACATGTCCATTCCTCCTTCGTAGAATCGAGCGAAGAATAGAGTCTTGAAATCTTCAAAAAAAGTAATACAGTTGTCCGATAGACTATGATACCATTGATAAGCTACCCCGAACAGACAGCCTTTAAATACTCGAGTGAGAAGGGCGTCATTTCCCTGCAACAATACCGTCATTATGCTGAAGTAGTTCATATACTGGCTTGGCGACGTCTTTCCCTCAAACAAATCTATAGCCTGTGGTTTGTATTTTGGTGGGAAAGGGATCTCATCCCAGACAGCTGGATATGGCTGGTTAATTTCCAACTTCTTGAGCTGATCCTTATGCTTCAAGGCATCAAATTGGGCTTTTAATTCCCGAACTACCTGTATCGGATCTTCAGTTGGGAAAGGGACAGCAGAGAGGTGAGATATCGGTTATATTGTAACTCCAACAGGAGGTAATACATTCTTCGGGTTAAAAGGTTAAGGAGCAGCTGATTCTTGATTTTGAACAGGCTCCTGGCTTGTATTGGATGGTGGTATGTCTACCCCCACACGTAGTTGAGTCAGAGGAATAGGTGTTTGAGCTATTGCAGCTGTATGTTGAGTCACCATCATTTGGCACATACTCTCCATCATGGTATGCATCTCTTTAAGCGATGCTTCCAATACAGTGATGCGTTATTCAGTACTTCCTGATGGGGAAGCCTCTTCATGTTCATCTCCAACGGCATAAACTCCCATTTCTCTGGATGCCACTGAGGGATTAGTATTGATCTCTGTAGAGATTAAGTCTATACTTTCATCATCAAATTCAGAAAATTGGCAACCCCAGTGTCAGAATCAGAAGAATATGAAGCCGATTTTCGTGACCTCGAGCGGGTGTTTCGAAAAATACCTTCTTCAAAATTCTCAAGGAGTCTGTCAAATCTTCTTTGGCTTAGAGTTCTAGAGGGATGACGTCTTGAACTTGACCTTCCTCTAGGAATATTCGAAGCCATGCTTACTGACGCAAATGTTGGTTCTTCTTCCTGTAAGGACAAAGAGTAGTTCAACCGGTCAAAAACTGACTGTTTTGCTTGAGAACAGCAATAGTTAATTATAACCTTATGACTATTACAACAATGTTTCCTAGGGGGTGTAATAGACATATTAGGAGATCCCCTGTCTTTGCGTTTCTGGATCAAGAAATCACGTAAATCAGGGGGATTAACAGAAGAAGAATAAGAAGGCTTATTCTGCCTTTTTATATCAGTAGGAATGTGGAGATTAGGAACCATAACCCTTTCTCTGCCATAGGAATACAATAGTTCACCCATGTGAGTAGCATATGACCCATCATTTGTCTGGGGAGCATATTTTCCCGTGAAACGGGTCTTCTTTACGCGAACAGACTTATCCTGGCATAATTTGGAGTTTTGCACAGGTTCGCGTAAAACAGGGATAGTCCTCAAACGGCCTACAGCGTCACGCGTAATCTGAAGAGTGGGAAATTTCTTCTCTTGTAGGCATACAAGCCTAGAGGTTGGGAGATTCGCCACTTGTTTTTCCTTGATGTGATCAAAGGGTCCATCTCCCTCATCATAGACGGGAGATGTATTTTTATGTGCAGGGCATATTTGAAATTTCTGAATTGGCACTGAGGCCTAGCCAAAAAAATTGTCTGCCATGTCACAGATGGGAGACGAAGGTTTACGAGCAGGGCGCGTCTGAGACTTCTCGATTGACACTGGGGTATTGCCAGAAGTCTTGTCTATCACGTTACAAATGGGAGACAAAGTTTTACGCACAAGGCGTGTTTGAGACTTCTGGATTGGCACTGAGGCATTGCCAGAAGTGTTGTCTACCAAGTTACAAACGGGAGACAGAGTTTTATACGCAGGGTGCGTCTGAGACTTCTGGATTGGCACTGAGGCATTGCCAGAAGTCTTGTCTACCATGTCACGGAAGGGAGACAAACCCTTACGCACAGGACGTATAGGCTGTGTTGTCACAACCTTGTTGATCAGAGAGTAAGAGCTTACAGGAAGGGTAGAGGACGTCTTAGGCATCCACACTTTACGCAGCTTCCTGTTATTCTGGACAGAGGAGGAATGAGAGCTACCCCCTGCATGAAGCATGTCTTCATAAGCAGATTGGTCGAACTGGACGACCAAAGTCTTTTTTGTCGATCCGATGGACACAACATCGTGTTGAGCAATTACTTTCTCGTCAGAGGAGAAAGTCGTCCCCAGCAGAGTCACCATCTTTGTTTGGTGATAAACAAAATGAGGAAGAGGGTTTATACGAAACCTTTCTTTTTCTTACAAACAAGAAAAAGAGTACAATTAATCCTATACGAGGATGTTAAGTATAATAAAATGATTCTGGGGAAGTATTGCTATAGAAGTCTGATGTGTGGTTGAACACCTTGTTCCTTGGACCACACGATGATGAATAAGTGCTGTAGAAAAAGAAGAAGCTTCGAAGGTTGCAAGTGGGATTAAATTCTCGTTGCCAAAGTTGTCAACCAACACTCTCTGTCTGTGCTCTCTCTCTCTGATCTCTCCTTGTGCTTCTCTCTGATCCCTCCACCCTGTGACTAGGGGTCTCTATCTATAGAGATCAGCCAAATAACTGTCTAGTCGGCGTAAAAGCCAAACTGTGAAGAAAGTTGCATCTTTTATGCGGCGGTTATAATAACTGCTACCCACGTTCAAATAATCTTCTGAATCTGCGTATGACACATGTCCCATTATAAGGTAACGTATATAACTGCTTCTCGAAGATTATAGCATGTAAGACACGTAGGTAACTGCACCTTGCATAAAGATGGTTGCCGTAAAAGCCAAATAACTGTCTTGTTGGCGTAAAAGACCAAACTGTGAAGAAGAAGACTTCTTTTACGCTGCGGTTATGGTAACTGCTATCCATGTTCCCATTGTCTTATGAATATGCATATGACACGTGTCCCTTTATGAGGTAACGCATATAACTGCTTCTCAGAGATCATGGCATGCAAGCCATGTAGGTAACTGCATATTGCGTAATGATGGTTGGCATAAAAGCCAAATAATTTGTCGTATTGGCGTAAAAGCCAAACTCTGTGTAAAACTTGAGGATTCATGAATAATAGACAACCAGCGTAAAATAGCCAATTATCCGTCACGACTGAGGTCTTGAGCGTATTTTAGGCTAAATAGCCTTATCACGTACATTTATAAATATAGCCGAGTTGGCGTATTTCGAGGAGATAGCATACGACGTACTCCTATAGTTGAAAATAGTCTGGTTGGCGTAAAATACAAGGATGGTGATGTGAGCGTATTAGCCACAGTTTTAGCTTTCCCAGTCATTTAAAAATAGAACAAAATCTCGTGCATTAAATGCAGAGATCTGCCCCCATCTCGTGCATTAAATGCAGAGATATGCCTCGAGCTCTGTACGAGAAACAGCTTTTGATGTGGCATCTGATTTTGTCTTATCTTGAGCGTAAAAACTTATTTCTGCCCATGTAGAATAGGCAGCATGTTCTTTGAATGCGTAAAAATAACTTGTATCAAGAATATGTCACTAAAGGACAGCCTGGGTCTCTGTGCAAAATTATCATCACAGTCGTCCTCTCGATCATCGTACAGTACTTTTGTTAGGAGTCAGGTTCACTATTTTGTCTGACAAATTCATCCAGGGAATACGAAGAGTTCCTCGTACAACTTTACGCTGTATTAAAAATAAACATATTTTAAACTTTACGCAGGGAGGTATAGCAACCTTTTTACGCCAAAATAGCCTTGAAGCGCTGCTCTATGCGGGCAGCTCTGAAGCTCTATTTTATGCCAAACATCTCTGAAGCTCTATTTTACGCGGACAGCTCTGACGATATACTTTACACCAAACAGCTCTGAAGCTCTGTTTTATGCGTATAGCTCTGAAGCCATATTTTACGCCACACAGCCTTAAAGTTCTGTTTTATGCGGACTTCATGTATGTTGGGGGTTTTGACTGTATAATATGCGTACAATTCCCCAACGTATTTTATGCTTCTACAGCCTACAGCTGGACTAGATTGGGGGATTGACTTTTACTCCTTGCTTGGTTCTCCTTAGCGTATGGAACCTGTTTCAACGAGGGTCACTACATCGAAACGTATTGGTGAAGGCAAGCTAACCCAACTGTACCAATCAATACGTTGTTTTAATGAAGCATGCATATTTATGATGGTCTTTCTATCTTGCCTTAGTTTATTTTACAGCAAGTAATAGATATAGAAATTAATGAAATAACCTGCCACCGCTCGGTGACATTTACCTGCCCGTCTGAACCACCTGCATAATACTTACCATGCCTTCCCTGCCAAGAAGACACAAGTTAGTTGCAACAGGTTTAAATATATGAGGGGATCACTGGCACATTGCCATAATGGATGGGCTAGTCTCAGTACGGAATGTCGTACGACGCATATTCAGGATGTTCCAGGGCATTCCGTCCTATAGCAGGCGACTATTATGAGTTCCGTCCGGATCGGATCGGTGTCGGTGCCCCAGCGACCGTCCGCAGGAACTAAGACCTTGTGCACAAGTTGTCCGTGATCAATGCAGTACACTAAGTTAGCATTTGAGGCAAGTCAGGGCAATATCAGGCGCCGGGCAATAACAGGGCAAGAATCCACTTTAGCATAGTCTTCCTGTTCAGTTTTATTGCATTCAGGATGAGTTATATTCATAGCACAATTTAAAGAAGAGTATACATTCTAACTTGTATTTATGCCTATGATAAACATTTCAAATGAACAAGCATGCAAGTAAGTAACCGTTCACAAGTTTATTGACAAGCAATATAACCCAAGTCCATTCCCTTATTATCTTAAAGTATTTTAGTTATTACTTGGTATCGTCTGATCGGGGCAAGCAAGAACACAAGATTTATGATGAGAAGACTGGAAGAAGGGCTAGCTAATCGGGATGGTAGCCACTCACTTAGTAGTTGGAAGGAAGAAGGAAAGAGGTGCTTCAGGAGTCCGTTCGAGCGGTGCCTACTGCTGGTTCACCTATATTGCCATGAACAACTGATCAATATCTCTTCCACTCTTTCTATTATCGGAATTGAAGTGCAATTCAATGAACGAAAACAATAAAATCTATTAAAACTATTCAAGAAATCTCAAGAAAATCCGAAAACTAACTCAAGGCACGAAAGCAACAAGCGACAACGAAAACTAGGCAACAAAAGATGCAACGGAGAGGTCCCTCCTGACTCTACCGTTAAGTCGATCCCGGGGGCATGATCCACTGAATATGAGAATCGATTCCGAAGAAGCAAATCCATAAAGAGGATGGGTTCTTGTTTTAATCTATCCCGATCGAACGATACCGTCTTGTATTTCTTAGCCGCGCTCCCCGAATAGGGGAAACGGGGCACCACATCCTACCCAACTAATTGGAAGTTTTGTCCCAAAACTTAAGGAATATAATCTACCACTAGGAAATAATAAGGGGAACCTTTCCCTCATCTCGGATTCAAGTTCCCATGTAGATTCTTCGACAGAGTGATTTTGCCAAAGCACGCGCACGAGAGGAACCGAACGACTCCGAAACAGCTTTTCTTTCCTATCCAAAATTTGCACAGGTTATTCTACATACGTCAAGTCGGCCTGAAGGTTCAGTTATTCAAGGTCTACCACGTGGCTCGGGTCGTACACATATTTCCTAAGTTGAGAAACATGGAATATATCATGTACATCGGATAGGGATGGTGGTAGGGCAATCTGATAAGCATCTGAAGCAACCCGTTTTAGTATTTTGAACGGACCGACAAATCTCGGACTTAGCTTCCCCTTTGCTCCGAATCTGCTGACTCCTCGCATGGGAGAGACTTTAAGAAATACCCTGTTGCCTTCTAGAAATTCAAGTGCCCGTCGATGTGTATCAGCATAGCTCTTTTGACGGCTTTGAGCTATCTTTAGTCTTTCCCGAATCAAGCGAACCTTTTGGACAGTCGGCTCCATGAGCTCAGGGCCAAGAATCTGCCATTTGCCAACTTTGTCCCAACAGATCGGAGATCAACACTTCCGCCCATATAACACCTCATACGGTGCCATCTGAATGCTGGATTGGAAACTGTTATTGTATGCAAATTCAGCCAACGGTAGATGTAGGTCCCAACTAGTCTTCAAATCCAAGGCGCAGAGTCGTAGCATATCTTCGAGGATCTGGTATAGAAGCATAAAAAATACGCTGGGGAATTATACGCGTAAAACCACCAACATACAGAAAACTCGCGTAAAACAAAGCTCTAGCACTGTGTGGCGTAAAACATGACTTCAGAGCCATTGGCGTACAACAGAGCTTTAACGTTGTTCAACGTAAAATAAAGCTCCAAAATAACCCATTTAAAGTAGTACTTCCAGACTGCTTTGGCGTAAAAAGGTTGCTATATCGCAACTCTGGTGTAAAATATGTCTGCTTTTAATGCAGCGTGCAGTTGTACGAGAAACTTTTCGTATTCCTCGAATGAACCTGTCAGACAAAACAGTGAACCTGACTCCTGACAAAGAGTACTGCACGACTATCAAGAGGACGGCTGTAATGATAATTCTGCACAGAGACACAGACTGTTATTTTGTGACACAATCCTTGATATAAGATGTTGTTTATGCATTCAAGGAATACGATGCCTATTCTACACAGGCAGAGATGAGTTTTTACGCTCAAGATGAGACGAAACCAGACGCCACGTCAAAAGCTGTTCTTCGTACAGAACTCGTGGCACGTCTCTGCAGTTAATGCACGAGATGGGAGCAAATCTCTGCATTTAATGCACAAGATTTGGTTCTACTTTTAATGACTGGGAGAGCTAAAATTAGAGTTAATATGCTCATGTCACCATCCTGGCATTTTACGCTAACCCGGCTATTTTCAACTATAGGAGCACGCCGTATGCTATCTCCTCGAAATACGCCGACCTGGCTATTTTTAACTATAGGAGTAGCCGTATGCTATCTCCTCGAAATATGCCAACTCAGGCTATATTTGCAAAGGTACGTGATAAAGCTATTTGGCCCCGAATATGCTCAAGACCTCAGTCAAGGAAGGATAATTGGCTATCTTTACGCTGGTTACCTATCCATGCAGCATCAAGCTTTACGCAGAACTAGGCTTTTACGCCAACAAGACAGCAACTTGGCTTTTACGCCAACAAGACAGCTACTTGGCTTTTACGCCATCAAGACAGCTACTTGGCTTTTACACCAACAGAACAGCTATTTGGCTTTTATGCCAATAAGATAACTATTTGGCTTTTATGCCAACAAGACAGCTACTTGGCTTTTACGCCAATAAAATAGCTATTTGGCTTTTACGCCAACAAGATAACTATTTGGCTTTTACGCCAACGAGACAGTTATTTGGCTTTTATGCCAACCATCTCTACGCGAGGGGCAGTTACCTACGTGGCTTGCTTGACGTGATCTTCGATGAGCGATTATATGCATTACCTCATAATGGGACACGTGTCACATGCAGATTCAGGAGATCATTCAGACGTGGGTAGCAGTTATTATAACCGTCGCGTAAAAGGTGCAACTCTCTCCGCTATTTGGTTTCTACGCCGACTAGTCAGTTACTATGACCGAACTCTATAAATAGAGACTTTCGGCCACAGGAGCCAGGGGTCAAAAAAAAGGGGAGAAGGTCAAGATCAGAGGTCAAGGTCAAGATCGGTGGAGAGAAAAGAGAGATCGAAATCAGAAGAGACCAGAGAGAGAGCACATACAGAGAGTGTTGATTGACAACTTTGGCAATGAGAGTTCAATCCCTCCTACAGTCTTTGAAGCTTCTTCTCCTTCTTCTACAGCACTTCTTTGTCATCGTGTGGTCCAAGGGACAAAGTGATCGACCGCAGATCATACTCCTATAGCAATATTTCCCCAGAATCATTTTTTGTACTTAACATCCTCGTATAGGATTAATTGTACTTCTTTTTCTTATTTGTAAACAAAGAAAGGGTTTCGTATAAACTTAGTTTTAATTTCTTTTGTTTATCATCAAACACAAGATGGTGACTCTGCTGGGGACTACTTTCTCATCTAACGAGAAAGCCATTGCTCAATACGATGCTGTATCTGTTGGATCAACGAAGAAGACTCTGGTCGTCCAATTCGACCAATCTGCTTATGAAGACATGCTTCGCGCAGGGGGTGGCTCTCATTCCCTCTCTGTTCAGGACAACAGGAAGCTGCGTAAAGTATGGATGCCCCGGACATCCTCTACCCTTCCTGCAGGCTCTCTCTCTCTCCGACCAACAAGGTTGTGATATCACAACCTGTACACCTTGTGCATAAAAATCTATCTCCAGTCTGTGACGTGGTAGACAAAGCTTCTGGCAATGCCTCAGTGCCAATCCAGAAGTCTACAACGCGCCCTGCGTATAAAAATCCGTCTCCCGTTTGTGATATGGTAGACAAAGCTTCTGGCAATGCCTCAGTGCCAATCCAGAAGTCTAGACCTTGCCCTGCACGTAAAACTTTGTCTCCCGTCTGTGATGTGGCAGAAAAAATTTCTGACAATGCCTCAGCGCCAATTCAGAAATTTCAAACGCGCCCTGTACGTAAAAATATATCTCCCACCTATAAGGAGGCAGATGGACCCTTGGATCACATCAAAGGAAAACAAGTGGCAGATCTCTCAACCTCTAGGCTTGTACGCCATCAAGAGAAGAAGTTGCCCACTCTTAAGAATACGCATGATGCTGGAGGACATTTGAAGACTTCCCCTGTTTTACGCCAACCTGTGCAAAACTCCAGAGTACGCCAGGATAAGCCCGTCTGTTTAAAGAAGACCCGGTTCACGGGAATATACGCTCCTCAGAATGATGATGGATCGTATGCTACTCACATGGCTGAACTGCTGTATTCTTATGGCAGGGAGAGAGTTATATTTCCAATCTCTATACCCCAACTGATGTAAAAAGACAGAATAAGCCTTCGTCTTCTTCTTCTGTTAATTCCTCCGATTTGCGTGATTTCTTGATCCAGAAGCACAAAGATAGGGGATCTTCTAATATGTCTATTATACCCCCTAGGAAGCACTGTTGTAATAGTCATAAAGTTGTAGTTAACTACTGTTGTTCTAAGGCAAAACGGTCAGTTTTCGACCGGTTGAACTACTCTTTGCCCTTACAGGAAGAAGAGCCGACATTCGCATCAGTAAACATGGCTTCACACATTCCTAGAGGAAGATCAAGTTCAAGACGTCATCCCTCTAGAACTCCAAGCTAAAGGAGATTTAACAGACTCCTGGAGAATATTGAAGCAGGTGTCTTTCGAAACACTCGCTCGAGGTCACGACAATCGACTTCATATTCTTCCGATTCTGACACTGAGGGTCGCCAGTTTCCTGAATGTGATGCTGACAGTATAGACTTGATCTCTACAAAGATCTATACTAATCCCTCAGTAGCATCCAGAGAAATGGGGGTTTATTCCATTGGAGATGAACATGAAGAGGCTTCCCCATCAGGGAGTACTGAGCAACGCATTGCTGTATTGGAAGCATCGCTTAAAGAGATGCATTCCATGATGGAGAGTATGCGCCAGATGATGGTGACTCAACATACAACGGCTATAGCTCAAGCATCGGTTCCTCCGACTCAATTACGTGTGGGGGTGGATATGCCACCATCCAACGCAAGCCAGGAGCCTGTTCAAGAATCAGCTGCTCCTCAACCTCTCAACCCGGAGAATGTATTGCCTCCTGTCAGAGTTACAATACAACCGACCTCTCACCTCTCTGCGGTCCCTTTCCCAGCTGAAGATCCAATGCAGGCAGTTTGGGAATTAAAAGCCTAATTTGATACCTTGAAGCATAATAATCAGCTCAAGAAGTTGGGAATCAACCAGCTATACCTAGCTATCTGGGACAAGATCCCTTTCCCACCAAAATACAAACCACGGGCTATGATTTTGTTTGAGGGAAAGACGTCATCAAGTCATTACATGAACTACTTCAGCATGATGATGGTGTTTTTGTAAGGTAATGACGCCCTTCTCACTCGAGTATTTAAGGGCTGCCTGTCTGGAGTGGCCCACCAATGGTACCGTAGTCTTGCGGAAAACTGCATTACGTCTTTTGAAGATTTCAAGACTCTGTTCTTCGCTCGATTCTACGAAGAAGGGATGGACATGTCTATGTCCTCACTCATCGAAGTGAAGCAAAAGGAGAAAGTGAACGTTAGTACTTTCATTGAACGTTTTCGTCAGGCCACTTTGCAGATGCCTCCCGGAGTTCCGGATTCAGCCTTGGTGGACATTTGCAGGAAGAACCTTCTTCCACTGATCTCGGTATTCATGGGACCATATCAGTTCCATGATTAGCCCTCGTTTATTATCTCAGTGGTAGTCGCTGAAGATAACAGTCGAAAGGCGCGTGACAATGGAATCATGATCTCTACCTCTGATAGAGGGAAGCGGACATCCTCCAATAGCGACCATCCTCGTGGTTCCAAAGGAAAGGAAGCTCTGGCGATCAATACGTCCAGGCAACATACTCCAGGGACTACGCAGACGAATCCTGGGACTTCCAGGCCTAAAGAAGAATATTCTTTTGATGACGACGATATTCCAAGCATATTCGATTGTCTAGTCAAAAGTAGCAAGCTTACTCTCCCATAGGTAAAGCGGCCTAATGAAGTCGGCAGTACCAATAACACTAAGTACTGCATTTTCCACAGATACGTACATCACCCCACAAAGGCGTGTTATGTACTAAAAAGGAAAATCCAGGAGTTGATCGACGCCAAGGCCATCACTCTGCATAATAGTGAGAAGACGGTCACTACCAACATGATCTCTCTCCAATTCGGCAATCTGCCCCCTCAGGAAGTTTCGGATGGTGTAGTACCTATTCCCCGGACGATGATGAACATTGTTAATCTCCCTCCAACCAGGGGTCAAAATTATGACCTGGTACCTCTAACTACCAAGCGTGGTGAAATTATGTGGGTTCATCCTGATCTGGTGTCAAAGATTGAGGAAGAGACTCAAGCTGCTAAAGCTAAGTCTAAAAAGAACTCAAGATATAAACCATGCCATATGGTTGCAATATCCCCGACATCAGAAGAAGAGGCTTTGGCTACCGAAACCCATTCAGGGAAAAGCTACCTCAAGGACTATGGAGGAAATTAGGAAGGAACAATGGCAGACACTTCAGCTGCCAAACTTCCAGAGCCCGAACCTGTCATACTAGAGACAGGTACTTCTAGACCAACTTCGGTGGACAAAGGCAAGAAGAAAGAAGTTCATTTTGATAAACCTTTGAAGAATGTTCAAAACAAAGGTTTAGAGAAACCATATATGTCACGACCCGCACCCGGTATAGGGGCACGAGAGCGTGGGTACGTCCAGCCTACGCCACAGCATCGGCGGTAGAACGTTGTCCAGGTCACAGTAATACTATATAACCAACACCTGTCAATGATATCCATCTCCATAAGGAGGTCAATATACATCTCACAATATAACTCAATCACAACAACTATAAGGCACGATAAAAGATGGAAGGAAATGACACTGTTAAACACCATGTCTTAACATAAAGATAACTCACAGTCAAGCTGTCCAACACAAGTCTCCAATTAAACTTAACATGAGTCTAAACATAAACGGAAATAACCTCCATAAGTCTCGAAGTATAATAAATACTATCTAGATAGCTGTGGGTAATGTCTCGTCTAGAGGCATAGTCTCCTCTAGGATCTCTGGTGCGTAGTCAGCATCTATACCTGGTCCGTAGTGCAGAAATCCTCAAGATTCTCAAGAAAAAATATCTAGTCAGGATTGGAACGAAATACACCTCTAACAGCAGTTCCACATATATTGATAAAAACTATAACACAGTGTAAAAGAATATAGGACAGATATAAATAACTGACAATAAAAGATACTGGAATAAAGGAATGCTGGAATAAGAAATACTGGAACATCATCATCAATATGCATCTAGCATAGAATAGAACTCCAAGTACATGCAAGAACAAAGAACTGGTATGTAAGTGTATATAAGATCAATAACTAAACATATGGAAATGCAAGATCAATCTACCAGATACATGTCAAGAATTATCTAACTAAGTGTGTGGAACATCAGCATATCATGTGATCGGCTTGGGACTATATGACTTATTACATTGATAAGCGATCATCTCCAACAAGTTCGGCTAACCATATGTAACAGCGATGAGGCATGTAAGGGTAAGGCTGCACCGACGTGAGGTATGGGTGAGCTAATGATGCATGTAAAGTTGGGTATGATCACATAAGCTACTAATATTTCCCTATTTCCCCAGCTAGCACGATGGTTTCCAATCACGACTCCTCGTGACAGGTCTCAATGATGCCAACTCGTGTAAAGAACAGTGTCAGGGTCATGTACGCTATACAACAAGAATTATAGAGATAATCAACATAATGGAAACTGTCAGAGAATGTACTCGCATGGGGTCCTTAGCTGGCAATACCACTGTCCGGGTTCCAAGGTATCGTCTGAGTGATCCCACAATCCTATAGACATATCATATAATACAATACTTCATCAGACATTATTCTAGCACACAATCAACATAATGATCTCAACATGCTATGCTAGGGGTCACAGGTCGATGTACCTACAGGGTATCCGTGGTTACATTCAAGTCCTCCACATAATATGATCTAACATATACATAAATTCCTATGGGTTATAATTATAGTAGATATATGTATATACATATACTTTAAATAGAATTTATGCCTTGTATCTATATTAACAGGTATTAGGGAGATATATACAATATATATATACCCGAAACACATTCAATCCTATTTTAATACATGTACTCTGTATATAAATATACTAATTAGGTTTGCATACGTTAGGGTTATACATATATATCAATGTACACATAGTAACCATGTACGTATACCAAATACCCATACGTACTTACGTACGCATCGAGTTTATATATCTATATACCATTATTCAACATAATAAGTGCAAAGGTCTCCAAGGGAACTATATGTATGCGTACACATGTAAGCAAGAAGGAACTCGAACCTGCACGCAGAAACGAGACGGCGACGCTGATGACGACGAGGCGATGGTTACGAACAGGGGAGACCGGTCGAGTGCACGATATGTCGTCGAACTCCGGCTTCTCCGGTCGGGTACGCGGCGTACATGTCGCGACATCGTCGAGTCGAAGGCTGCTCCGGTCGGCACAGCGAGGTCAGTGATCATCCGTCGTGCAGTCGGTCGGCAGCGTACAGGCGCTCAGGGGCAGCCTTCGACGCTCGGCTCAGGGGCAGCGGGTCCGGCGCTCAGGGGCAGCGGGTCCGGCGCTCGGCTCTGTGCAGCATCGTCCGGAGCTCAGGGGCAACGGGTCCGGCGCTCGGCGGTGAAGTGGTGTACTCGGGGGGAAGAGGCAGGCAGGATGTCTCGATGGGTCCGGTGGGTTGTTCGACGAGGAACAGTAAGTCGGGGGAGGGAATTGTCGGCTGGAGTTATCTAGGGTTAAGGAAAATAAGAAAAGAAGGGAATGTATATATATATATATATGCGTGGGATGTTAAGTTTGACCTAGAATATGTTGACTTTGGTCAACACTAGGGAAGGTCTTGGCTTGCTATGGGGATATTCCCATGGGTTAGGGCCCGGATGGGTTAATGAGATCGCGAAATTTGTATTGGTCTAAGGATTTTGATGCCTATGGTTCCAAGGGTTTGCTGTTAAATTACACATTCCCAAATTTATAGAAAATATGGTGAAGGGGGAAAAATGGGTTTATATCGCGTGTCATGTCAAACGGGTGTATACTTAATGCTCTTTTACATAATAGTGCCAAAATTAGAAAATTGCATGGATTAGGTTTATTATTTAAAATTAAACGCAAGGAGGGGTTCTAAAATTAAATAAAAGTACAAAGGGCTGGATTTACGTGGCACACAAGCATCAATTAATGGTCTGGCGTGTCTAGGACAATGGTGTGAAATCAGTTGGAAGTCAAGGGCTAGCGTAGCGTCCTAATTATCGAAGCCACGATAAATTACAACAATCAGACAATATCACAATTATTTAGATATAATTTATTATCATGCAATCCATTTACACATTAATTACAAAAAGACAAAAATACCCCTAATCCAAAAAGTGGGGGTGACAAGTCTACCCTCCTTAAAGAATTTTGTCCTCGAAATTTGAAATAACTAGCACAAGGATAAGAAATCAATTAATGAATTATACCTCAAGTCTCGAAGAGATATGGATACTGCTCGCGTATCTCGTCCTCTCTCTCCCAAGTTGACTCTCCGGGAGAGTGATTTCTCCATGCAACACGAACCAAGGGAATAGTCTGGTTCTGCAATACCTTCTCTCTACGATCCAAGATCTCAACGGGTTGTTCAGGATAGCTAAGTGTCGGTCCAATTTCGATCTCCGAGTGGTCTGGTATGTGACTAGGATCTGCCACGTACCGTCTCAGCTGCGATACATGGAACACGTCATGCACTCCATCTAGAGCAGGCGGCAAGTCAAGTCTATAGGCCACTGCACCGACCCTTGCAAGAACACTGAAGGGTCCGATGTATCATGGACTAAGCTTTCCTCCTCTGCAGAAATAAATCGTGTCCCGTGTCGGAGAAATCCATAAGAACACTAAATCGCCAACCTAGAACAACGATCTTAACACACAATCTAAACAAAATAATCACAAGCCAAACAAAACAAATCAAAACAATACCTGAAACTCTAGGGGTCTACGGTGGCTATCGGCCCAATGTCGCTGTCTGTCCTGCGCCACTCGCAGTCTGCCTCTGATAAGTTTCACCTTTTCTGCTGCATCTACGACCATTTCTGATCCTAACAAGGCTCTTTCCCCAATATCATCCCAAGATAAAGGGGTACGACACCTTCGTCCATATAAGGCCTCGAATGGTGACATCTCAATGTTGGCCTGGTAGCTGTTGTTGTAAGCAAACTCTACCAAATGTAGATGATCCTCCCATGAACCTCCGAGATCCAAAACGCAAGTGCGTAGCATATCTTCAAGAGTCTAAATAGTCCTTTCAGACTGCCCGTCTTTCTGAGGGTGATATGCGGTACTGAACTTGAGCTGAGTGCCCAAGCTAGACTGCAGACTCCTCCAGAAATGGGAAGTGAAACGACTATTCCTATCTGAGACAATGCTCACAGGAACTCCATGCAATCTGACAATCTGCTGTACATACATTTCTGATAGCTTCCCCATCGATGTACCCACCTTGAAAGGTAAGAAGTGGGCTGATTTGGTCAACCTATCCACGATGACCCAAATTGCATCCTTTCCTCCTGGAGAACGAGGAAGTCCCGAAACGAAGTCCATAGTCACGTGCTTCCACTTCTATTCTGGAATGGGTAAAGGTTGAAGCAATCCTCCTGGCCTCTGTCGATCTGCTTTCACCTGTTGGCATACTAAACATCGGGATACGAAGCGTGCTACTTCGTGCTTCATACCATACCACCATACATGCTTCCTCAAATCTCGATACATCTTGTTGGCTCCGAGATGCATCGAGTACTGAGAGCGGTGTGCCTCCTGTAAAACTTTTTTGTGCAGCTCTCTGCTTGGCACACACATCCTTCTGCCATGTCGTAAGGATCCATCATCCGTAATAGTGAAATCGTCTATCAATCATGTCTGAACTTATGCTCTAATATTCCTTAGAGTCTCATCATCATACTGTGCGGCTCTAATTCTGTCCATCAGCTCTGATTGTATCTGCAGTCCCCATATTCTGAATCTCAGCTCCTGGAACTAATACCTCAATTCCCAAACTCTCAAGATCAGCTAATAAGTGTCTATCCGAAGTCAAGCACATAGCCATTGGGTACCTGCTCAAGGCATCCGCGACTACGTTGGCTTTCCCTGGATGATACTGTAATGAGATATCGAAGTCTTTCATCAATTCTAACCACCTTCTCTGTCTCATATTCAGCTCCTTCTGTGTAAACACGTACTTTAAGCTCTTGTGGTTTGTGAAGATATCCACACACTCCCCGTACAGATAGTGCTTCCACAGTTTTAGGGCAAAGATAACTGTCGCTAACTCCAGATCGTGAGTGGGGTAGTTCTTTTCATGAGGGCGTAATTGTCTTGAAGCATAGGCAATTACTTTCCCGTGTTGTTGAAGAATGCATCCCAACCCTTTTTCTGAAGCATCACTGTAGATAGTGAATCCACCTGTCCTTGATGGCAACGTCAAAACTGGTGCTGTCGTCAATCTCCTCTTCAGCTCATCAAATGCAGCTTGACATTCTTATGTCCAGACAAATTCCACATCTTTCTTGGTCAGCCTAGTCATTGGCTCTGCTATCTTGAAGAAGTCTTGTACAAATCTTCTGTAGTATCCTGCTAGTCCGAGAAAGCTCCTGATTTCAGCTACCGTACTGGGGGTAGCCCATGACTCTATTGCCTCTATCTTCTTTGGGTTAACTGAAATTCTGTCACCCGTTACCATGTGTCCAAGAAATTCAACCTTGTCAAGAAAGAACTCACACTTTGAAAGCTTCCCGTACAATCTCTCTCCTGAGAGTTTCTAAAACTATCCTCAGGTGCTCTTCATGCTCTTCTGGGGTTTTTGAATATACTAGAATGTCGTCAATAAACACCACTATGAACTTGTCAAGGTACTGGTGGAACACCTTGTTCATCAAGATCATAAATACTACTGGTGCATTGGTTAAACCAAACGGCATTACTGTAAATTCAAACTGGCCATATCTGGTCCGAAAGGCGGTCTTCGGTATGTCTTCTTTCTTCACCTTCACCTGGTGATAGCCTGACCTCAAGTCTATTTTTGAAAACACCTTCGCTCCGCTCAATTGATCGAAAAGATCATCTATCCTCGGCAGCGGGTATTTATTTTTGATAGTGAGGTTATTCAAGGCTCTATAATTGATACACATGCGTACCGTGCCATCCTTCTTTGGTACAAATAATACCGGTGCTCCCCATGGCGATGAGCTGGACCTAATAAAACCTTTGTCCTACAGCTCCTCTACTTGTTTCTTCAGTTCTACCAACTCGTTATTGTTAACTCTATAGACATGTTGCAAAATAGGCTCCGCTCCTGGTATCAACTCTATAGAGAACTCAACATCTCTGTCTGGCGGCAAACCTGGCAACTCCTCTGGAAATACATCCAGGAACTCCGCTATAAGTGGATGCGGTAACTCTTCTTCTTCCACCCTGGCTCCGCAATAAGTGCCTCTGCTCTGCTCCTCTGCTCCTCGGACAATCTCAAACTCTGGCTGTCCTGGTGATCGAAATACTACTCTACCTCCGTGACAATCTATAGAAGCATGGTATTTATTTAACCAGTCCATTCCGAGTACAATATCGTATTCCGGAAGTGGCATGACGAGTAAACTCACGCTCAACTCTCGGCCTTCCAATGACACTCTTCGATCCTTGCAACAATCACGGACTAGGATAATGCCTCCTCCTGTCATGATCTTGCAAGTCCTATCTAATGGTTCCATTTCTAAATGATGCTTAAGGGCATAAGATACAGATACGAAACTATGGGAAGCGCCAGAATCAAATAATGCAAGTACTGGAATAGAATCGAGTAAAAGTGAACTTGAAATCACGTCTCCAGCTGGCTCGGCCTCCTCAGTGGTCATGGCGTAAGCTCGTCCTTGTGGTGCTCCTCTCTGCTGCTGCTGATGCTGAGCAAACCTATCCTGCTGTAGTGGAAGTGGAGGTCCTCTCTGCTGCTGGCCTCCTGGTACAATGGGTGCTCTGGCTGGTCCTCTCTGAGCTGATGTTCCTCCCTGGTGAGTCTGAATAGCTGGGCAGTCCCTCAGCTGATGTGCTGCTGATCCACACGATAAACAAGTACCCAACCTTTTTTAGTAGATGTCTCTTGTATGTCCCATCTTTCCGTAATACGAACATGGGGCAACGAGTTGATTATGTCTTTGTGGTTGCTGTTGTTGAGCATGTCCTCGAACTGGTGCCTGTTGCTGGTGCTGCTGCTGGTGTTGCTGCTGGTATGGCCAATATTGTTGTTGAAAGTATGGGCGCTTGGCTGGTCCTGTGTTACCTCCTGTTGCTCCAGACGTGTCGCATCCTCTCTTGGGCCTGAGGTCCAAGTCGTCTTCGACAATCTGGGCATCCATCAGAATACCCTCAAATGTAGCAGTATGTCATCCCGAAGTACGAGACTTGATCTCCCTATTCAATCCCTTTCTGAATTTTCGTGCTCTGTCTCCTGGATCTCAAATCATCGATGGCGCAAATCGACTTAATCGACAAAACTCTGCAGCATATTCGTCGACTGGCATGCCTCCTTGGACTAAGTCATGGAACTGACTTTCTAATGCTCCCAAGGCTATGTCAGGAAAGAATTTATCCTTGAAGAGCTCCTTAAAGTCCTCCCAAGTAAGTCCTTCAGCAGCGAGTCTCGGCTCTGTACGATACCACGTCAGTGCGATATCAAACATCTGACTGCCAGCGGCCTCTATCTGAAGAATCGCCGGAATCTGTGATAAACGCAAGTTCCTCTCTATGTCCTCTAACCATTCGTCAGTATATAGTATTCCTTCTGTGCCTTTGAACTCTCGAGGCATCATCCTCTTAAAGTCCACTATGGTACCGGGCCTCTGTTGTTGCTAACCTTGATGTTGCGGTTGTCGTGCTACTCTCTCCACAGCCTGGAGAGCCACCTGATGAGCATTCTCCATGCTCTCTCTCATCAGTTCGGTCTGCGCCTGGTGTGCTTTTTCTTGCACTCTCTGAGCCTCAGCTTGAACACGCTGAGCTTCTGCTGTTACTCTTTGGGCCTCTAGCATGCCCTGTATCAGTGCGAACATTTGTGCCCCGTCAGCGGGCACTCCTCTGAAAATTGGTGTCGGTGGTGGTGGAAGGTTGTTTGTCATAGCTGGGGCAATCCTCTGTATAGGTGGAGGAGGAATCCCGTTAGCTGCAGACACTCCCACACGAACAGGAGATGTAGGAGGATCTCCCGGTATCTGTTCGTCAGGTTGAGAGGTGGCAGTCCTCTCTTAATTCGCTGCTCCCACTCCCATGGATCTAGTATTCGGCGGCATCCTGAATACAGATCAAAAGAATCAATCAAGGTGATAGATATGATTTTATCAAGGAAGGACAGTAAAGTGCTAAAGGAAGCAATCAATTTAGAATACAATATGGAGTTCAGAATTTTCTAGTGTGATTGAGCATACTCTCATCCTAAATCATGTATCCTATATCATATCACAGGCTCGTAGTAGTACAACTAAGTTGTCGCACTACCACGTTATCGCATAACTTGCAAAACCAGACCTACATGGGCTACCTCTAAAAACGTGTCATGACCCGCACCCGGTATAGGGGCACGAGAGCGTGGGTACGTCCAGCCTATGCCGCAGCATCGGCGGTAGAACGTTGTCCAGGTCACAGTAATACTATATAACCAACACCTTTCAATGATATCCATCTCCATAAGGAGGTCAATATACATCTCACAATATAACTCAATCACAACAACTATAAGGCACGATAAAAGATGGAAGGAAATGACATAGTTAAACACCATATCTCAACATAAAGATAACTCACAGTCAAGCTGTCCAACACAAGTCTCCAATTAAACTTAACATGAGTCTAAACATAAACTGAAATAACCTCCATAAGTCTCGAAGTATAATAAATACTATCTAAATAGCTGTGGGTAATGTCTCGTCTAGAGGCATAGTCTCCTCTAGGATCTCTGGTGCGTAGTCAGCATCTATACCTGGTCCGTAGTGCGTAGTGCAAAAATCTTCAAGATTCTCTAGAAAAAATATCCAGTCAGGATTGGAACAAAATACACCTCTAACAGCAGTTCCACATATATTGATAAAAACTATAACACAGTGTAAAAAAATACAGGACAGATATGAATAACTGATAATAAAAGATACTGGAATAAAGGAATGCTGGAATAAGAAATACTAGAACATCATCATCAATATGCATCTAGCAAAGAATAGAACTCCAAGTACACGCAAGAACAAAGAACTGGTATGTAAGTGTATATAAGATCAATAACTAAACATATGGAAATGCAAGATCAATCTCCCATATACATGTCAAGAATTATCTAACTAAGTGTGTGAAATATCAGCATATCATGTGATCGGCTTGGGACTATATGACTCATTACATTAATTAGCGATCATCCCCAACAAGTCCGGCTAACCATATGTAACAGCGATGAGGCATGTAAGGGTAAGGCTGCACTGACGTGAGGTGTGGGTGAGCTAATGATGCATGTAAAGTTGGGTATGATCACATAAGCTACTAATATTTCCCCATTTCCCCAGCTAGCACGATGGTTTCCAATCACGACTCCTCGTGACAGGTCTCAATGATGCCAACTCGTGTAAAGAACAGTGTCAGGGTCATGTACGCTATACAACAAGAATTATAGAGATAATCAACATAATGGAAACTGTCAGAGAATGTACTCGTCTGGGGTCCTCAGCTGGCAATACCACTGTCCGGGTTCCAAGGTATCGTCTGAGTGATCCCACAATCCTATAGACATATCATATAATACAATACTTCATCAGACATTATTCTAGCACACAATCAACATAATGATCTCAACAGGCTATGCTAGGGGTCACAGGTCGATGTACCTATGGGGTGTCCGTGGTTACATTCAAGTCCTCCACATAATGTGATCTAACATATACATAAATTCCTATGGGTTATAATTATAGTAGATATATGTATATACATATACTTTAAATAGAATTTATGCCTTGTATCTATATTAACAGGTATTAGGGAGATATATAAAATATATATATACCCGAAACACATTCAATCCTATTTTAATACATGTACTCTGTATATATATATATACAAATTAGGTTTACATACGTTAGGGTTATACATATATATCAATGTACACATAGTAACCATGTACGTATACCAAATACACATACGTACTTACGTACGCATCGAGTTTATATATCTATATACCAGTATTCAACATAACAAGTGCGAAGATCTCCAAGGGAACTATATGTATGCGTACACATGTAAGCAAGAAGGAACTCGAACCTACGCGCGAAAATGAGACGGCGACGATGATGACGACGAGGCGATGGTTACGAACAGGGGAGACCGGTCGAGTGCACGGTCTATCGTCGAACTCCGACTTCTCCGGTCGGGTACGCGGCGTACGTGTCACGGCGTCGTCGAGTTGAAGGCTGCTCCGGTCGGCACAGCGAGGTCAGTGATCGTCCGTCGTGCAGTCGGTCGGCAGCGTGCAGGTGCTCAGGGTCGGCAGGTGCAGCGTTGTCCGGCGCTCAGGGGCAGCGGGTCCGACGCTCGGCGATGAAGTGGTGTGTACTCAGGTGGAAGAGGCAGGCAGGATGTCTCGATGGATCCGGTGGGTTGTTCGGCGAGGAATAGTAAGTCGGGGGAGGGAATTGTCGGCTGGAGTTATCTAGGGTTAAGGGAAATAAGAAAAGAAGGGAATGTATATATATATATATATATATATATATATATGCTTGGGATGTTAAGTTTGACCTAGAATATGTTGACTTTGGTCAACACTAGGGAAGGTCTTGGCTTTCTATGGGAATATTCCCATGGGTTAGGGCCCGAATGGGTTAATAAGATCGCGGAATTTGTATTGGTCTAAGGATTTGAATGCCTATGGTTCCAAGAGTTTGCTGTTAAATTACACATTCCCAAATTTATGGAAAATATGGTGAGGGGGGAAAATGGGTTTATTTCGCGTGTCATATCAAACGGGTGTATACTTAATGCTCTTTTACATAATAGTGCCAAAATTGGAAAATTGCATGGATTAGGTTTATTATTTAAAATTAAACGCAAGGAGGGGTTCTAAAATTAAATAGATGTAGAAAGGGCTGGATTTACGTGGGACACAAGCATCAATTAATGGTCTGGCGTGTCTAGGACAATGGTGTGAAATCAGTTGGAAGTCAAGGGCTAGCGTAGCGTCCTAATTATCGAAGCCACGATAAATTACAACAATCAGACAATATCACAATTATTTAGATATAAGTTATTATCATGCAATCAATTTACACATTAATTACAAAAAGACAAAAATACCCCTAATCCAAAAAGTGGGGGTGACAATATAATTTCGACATCTTGGCCCAGTTGGCTAATACTCCAGCCAGGCTGTCCATTTTTGAGCTACTTAGGCTATCCAAAGACACTCGTCAAGCCTTGAGTGAAGCTTTAATGCACGCGGACGTATGCTTGACCCAGCTCAAGTCCCCGGATAAAGAACCTGTGGCATGTCCTCAATGCCATAGTGTGATGGAAGTGGTCCCTAACATCACTTTTACTCAGGAGGACATGTTGTTGAAATGTTGCAAGCATGACAGGCCCCTCTATTACACCGGATACGTCGGCTCCATGGAGGTAGACCGAATTCATATAGATCCGGGATCGTCGATCAGCATTATCCCTCATGGTCTGCTCAGACCGTTGATAATTCCTACAAGCGAACTGGCTTACACCACCACTACAATCGTGGGCTTCAACGCCAGGAAAAGTAAGCCGTTGGGGAAGATTCGTCTGAGGATCCAGATTGGTGACCTTAGATCAGTGGCTACTTGCTACGTCATTGATTCGGAGGTGTCTTACAATATTCTGTCGGGCAGACCATGGTTCCACGATCACAATATTGTTCCTTCGACTCTACATCAATGCTTCAAATATGTAGACGCCCAAGGGACAGTGAAAACGGAGTTTGCTGATGTCAATCCTTTCAAAGGAGTTGAGTCCTACTATTTCGATGCCATGTTGTACACCCAAGACTACATGAAGGAGGTATCAGGCAAGACAGAGGAGGAATCCCACCGGGAGCCAGGAGAGCCATCTGCTGAGCAACCTCTGTCAATCCAGGTGAAAGGGCGGACGACCCGTCCGAAAGTTATGGAACCTATGGTTATCCACTTGGACAAAACCAAATCAGGAGGAGGAAGTGATCCCCTAGTGATCACTCTGAACAAGAAGCCTCCACCTTTGGTCATCAACCTTAGGCGCAGCACGCAGCCGACTGATGTAAATACAACCGGGAACGTGATTTCTGACGATAATAAAGATTCTCTTTTCCAGTATACTGACGCTCAATTTCCAAATCAGGAATCTTCCCCTCATAACGATATAGAGCCTATAGCACAAAAATTCTTGGAAGCTATAGACTCCTATCATCCATACGTATGGGAAGCAGCATCAACATCTAATGTCATCAAGACATATGGGCTACATGAAGATTCTATCTTTATTATCCCGCCTACTCGCAACAATCAGCATCCAATAGTCTTCGGTCGCATACGGAACAAACCGATTGTACAAGAAGATTCTCATGAATCCGATGCTGGGAAAATACAGACTCACAGATATAGCCCACATGCTTTGAGAATTATGCAAAGCATGGTCTATGACCTGAAGTCGGAACCAGGCCTCAACTATGGAAAAGGTAGGCGAATATCGTTGCATGGTGATCCCTATTGTCAACAAACTCATTTCAGGTTAGAGTATACCACATCTCTTGCAACTTTGAACAACTCTGAGTCAAGTGAGGATACCTTTTCCTCTTCTCAGGATAGTTCGTCGTCCTCTGGTTCATATGATGATCTCGAACGAGTATTGTTAGTAAACACGGTATTGACAGATTCTATCGAAGCAGAGGAACAAGAATCTGAACCGTTTGAAAATGACTCCTGGGCACAGTAAATAGATACACAATGGGAACTCCGATTCGAGCAGAGAGAACCTCCCACTGAAGATAAAGTTATCCAAGTCGATGTTGGGGATAAATTTTCACCAAAGCCGATATTTATCAGTAACAATCTTTTCAAAAAAGAAAGGGAAGAAATGATCCAGCTGATAAAAGAATATATCGATGTCTTTGCATGGAATTATGAGGATATGCCAGGTCTTGATCCAAAAGTGGCTACCCATAAACTCAATATACTACCCAATTCCAAGCCTGTAAAGCAGCACCAACACCGGTTTTGCCCGGATATGATGGATGCCATTGAAGCTGAAATCAAGAAATTGGTAGCCTACGGGTTCATCTGGGAAGAACAACATCCTGATTGGGTCGCCAATGTTGTCCCAGTCATGAAGAAACATGGGAAAGTTTGCATCTGTATCGACTTCCGAGATCTAAATGCGGCTTACCCCAAGGATGAGTTCCCTCTTTCCATCACAGACGTCATGATCGACAACACGTGCGGGTTTGAGCGCATGTATTTCATGGACAAATTTTCAGGATACAATCAGATTAAGATGCATCCTGAAGATGAGAAGCATATTGCCTTTCGTACACCACTGGGGGTATATTGCTATACAGTCATGCCTTTTGGATTGAAGAATGTCGGGGCTATATATCAGCGAGCTATGAGTAACATATTCTATGAGCATCTACGCAAAACGGTGGAACGTTACGTAGACGATATTGCTGTCAAAAGCCGCCTCAAGGATACTCACATCCAAGACTTGAAGACAGTGTTAAAGTTGATACGCCAACATCAACTCAAAATGAATCCCATAAAGTCCTTTCTCGGTGTATCCAGTGGCAAATTCCTGGGATTTGTCATTACCGCTAAAGGCATTCAAGTTAACCCTGATAAAGTAAAGGCTATCCTAGAAATGCGACCGCCCCGTAATCTGAGAGAACTCAGGAGATTTCAAGGTCGTCTAGCTTATATCAGGAGATTCATATCCAATCTCTTCGGAAGATATCAACCTTTTTCCTACCTGATGAAGAAAGGTGTGTCATTCGTATGGGACGAAGCCTGTCAGCAAGCGTTTAATGACATTAAATGCTACCTCACTAATCCTCCAGTTCTGGTGCCTTCCGTCATAGGAAGACCATTTTTGCTGTATGTTCGAGCAATTGATCATTCTTTAGGGTCTCTCCTCGCACAAAAGAACAATGAGGGTCATGAACAGGCTATCTACTATCTAAACAGGATGATGGTCGGAGCTGAACACCGGTACAATCCAGTGGAAAAAGAATGCTTGGCCCTAATATTTGCCATTCAGAAAATGCAACATTATGTCACAGGCCAAACTATTCATATCATCTCCAGAATTAATCCTTTTCGGGTATTGATGAATAAGCTGAGTGTTTTTAATTCCTGACTCGCGACCTGGGCGATGTTATTAACACCGTATGATATGGTGTACGTCCCTCAGAAGTCCATAAAAGGTCAGGCCCTAGCTGACTTCTTAGCTGCTCATCTAATTCTGGAAATCTCCAAGCTATACGAGGACATTCCCGACGAAGTTACAGAATATAACTCTGCAATGGAAGGTGATACATGGCAGCTATTCTTCGATGGTGCCTCCAGGACTGGTCCCAAGGGAAACGTGGTTTCAGGAGTAGGAATTGTCCTGGTAACTCCTGATAAACTCGTTATCTATCGAGCATATTCTCTTAGCGAACCCTGCTCTAATAACGTGGCAGAGTATAACGCCCTACTAATCGGGATTCAAGTCACTAAAGAATTGGAGGTTGAATACCTGGAATCTTTTGGTGATTCTCAGCTGATCGTCAATCAGGTCAGAGGAATATATGAAGTCCGCAATCCAGACCTCATTCCTTATCACCAAGCAACGATCGAGATAGCCATGTCTTTTAAAGGATTTTTCCTAGAGCATGTGCCTCGATCTCAAAATTTGGAAGCTGATGCTCTGGCCAGTCTAGCTGCAGATCTAGACATTCCTATAAGAAGGCAGAATTCGGTGATCCTTCTCAACAGAGATCTATTCTGTATGAAAAATAATTTTCACATAGAACGCAGCTACGCTATAAACGCGGTTCCTCCTAAGAGAGACTGGAGAAGTCCCTTTATAGACTTCGTGGCATACAAAATCTTATCAGAGGATCCTAAAGAAGCAGTATCTATCAAAAGACGATCAGTACACTTCTATTTTGATGCTTCTTCACAAAGTCTATATCACCGAACATATGATGGACTATTGTTACGATATGTTTCTGATGATGATGCAAAGCGGGTTATCCAAGAAGCTCATGACGGTGTATGTGGAGCACATCAACCCGGTCCTAAATTACAGGATCATATTAGAAGGATGGGCTACTACTGGCCCACTATGATTGTAGATGCCATAAAATATGCAAGACAATGCAAAGCCTGTCAGGTTCATACGGATTTTATACACCAGCCTTCTGAGTATTTACATCCTACTATGGCATCATAGCCCTTTGAAGCATGGGGTATGGATATCATTGGTTCGATTCACCCGTCGTCTTCTAGAGGACATCGATTCATATTGGCTATCACCGATTATTTCTCTAAATGGGCAGAGGCGATCTCCCTTGCTGAGGTAAAGACATACAACGTGATCAGCTTTATCAAGCACCATATAATTTATCGCTTTGGGATACCCCAAAGGATAATTCATGACAACGGACCTCAATTCATCAGCCAAGCATTTTATCAAGCACCATGTAATATGGCCTCCACGGCATATAATCCTGCTGCTAATGGTTTGGCGGAAGCCTTCAACAAAACCATCATCAAACTCTTAAAGAAGTTTATCTCTTCGAACAAAAGAGATTGGAATAAGAAGCTGGGAGAATGCCTTTGGGCATACCGTACAACGGTACGAACACCGACGGGTTGTACCACATTCTCATTAGTCTACGGGTGTAAAGCAGTTCTCTCCATTGAAATCCAAATTCCATCACTCAGAATAATAGTGGATAATGAGTTATCTCAGGAAAATAATGATCGACTATGGCTTCAAGAGCTAGAAGGATTAGACGAGAAATGCCTTCAAGCTCAACAGCATATTACGTTCTACCAAGCACGCATTTCCAGAGATTTTAATCAAAAAGTGAAAGAAAGAGTATCCAAAGTTGGTGAGCTAGTTTTAGCTATGAAGAGGCCAATAATCATTACGCACAAAAGTAAGGATAAATTCCAGCCCAAATGGGAGGGCCCTTATGTGATTGAAATAACGTTTTCAAACGGCGCTTACAGATTAGCCAAGCCTAATGGAGATCTGATAATGGCTCCTATCAACGGCAAATTCCTGAAGAGGTACTACGCTTAATCTCTCTTGCTTAAACGGAGTATGGTGAAGATCTCATTCTGACGATACTACGTACAAAGACTGGTTGGATCATATTCTATCATATTCTTATGACCTCTGAATAGATATGTTTAACTAATTTGGAACTTCAAAACCTATCATGTCCATTTACCTCTGATAGTGTTTTGTATACAAATTTAGTTGGATCATATTCTATCATGTCCATATAACCTCTGAATAGATATATCCAGATAAAACTTACCGAAAGTATATCACGTCCATATTACCTCTGATATCACTTTCATCCTAGCCTATCATTTATATTCTAAAAAAATGATAGGTCCACAAAGTCAGAAGAAGCATCTTTATTATCTCCGGGAAAAGTAGATTACAAAAAGAAGCAAAAAGGTACATCATTGGGAAGGAACAGTTAAATCACGAATATGTTGTACCAAAGCAGCTATCATCTCATTCCTAGAGTTCAAGATGTTAGCGCGAGCCCGTTCCAGTCATGCCTCGTCATCGATCAAGCGAGATAGTTCGGACCAAGCATTAACAAAACCGGCACGGATGACACCCGCATGTGCCAAGTTCTGCTGAGCTGTATCTATTTGCCCCTTTCGCACATCTCGAGTTGCCAACGTCTTAAGAGCCTGCTCCCTTGCCTGAGCGAGTTTAGCTTCTAATTTGTGAACCCTCGCTTTATTTCTCTTACACTCGGTCTGGCACTTAGCAAGTTGAGGAATAACCTCCACCAAGATAGCCTGCTCTTCATCCATCTCTTGCTGCTGTTCCTGGATGGATTTGTCTAGAGATTCCATTCGCTCAGCAAGTTTCACAGTCAAGGAGTCATACTCAGCTTGAACCATATCGTCGACGCTGCCTCGAGATAGTTGCAAATATTTGTTAATGGGTTGTTCTAAACCATTAACTATTTGCTCTAGCGCATCAGCTCTTTCAGCGTCGTGGAAATTTCTAATCAGCGCTATCATAAGCTGGGAGGACGTCAGCAGAGTATCAAAGCCTAGGTTCCTCTCCAGCACCATGGATATCAGCTCCTTCAAAGTGCGGTAAAATATGCTAGTATATTGTTCAACTAGCATATCAAAGATCGGATGGACGCTGGGAGTGGCTGCGATACCGAGAAATCTTCTTTCAGGAATGACCGCAGAGGATGTTGTCACGACCGTTGCTTCAGCGGATGGTGCAACAAAAGAAAGAACACCAGCAACGGTTGAAGTTGGTGGCATACTCAACGAAGGAGGCACGGTCGTGATAATGGGCTCATCCTCCCCTGATGTTATTTGGACAGCTACTGGCGGGACGACACCCGAGAATATTACGGATGAAAGATTGGCATCTTCAAAGCATGCCTCTTCGACGTCAAACACCGCTATTTCATCAACCGGATCCGCAATAAAGTCAGAGGTTGCGTCAACTCTGCCCTCCCCAGAGATGTCTTCGCCTGAAAAGACAAGAGAAAGTTAATATCAATTTGATGTTAATTTTCCTAAAAGAAGCGTAAAGACAACATTTACCCATGGCTGATGGTATGTATGTTGTGTCTGCAGCCTATACAGCTAAATTATTTCTTAATGATGCTAAGCAAGCTGTCATACCTGGAGAAGAGGGTGCACCAACTGACGTTGGGGGATAGTCATCCCAGTCGTCATCCAGATCCACTTGAGGTTCATCGGATGGAATCTCGCTGGACATACTTACAGACGAAGGAGGGGTTATTCCCATTATTTGTCTGGATAAAGGTATTCTTAATATGCTCGATCTCGAAGGCGACCTTGAAGCACTACCCGTAGCGGTAGTAGCGGCAACAGTCTCGAGCAAAGAATCTCCGGCATTGTCAGCCGGAACTATGGAGGTTCCCTCTCTAAAAGGCAAAGGACCTCTGATCAAAGAATCATTCCCAACAGGAGAAACAACAGGCTCACTCCTAGAGGCCCCCTTGGTGGAAGCCCTTTTAGGACCTCTGGCAATCTTCTTCTTGCGGGGGGAAGGCTCTTTCAGAGTAGAAGCCTTTCGCTTATTGGAGATAATGAGAGGCTCTGCTGGCGGAGCTATTACGCCTCTCGGTATTATCAATAAGTACTCGTCTGCCCCGATGGTGTCTTCACCTTCATCCAAGGAAACAGACGGTATCTCCTCTTTTCCAGTGGACTTATAAGAGGGCATCCGGAAACTTCCATGCACATCAAAATCGCGATGGAAGGTATTGATGGACGCATAAAACTGCGCGTACGAGTGAAGAATGCGCAACTCTATGGAAAGAGAAGTCGCGGGCACAACAAAGCTTGCACCAGTACAACCCGTGATAAAATACCGTCATCCTCGGGCTCCATCAATAAGTCCACCTTTGGACTTGAAGCTGGTGATAGGATTCCCCACATGCAACTGGTCGTACCCAAATTGCCTGGCAAACGGGCTAGGCAGATAAGGCTCCAAGTAGCAGTGGTCCTCACTTCTGTACAGCAAATAGGAAGGTCTAATGCAGACCAACCAATAAAAGGCTTCAGGAGAAAGAATGGTCCTCCCATGGCCTGCATCCTGAAGTTTCGTCTCCTGTTGATTGATATGTACGGGGGGATGGTACAGAAGAGCTTCCAGCCGTAGGCAAAATTTAATGCTCGCCGGCAATCTATGACGGTCGCTACATTCCAAAGGGAATTCTTATAATTCAACAAGAAGTTATTTTTCGAATTGCTGACAGAGCTGGGAGATATCACCCTGGTATTGTGAAGGATTAACCATCCATCAGATACAAGAATGGTAATTCCACTCTGGGATATCCTTCACGCTGCGTATCATCAGCTAGCAGCCCATCAGTAAGGGCCTTCAGGCCAGCTTGTATCCTACATACCATGGCAGGAAGCAGGCCCAGTCTTGCTCCAAACACCAAACGCACTACGGGCCATATGGTGTTGCGATGGATGTGATCCGCAGACGCGATGCCAGGCACTACCCAGCGACGTAGCCAGACAGAGAGGAAGCCAGCCAGTTGAGCTTCCCTTGACAGAGGCTTGCGACAATGCCTCATGTAACTAAAGGCTTTAGTACCTGCAGGATAACCCCTATCTCTTCATCGAGAATATGATCAGAAGCCCCTGCATCTTCAATGAGGTCATCCACCGTATTGGCGCTAAGCATGCTCAGGAGGTTCAAGGGCTTATCTCTGCTATCTACAACCTTGTCTGGCTTAGCATTTCTGGCCTGATGGAAGAAGAGGTAGGCTGCCCACTTGTTGATATGAGCCAAATCATAGGGCTCTTTGTAGAAAGTGGTGCAGACAAGATAGTGGCATATCAGCTCCTGGTACACCGCCACTGCCCGAGGGTTTGTATCCTTCAGCTCCCTATTTGTGGGAATGTACTCTTCATAAGGAGTGTCCCCTATTGGCAGCTTTGAAATCTCTGCCATCTCATGAAGGGCTAAGCCCAACTCACCTAGCGGAGTGGCGAAAGTCCCTGTAAGCGAGTTATACCGCTCCATCAAGGCTAAGAACAAGTTAGGGTTGACAGACAGCCCAACACTAGTGGCGCTCACCGCCACGAACAAGCCAATATTTTCCAGCTCCACCTGGAAGTGCTTCAGGGCCCAGGTAGTTAAACTGGCCCATCGAAGATTCCCCGGGCTAAGCCATCCACTGGTCCGAGGGTTAACTTTGGGGTACACTCCTCCCTGCCCCATAAAGTCATTGCAGAAGGTCAATATCTGAACCAGCTGGATCAGCGAAGTGTCCTCACTCAGGACGCTACCCGGCAGTAATCCTTTGAAAGGCATAACAGGCCCCGAAGGACTACTCACAAAGACTCCTCGGTTCAAGACTTTCTTGTATGAGATCTTCCCTGGCCGTCCATGAAGATCTGGAGTCAGAGTCCATATCATCTTCCTAGGATGTGTGGCATAGAAGAATGTCGAGATAGGGTAATCTCTGGGCATCCTGGGCAGATACATGACCGTGCCCTCAGTAGTAAACACCCAATCCTCCTTCTTGGGCTTAGTCTGGGATTATTTGTCGATAACATCCCCGAATAAGAAACCTGGTTTCTTATACTCAGTCCTATCTATATATGTCAGGGGCTCCCCACTGATCATACTCAGCAGTATATGTTCTCCTTGGGACGAGATCAGAGTCCCCCTTTCTTCAGGATAATTGGCTCCGAAGATGGGGAATGTCACATGGGACAAATCCTCCAGATAATTGGAGTTCAGCATTCCGGCAGCAGAGCCCATCACTTCAGCCAAAGGAGGGATCTGCAAATCCACTGCAAAATGCAAGAAAATAAGTCAGTTTTTACGCTAGACGCTACACTCTTGTCAAAGACTATCAGTCTGAGCTTTTACGCTAGACTGCAAAAACTTGAGCTTTTACGCTGGAATCTATTTTCAGTGCGTAAAACTCAAGGTTGGCAGTATACGCCAAAATTTAACAATCTGAGTTTTTATGCCAGACTGCCAAAATTTGAGTTTTTATGCCAGGATTTACATCCAGCGCGTAAAACTCAGAGTTTGTAGTATACGCCAAATTTCGACAGTCTGAGTTTTTACGCCAGACTGCGAAAAGATAGAGTTTTTACGCTGACACATTAGAAATATGGGCGTATTGTTTCGCATACACGTACAACGTGTGCGAAAGTTCCTCTCGAAGTCTTTTTACCTGTGATGCCCGGAGCGTAGCTCGTCGGAGGAGCACTTCGCTCAGATCGGGGCTCGCTCAGCCTAATGGGGGTTGCTCATAGTTGAGCAGAGGAGTAAGATGAGGAAGTAGTTTTCTTTCCCTTAGTAGTGGAAGACTATTTTGGTGCCATGTCGACGCTCAAAGTTCTCAGAAAAGAGACGAAGACGAAGAGTTCTCAAAGAGACAAAAGGGTTTTTGCAAAAGACAGATGAAGGGTTTCTCTCTTAAGGCCTTGGGCTATTTATAGAGTTCTGATAACTCTTCGAATCCCTAACCAAATCCGATATTTAATAAGTTGGTTATGATTTGGGACCACGTCATCTTATCATTTAAAAAAGAAGACGGACAGTCAGTGGATCCAAATTTTACGCGCAGAGCAGATCTATGATTTTACGCTCAGAAGCTTTTATGCTCAGAGGTTACAAATCTACGGTTTTACGCTCAGAAGCTTTTTACGCTCAGAGGCTACAAATCTACGGTTTTACGCTCAGAACCTTTTTACGCTCAGAGGCTACAAATCTACGATTCTACGCTCAAAAGCTACAGATGGCCAATTACAAGGGTTTACACAGAAAATGCTCCTTTTTGGCTATAAAATATTCCAAGTTCCTGAAACACACAGAGGTCAGCATTGAAGATAACTATTCTTCTTAGGCCATTGGAAGTTCATCCGAAGTCTAGTCAGAATCTTTTACAAAAGTTCAAGTATGGCCTGTTTGACGGATATTTCTTGCCCTATTTCAAGGGATTTTCGAGAAACCATTCTTGAAGATGATGGTCTGAACAAAAAATTCTTCGTATCAGAGAAGTGACAGTTCAGAATCTTTATGCGACTCCTCATCAAAAAAAATAGCATGACAGTTGGATCTTCAAGACGACTTAATGCTGAAGAGCTTTTTACGCATCTTCTGTTACGCGTAAAAAATGGGACGTGACCGGATAAGCATTTATCAGAGTCAGCATAAAATTACTCAGACATGTCGAAGCTGCAGATTATCAGACTTCCTCACAGCAAATATGGCAAATCATCAGATGCATAAAAGAAGACAAATCTATTAATCATGATTACATATGATAAAAATCTAGTTCACAAAGGATTTTTCATTTTTTCATGATTACATATGATGGAAATCCTTTTTCTACAAAGGGTTTCTCATTCTCATTTAAGATTACGCCGAGAATCTGTTGTGCCAGGTTCTCATATTTGTGTAGATCTTTTTCTTCTTCTACGGCACTTTATTGGCTTCTGCGGCCGATGAACAAGAAAATGATTAATGACGGGAGGATACAGAATTGGGCATGTATCAATTATTCAAGCCCACACTCCATACGCCATGGCAGACATGCCCTAGAATTGTGTTAGGGATTCAGACCCAACACAATACTGGAAGACAGGGCCAAACTGCCTACCTTCGCCCAGCGCCATAATGGGAGAAAATACAGCTAGCAAGCTGTGTGGTCTAATGCGACCCTTCCTCTCTCCTGGACGAATCGCCATATAAAATTACTGATTATCCCGAGCAAAGGAAGCTATGATATCCTTCCATGATCCATCGTTGCAGAGGACATTTGTTCGAAGATGCCTCTTTTTATGGATCCTTACATGCTGGAAGAACATGATCTTCTTCTTCCTCAGGTCAGCCCAATGGATCTTGGCAACCATCTCTTTTGGTGAAGGAAGTGTAGAAAAACAGGTTCACTCATTTGCCTTTATATAGGCAGAAGAGAACATACCAAATCCCAATAAATTCCTAAAAATTTGCCGAGAAATCAGCCTCGCAGAACGAGTCAAATTTGACCGTTTCATGCTTCATTCAAAGTATTTCAAATTATGAGGAATTTGAAAACTTTGAAGGGGGTCTTGTAGAAGCATGAAAAATATGATGGAGAATTATACGCGTAAAACCCCCAACATGCAGAAAGCCCACGTAAAATAGAGCTCCAACATTATGTGGCATAAAATATGACTTCAGAGCCATTGGCATACAACAGAGCTTCAACGCTGTTCAGTGTAAAACAAAGCTCCAAAATAACCCGCGTAAAGCAGTACTTCTAGACTGCTTTGGCATTAAAAGGTTGCTATATCGCCACTCCGGCGTAAAATATGTCTGCTTTTAATGCAGCGTGCAGTTGTACGAGGAACTCTTCGTATTCCTCGAATGAACCTGTCAGACAAAACAGTGAACCTGACTCCTGACAAAGAGTACTGCACGACTATCAAGAGGAAGGTTGTAATGATGATTCTGCACAGAGACCCAGACTGTCGTTTAGTGACATAATCCTTGATATAAGACGTTATTTACGCATTCAAGGAATACGCTGCCTATTCTACACAGGCAGAGATGAGTTTTTACGCTCAAGATGAGACGAAACCAGACACCATGTCAAAAGTTGTTCTTCGTATAGAACTCGAGGCACGTCTCTGCAGTTAATGTGCGAGATGGGGGCAGATCTCTGCATTTAATGCACGAGATTTGGTTCTACTTTTAATGACTAGGAGAGCTAAAATTAGAGCTAATACGCTCACGTCACCATCCTGGAATTTTATGCCAACCCGGCTATTTTTAACTATAGGAGTACGCCGTATGCTATCTTCTCGAAATACGTCGACCTGGCTATTTTCAACTATAGGAGTACGTCGTATGCTATCTCCTCGAAATATGCCAACTCAGGCTATATTTGTAAAGGTACGTGATAAAGCTATTTGGCCCCGAATACGCTCAAGACCTCAGTCAAGGAAGGATAATTGGCTATCTTTACGCTGGTTACCTATCCATGCAGCATCAAGCTTTACGCAGAACTAGGTTTTTATGCCAACAAGACAGCTACTTGGCTTTTACGCCAACAAGATAGCTACTTGGCTTTTACGCCAACAAGACAGCTATTTGGCTTTTACGCCATCAAGACAGCTACTTGGCTTTTACGCCAACAGAACAGCTATTTGGCTTTTACGCCAACAAGATAACTATTTAGCTTTTACACCAACAAGACAGCTACTTGGCTTTTACGCCAACAGAACAGCTATTTGGCTTTTTTGCCAACAAGATAACTATTTGGCTTTTACGCCAACGAGACAGTTATTTGGCTTTTATGCCAACCATCTCTACGCGAGGGACAGTTACCTACGTGTATTGTATGCCGTGATCTTCGATGAACGATTATACGCGTTACCTCATAATGGGACACACGTCACATGCAGATTCAGGAGATCATTCAGACGTGGGTAGCAGTTATTATAACCATCGCGTAAAAGGTGCAACTCTCTCCGCTGTTTGGTTTCTACTTCGACTAGTCAGTTACTGTGACCGAACTCTATAAATAGAGACTTCCGGCCACAGGAGCCAGGGGTCAAAAAAAAGGGGAGAAGGTCAAGATCAGAGGTCAAGGTCAAGATCGATGGAGAGAAAAGAGAGATCGAAATCAGAAGAGACCAGAGAGAGAGCACATACAGAGAGTGTTAATTGACAACTTTGGCAATGAGAGTTCAATCCCTCCTGCAGTCTTTGAAGCTTCTTCTCCTTCTTCTACAGTACTTCTTCATCATCGTGTGGTCCAAGGGACAAAGTGATCGACCGTAAATCAGACTCCTATAGCAATATTTCTCTAAAATTATTTTTTGTACTTAACATCCTCGTATAGGATTAATTGTACTTCTTTTTCTTGTTTGTAAACAAAAAAAGAGTTTCGTATAAACCTAGTTTCAATTTCTTTTGTTTATCATCAAACATCTGGTTGATACGTTCTATTTGGCCATTGGTCTGTGGATGGTAGACGGAGCTAAACTTCAACTTCGTCCCCATTGCTGACTGCAGGCTTTCCCAGAAATGCGATATGAATCGACCATCTCTATCGGAGACTATGGATTGGGCACGCCATAGAGTCGAACGATCTCATTGAGGTAGATTTGAGCTAAGCGATCGGCACTCCAAGTAGATTTGATAGGAAGAAAGTGAGCAAACTTGGTGAGGCGATCGACAATAACCCAAATAGCATCATGTCCCCATTGCGTCCTTGGCAAGCCAACAATGAAATCCATTGTTATATGTTTCCATTTCCACTCCGGAATAACTAGATTCTGCAGCTCTCCGCCTGGTTTTTGGTGCTCGGTCTTTACTCTCTGACAAGCCATGCAATACGACACGAACAGTGCCACATCCCGTTTCAAGTCGTGCCACCAAAATATCGTACGGAGATCCCGATACATCTTTATGCTACCCGGATGAGAAGTATAACTAGCATAATGTGGTTCTATGAGTATCTCATTTCTGAGGGTCGTATCATCCAGAACGCACAGTCTTCCCTTCACTCAGAGCATCCCATCCGTGCCTACCGCAAAGTCGGATGCCTTTCCTGCTGAGATAAGAGCATAAATCTTTTGCAGGAATGGGTCATCCTTCTGAGCGGTCTTGACTTTTTGTAACAAGTCAGGTTCGAGGCACAATTGTGACAGTTGTGCCCACTTTTTGTATCTGATTTTTAGAGTAATGCCCAAGGATTCAAGATCTCGGCGTAGCCCCTCAGCAATAGACAAACTCCCAACAAACACTCGACTCAGTGCATCAGCTACGATGTTTTCTTTGCCAGGCGTGTATCTGATCATGAGAACGAAGTCGCTAAGGAGTTCAAGCCAATATCGTTGTCGCATATTCAAATCCTTTTGTGTGTACAGGTATTTCAAACTCTTATTGTCCATGTAGATCTCACATGGTACACCATAAAGGTAGTGGCGCCACAGCTTTAGCACAAATACTACTGCAGCCAATTCTAAATCATGAGTCGGATAGTTCTTCTCGTGAGGGTTTAACTGCCTCGATGCGAAGGCTATCACCTTATCCCTTTGCATCATGACATATCCCAGACCCTTTCTTGATGCATCACTGTATATTTTGAAATCATCCGATCCGTTCGGCAGAGTGAGGATTGGGGCAGAGACGAGGCGCTGCTTTAACTCCGTAAATGAAGCTTTACAGTCGTCCATCCAAGTGAATTTTACTCCCTTCCGAGTGAGCTGAGTCATGGGCGATGCAACTTTAGCGAAGTCTTGTACAAATCTACGGTAGTAGCCTGCCAGTCCAAGGAAAGTTCGGATATTGCTAGCTGACTCCGGCCGTTTCTACTTCATAATGGCTTTCACCTTCTTCGGATCAATTGAAATGCCTTGAGAATAGATGATGTGCCCTAAAAAGGATATGTTGTCCAGCCAAAATTCATATTTACTCAGTTTGGCATACAACTTGTTGTCTCGAAGGGTTTGCAGCACCATCCGCAGGTGTCCTGCGTGCTCATCCCTAGTCTTCGAGTACACCAAGATTTCATCGATAAAAACCACCACGAATTTATCGATGAAGGGCCAAAATACACGATTCATTAAATCCATAAATGCAGCAGGTGCATTCATCAGTCCAAATGGCATCACTAAAAATTTATAATGTTCGTATCGGGTTCAAAAGGCAGTCTTCGGCATATCTTCAGGCTTAATCTTCAGTTTGTGGTAACTCGAGCGAAGATCGACCTTTGAAAATACCGTTGCCCCTTGTAGATGATCAAACAAGTTATCAATCCGTGGCAGAGGATATTTGTTTCTGATTGCGATCTTGTTCAATTCCTAATAGTCGATACAGAGGCGTAGCGTTCCATCTTTTTTCTTCACGAAGAGCACAGGAGCGCCCCAAGGAGACACGCTCGGACGAATAAACCCACGATCTAGTAATCCTTGAAGCTGGCATTTTAATTCCTTCAGTTCTACAGGGGTCATTTTGTACGGAGGCTTGGAGATTGGCTGTGTGTTTGGAAATGTATCGATAGTGAATTCAATCTCTCGGTCGAATGGCATGCTGGGTAGTTCGCTCGGAAATACATCAGGGAACTCCGCCTCAACGGAAGTAGACTCGACGTTTGCGCAGTCCTGTCGTGTATCCCGAAGCGACGCTAGAAATCCCTCACAGCCTGAGTGAAGCATTCGCCGAGCAGATGTTGTCGAAATCACCATACAGGCCCTGGTCGCATCAGTCGCTGGACTACTAGTGTAGCAGAATACGGCTTCTCCAGGCAGGCGGAAAATGACTCGCTTTTCTGCACATTCAATAGTTGCCGAGCATGCGCCGAGCCAATACATTCCCAAAATGATATCGTAGTCCCGAACATCTATAACTAAAACATCGAGCGATAGCTTCCTTCCTCCAATACAGATGTGACCATCTTGGCATACTGAATGGACAGGTATTTTTGTACCAGAGGGGGTACTAATACTTAAGTCTAAATGCAATAGAGTTATTTCTATATTGTTCTCCGTGGCAAAGTTTGTAGATATAAAGCTATGCGTTGCACCAGAATGAAATAGAACACGAGTAAGTATATTATTGAAAAGTAAAGTACCTGACACCACGGTGTCCGAGGCTAAAGCTTTCTCTCGTGTCATGGTATAGACCCGACCCTGAGCTTGACTACGCCCTTGCTGAGGCGCAGCTCGATTGGCCTGGGGTGCAGGTGCCTGATTTTGTTGTTGAGGTGGGAGGAGCGGACAGCTGCTAATCTGGTGGGTTGGATCACCGCAAAGGAGACAAGTCCCAAGCTTGCGGTGACAATCTTTTTCGATATGCCCTGGCTTCCTGCAAAAGTTGCAGGTCTTGCTAATGTCTCCACGCTGTTTATCGCCGTTATTTTGATGCTTTGCAGCATTGTTTCCTCTATCGTTGCCTTCGCGTTTATGATTGGAGGTTTGTACAGCGCTGGCAGCAACGTAAGGATACTGCGGTTTGAGAGAAAGGGCATGGTTCAAAACTTCCCGCATGGTTTGGTATTGTAGAACGACTACGTGTGCATGGATGGCAGGACGTAGACCTCCCTCGAATCGTCTGGCATGACTCGCTGCATCCGGTAGATAGGAACTAGCAAATTTGGCGAGTTTGTTGAACTCGGCAGATTATTCCTTAACTGTCATGCTGCCCTGTCATAGTTGTACAAACTTATTTTCTTTCTGACGACGTACAGGCAGGGGTATAAACTCCTCCTTAAATGGGCCATAAAAAGTGGCCCATGCGATCGCCTCCCCTCCATTCTCAACTGGAAGAGATCGTCGATGCACATCCCACCAATCGTGCGCATTGAGGCGAAGCTGCAGTTGAGCACATGCGACGCGCTTTTCTTCAGGTACTTCTAGCAGAGAGAAATGATCCTCAAGTTCTGTGAGCTAATCTAGAGCCACTATCGGATCCTCAGTCCCCTTGAATGTTGTGTTGCAGACTTTTTTAAAGTCGCCAAAGTCAAAGGCAGTCACTTCCCTCGTCCTTGGTGTTGGAGGTGTCTCGACTTCAAGCACGGGTTGCTCCACCGGAGTTGCTGCTGTTATCGCGGACTGGTTGGAGGCCAAAGTCTGCACGATCTGCTGCAGGGTATCTACCTGCTTTTGCTGGACTGAGAATCGTGCCTCTATATTGTCTTGAAACTTGAGGAGTCTCTCATCCGCTCATTTTTTAGCTCGTTCATAATGAGCTTCATCCTTTTGCTGACTTGCTTCCAACATCCGCATCATTTGCTGAAGCGGATCGGCTCGAGACATGCCCCGTTGGCTCCGAGAGCTTCCTAAAGTGCCAGAGCTGCTCTCCCGAGCTTGTGTCTCTCCTGGTGCTAGCGCTGAGGATTGCGCTTGAGCCATTCCTTCAAAAGAGGGCAACTTACATCAGGATCATAATATATTATGGACTTATTGCATGAACGTATCTTATTTTGGCCTTAACGAGTTTAGAAGTTCGCACAGAGATTTATCATTAAGGAAATTTTTCCAGTTCAAGAGTTAAAGGAACTTTGAAGCTGTGCTCTGATACCAACATGCCACGCCCCGATTCCGTGGAATCGATAGTCGTCCCCCGGCGTGACCGCCGTGCGGGCCTAGATTGCCCACCGCACAAGGCTAAGTATTTTATTTTCGCATAGCGAGCATATATTCAGAGTACGCAGATAAATTGAAACACAGATTTGAAGCATGGAAAAGTTCTCTTTTTATTGATAATATGAACATCTATTACAAACTATTGAACTGAGTCATAAGGTTACCTCTATGGGCTTACAAAAGTGTTGACACAAAATGAGATAATAGTCCTGTACATTACATCCCTTACTAAAACTCAAAATATAAGACCTCCGGTTGGAACGACGGCCTTTCCACGAAGCTGCATATTTGCTTGGGTTGCTAGCTTCTTTCTTCAAAATACTTCAAAAGGTGGCACGGATCAAGGCATGCCTACAGCTGGACTGGATTGAAGGATTGACTTCTGCTTCTCACTTGGTTCTTCTTAGCACGGGGAACCTGTTTCAACGAGGGTCAGTACATCGAAACGTACTGGTGAAGGCAAGCTAACCCAACTATACCAATCAATACGTTGTTTTAATGAAGCATGCATATTTATGGTGGTCTTTCTATCTTAACTTAGTTCATTTTACAGCAAGCAATAGATATAGAAATTAATAAAATAACCTACCACCGCTCGGTGATATTTACCTGCCCGTCTTAACCACCTGCATAATACTTACCATGCCTTCCCTGCCAAGAAGACACAAGTTAGTTGCAACAGGTTTAAATATACGAGGGGATCACTGGCACGTTGCCATAATGGACGGGCTAGTCTCAGTACGGAATGTCGTATGACGTATATTCAGGACGTCCCAGGGCATTCCGTCATATAGCAGGCGACTATCATGAGTTTTGTCCGGATCGGATCGGTACCGGTGCCCCAGCGACCGTCCGCAGGAACTAAGACCTTGTGCACAAGTTGTCCGTGATCAACGCAGTACACTAAGTTAGCATTTGAGGCAAGTCAGGGCAATATCAGGCGCAGGGCAATAACAGGGCAAGAATCTACTTTAGCATAGTTGTAAGCCCCCTGATTTTTCAAAATTTTTAAAAACAATTTTTCTGTAATTTTCGGGAATTAAAACTAAGGTCTTTTGTGATTAAATAATTTTTAAAGGATATTAATTAAAAATATCCCAAACTTTTATTTTAGGTTCTAAATAATAAAATATATTTTCTAGAAGTTTTTGGGAATTTTCTGAGTATTTTTAGTATTTATTGGGAGTTATTTAGGCTAATAACTAATTTTTAGGACTTGTAGAATTTATTGTGCAAGCCCAGGAATATAGAATGGACCCATGTTATTTTCTAAGGTTTATAATATTATTATATATTTTTTGGAATTATTTTAGAATTTTTGGAATAATGTTAGTATTTATTTTTATTTTTATGGTAAAACTAATTTTTAGAGCTTCTCCTAATTATAGTAGGAAATCTATGAATATATAATTATCCCAAATATTTTTCTAGGGTTTTTAGGTTCAAAATATATTTTCTGTAATTTTTCCAGATTTTTATGATTATTTTTAATGTTTATTTTGAGTTATTTAGATTTAAAATAACTTAAATAATGTTTTGATAAAGGCAAATAAAAAAAACAAATAATATAACTAAAACCATCCAATCAAATCATAACACGTGTCACCCTATCAACTTTTATTCAGCCGCTCAACATCCCTATATATATATATATTATTATAACCCTAATTATCCCATTATTTTTAGAGAGAGGGATTTTGGAGAATTGCCATCTAGGGTTCCTTCATCTTCCAGAAGCCATTGCGCATAGCTCCGGACTCCAAACGAGGCCTAGTTTCTTGTGTTAGAACGATATTGAGGTTAGATTTCTGATTATATAATTTGTTTTACGAAATTATGAGTATTAAATTCTGGAAAATTCGTAGAGCACAGCATGTCCGAAAATAGACGTGTTTCAATGTTTTCGTGATTTCGGGAGAACCAGGAATCAGAATCATGAACCGTTTAAAGTTTCGGAAAGCTAATGTCGAGATTATTGACATATATTTTTCCCATAATTTAATTCGATGTATTTTCATACTTTTAATTCTGTAGAACTTCTAGGTTAGAATTTAACCATCGGTGCACGATACAAAACTTGTATGTGCCATAATTTCCAAACGAATTTGAATTCGGACGAGCCGTAAATTCTAGCATGTTTTGATGATGAAATCTACAGGAAATCATGCATGAAAGTTGAGTTTGTGTCGGTTGACTTTTTGGTCAATAGATTGCCTCGATTTGCGTGCCATGAGTCTCGAGTTGATAAAATTCAGTTCCTTTGGACAAAATTTAGGAATTAACCTAAAAATCAGAATAATAAGATTAAAATAGGATTTTAGAATAATTATTCCAGAATTAAATAAGTTAAAATAAATTATCTTTTGACATGGTAAATTGTAATACATAGGCTATTTGGACTGTGACTTGGACTCTGATTCACACCAGCAGCAGGACCTCAGGCAAGTGTACCTTGCCTACATTGCAGTTCTTGTTGCATATTTTCCTTTCTTCATTTATATTGTTGTACATGCTTGATCTAGGACCGTGTGACTTGCTTAGCGTCCGATTATAGTCGGGTGCCAACACCGTACGCGGAGTTGTGTATTATCACCTAGACATGGATACCGAGACCCGATACATTCTCGTACTTGTCTTATCAAGTACATAGACCCAGGACACTTGACACTATTCATAAGACAGAATCTTTCTGAGATATTCATGGTGATTCTGTGTAGGATACAGGTTTTATGACATAGACATTTATTCATAGACATTAGATGACTTGCTGCATTAGATATGATCGTGCGTGACATGGACATGATGCATCGTGGACATGAGACGTGTGATTTTATTGGGTGGGGAGAGACACACAGGCTACAGGCTGATTATATATATATAAAACATAGTAAACACATAGTAAAATATATAGTTATTGCTGCTACCGGCTCCCAGACACAGAGCTTGTAGTGGTTTCAGCCTGAGTTTAGTGATGCTCTCAAATTGCATATCACTTAGCTGGTTATATAGTTTGCCCTATTATTTCATTTATTTTCTGTACTGCATTTATGTTGGCTTGAGTTATTTTGTACCTTGCTATGTCCCCTGAGGACCTGGATCCGGATTATGTCCCCAGGATTAGCAGATGAGATCGACCCCGAGGTATACAGGACAGGAGCATTAGCAAGAGCAGACACTGGAGCAGTACCAGACCCAGTAGACGAGTGATCCCTGAGCGTATCTTCTGAGTATATACTGTTTCCATACTCAGTATTTGCTGAGGTTATCTCTATTCTTGTATCTTGACAGATATATCAGACTCATTATCGGGTTATTTCTCGAGTTTATATTTTATTGAGATTGTTCTTGCTTTATGATTCTGATATTGTTGTGTTCATTTCTGTGGATGAGATTAGTATATCTAGACCCTTATTATTGTATTACAGCTTAAGTATGCCCCGATGGATCCATTAAATTGGATTTGTCCATCGGTGTGTGCTGCTGGCCATTGCCAAGTGTCTAGTCCCTCGGTATTTTGGGACTGGGGCGTGACATGGTTTTTGTGGTGGCCCATGCAGGTCTACGACTAAATTGTTCGGTTTCCATTTAGGGACCGAGCAAGCCTGCAATAAGAATAGGATAAGTTTTTGGATCTCATCCACTTGTTTGAATCGTTCTTGACATATATATCGGATTCGAATTAATTTCTTGACTTGCATCCTGCCTTGATTCCTGTGCGCTTCTTATTGTTTATTTTGGTTGTTACTCTAAATTTTGAATTATGTGATTGGTAATTAGAACTTGACAGTTTAAGTTATTATGGTAGATTATGACCTAATGATTACCCCTTAGCTTAAGTCACGTAATTTGTACCCCCACCTCGATACCAGTTAGATTCCTTTCCCCCTTAACGGCTAGTAAGACACTTGTCCTATAAGCACTAAGACTAAGGCTTAAGACGACCATGACCTATGTAATATAGGAGGATACCCTAATAGGTACCAAGACCCCTTCTCGTAAACCTTAACAAGAGTTTCCACGGTATCCTTAAGACGATTCAGTATTAGTTTATTGTTCTAAGTTGGGTAGTATGCCTCACAACATAGTACCACCTGGCCCTATTGACTCATTGATGAAGTAAACTATGATGACATAACTTTAGACTTGTATAAGAAGATAGTGGTTATTCAAACAATAGAATTTAGAGGTCCTTGCCCCTATTTGGTCGACTAGCGACTTAGACAAGGAGGTTGTATGATAACTGTAGAGATTGTAGAGTCTGTTATTATTATGGTTTCTGGTTTATTTTTGTTTTGTGAACTAGAATAATTTGTACCTCCTTTCATCATCATCTAGCGTACTTAAATTTGCTGTACTTGACTTATGCTGCTATTCTATAGCCTAGTTTTGCAAGCTTATTCTTTATCGAGCTTGTTCATGACATATGTATTAGTGGACATGTACACTAATACATTTCAGAATCAGTATATTAAGGTCTATCTAACCTTAGTGCGCTTGATTCGCCCTCCGTACAACTAATTTACGTGGATTGAGATATATAGTAATTAGTAGACGAATGTACTTGCCCTCTAGATATGTCTGAGCCTATCGTATCCATTACATAACTATACCGATACGAGCAGGTGAATAGGAATTGCCCAAAATAGGATTTTAGTCCACTACTGCCTTGACAATTCCCATTGAATTCTTTAAGCACCTTGATCCCCATACTTCTAATCTATTACCTCCCATTGAACTCTTTATTATTGTTTTCCGTCTTCCCTGATTTCGGAAAGACGAAACCTCGTGCCTAGCATAAGTTGATACACGGATAGTCATAGAGGTACCCTATGGATTGATGATCATTTTGTAACCAAGGGCATATCATAGATGATATGGTTGGTGTTAAAAACTTTGAGGATTCAATAGCATTATTAAGTAATTTGGGGCATAGCTTTCTTAGATAGCCTTAGATGATAGATGGGTAAATTCTAAGTTGGGTAGAGACCGCAATGTTCACTTGAGAGAAATTCTTTAGACCCTACCCTAATTTAATTTTGAGGACAAAATTTTATAAGTTTGGTAGATTGTAAGCCCCCTGATTTTTCAAAATTTTTAAAAACGATTTTTCCAATTTTTCTGTAATTTTCGGGAAATAAACTAAGGTCTTTTGTGATTAAATAATTTTTAAAGGATATTAATTAAAAATATCCCAAACTTTTATTTTAGGTTCTAAATAATAAAATATATTTTCTAGAAGTTTTTGGGAATTTTCTGAGTATTTTTAGTATTTATTGGGAGTTATTTAGGCTAATAACTAATTTTAAGGACTTGTAGAATTTATTGTGCAAGCCCAGGAATATAGAATAGACCCACGTTATTTTCTAAGGTTTATAATATTATTATATTTTTTCTGGAATTATTTCAGAATTTTTGGAATAATGTTAGTATTTATTTTTAGTTTTATGGTAAAACTAATTTTTAGAGCTTCTCCTAATTATAGTAGGAAATATATGAATATATAATTATCCCAAATATTTTTTTAGGGTTTTTAGGTTCAAAATATATTTTCTGTAATTTTTCCAGATTTTTATGATTATTTTTAATGTTTATTTTGAGTTATTTAGATTTAAAACGACTTAAATAATGTTTTGATAAAGGCAAATAAAAAAACAAATAATATAACCAAAACCATCCAATCAAATCATGACACGTGTCACCCTATCAACTTTTATTCAGCCGCTCAACATCCCTATATATATATATATATATTATTATAACCCTAATTATTCCATTATTTTTAGAGAGAGAGATTTTAGAGAATTGCCATCTAGGGTTCCTTCATCTTCCAGAAGCTATTGCGCATAGCTCCGGACTCCAAAAGAGGCCTAGTTTCTTGTGTTAGAACGATATTGAGGTTAGATTTCTGATTATATAATTTGTTTTACGAAATTATGAGTATTAAATTCTGGAAAATTCGTAGAGCACAGCATGTCCAAAAATAGACGTGTTTCAATGTTTTCGTGATTCCGGGAGAACCAGGAATCAGAATCATGAACCGTTTAAAGTTTCGGAAAGATAATGTCGAGATCATTGACATATGTTTTTCCCAGAATTTAATTCGATGTATTTTCATACTTTTAATTCTGTAGAACTTCTAGGTTAGAATTTAACCATCGGTGCACGATACGAAACTTGTATGTGCCATAATTCCCAAACGAATTTGAATTCGGATGAGCCATAAATTCCAGCATATTTTGATGATAAAATCTACAAGAAATCATGCATGAAAGTTGAGTTTGTGTCAGTTGACTTTTTGGTCAATAGATCGCCTCGATTTGCGTGCCATGAGTCTCGAGATGATAAAATTCAGTTCCTTTGGACAAAATTTAGGAATTAACCTAAAAATCAAAATAATAAGATTAAAATAGGATTTTAGAGTAATTATTCCAGAATTAAGTAAGTTAAAATAAATTATCTTTTGACATGGTAAATTGTAATACATAGGCTATTTGGACTGTGACTTGGACTCTGATTCACACCAGCAGCAGGACCCCAGGCAAGTGTACCTTGCCTACATTGCAGTTCTTGTTGCATATTTTCCTTGCTTCATTTATATTGTTGTACATGCTTGACCTAGGATCGTGTGACTTGCTTAGCGTCCGATTATAGTCGGGTGCCAACACCGTACGCGGAGTTGTGTATTGTCACCTAGACATGGATACCGAGACCCGATACATTCTCGTACTTGTCTTATCAAGTACATAGACCCAGGACACTTGACACTATTCATGAGACAGAATCTTTCTGAGATATTCATGGTGATTCTGTGTAGGATACAGGTTTTATGACAGACATTTATTCATAGACATTAGATGACTTGCTGTATTAGATATGATCGTGCGTGACATGGACATGATGCATCGTGGACATGAGACGTGTGATTTCATTAGGTGGGGAGAGACACACAGGCTACAGGCTGATTATATATATATAAAACATAGTAAACACATAGTAAAATACATAGTTCTTGCTGCTACCGGCTCCCAGACACAGAGCTTGTAGTGGTTTCAGCCTGAGTTTAGTGATGCTCTCAAATTGCATATCACTTAGCTGGTTATATAGTTTGCCCTATTATTTCATTTATTTTCTGCACTGCATTTATGTTGGCTTGAGTTATGTTGTACCTTGCTATGTCCCCTGAGGACCTGGATCCGGATTATGTCTCCAGGATTAGCAGATGAGATCGACCCCGAGGTATACAGGACAGGAGCATTAGCAGGAGCAGACACTGGAGCAGTACCAGACCCAGTAGACGAGTGATCCCTGAGGGTATATTCTGAGTATATATTGTTTCCATACTCAGTATTTGCTGAGGTTATCTCTATTCTTGTATCTTGACAGATGTATCAGACTCATTATCGGGTTATTTCTCGAGTTTATATTTTATTGAGATTGTTCTTGCTTTATGATTCTGATATTGTTGTGTTCATTTCTGTGGATGAGATTAGTATATCTAGACCCTTATTATTGTATTACAGCTTAAGTATGCCCCGATGGATCCATTAAATTGGGTTTGTCCATCGGTATGTGTTGCTGGCCATTGCCACGTGTCTAGTCCCTCGGTATTTTGGGACTGGGGCGTGACAATAGTCTTCCTGTTCAGTTTTATTGCACTCAGGATGAGTTCTGTTCATAGCACAATTTAAAGAAGAGTATATATTCTAACTTGTATTTATGCATATGATGAACATTTCAAACGAACAAGCATAGAAGTAAGTAACCGTTCACAAGTTTGTTGACAAGCAATATAACCCAAGTCCATTCCCTTATTATCTTGAAGTCTTTTAGTTATTACTTGGTATCGAGTATTCGGGGTAAGCAAGAACACAAGATTTATGATGAGAAGACTGGAAGAAGGGCTAGCTAATCGAGATGGTAGCCACTCACTTAGTAGTTGGAAGGAAGAAGGAAAGAGGTGCTTCAGGAGTCTGTTCGAGCGGTGCCTACTGCTGGTTCACCTGCATTGCCATGAACAACTGATCAATACCACTTCCACTCTTTCTATTATCGGAATTGAAGTGCAATTCAACGAACGAAAAAATGAAATCCATCGAAACCATTCAAGAAATCTCAAGCAAATCCGAAAACCAACTCAAGGCACGAAAGCAACAAGCGACAGCGAAAACTAGGAAACAAAAGATGCAGCGGAGAGGTCCCTCCTGACTCTGCCGCTAATTCGATCCCGGGGGCACGGTCCACTGAATATGGGAATCGATTTCGAAGAAGCAAATCCATAAAAAGGATGGGTTCTTGTTTCAATATATCCCGATCGAACGATATCGTCTTATATTTCTTAGCCGCGTTCCCCGAATAGGGAGAACGGGGCACCACAGACGTGTCCTAGGGTTATGATATACACATGTACATATATCAAGGTGTTGCTAACATCTATCACTCGTTACCAGACGTTACCGACGAACGTCTGCACCCGGTTGTCACCCGGACGCAAAGTAATGATTCTAACCAAAATACGCACAATACATATAATAAATCAATAAATATCGGGTAACTGAAATACAGGGTGGCAAGGTACACTTGCCTGGATCTGGCTGCTGAAGATGGGTCTCCGATACAACATCCAAGTCCGCGGGTCCTGTAGTACCTAGAGACGAGGTACAAGTTCAATCAGTAGACTATCATACGGCTAAAAATAAGATGTGACACTCGTCCAATATATGTTCAATCTCAGTTACAACTCACATAGACACTAAGCTAGAGGGTTGACCAAGGTTAACTAAGGGTATGTTACATCTAATCCAGTTAATCACATTATACTATCATCAGACAAATCCTCAATCTTATATTTCATCACGGCGTTTATCAGTATTTCAAGCCATGATCAATCCTCAGGTTTTACCCTGGTCTTCACAGACGTTAACATGCATATTCAATTATCATCCTCGAATAAATTAATTATTAATTATTTAAACCCTTAATTATAAAAATTGTCAATGAATTATTTGAACATCCTTTCACATACACATATCTACTCCTCTATCATCCCATTATTAGTTATTATCTCTTAATAAATGACCCATATTTTGATATTACAACACATACTCAATCAACCTGTCAACAATGCATAAATCAATAAACCATAAAACTTAAAGTAGCATTCACCAACCCTAAGGCTCGATAATAACCAATGTTTTGATATCACACGCCATTTCACCATAATTGTAATCCTACTCCTCGATAACCATCAAACTGCATAAAACCTTGAGATCTCACATCTAGCATTTATCAACCCTAAACTCAATATATATCATTCAACCGTCAAAAGCAGATATTTCGTAACATCGAACCAAAATACCAATGCATACACATACCATCAAATACATGTAATAAACCCTAAAATCTCGCATAGCAACCCTTAAATAAATCTATATCATTTACAACCATTCATCCATATTATATTATGAAATAAACCCTAAAACTATCTAAGTCATATACCACAATATACATTAATACTAAACTAATCACAACAAAACACAATATACAATATATAGAGAGGGAGAGTATTCACCTTGGTGGCACATGGTGATGCGAGGGGGAGACGGTGGTCATCGTGAAGGTGGTGGTGTGGTATCGACAACGGGGTGTTGGCGGTGAGTCACACCGGAGTAGGTGCTGGTGATGATGATGTCGATGAGAGGAGGTTGAGGTGGTGGTTGGCCGGAGATGTGGTGGTGATCGGAGGGGAGAGGCAGGGTGATGATGGTGATGATATTGATGAGGATCATGATGCTGGTAGTAGAGGGTGGTGATGCTGGTGGTGGAGGGTGGTGATGCTGGTGGTGAAGTCGAAGTAGAGGGAGGTCGTGGGGGAGGTCGAGTGAGGCTGGTCGAGGGGGCTCGGCATGGAGGAGGTCGTGGGGGAGTCGAGTAGGAGGTCAGATGCAGCGGGAATAGTGGTGGTGATGGACTATCCCGGTGGTCAGGGAGGTCCGGCGGATGGATATGTGATGAGGAAGAAGGCGGGTGGAGATGGTGGTTGTGGTAGGGACTCGGGGTGAAGCTGCTTGGCCGGAGACGAAGGGAGGGGGCTCGGGCACGGTCGAGGTGGCGGGGAGTACAACCGGAGGAGAAGGCCGGGGAGGAAAACTCGGCTGGTGGTGGTTGCCGGAGTAGGAGGTGGTAGAGGCCTTAACATATTCTAACCTTCACACACACACCAGCTACCCAAGCCTCCCTCGACCTCCATATCACCATACCACACATAGAAGCACCCCCAAGGCTCTTGCACAAATACCACACGCACAATTGCATGCCAAAACATCAGCAGATAACAGCATACCATGCCCCTTGCTGTGCACGAATACCCCTGCAACAATACCTATAACCTCCCTCTTGTTGTCATACACATACACATGAATACTCACCAACACACTCTACACTAATCTGAAACCTGGACCTACTACTCAGTCCAGATCTGATGTAGTAATGCAGTAATGGTTGATACATACCCTTGTAACTACTCTGTCTGCTCTGAGTACAGATGAAACTGGGTTGAACTCGAGTCCCTCACCTGAATGCAGTGGCTCGACTGTGTCTGCTGCACTGCAGTACAACTAGCTGCAACTGCTACTGCACATGCTGACTGCTCTTCTTCTACTTGCTGTGCATTGATGCACAGCAACTGCACCTTGAACTTGCTACTGTGCATGAGGTGCTACTGAGCTTCATGTGCTTGTTGCATACTGCTACTGCAGTAGCTCTCTCTGAAGACTGTACGACCTGTACATTGCTGGTGTAATGTAGCATGTTGCTGCTCAGCTGATACTCGAACTGAACTGCTCCACATGGGGGTTGCAGTTAGCTGCTTGCACAGTGTGGCTCGAGCTGCATCTCCTCGAGATTGCACTGTGATCTCAAATAGCTGCTACTCTCACTCTCTCTCTCGATCTCACTGACACACACTCATACATATCTCACATACAAACACATACACCTCTATGTATATCCATTGCTATATATATATATATATATATATATATATATATATATATATATATATATATATAATCACATATATGCATACATATAGATATAATTAGATACATATACATACCCAAATCTAACCGTGCGTATCATGAGATACCATGACATGACACTACGTATCCTATTTAGGACACATACACCAAATCTTGACTCAAGAAGGACACTACGTATACCTTTGGGGATACGTGTCAAACACTTGGTGGACACGATTCAAAATTCCTCCAAATTGAGCCCAAAACATCATTCCACAAGAGAAAAACCTAGATCTATCAGAATAAAGGCTTCTAACACCTAAGTCTAGCATTAAAGAGTCAATTCCACCTATTAGAGGGTCCCTATAGGTCCAATGGGTGTTCTTAACCATAAATGGAGTAGAAAATAAGGAATTACCTAGGTTTTGAATGACCTCCTTGAAGAACTCTGAATTTGGACACAAGAAAGATAAAGTGGACACGATCCTCAACACTTGGACTCCTCTTCAAGCTTCCTCTAGTACTGCCAATCTCCTTAGCCTCCTTGGAATGAGAATGAGGGGGATAAAATTTGGGAATGGGTGGATTTGGTAGGAAAGGGATTTGGGTTTGCCTCTAACCTTGGGAATAAAATAATGAGAAAAGAAAATAAGAATTATTCATGAATAAAGAGGCTTATATAAGCTCCCTCTAGGGTTATGGTTAGGTTGAGGAATGTTTGATTTAACACAAGTGCTCCTCTCATTCCTTCATGAATATGATCTACTAAATCATTGGAGAATATTCTATTATTGGGTCTAAATAGGTTTAATAGAATTAATCTAGTCATGACTAACTATTTAATTGAGTCAATGGGTCAAGTCAAGTCTAGGGTGATCCACTAATGTCAAGTCTAGTTAAAATAGACTAGTCAACTAACCAATAATAATATTATTTACCATATATATTTATCATGCACATTATATATAAAATGAATAACACATATTTATAATAATAAAAAATGACAAAATAATCCCTATTCTGGAAATGTGGTAGTAACATCCACAATTCTGATTGTACTGTTGATCATGATTCTGATTTCTTCCTCCACTGTTGCACCACGCAGCTTTGTGATCCAAACTGCCACACTTAAAACATCCATCCCGATACTCGTCTTGACGGTGTCCAATCCGCTTGCAACTGTTATAGTACGGTCGCTGATAGGGTCCCATGTTATCATTTGTGTTTTGACGCTTGGAAGCATCAGACCTGCTTGCTTCCATGGGTCATTTGTAGTTGTTCCCACGGTTATTCTATATCGCCCCTCGAGGATAAAATTTCTCCATCTAGAGAGACGCTTCATAGGCTTTTCGGTATGTCGCACACTTTTGGTTGTTAACATCATGCTGTAAGCCCTCATTCAGACCCTCAATGAATCGCAATCATTTTGCCTCATCGTTCGGTATCATGTAGCCGTCAAACTTGGATCGCTTTAAGAACTCTTCTTCGTAGTCGTTGATGGACATATTGCCCTGCTCAAGCGCTACGAACTATTTTTTCTTCCTGTGACGGATAGCTGGTGGAATGAAATGTGCGATGAATGCATTCTTAAATATCTCCCAAGAGACTTTGGCTTATTGGTTGGCACTGCATAATACTTGTCTCTTCGACTTCCACCAGTCTTCTGCTTTGAGACGAAGTTGTACAGCCGCACAATCCATTCTTTTGGTGCCTTGCACATCCAACATACGGAAGATGCCATCCAAAGTCTTTAGGAAGCCCATTACTTCCTCTGGTTCTGGCTTGCCATTGAACTCAGGCGGATTGTAGCTTTTGAACTCAGAAAACTTGAATATCGATCTCCTTCTTAGAGGCTGTTTAGTTTTCTCAGCTTCTACTACCTTTGTCTCTTAGCGGCAGCCACTGCAGTCTCGTTGTTATTCTTGGTTAATGTAGCAATCAGTTGAGACAAGTTATCAACTTATTGTTGTTGCTCATCAAATCGCGCTTGAAACTGGTTTATTAGCTGCGCTTGAAGCTCACGATGTTGTGCCTCAATCATCTTGTGATGTGTATCGCTCTGCTTCCTTTGTGCCTCTAACATTTTTATTACTTTGTCTATTGGGTCAGATAACGATGCCACATTGGCGCTATCACCCTTAGTCATCTGCAAAAAAATAATTTCCATTAGCACTCATAAATATTTATGGGCTTATTGTATGGAATATTATTTCATGCAACACTATCAAAAAGCAAATCATCTGAAAAAATTGTTATTGTTTGAAACCTTCAACTTGAAAAATAATTTTTTAAATCCAAGGAACTTTAAACCTGGCTTTGATACTAACTTGTCATGCCCGGTTCCATAGAACCGATTCATCCTCGCATTCGGTTTTGCAGAATCGTTTGTCCTCGCTGGGCGTAATGCCGTACAAGTCTGGGGTTGCACTTGCACTAGGCAAGAACTTACACATGTGTCAAAATCTTATGTTAACAGTTCCACAATACAGCAGCAGATTATAAAGCATATATTTGTATAGGAAAAAAAATTCTTTTATTGATTCATTGTAATGAAGTACAATTTTTTTAGCACCGAAATAAAAATGCCTGAACGGCTTACATAGCTTGCATAAAAGAAAAGACTGATAGGATGACATAAAATAATGCTCTTATACCATACATATGCCCCTTTATTACATTCTTGGAATCTTGAAAGTAGCAACTAAAAATCTTTGAAATACTTTGAAAATAGGAAGAAGCTTGAAAAGACTACAACAAAAGCTTTATCTTCCTTGAGCGCCCGTGGTATCACGGTCACCTGATTTTTCCACAAATACGTGGATCAATACTCAACTTGTACTGGTGAGCAGAACTGGCTTACTCACCTAAACTAACACTTATTGATTAAGGCAACAGTTAAATAGACAACATTATATATGCAATATTTCAATAGGCAACAGTTCATAGGCAACCGTTTATAGGCAACAGTTCATAGGCAATAGTTTATAGGAAACAGTTCATGGAGTGAAATATATATAAGGTTTGCACATATGGACTCCTTATCCCAGCCAATGGCCATTCCTGTATAATCTACATGATTATTCTTACCGCCCCTACATAAGACATCATTAGTATGCAACTTATTCCCACTGGGTCATTTGTGGTATAGCACCATGATGGACATGCCGTATAGGACTTCGATATGCATGTGATACGCCATTCAAAGAAGGTAGTAGCCTCAATGAATGTCTCGCTTATACCTTGCGCTACCAAAGCGCTACTATTTCTTCCGGGCCGAACGGTCCCTAGTGCCCCAGGCTCCGTTTGAGAAAATTTACTACCTTGTGCACAAGTTGTCCATGACCATACAATACATCTATAACAGTGTAAGGTATTAAAATATTTAGAGCAGCAATGCACATTTATCCATTCTCATTTTAGCATACCTATTCATTATTTTGATTGGTAGTCCGTAGACTCCCATTTATCGCTAAGTCATGGAACCAAACCAAGATGTAATGATTATATCCTTCCATGTGTTACATAAGTGAACTTTTCTCTTATCAATGCAATTCATTGATTTATAATAGTGGTATGAAACTTATGGCAATAGTGGATTTATCGATCATTGGACTTAGCAAGGTTATAAGAGAACATTATTGATTATTGGCATGAAGGAGTAGAGAAGAAGGGACATAACCGCTCACCAAAATATAGAATACCGAGAGAAAAAGATGCTTGCTCACTCAGACTCCGGTCATGCGTCTATCTGCATTAGCACCAATATTTGGTTAGACTACCATCTTCATTTCTCTCAGAGTTCTCTAGAATGAATGCATGCAATCGATAAAAATGGGCTAAATAATCAATCATAAAAAACCAATCATGAAAACGCATTTATCAAAATCAACCAGCGAAAATCCAAGAAAGCCAACCAAAAATCTAACGAAAGCTATTGGACTCATTCCAACAGAAGCCGATCCATCAATTAGAAAGGTTTATTGCATTATCTGTGATTGATTTTGCCATAAAGTTTTTTCATACTCAATTCTGACTGATTCAATCGATCCACAAGTCTTATATAGTGCACCGTTAGCAGCTGGGCACTACAGTATTCGAACAACATCCTCCTCCAAGTCAAACTTGACAAAGAAGAACCCACCATCCCTAGCGAAGAACTCCATGCCCCCTTGGGTTTCCAAACCTTATGCACATAAGCACGTATCTGCCCATAGAAGGGTTTATTGCCCAAAACATAGAGGATGGCCGGGTTTTTTCAATGCTTCGTTGGCTCAGCGACCTCCTCCACAGGGAAAATCGCTCGTTGCCCCTCACCCACCTGCTCTAGAGCAACAAAGCGCATCCTGCCGTTATCCTCCTCCTTTGTCAACTTGTATAGATTAGCCCAAGATTTTCCTATTACTTCTTGGCCCTCCCTCGCTGCCCCTGTTGTACCCTACATCAGGCTGGGACCTCTCCCTCTTGCCCTCGGTGTTGGGTTTTGCCCCTCGGGCGTCCTAGTTGGGTTGGTTGTTGCTATCGGAGCCTTACCTTTACGAACTGTGTTATCCTTCCTACTACCCACCTCTGTCATGATCGGTTGCTGCATCCCCCTGGCTAGTCACTCCCCTCGCTTCCTTGTCCCATACGCCATTGGGAAACATGACCCACCCTACCCTGGACGGCGCTCAACGAACCTGGGTCCCAAGAGCGATCGGGAACACAGTCCTGCGCTTCCGACGGATAACAGTGGTCCAAATACCACCCGCATCCATTTCCCTCAACGTGCCATCATGGATGCCCATCCTGGACGATGCTCAACGAACCTAGGTCCCAAACCCCGTAGGATCCGCCTGCATGGCCAAACCCTAACCCTAGGGGAGCTGCTTTCTGCCTGCATTCTTTCATTTTTTATTATATATACATATATATATATATATATATATATATATATATATATATATATATATATATAGTCACCGAGTCCCCGACCGACCCGGGCCGGGTCGACCGGGTTGGAAGGGAGAACCAGTTTGAACCGGATTTTGTATCAGGCCTGGCCGGGCCTGGGGCCACAAAATGAAAACCCAACCCAGACATGTTAACTCTATGGGCCTAGTCGGGCCGTCAGACCCATTACACACCTTGAGGGTGAGCTCGGTTTTGGACCGAAAACTGAAACGAGCTGAATAAGAGATTCGGTTTGGTTTGAAAAAAAATTGTTCGATTTTGAAAATACTAATATTCGGTTTTGGGTTTCAGTTTTTGTCCAAAATTAAAAATCGAATAAGACTACTAAAATTATATAAAATATCCTTAATTATATGCATATTTTGGGTATAAATATAAATATTTTTAAATCAAAAATTATGTGTATCTATTTTGAAACCCAATTTTAGTAATTTAATAATTAGTCCAACTTTGGACACAACTTTGAGATATAACAAATGTGTGTATAAAATTATTTTTTTAATATAATTTAACCACGATCCCAACTTTTGGTCCAATCCATTAAACAATAGCAATAGCACAACCGAACAAACGAAATAAATTGAATAGATTATTTGGTTCAGTTCGGTTTTGGTTCTAGCTAATTTCCGTTCAGTTTCTGTAACCACAAATTTTTATCTTAGAGGTATTTTGGTAATTTGCATGTTATTTATATTATTGGATAGTAGTTAGTGTATAATTATTTATTATGTCCTAGAATTAATTAGTGTAAGTTACAGTGTTAGTTATGTAGAATTAATTAGTTAGTTGTCATGGAGAGAATATTCTTTTTAGTTGTAGAGATTCTTTCCTTTAATTAATTAGATTTATTTTTTCCCTTAATTTGAATTTTAATTGGATGATGGAGTGGCACAATTAGTAATTAGAAGCAATTATAAGCCCATGTAGTAGGCCTACTTGTCATGAAAAGATTTGAATTCCAATTTTTCTCCATTTATTCCTACTTCTTTCCCAAGCAACATCATTTCACTTCCCTCATAAATTTAGATCTAGAATAGAATAGAATTTCATTTCTTCTCCAAAATTATTTTATTTCCTTCCTTTGGAGAGCAAGGGGCTTGGAGAACAAGTAGGAGCTTGATGATGAGTCCAATTCTAGGAGGATCGTGTCCGACTCATCTCTTCTGTGTCCAATTTCGGAATTCTCCAAGGAGACTACCAAAATACTAGGTAATTCTCTCAATTTTACCAAATTCATAGTTAGGAATACCATTTGGTCATGTAGGAACATTTCCATAGTTAAATTTGGCTTCCAATGGTAGATCTAGGCACTAGGAACCCTCAAATTGGTATATCTAAGTTGGTGTCATAATTTTAGGGCTCAAATTGGAAAAAACCTCAATTGTGTCAATATATAGTGTGATTGTGTCCTCATGAGGACTATTGGTGTGTAATTGATAGTGTATTGGTATTCTTGTGTCCAAAATTGGGTACGAGGAGTCCGTATCATGAGATGTCATGATACGGTGGTGTAGATTTGGTAATTTTTCTTGTATTGAGTTCTAGTATGTCAATTTCATATGTATTCATTTGAATTACTCAATATTACTCAATTCTAATTATATTCTCTATATTACTTATGTTTATACGATATTGTTGTAATTGGGGTGTTGGGGAAGAGTATCATGAGCTTTGCACTATAAGTGTTTGGTATATTGACATTAGAATTATGTGTGTGTGAGATACCTATTAGTGAAGGAAATTTGCTTACTTATATATGTATATTCATAGGTGCATTTGTTGTGTGTGTGGTGTGTGTTTGATTCTTAATTGATGGTCGAGCATGAGGTGACTGGGGTTGCAGTGGTGGGATAAGTGTGTGCACCATAATTGTGAAGTGTTTGTGTTCAGTTAGGGGCTTGTAGAAGGGATGAAGATCTGAGTATTTCAGATTTGCAGGCATTAAGTTCAATGGTGAATGAGGGTAAATGAGTTAAGATCAAGGTGCAAGGGTTAAGGTATCAATATTTTGCTGTGCAGTTAGATGCAATGTGTTACAGTCCAGTGATTAGGATAAGGCATTGTTCAGGTAGCAGTCCCCATCCTTAGGTGAATAGCTCGAGAAAGTACAACTAAAACCAACTTAGTTGCAATATTAGCTTACCTGCAGTTGGGTGGTAGCATGAGGATAGGTAATGTTGGTGAGATATCTTATGTTGTTAACAGCAGTGTACTATTCTGCATGCTTGGCTTGCCAAGCATTGGTGTGAGTCTTGTACATTAAGTGACAGTTATGTACACATGTGTACAGTCCAGTTAGTCTAGGGAGTATCGGGTTTAGCAGAGGGGGTTAGATGTGGTAACCAGATGAGAGTGGGGGGGGACTTATTCAGGTATCAGAACACTTAGGGACTGATATTAGGTATTTGAATGTACTGTATTATGTGGTCTGTAATGGTGCGGGTAAGGTGAGGACATGCCTAGAGGCTTTGAAGTATTAGTTTGAGATGAAGGATGTACTGATACTTGAGGTATCACTAATCATGGGGTTTTGAAATATCAGTTGGGGACTAAGCATTAATAGCAGTTTTAGTGCACTGTAAAGTGGGGAAATCTTGAGTTGGAGTACAGGAACTTTGGAAAAACTCAGGTAAGTGCTTGTGACGTAATGACAGTTATGAGGACTGATACTTAGTATCAGTCCAGTTGGGGAAAGCTTGGTTAGTCCTTGTGTAAGGAATGGAGTAGGGAAAGTCCTAGAGTTAGTAAGTTAGGTACCTGAGTTGGGGGTGTAATTGTGAGTATCATTTTAGTATCCGTATAAATTTAATGTTAGAGTTTAGAGTACTAGTTAGTATAAGTGTTATATAGTAAGGAATAAACTTGATACCTATTATGAGTTGTATATATATGATAGTAATACCTAGTGTCACGACCCGCACCCAGTGTAGGGGCACAAGTAGTGAACAACGTCCAGTCTATGCCGCAGCATCAACGGTAGAACAATGTTTAGGTAAACTATCTATCTAGCAATCAAGATATAATAATGCCACTAATAAAATATGAATACTCAATCACAGATCTATAAGATGGAACAATCATACTAAATGATATAAAGAACTGAAGAGTCAAATACAACTCACAAAATAAAATAATATCCAATGAGTCATATAAAGAAATACTAATAACAAAATGCTGGAGACAAATCCAGTACAAATAAATCTATCTACTGAGCTACGGGTACTGGGTCGTCTGTCTCAACAGGGATGAGTTCCCCCCTGAGCCAAAGTCTCTGGCTCTAAGCCAACTACGTCCTGAGGCCCGTAGTGAGTGGGATACCACTCCTCAGTGTCATCTGGAAAAAAAATATCCAGTCAGGAAAGGAGCAAAGTACACCTCTAACAGCAGTTCCAATGAATGATATAAACTATGTAACAGTAAATAGAGCGAATATACAAGATGCAATATACATATACAAGAGATATGCATAATAGGAATACTAAAATTAAATACAAGAAATGAGCATTATGGAAATGTGCAAGAAATGCTACTACTATGTGAGTGAGTACCAGCTTCAATATATGATTGGCTTAGGAACTTGCACAAGGATTAGGGCCTGGTTAATCATACGTGCGGTGTATGATCAACACTCACAAGGAACAGGACATGAACAAGGAGGGTATTATCACATATCTACACTAACACTCCCCGCCCCTGACTGGTATAGTGGATCCAACCATGGTACGTTATGACACAGGATTCACTGGGTAGGTAGGTAGTCTCCCCAAGAATCAATGTCTGTACATGTACAAGAAGTACAAGGAACAAGACCTACACAAGATACACCATACATACCAAGGAATAACATCTAATGACGAGATCCGGATATACCAATCTATGTAACCATCGTGTCAAGAAATCAAGGATATCAACACTAAATACAAGAAACATAGGGGATATCATAAATAAGAAACTATCAGATAATGTACTTGCTTGGAATCCGGTGAACAGTATCAAAGATGTCTGAAACGGTATCTCGGAGACCTAAATATGAAAAATTACATCAATATAAAGTTTTGGATTAAAAATAAGTTAAACTAGTCAAATTCTATGTCATAAAGCCATTTCTAGGTTAAAACAGTCAAACTAGGTCAACTCTAGGTCAACTCTAGGTCAAACTTGGTTAAACTAGCTATTTCTAGGTTGGTATCTTGAGGACACAAGTCATACTAGCTGATACTAGGTACTAGGTTATATTATGATATCAATATCAATACATATATAAATTATACCATATTATATACCATAATTTAATACTAATATATAACTAAAACCTTAGTACTAACAATTATCTTAGTATTTTAATAGCTTAATACCCTCAACGACAATATCATATATCTTAATGATTACCTAGCAACTTAGATAAATACCTTAACTAGATCAACTAGCTATATTGAGTATACTAGCTAATACCTTACTATATAAAACTTACCTTAACTATAAACTAATAGTTATCCTACCCCATAACCTTGCCTTGATATTATTGTACTCAACTTGACATTTTCTTTTAAGTCATCCATAGCATACACCTATACCTTGACACCATTCAGTGGTGTCAACTTCCCTATGACACACACACACCAAACTTAGTACCAAATAACACTCACCATCTATACTTACAACTTATCATTCCTTAGTATCCTACCTTTCCCTAATACTTAACTTCTATACTTTTGGTATCATACACAAAAGTTGATACTCAACCTTACTACACTTTCTCATATATTACATTAGTACTCCCACACATTCCTCATCTCTTGGACACTCCTCCTATTGAGTATTGTAACTGCTACTATATATTGTTGTTGCTGCTAATGCCTCACACTGCTGCTGCTGCTGCTTCCTATTGCTGCTGCTGCTTCACACTGTTGCTGCTTCATATTGCTGCTGCTGCTGCTTCACATTGCTGGTGCTATTTCATACTTTTGCTGCTTCATATTGCACTTGTTGCTGCTTCACACTGCTGCTGCTGCTGCTCTTCTTCATATTGCACTAGCTCGACACCCCCTAGCACGCATACACACACAGGTACACTACACTCACTATATATATATATATATATATATATATATATATATATATATATATATATTAACACTAATAGTGCACATGAACTTCCCTACTCTCCCTATGACCACCAACACTCTCAAATGAAATAGAACATAGCTATATATATATATATATATATATATATATATATATATATATAACAACTACAACTACAATACTCTAATAGTTATAACCAAGATAAATTTTATTAGAAAGCAAAGTATCAAACACGTGGAGTACACCGCACCCGTATCACACTCAATTTATGATACGCTTACGATACGGCTCCACCACACCACCAAACGTATCCCGAAGAATATGAGCAAGTCTAGAATCATAATTAAAAGTAACACAAAGAGCTAGCTACTCATCTACGTGCTCGTGTCAAAATGTGATATGCTCAAACCCCCGTATTGGAAGAAAACTCCTAAATCAATCTGTATCGCCAAATTATCGTGATATGGTCTACACGTATCCAATTGTGGACACGACACTAGTATCACACAACCAAACACATGTCAATTTGGTCTAATTGACCTATTGACAAACACAAGATGTGCCAATCTCAAAATTCCCCAAAATTGACACAAAATACCATATTACTTTCTCCATAGGCCTCCTATGAACCTAATTTCACTTCTTATGGGTAGCCTTAGTACATGAGAGGGTTTCTAATGATTAAACTACATATTTAGAGTCTAATTAGAGAGACAAAATTGAATTGTACCTATTAGGAGATGGATTTCCAATGTAATTCTCCAATTGAGTGTCAAGAGCCTTCAACTTGTGCTCCTTTCTCCTCCTTGTAGATCCTTGCCTCCTCCTTGTTCCAATAGCCTCAAATGGTGAGTAGAGAGGAATTGAGAAGAAATTTGGGTATGGATTGGTGTAGGGATGAAGGAATTTGGAAGAGAAAAATTCTAGATCTAGAATTGTAATGAATGAATGAAGAGAGAGAGAGAGACTCTCTTCTCCCCCTTACTATGGCCGGCCTTGTTTGAATAAACAAAATAAGAGAAGAGGGTTTATACGAAACCTTTCTTTTTTTCTTACAAATAAGAAAAATAGTATAATTAATCCTATACGAGGATGTTAAGTACAATAAAATATTTCTGGGAAAGAATTGCTATAGGAGTCTGATCTGCGGTCGATCACTTTGTCCCTTGGACCACACGATGATGAAGAAGTGTTGTAGAAGAAGAAGAAGCTTAAAAGGTTGCAAGTGGGATTAAATTTTCGTTGCCAAAGTTGTCAATCAATACTATCTGTCTGTGCTCTCTGATCTTTTCTTGTGCTTCTGTCTCTGATCCTTGATCTTGATCCTTGATCCCTGTGACCAGGGGTCTCTATTTATAGAGATCAATCAAAATAACCGTCCAGTTGGCGTAGAAGCCAAACTGTGGAGAAAGTTGCATCTTTTACGTGGCGGTTATAATAACTGTTACCCACGTTCGAATGATCTTCTGAATCTGCGTATGACACATGTTCCATTATAAGGTAACGCGTATAACTGCTTCTCGAAGATCATGGTATACAAGCCACGTAGATAACTGTACCTTGGGTAAAGATGGTTGGCGTAAAGGCCAAATAACTGTCTTGTTGGCGTAAAAGACCAAACTGTGAAGAAGAAGGCTTCTTTTATGCTGCGGTTATGATAACTGCTACCCACGTTCCCATTGTCTTCTGAATATGAGTATAACACGTGTCCCTTTATGAGGTAACGCGTATAACTGCTTCTTGAAGATCATGGCATGCAAGCCACATAGGTAACTGTCCCTGCGTAAAGATGGTTGGCGTAAAAGCCAAATAATTGTCTTGTTGGCGTAAAAGCCAAGCTCTGCGTAAAACTTGATGATGCATGAATAATAGATAACCAGCGTAAAATAGATAATTATCTGTCACGACCGAGGTCTTGAGCGTATTCTGGGCTAAATAGCCTTATCACGTACCTTTGCAAATATAGCCGAGTTGGCATATTTTGGAGAGATAGCATACGGCGTACTCTTATAGTTGAAAATAGCCTGGTTGGCATAAAATGCAAGGATGGTGATGTGAGCGTATTAGCCACAGTTTTAGCTTTCCCTGTCATTTAAAAATAGAATAAAATCTCATGCATTAAATGCAGAGATATGCCTCGAGCTCTGTACGAGAAATAACTTTTGACGTGGCATCTGATTTCGTCTCATCTTGAGCGTAAAAGCTCATTTCTTTGAATGCGTAAAAATGACTTGTATCAAGAATATGTTACTAAACGACAGCCTGGGTCTCTGTGCAAAATCATCATCACAACCGTCCTCTCGATCGTCGTGCAGTACTTTTGTCAGGAGTCAGGTTCACTATTTTGTCTAACAAATTCTTTCGAGGAATACGAAGAGTTTCTCGTACAACTTTACGCTACATTAAAAACAAACGTATCTTAAACTTTATGCAGGGAGGTATAATAACCTTTTTACGCCAAAACAGCCTTGAAGCGCTGCTTTACACGAGCAGCTCTGAAGCCCTGTTTCACGCCACACAGCCCTGAAGCTTTATTTTACACATATAGCTCTGAAGTCATATTTTACGCACACAGCCTTGAAGCTCTATTTTATACAAACTTTATGTATGTTGGGGGTTTTGACTGTATAATACGCGTACAATTCCCCAGCGTATTTTATGCTTCTACAAGACCCCTTCAAAGTTTTTAAATTTCTCGTAATTTGAAATACTTTGAATGAAGCATGAAATGGTCAAATTTGACTCGTTCTGCGAGGCTGATTTTTTTACGATATTTAAGAAGTTATTGGGATTTTGTATGTTCTCTTCTGCCTATATAAGGGCAAGCAAGTGAACTTATTTTTTTATACCCCCTTCACCACAAAGATGGCTGCTGAGATTCATTGGGATGAACTGAGAAAGAAGAAGATTATGCTCTTCCAACATGTAAGGAGTCGTAAAAAGAGACGTCTTCGAGCAAATATTCTCTGCAACGATGGACTATGGAAGGATATCATAGCTTCCTTTGCTCGAGATAATCAGCAATTTTATATGGCGATTCGTCAAGGAGAGAGGAAGGGTCTCATTGGACCACACAGCTTGCTAGTTGTATTTTCTTCTATTATAAAGCTGGACCCAGGTGGACAGCTTGGCCGTATCTTCCAGTATTGTGTTGGGTCTGAATCCCTAACACAATTCTAAGCATAGCCGCCGATGACGTATGGGGGGTGGGCTTGAATAATTTAAACAGGCCCAGTTCTGTATCCTCCCGCCATTCACCATTTTCTTGGCCTCTCGACCGAAGAAGTGCTATATAAGAAGCAATAAAGATCTCCATCAGACGAGAGCCTAGCGTAATAGATTCCCATCATATGTAATCATGACCTTGAATATTAATGAAAGATCCATTATAAAATGGATTTCCATCATATGTAATCATGATTAATAAACTTGTCTTCTTTTATGCACTATTGATTTGCCATATTGCTGTGAGGGAGTCTGATAATACTCAGCTTCAACATGCTCGAGTAATTCTTACGCAGACTCTGATAAATATGCATCCGATCACGTCCCAACTTTTACACATAAAGGAAGATGCGTAAAAAGCTCTTTAGCATTAAGTTGTCTTGAAAATCCAATTGTCATGCTATTTTTGGACGAGGAGTCACATAGAATTCTGAACTGTTCTTTCTATTTCGAAGAATATCTGTTCAGAACATCATCTTCAAAAGAATGGCTTCTCGAAAGATTCTCGAGACAGGGCAAAAAATGTCTGCCGAACAGGCCATCCCTGAAAATTTTTGGCCAAACTTCGAATGAACTATCAATGGCCAAGGAAGAAAAGTCATCTCCAGTGAAGACAGACATTTTTAGGGAACTCCTTGGCCCTTTATCTGATGAAGTCCTCTCGAATAAAAAAAAAGAGAAGACGCTGATAAGAAGAGCATTTCCTGCATAAACTCTTGTAACCGGCTTCTTTAAGCGTAAAACCCAGATTATGAATATATACGCGTATTCTGCTAGCTGATCTGTCCCGTATAATTTAAGATGCATATAAAATCATAGATCCGTAGCATAGATTCGCAGCTTCTGAGCTTAAAATCGTAGATCTGTAGCTTCGGAGCATAAAACTTCTGAGCGTAAAATCGTAGATCTGTAGCTTCTGAGCGTAAAATCATAGATCTGTAGCTTCTGAGCGTAAAAGCTTCTGAGCGTAAAATCATAGATCTGTAGCTTCTGAGCGTAAAATCGTAGATCTGTAGCTTCTGAGCATAAAAGCTTCTGAGCATAAAATCATAGATCTGTAGCTTCTGAGCGTAAAATCGTAGATCTGTAGCTTCTGAGCGTAAAAGCTTCTGAGCATAAAATCGTAGATCCTTGCTCTGCGCGTAAAAGAATCTGAGCATAAAATCAGGGATCCGTTACGCAGCATGACTATCTGTCTTCCTTTTCAAATGATCGGCTGACGTGGTCCCAAATCATAACCAACTATTAAAAATCGGATTTGGTTAAGGATTCGGAGATTCACTTGAACTCTATAAATAGGCCTAGGTCATGAGAGAGAGAAACCCTTCATCTTTCTCTGCAAAACCCTTCGTCTCTTTCTGAAAACTCCTCAAATTCGCTATAGCACCAAAACAGACCTTCGTCGCTAAGGAAAAGAAAGCTGGTTCATTATCTCGCTCCACTGCTCAAGCACGAACGACTCCTACTAGGCCAAGCGAGCCTCATTCTGAACGAAGTACTCCGCCGTTTAGCTGTGCACCGGGCATCACAGGTAAAGACTTCGAGAGGAATAAAACCCTTCGCACATGTTGTACATGTATGTGCAAATACGCCCACATTCTTAATGTGTCAGCGTAAAACTCTATATTTTTGCAGTCTGCGTAAAAACTCAGACTGTTAAATTTTGGCATATACTGCAAACCTTGCGTTTTATGCACTGGATGTAAATTACAGCGTAAAACTCAAATTTTTGCAGTCTGGCGTAAAAACTCAGACTGTTAGGTTTTGGTGTATTGGAGGGCCAAGTGAATATAGCTCAGCAGAACTTGACACATGTGGGTGTCATCTACGCAAGTTTTGTTGATACTCTGTCCAAACTATCTCTCTTGAGCAATGACAAAGCAAGGCTAGAACTGGCTCGCACTAACATTTTGAACTCCAGGAATGAGAGGATGGCTGCTTTGGCGCAACAGATCCGCGATTTAACTGCTCCTCCCTAATGATGTACTTTTTCGCTCCTTTTGTAATTTGCTATTCCCAGAGATAATAAAGATATATTTTCTGACTTTGTGGACCCATCACTTTAGAATATAAATGATAGGCTAAGGTAAAAGTGATATCAGAGGTAATATGGATATGATATACTTTCGGTAAGGTTTAGCAGAATATATCTATTCAGAGGTAATATGAACATGATAGAATATGATTCAACTAAATTTGTATACAAAACACTATCAGAGGTAATATGGACGTGATAGGTTTTGAAGTTTCAAATTAGTTAAACATATCTATTCAGATGTCATAAGAATATAGTAGAATATAATTCGACTAGTCTGTGTATGTAGTATCATCAGAATGAGATCTTTATCATACCCTATTAAGCAAGGGAGATCAAGCATAGTACTTCTTCAGGAATTTGCCGTTGATAGGAGCCATTATCAAATCTTCATTAGGCTTGGCTAATCTGTAAGCGCCATTTAAAAATATTGTTTCAATCACATAAGGGCCCTCCTATTTAGACTGGAATTTGCCCTTACTTTTGTGCGTAATGATCATTGGTCTCTTTACAGCTAAAGCTAGCTCACCAACTTTGAACACTCTTTCCTTCACTTTTTGATTAAAATCTCTGGAGATGCGTGCCTGGTAGAACTCGATGCACTGTTGAGCTTGAAGGCATTTCTCGTCTAATCCTTCCAGCTCTTGAAGTCTTAAACGATTATTATTTTCCCGAGTCAGCTCATTAGCCACTGCTATTCTGAGTGATAGAATTTAAACTTTAATGGGGAGAACTGCTTCACACCCGTAAACCAATAAAAATGGGGTACAGCCTGTTGGTGTTCGTACCGTTATGCCATATGCCCACAGACATTCCCCCAATTTCTCGTTCCAATCTCTTTTATTTGAAGAGACAAACTTCTTCAAGAGTTTGATGATGGTTTTGTTGAAGGCTTTCGCCAAACCATTAGCAGCAGGATTATATGCCGTTGAGGCCATATTTTGTATCCGATTCTTATCACAAAATCGGTAAAATGCTTGACTGATGAATTGAGGCCCATTGCCATAAATTATCCTTCGGGGTATCCCAAAGCGATAAATTACATGATGCTTGATAAAGTTGATCATATTGGATGTCTTTACCTCAGAAAGAGGAATCGCCTCCACCCATTTGGAGAAATAATCAGTGATAGCCAATATAAACCAATGTCCTCTAGAAGATGAAGGATGAATAGGACCAATGATATCCATACCCCATGCTTCAAAGGGCCATGATGCAATAGTATGATATAAATATCCAGAAGGCTGATGTATAAAATCCGTATGAACCTGACAGGCTTTGCATTGTCTTGCATATTTCACGGCATCTGCAATCATAGTAGGCTAGTAGTAGCCCATCCTCCTGATACGATCCTGTAAGTTAGGACCGGGTTGGTGTGCTCCACATACTCCATCATGAGCTTCTTGGATAACCCGCCTTGCATAATCATCAGAGAGACATCGTAACAATAGTCCATCATATGTTCGAAGATATAGACTTTGTGAAGAAGCATCAAAATAGAAACGTAGCGATCGTCTTTTGATAGATGCTGCTTCTTTAGGATCCTCTGGTAAGATTTCGTATGTCACAAAGTCTATAAAGGGACTTCTCCAATCTCTTTTAGGAGGAACCGTGTTTATAGCATAGATGCGTTCTATGTGAAAATTATTTTTCACACAAAACAAATCTCTGTTAAGAAGGATCACCGAATTCTGCCTTCTTATAGGAATAGCTAGATCTGCAGCTAGACTGGCCAGAGCATCATCTTCCAAATTTTGAGATCGAGGAACATGCTCTAAGAAGAATCCTTTAAAAGACATTGCTATCTCGATCGTTGTTTGGTGATAAAGAATGAGGTCTGGATTGCGGACTTCATATATTCCTCTGACCTGATTGACGATCAGCTGAGAATCACCAAAAGCTTCCAAATATTCAACATCCAATTCTTTAGCCACTTGAAGCCCGATTAGTAGAGCATTATACTCTGCCACATTATTAGAGCAGGGATCACTAAGAGAATATGCTCGATAGATGACAAGTTTATCAGGAGTCACCAGAACAATTCTTACTCCTGAAACTACGTTTCCCTTGGGACCAGTCCTGGAAACATCATCAAAGAATAGCTGCCACGTATCACCTTCCATTGCCGAATTATATTCTGTAACTTCGTCGAAAATATTCTCATATAATTTGGAGGTTTCCGGGATTGGATGGGCAGCTAAGAAATCAGCCAAAGCTTGGCCTTTCATGGACTTCTGAGGGACGTACACCATATCATACGGTGTCAATAGCATTGCCCAAGTCACGAGTCAGGAATTAAGAATACTTGGTTTATTCATCAATACACGAAGCGGGTTGATTCTGGAGATAACATGAATAGTTTGGCCTGTTACGTAATATCGCATCTTTTGAATGGCAAACATTAGGGCAAAGCATTCTTTTTCCACTAGGTTATACCTGTGTTCAGCTCCGACCATCATCCTACTTAGATAGTAGATAGCCTGTTCATGACCCTCATTATTCTTCTGTGCGAGAAGAGCCCCTAAAGAATGATCCATTGCTCGAACATACAGCAAAAATGGTCTTCCTATGACGGGAGGCACCAGAACTGGAGGATTAGTAAGATAGCGTTTGATGTCATTAAACGCTTGCTGACAGGCTTCGTCCCATATGAATGACATACATTTCTTCATTAGACGAGAAAAAGGTTGACATCTCCCAGAGAGGTTGGATATGAATCTCCTGATATAAGCTAGACGACCTTGAAATTTCCTAAGTTCTCTCAGATTACGGGGCGGTCACATTTCTAGGATAGCTTTTACTTTATCAAGGTCAACTTGAATGCCTTTAGCAGTAATGACAAATTCCAGAAATTTGCCACTGGATACACCAAGAAAGGACTTTGTAGGGTTTATTTTGAGTTGATGTTGGCGCATCAAATCAAATATTGTCTTCAAGTCTTGGATGTGATTATCCTTGAGGCGGCTTTTGACAGCAATATCGTCTACATAATATTCTACCGTTTTGTGCAAATACTCATGGAATATGTTACTCATAGCTCGTTGATATGTGGCCCCGACATTCTTCAATCCAAAAGGCATGACTATATAGCAATATACCCCCAATGGTGTACAAAAGACAGTATGCTTCTCATCTTCAGGATTCATCTTAATTTGATTATATCCTGAAAATCCGTCCATGAAAGATTTGCGCTCAAAATCGCATATATTATCGATCATGACGTCTGTAATGGGAAGAGGGAACTCATCTTTAGGGCATGCCATATTTAGATCTCAAAATTCGATGCAAACACAAACTTTTCTATTTTTCTTCATAATCGGGACAATATTAGCGACCCAATCAGGATGTTGTTCTTCCCGGATGAACCCACAGGCTATTAGTTTCCTGATTTCAGCTTCAATGGCATCCATCATATCCGGACGGAATCGACGTTGGTGTTGCTTTACAGGCTTTGAATTGGACAATATATTGAGTTTATGGGTAGCCACTTCTGGATCAAGACCTGGCATATCCTCATAATTCCAAGCAAAGACATCGATATATTCTTTTATCAGCTGGATCATTTCTTCTCTTTCTTCTTTGGAAAGATTGTCACTGATAAATATCGGCTTTGGTAAAAATTTATCCCCAACATTGACTTGGATAACCTTGTCTTCAGTGGGTGGTTCTATTTTTTCGAATCAGAGTTCCAATTGTGTATCCATTTTCTGTGCGCAGGATTCATTTTCAAATGGTTCAGATTTTTGTTCCTCTGTTTCGAGGGAATCCGTCAATACCATATTTACTGATAATGCCAGTTCAAATTTATCATCTGAATTGGAGGATGACAAATCATATTGAGAAGAGGAAATGGTCTCATCACTTGACTCAGAGTTGTTTGAAGTTGCAAGAGATGTGGTATACCCTAATCCAAAATGAGTTCGTTGACAGTAAGGATCACCATGCAACGGTATTCGTCTGCCTTTTCCATAGTTGAGGCCTGGCTCCAACTTCAAATCATAACCCATGTTTTGCATGATCTTCAAAGCCTATGGGCTATATCTGTGGACTTACATTTTTCCAACATCAGACTCGTGATAATATTCTTGTATAATCGGTCTATTCCGCATTCGACCAGTCTATTGGATGATGATCATTGCGAGTAGGTGGAACAATAAAGATAGAATCTTCATGCGGCCCATATGTCATGACGAAATTAGATGTTGATGCTACTTCCCACACATATGGATGATAGAAGTCTATAGCTTCCAAGAATTTGTGTGCTATGGATTCTATATCGTTATGAGGAGAAGATTCTTGATTAGGAAATTGAGCGTCAGTATACTGGAAAAGAGAATCTTTATTATCATTAGAAACTACGTTCCCAGTTATATCTACATCAGCCGACTGCTTATTGCGCCTAAGGTCAATGACTAAAGGTGGAGGTTTCTTGTTCAGATTAATCACTAGAGGATCATTTCCTTCTCCTGATTTTGTTTTGCCCAAGTGAATAGTCATAGGTTCCATGACTTTCGGACGGGTAGTCCGCCCTTTCACCTGGATTGACAAAGGTTGCTTAGCAGATTGTTCTCCTGGCTCCTGGTGGGATTCCTCCTCCATCTTGCCTGATACCTCCTTCATGTAGTCTTGGGTGTACAACATGGCATCAGAATAGTAAGATTCAACCCCTTTGAACGGATTGAGATCAGCAAACTCTATTTTTACTGTTCCTTGGGCGTCTACATATTTGAAGCATTGATGTAGAGTTGAAGGAACAATATTGTGATCGTGGATCCATGGTTTGCCCAACAGAATGTTGTAAGACACCTCTGAATCAATGATATAGCATGTAGCCACTGATCTAAGGTCACCAATCTGGATTCTCAGACGAATCTTCCCCAACGGTCTGCTTTTCCTGGCATTGAAGCCCACGATCGTAGTGGTAGTGTAAGCCAGTTCACTGGTAGGAATTCTCAATAGTTTTAGCAGACTATGAGGGATAATGTTGATCGACGATCCCAGATCTATGTGAATCCGGTCTACCTCAATGGAGCCGACGTATCCTGTATAATAAAGAGGTCTATCGTGTTTGTTATATTTCAACAACATGTCCTCTTGAGTGAAAGTGATTTTAGGGACCACTTCCATTACACTGTGGCATTGAGGACATGCCACAGGCTCTTTATCAGGGGACTTGAGCTGAGTCAAGCATACATCTGCTTGCATTAATACTTCACTCAAGGCTTGACGAGTGTCTTTGGATAGCCGAAGTAGCTCAAAAATGGACAATCTGGCTGGAGTATTAGCCAACTGAGCTAAGATGTCAAAGTTATATGGTTTCTCTAAACCTTTGTTTTGAATATTCTTCAAAGGTTTATCGAAACGAACTTCTTTTTGCTTGCATTTGTCCACCGAAGTTGGTTTAGAAGGACCTGCCTCTGGTATAATAGGTTCAGGCTCTGGAGGTTTGGCAGCTGAAGTGTCTGCCGTCGCTTCTTCCTGATTCCCTCCATATTCTTTGAGGTAGGCTTTTCCTGACCGAGTTTCGGTTGCCAAAGCCTCTTCTTTCGATGTCGGGGATATTCCAACCATATGGCATGGTTTACATATTGGGTTCTTCTTAGACTTAGCTTTAGCAGCTTTAGTCTCTTCCTTAATTTCTGATACTAGATCAGGGTGAACCCACATGATCTCCCCACGCTTGGTAGTTAGGGGCACTAAATCATGATTTTGACCCCTGGTATGAGGGAGATTAACAATGTTCATCATTGCCCGTGGAATAGGTACCACACCATTCGGGACTTCTTGAGGGAGAAGATTGCCAAATTGGAGTGAGATCATATTTGCAGTGACCGTCTTCTCGTTATTACGCAGAGTGATGGCCTTGGCGTCGATCAACTCCTGGATTTTCCTTTTCAGTATATAGCATGCCTTTGTGGGATGATGTATGTATCTATGGAAAATGCAGTACTTAGGATTATTTGTACTACCGACTTTATTTGGATGCTTTATCTCGGGGAGAGTAAGCTTGCCACTTTTGACTAGACAATCGAATATGCTCGGAATATCGTCGTCGTCAAAAGAATATTCTTCTTTAGGCCTGGAAGTCCCAGGATTCGTCTGCGTAGTTACCGGAGTATTTTGTCTGGACGTATTGATTGCCAGAGCTTCCTTTCCTTTTGAACTATGAGTATGGTCATTATTGGAGGATGACCACTTCCCTCGAACAGAGGTAGAGATCATGATTCCGTTGTCACGAGCCTTCCGACTGTTATCTTCAGCGGCTACCGCCGATATGATAAATAAGGGCCAATCATGGAACTAATATGGTCCCGTGAATACTGAGATCAGTGGGAGAAGGTTCTTCCTACAAATGTCCACTAAGGCTGAATCTGGAACTCCAGGAGGCATCTGCAAAGTAGCGTGACAAAAACGTTCAATAAAAGTATGAATGTTTTTTTTTTCTTCTGCTTTACTTCGATGAGTGATGACATAGACATGTCCATTCCTCCTTCGTAGAATCGAGTGAAGAATGGAGTCTTAAAATCTTCAAAAGAAGTAATGCAGTTGTCCGATAGGCTACGATACCATTGGTAAGCTACTCCGGACAGGCAGCCTTTAAACACTCGAGTGAGAAGGGCGTCATTTTTCTGTAATAATACCGTCATCATGCTGAAGTAGTTCATATACTGGCTTGGCGACGTCTTTCCCTCAAACAAAACCATAGCCTGTGGTTTGTATTTTGGTGGGAAAGGGATATCATCCCAGACAGCTGGATATGGCTGGTTAATTCCTAACTTCTTGAGCTGATCCTTATGCTTCAAGGCATCAAATTGGGCTTTTAATTCCTGAACTGCCTGTATCGGATCTTCAGTTGGGAAAGGGACATCAGAGAGGTGAGAGATCGATTGTATTGTAACTCCAACAGGAGGTAATACATTCTCCGGGTTAAGAGATTGAGGAGCAGCTGGTTTTTTATTTTGAACAGGCTCCTAGCTTGCATTGGATGGTGGTATGTCTACCCCCACACGTAGTTGAGTCAGAGGAACAGGTGTTTGAGCTATTGCAGCTGTATGTTGAGTCACCATCATTTGGCGCATACTCTTCATCATGGTATGCATCTCTTTAAGCGATGCTTCCAATACAGCGATGCGTTGTTCAGTACCTCCTGATGGGGAAGCTTCTTCATGTTCGTCTCCAACAGCATAAACTCTCATTTCTCTGGAGGCCACTGAGGGATTAGTATAGATCTCTGTAGAGATTGAGTCTATACTTTCAGCATCAATTTCAGAAAACTGGCTACCCCCAGTGTCAGAATTAGAAGAATATGAAGCCGATTGTCGTAACCTCGAGCGGGTGTTTCAAAAAATACCTTCTTCAAAATTCTCAAGGAGTCTGTCAAATCTCCTTTGACTTGGAGTTTTAGAGGGATAACGTCTTGAACTTGACCTTCCTCTAGGAATATGCGAAGCCATGTTTACTGACGCAAATGTTGGTTCTTCTTCCTGTAAGGACAAAGAGTAGTTCGTCCGGTCGAAAACTGACTGTTTTGCCTTAGAACAGCAATAGTTAATTACAACTTTTTGACTATTACAACAATGTTCCCTAGGGGGTGTAATAGACATATTAGGGGATCCCCTGTCTTTGCATTTCTGGATCAAGAAATCATGCAAATCAGGGGGATTAACCGAAGAAGAAGAAGAAGACTTATTCTGCCTTTTTACATCAGTAGGAACATGGAGATTGGGAACCATAACCCTTTCTCTGCCATAAGAATACAATAGTTCACCCATGTGAGTAGCATATGATCCATCATCCGTCTGAGGAATATATTTTCCCGTGAAACGGGTCTTCTTTACGCGGACAGACTTATCCTGGCGTAATTTGAAGTTTTGCACAGGTTCGTATAAAACAGGGAAAGTCCTCAAATGGCCTCCAGCGTCACGCATAATCTGAAGAGTGGGAACTTTCTTCTCTTGTGGGCGTACAAGCCTAGAGGTTGGGAGATTTGCCACTTGTTTTTCCTTGATGTGATCAAAGGGTCCATCTGCCTCATCATAGACGGGAGAGATATTTTTACGCGCAGGGCGCGTTTAAAATTTCTGAATTGGCACTGAGGCCTTGCCAGAAATTTTGTCTGCCACGTCGTAGACGGGAGACGAAGTTTTACGCGCAGGGCGCATCTTAGACTTCTGGATTGGCACTGGGACATTGCCAGAAGTTTTGTCTGCCACGTCACAGACGAGAGACGAAGTTTTACGAGCAGAGCACGTCTGAGACTTCTGGATTGGCACTGAGGCATTGCCATAAGTCTTGTCTGCCACGTCACAGACGGGAGACAAATTTTTACGCCCAGGGCATATCTGAGGCTTCTGGATTGGCACTGAGGTATTGCCAGAAGTCTTGTATGCCACGTCACAAACATGAGACAAATTTTTACGCACATGGCGTGTAGGCTGTGTTGTCACAACCTTGTTGATCAGAGAAGGAGAGCTTACAGGAAGGGTAGAGGACGTCTTAGGCATCCACACTTTACGCAGCTTCCTATTGTTCTAGACAGAGGAGGAATGAGAGCTACCCCCTGCACGAAGCATGTCTTCATAAGCAGATTGGTCGAACTGGACGACCAAAGTCTTCTTCGTCGATCCGATGGATACAGCATCGTGTTGAGCAATTGCTTTCTCGTCAGATGAGAAAGTCGTCCCCAGCAGAGTCGCCATCTTGTGTTTGAATAAACAAAATAAGAGAAGAGGGTTTATACGAAACCTTTCTTTTTTGCTTACAAACAAGAAAAAGAGTACAATTAATCCTATACGAGGATGTTAAGTACAATAAAATGATTCTGGGGAAGAATTGCTATAGGAGTCTGATCTGCGGTCGATCACTTTGTCCCTTGGACCACACGATAATGAAGAAGTGCTGTAGAAGAAGAAGAAGCTTCAAAGGTTGCAAATGTGATTGAATTTTCGTTGCCAAAGTTGTCAATCAACACTCTCTGTCTGTGCTCTCTGATCTCTCCTTGTGCTTCTGTCTCTGATCCTTGATCTTGATCCGTGTTTTTTGATCCCTGTGACCAGGGGTCTCTATTTATAGAGATCAGTCAAAATAACTGTCCAGTTGGCGTAGAAGCCAAACTGTGAAGAAAGTTGCATCTTTTACACGACGGTTATAATAACTGCTACCCACGTTCGAATGATCTTCTGAATCTGCATATGACACATGTTCCATTATAAGGTAACACGTATAACTGCTTCTCAAAGATCATGACATGCAAGCCACGTAGGTAACTGCACCTTGCGTAAAGATGGTTGGCGTAAAGGCCAAATAACTGTCTTGTTGACGTAAAAGACCAAACTGTGAAGAAGAAGGCTTCTTTTACGCTGCGGTTATGATAATTGCTACCCAAGTTCCCATTGTCTTCTGAATATGCGTATGACACGTGTCCCTTTATGAGGTAACGCATATAACTGCTTCTCGAAGATTATGGCATGCAAGCCACGTAGGTAACTGTCCCTGCGTAAAGATGGTTGGCGTAAAATCCAAATAATTGTCTTGTTGGCGTAAAAGCCAAGCTCGGCGTAAAACTTGATGATGCATGAATAATAGATAACCAGCGTAAAATAGCCAATTATCCGTCGCGACTGAGGTCTTGAGCATATTCTGGGCTAAATAGCCTTATCATGTACCTTTGCAAATATAGCCAAGTTAGCGTATTTCGGGGAGATAGCATACGACATACTCCTATAGTTGAAAATAACCTGGTTGGCGTAAAATGCAAGGATGGTGATGTGAGCATATTAGCCACAGTTTTAGCTTTCCCAATCATTTAAAAATAGAACAAAATCTCGTGTATTAAATGCAGAGATCTGCCCCCATCTCGTGCATTAAATGCAGAGATATGCCTCGAGTTCTGTACGAGAAACAGCTTTTGATGTGGCGTCTAATTTCGTCTCATCTTGAGCGTAAAAGCTCATTTCTTTGAATGCGTAAAAATGACTTGTATCAAGAATATGTCACTAAACGACAGCCTAGGTCTCTGTGCAAAATCATCATCACAGCCATTATCTCGATCGTCGTGCAGTACTTTTGTCAAGAGTCAGGTTCACTATTTTGTCTGACAAATTCATCCGAGGAATACGAAGAGTTTCTCGTACAACTTTACGCTGCATTAAAAATAAACGTATCTTAAACTTTACGCAGGGAGGTATTGTAGAAGCATGAAAAATATGCCGGATGACTATACGCAAATTATTGGTGCGGGGCAGCGTGTAAGAGATGACCTCAGAGCCATCAAGCATGCAAGTCAAGAGCTTTTCAGGACCATCCGCGTAAGTGCAGTATGTCCATGCCGCCTCAAGCGTAAAGCAGAGGGCTTCGTCGCCTCTATGGCATAAAAAAAAAACTATATCCGCTTTCAAAGCGTACGAGGAACGCTTCGTGTTCTCCGAGATGAACCTGTCAGACCCTGCAAATGAACCTGACGTCTGGACTTCTGACAAAGGGATACGGCTTGGCTACCCAGACGACGGCTATAATGATGGCACGGTGCTGCAACCCAGGCTGTCAGTTACCGCCATCTCCCTTGCGTAAACTGCTTTTACGTGTACAAGGGGATACGCTGCCTTGTTTTACACAGGCAGACATGAGCTGTTTACGCTCCGCAGTGGACAAACCGCCTGCCACGTCAAAAGTTGCACTTTGTGTAGGGCTCGAGGCACGTCTCTGCGACTGGTGCACAGAGCGGTGGCAGTTTACCGAGGCACGTCTCTACGTCTAATACACAGAGCGGTGACAGTTTCTCGAGGCACGTCTCTGAGACTGGTGCATAGAAGAGCTGCAGACCTTCAAAAACACGCCTCTGTATTTAATGTGCAGGATGATGGCGGATCTCTGCATTTAATGCAAGAGATTTGATTATATCTTCAAAAGCTGTAATTCCAGCTAAAGACATCCACGTCAGCACTCAGCCCATTACGCAGCGGCTTCTACGCCTATCCGATTTCTATGCCTCCTCAGCTTCTATGCTCTCTCGGCTTCTACGCCTCCTCAGCTTCTATGCTCTCTCGGCTTCTATGCCTCCACTTTGTGCAGGGCTCGAGGCACGTCTCTGCGACTGGTGCACAGAGCGGTGGCAGTTTACCGAGGCACGTCTCTACGTCTAATACACAGAGCTGTGGCAGTTTCTCGAGGCACGTCTCTACGACCGGTGCACAAAAGAGCTGCAGACCTTCAAAAACACGCCTCTGCATTTAATGCGCAGGATGATGGCGGATCTCTGCATTTAATGCAAGAGATTTAATTATATCTTCAAAAGCCGTAATTCCAGCTAAAGACATCCACGTCAGCACTCAGCCCATTACGCAGCGGCTTCTACGCCTATCCGGTTTCTATGCCTCCTCAGCTTCTATGCTCTCTCGGCTTCTACGCCTCCTCAGCTTCTATGCTCTCTCGGCTTCTACGCCTCCTCAGCTTCTATGCTCACTCGGCTTCTATGCCATCAGGCTTCTACGCCTACCTGGCTTCTATGCCCACTTGGCTTCTATGCCATAGTGACAGACATTGGCTTTTACGCCCACCTCTTCTACAGGAGGGATACCTACTTGCGTGGCTTTTATGCCGTGATCTTCATAGCAGTAATATGCATTGTGTCCCTTAGTTGGACCCGCGTTACACGCTCATTCAAAAGATCATCCATATGCAGGCATTGGTTACTTTAACCGTCGTGTAGAAGGGTGCTGTGTTGTCCACTCCTCGGTTTTTACACCAACTGAGTGGTCACTGTCACTAAAACTCTATAAATAGAGACCTCTATCAACAGAGGAACAGGTCGAAAAATTGAAGATCGAACAAGGAGAGAAGAGATCAAGAGAGAGAGAGGAATCCGGAGCTCAGGCAAAGAGTAGGGATCGACGACTTTGGCATCGTGCATCCACCCTCTTTTGCAACCTTCGAAGCTGCTTCCTGTCTTCTACGGCACTTCATCATCATCGTGTGGTCCAAGGGCTAAAGTGATCGACTGCAGATCAGACACCTATAGCAATTTTTACCCAGATTAAATAAATTGTACTCCCACATCCTCGTATAGGATTATATTATACAAGTTTGTTTGTAAACAAAAGAACACGGGTTTCTTATAAACCCCGTCTTGAATACATCTTTCATTCTTTCGTTTTCTACCACAAACAAGAAGGCGACTCTGTTGGGGACGTATTTCTCTTCTGATGAGGAAGTAATTGCTCAACACGATGCAGTATCTATAGGAACCGTGAAGAAGACACTGGTCGTCCAATTTGACCAGTCTGCCTACGAAGACATACTTCGAACCGGGGGTAGCTCTCACCCTCTCTCCGTCCAAGACAACAGAAAGCTGCGCAAGGTCTGGATGCCCAAGACATCCTCTACCCTTCCTGTGGACTCTCCGATCTCTCCGATCTCTCCGACCAATGAGGTTGTAGCATTGCTCCCTCCGTGCCCCGCACGTAAAATTCAGTCTCCCGCTACGCGCGGTACAGACGAAACTTCGGGCAAAGCCTCAGCGCTAACCCAGAAGTATCCACTGCGCTCTACACGTAGAAACCAGTCTCCCGCTATGCGCGGTACAGACGAAACTTCGGGCAAAGCCTCAGCGCTAACCCGGAAGTATCCACTGCGCTCTACGCGTAGAAACCAGTCTCCCGCTATGCGCGGTACAGACAAAACTTCAGATGATGCCTCACCGCCAAGTCGGAAGTACAAATCACGCTCCGCGCGCAAGACATCTGACCTCTACGGGGAACCAGATGAGCGCTGTGATCTCCGCAAGGGAAAGCAAGGGGCAGAATACTCAACTTCTCGGCCTCTACACCAGCGAGGGAATGATCTGCATGCCCTCCGGATTACGCGAGAAGCCGTTGGCCGACTGAGGACCTCTTCAGCTTTACGCCAGTCTGAGAAAATCTCCAAATTACGCCAGGCGAAGTCCCTCGGCGTAAAACAAGCTCAAGTTGCGGAAAGACACCCTTCCCAGGGGTTATCCGCCACCCAGATGGCCAACCTGTTGTACACAGGTGGCACAGCGAGAACCATGGTGCCCAACCTCCGCATGCCCACTGATGGGAACAGAAGGAACAAGCCGTCGTCTTCTTCTTCTACAACTCCTCCTGACCTGCATACGCATCTGATCCAGAGACGCAAAGGCAGGAGTCGTAAGCAGACTTCAGATCCCCTAACCATCAAATGGGGAGAGATCATGTGGGAAGATGCGTCAACATCTAATGTCATCATGATATATGAACCATGTGAAAATGAGACCTTTATTGTCCCCCCAACTCGTGACGACCAGCATCCAATAGTCTTCAGTCGCGGGCAGAGCGGTCCGGTTGTACAAGAAGATTTTCGCGAGTCTGAGGGTGGGAAGATGCAAATCCACAGGTATAGCCCCCAAGCTTTGAAGATTATACAGAACATGGGTTACGATTTAAAATCGAAACGGGGCCTCAACTATGGAAGAGGCAGACGAACACCGTTGCATAGTAATCCTTACTATCAGCAAACTCATTTCGGGTTGGGGTACACTGCATCCCCTGCATACTCCAAACCTCCAGAGGCAGGTCCTTCCAAACCAACTTCTAGGAACAAATACAACAACAAGACTGGGGGTAGCCTACCTCAACAAAATAAGGTAATAGCCAGAGCAGGGGGTAGAACCCTCTCAAAGTCCAGATACGATACAGCGAGGGCGGTCTACCCGGAAGATCAAAAGACTCAGGCATCAGGATCTCGAAAACCGAAAGGGGCTTTTTCCTTCAAGGAAGACGACATCATTGAAATCTTCAACATGTTGATGAAAGAAAACAAGCTCCAGGTTCCCAACATCAGATACCCCGAGAGGGCCGGCGAAGTCAATGATCCAGATTATTGCCTCTTCCATCGGTACATTCATCACCCTACGAGGGCCTGCTACTTGTTAAAAAGAAGAATTCAGGAGTTGATCGATGCCAAGGTCATCACTTTACATCTATAAACAAGGTACAGGATGATGAACCCCTGAAAGTTTCCCCAATGTTTCCTACAGGTCTATCCCCACTCGAGAAAATCACTCTATAGTAAAAATTCCCCGGAAAAAGTTTGTCATTACCTTTGAATAAACTTTCGGCTATCGATTACCATCAGTTGTCATCTACACTTAACATTCGTACTTAGCCCTAAGTACACCAGTAGTGTTAAGTCCACAAAAAACTGCCATGTCCATCTTACCTCTGAGCGGATATATCCTCTCCCCGTGACGAGGTAGAACCCATAGCACAAAAATTCTTGGCAGCTATGGATTCCTATTATCCGTACATATGGGAGGCAGCATCATCATCCAACGTCATCACGACATATGGACCGCATGAGGACTCTATCTTCCTTGTTCCACCTACCTGCAGCAGTCAGCGTACAATAGTCTTCGGCCGCGTGCGAAATCAACCGACTGTTCAGGAAGATTCTCTCGATGACTATACTGGGAAAATGCAAGTTCACCGATACAGCCCACAGGCGTTGAGGATCATGCAAAACATGGGCTACGACATAAGGCGGAAGCCAGGCCTCAACTACGAGAAAGGCAGACGAACGCCGCTGTTCAGCAACCCCCACTATCAACAAACCCGTTTCGGGTTAGGGTATGCCACCTCCTCCAAATCAAGCGAGGATATATTTTCCTCTTCTCAGAGCGGCTCATCGCCCTCTGACTCACCTGATGCTCTAGAACAAACATTATCAGTAAATATGGTAGTGACAGATCCCTTCGAAGTAGACGAACCAGAACCTGAACCGTTTGAGAATGACTCTTGGGCTCAACAAATGGATACGTAGTGGGAATTCCGTTTCGAGCAAAAAGAACCTCCCACCAAAGACGAAGTTATCCAGATTGATGTTGGGGATGAACTCTCACCAAGGCCGATATTTATCAGTAACAATCTTTCCCCAGCTGAAAGGGAAGAAGTTATCCAACTGATAAAAGAATACATCGACGTCTTTGCGTGGAATTATGAGGATATGCCAGGGCTTGATCCAAAGGTGGCTACCCATAAACTCAACATATCGCCCGATTCAAAGCCTGTAAAACAGCACCAACGTCGATTCCGCCCGGATATGATGGACGCCATCGAAGCTGAAGTCAAGAAGTTGATAGCCTGCGGTTTCATCCGGGAAGAACAACATCCCGACTGGGTCGCCAACGTTGTCCCAGTTATGAAGAAAAATAGGAAAATACGCATCTGCATCGATTACCGAGATCTGAATGCAGCCTGCCCCAAGGATGAGTTCCCTCTTCCCATCACAGACATCATGATCGACAACACCTGCGGTTTTGAACGCATGTCTTTCATGGACAGGTTCTCAGGATAAAATCAGATCAAGATGCATCCTGAAGACGAGAAGCATACTGCCTTCCGAACACCGTTGGGGGTATATTGCTATACGGTCATGCCCTTCGGGTTGAAGAACGCCAGAGCTACTTACCAACGGGCTATGAGTAACATATTCCATGAGCATTTACGCAAAACAGTGGAATGTTACGTAGACGATATAGCTATCAAAAGCCGCCTCAAAGATGATCACATTCAAGACTTGAGGACAGTATTCGAGTTAATGCGCCAATATCAACTCAAGATGAATCCTACGAAGTCCTTTCTGGGTGTGTCTAGCGGCAAATTCCTGGGATTTGTCATTACCGCCAAAGGAATCCAAGTGGACCCTGATAAAGTCCAGGCCATCGTAGAAATGCGACCGCCCCGCAATCTGAGGGAACTCAGGGGATTTCAAGGTCGTCTGGCTTACATCCGGAGATTCATATCCAACCTCTCTGGGAGATGTCAGCCTTTTTCTCGCCTCATGAAGAAAGGTGTATCCTTTGTATGGGACGAAGCCTGTCAGCAAGCGTTTAACGATATCAAATTCTACCCCACTCGCCCGCCAGTTCTGGTGCCTCCCGTCATAGGAAGACCATTCTTCCTATACGTTAGAGCAATGGACCATTCTCTGGGAGCTCTTCTTGCGCAGAAGAACGATGTAGGGCATGAACAGGCTATCTACTATCTAAGTAGAATGATGATCGGAGCCGAACACCGGTACAACCCAGTGGAGAAAGAATGCTTGGCTCTGATGTTCGCTATCCAGAAGACGCGGCACTATGTCACCGGCCAGACTATCCATATCATCTCCAGGATCAACCCTCTTCGAGTACTGATGAGCAAGCCAAGTGCTCTTAACTCCCGACTTACGACTTGGGCGATGCTGTTAACACCATATGATATGGTGTACGTCCCTCAGAAGTCCATCAAAGGCCAAGCATTGGCCGACTTCCTAGCTGCTCATCCGATCCCGGAGACCTCCAAGTTATACGAGGACATCCCTGACGAAGTTGCAGAATATAATTTCGCAATGGAAAGTGATGCATGGCAACTATTCTTCGATGGTGCCTCCAGAACTGGTCCTAGGGGAAATGTGGTTTCAGGAGTAGGGATCGTCCTGGTTACTCCCGACAAACTCGTCATCTACCGAGCATACTCTCTTAGCGAGCCCTGCTCCAACAACGTCGCAGAGTATAACGCTCTACTAATCGGGCTCCAAGTCGCTAAAGAGCTGGGGGTCGAATCTCTGGAAGCTTTCGGTGATTCTCTGTTTATCGTCAATCAAGTCAGCAGAATATACGAAGTCCGGAATCTAGACCTCATCCCCTATCACCAAGCAGCGGTCGAGATAGCCATGACATTCAAGGGGTTCTTCCTGGAGCATGTACCTCGATCTCAGAATTTGGAAGCTGACGCCCTAGCCAGTCTAGCTGTGGATTTAGCTACTCCTATAAGAAGGCAGGATTCGGTAATCCTTCTTAACAGAGACTTGTTCTGTGTAAAGAACAACTCTCACATAGAACGCAGCTACGATGTGCACGCCGATCCTCCCAGGAGAGATTGGAAGAGTCCCTTTATAGATTTTATGGCATACGGAATCTTGCCGGAGGACCCTAAAGAAGCAGTATCCGTCAAGAGACGATCTTTACGCTTCTACTTCGATGCATCTTCACAATTCCTATATCGCCGGACCTACGACGGACTGCTATTGAGATGTCTTTCTAACGACGAAGCACAGCAGATTATCCATGAAGCTCACGACGGCGTATGCGGGGCGCATCAACCCGGTCCTAAGCTACAGGATCGCATCAGGAGAATGGGCTACTACTGGCCCACCATGATCACAGACGCAATCAAATATGCAAGACAATGCAGAGCCTGTCAGGTTCATGCAGACTTCATACATCAACCGTCTGAATATCTACATCCTACGGTTGCATCCTGGCCTTTCGAAGCATGGGGTATGGATGTCATCGGTCCTATCCACCCGTCTTCTTCCAGAGGTCACCAGTTCATAATGGCCATCACAGATTACTTCTCCAAATGGGCAGAGGCGATCCCTCTTGCTGAGGTAAAGGCGTCTAATATGATCAGCTTCATCAAGCATCACGTCATTTATCGCTTCGGGGTACCCCGGAGTATAATTCACGACAATGGGCCTCAGTTCATTAGCCAAGTGTTTCATCAATTTTGCGATAAAAATTGGATACATAATATTGCCTCTACGGCGTATTATCCAGCTGCTAATGGTTTGGCGGAAGCTTTCAACAAAACCATTATCAAACTCTTGAAAAAGTTCGTCTCTTCAAACAAAAGAGATTGGAATGAGAAGCTAGGCGAATGTCTCTGGGCATACCGCACAACGATACGAACACCGACAGGTTGTACCCCATTCTCACTGGTCTACGGGAGCGAAGCAGTTCTCTCCATTGAAATCCAGATCCCGTCACTCAGGATAGCCGTGGCTAATGAGCTGACTCAAGAAAAGAATGACCTTTTAAGGCTTCAGGAGCTAGAAGGATTAGACGAGAAACGCCTCCAAGCTCAACAGCGCATCGTGCTGTACCAAGCACGCATTTCCAGAGCTTTTAACCATAAAGTAAAGGAAAAAGTGTTCAAAGTCGGCGAGCTAGTTTTATCCCTGAGAAGGCCGATGATTCTTATTCACAGTAGTAAAGGCAAATTCCAGCCCAAATGGGAAGGCCCTTATGTGATCGAGACAACGTTCTCGAACGGCACTTACATGTTAGCCCAGCCTAATGGAGACCTGTTAATGGTTCCCATCAACGGCAAATTCCTGAAAAGGTACTATGCTTAATCTCCTCTGCTCAGGTGGAATATAGCGAAAACCTAAATTCTGACAAAACTACTTCCAAAACAAAACTAGTTGGGTCGTATTCTATCATGTCCATATAACCTCTGAATAGATACGTTTGACTAATTTGGAAATGCAATACCTATCACGTCCATATTACCTCTGATAGTGTCTTGCCTACAAACCTTAGTCAAAGCATATTCTATCATGTCCGTATGACCTATGAATAGATATGTCCTGCTAAAGTTTACCGAGAATCTATCACGTCCATATTACCTCTGATAGTGTCTTGCCTACAAACCTTAGTCAAAGCATATTCTATCATGTCCGTATGACCTATGAATAGATATATCCTGCTAAAGTTTACTGAGAGTTTATCACGTCCATACTACCTCTGATATCACTCTCACCAAAACCTGTCATTTATATTCCGAAATGATGGGTCTACAAAGTCAGAAAAGAGTTACTTTATTTATTCCCAAGAAAGAGCAGAATTACACTGGAAAGCAAGAAGAAGGAAGGGTATATCATTGTGGGGGAGCGGTCAGATCGTGAATCTGCTGCACCAGTGCAGCTATCCTCTCATTCCTGGAAAACAAGGCATCAGCGCGGGCCCGCTCCAGCCGCGCCTCGTTGTCACCCATAAGGAACAGTTCGGCCCTCGCCCGACGAACACCCGCACGGGCAGCTTCTGCACGATCCAGATCCCGTCGCGCTGCGCTCAGTCGACCAGTTGCTACATCTAGACCTGCCAACGACTGAGAAACCCATTCATCTGCCTGAGCGAGTTTTTCTCTCAACTTGCGGGCCCTCGTTACATTCCCTTCATGCTCGGATTGGCACTTCAGTTGAAGAGCGAGGGCCTCCTCCACGACGGTTTTTCTTTTATCCATCTCCAGCTGGCGTGTTTGAACGAGTTTATTTAGGCTTTCCATCTGTTTGGTAAGCCGTGCATTCATGGAGTCATATCTGGATTGGACCTCAGCTTTAATGCTGCCCCGAGTTAGCCGCAGATATTCGTTAATGGGTTGATCCAAACCATTAACCATCGCCTCCAGGGTATCAGCTACCCCAGTGCCGTCAAAATCCCGGATCGCCTCTATCGGAAACCGAGAGGACTTCTTCAGGCGCTCGAAGTCTAGATTCCCCTTCAACACCATTGATATCAGCGTTTTCAAGGTGGCATAGAAGATACTGGTATATTGCTCCGTCAGCGCAGCTAGATCCGATTGGACGCCAGGAGTAGCCGCAGCATTGGCGAGTCCCCCTCCAGGAATGATTGCAGACGAGGTGGTCACAACCGTCGCCTCAACAGGTGGTGCGACCAAAGGAGATGCGACAACAACAACCGAAGTAACCGGCACACTCAAAAGAGGTCTTGTCGCAATGACAGGCTCGTCCTCTTCTTGGGATATCGGAGTCTCTTCAACAGGCGAGCCGGCCCCCGAAGATATTTCCTCCTCAAAGTCAAACGCCTCCGTACCATCGCCAGGAGCCGGAGCAGAGCCAGAAGGCGCTTCAAAGCTGTACTCCCCGTGGACGCCGTCCCCTGAGAAGAGGACCAGAAAGTCGATATCAATATGATAGTAATCTTTCTAAAAAGGAGACATAAAGATGACATTTACCCTTGGCCAACGGTATATACGGTGCATCTGCAGCCGATGTAGCTAAACCACGCCTTAATGACGCAATATGAACTGTCATACCTGGAGAAGGGGGTGGTCCAACCGACATCGCCAGGAGCTCTACCAAGCCTGCACCAAGACGCAGTCGAGGTTCGTCAGCGGGAACCTCGCCAGGCATGCTCACGGACACGGCAGGGGTTTCATCCGTTGCTGGTCTAGGGAAAGATTCTCCCATCTGCCTCGGCCATGCAGGCGATCTCGTTCCACTACCTGGAGCAGTAGCAGCGACAGCAACCTCTAGCGAAGATTCTCCGCCACCGCCAGCCGAAACTGAGGGTCCCTCTCTAGAAGGCGAGGAACCTCCGATCAGGGAAACATCATCGACGGGCGAGACAGCAGGTTCCTCTCTAGAAGCCTCAATACCAGGAATCCGGAGAGAACGATTGACCATCTTCTTCCTCTTGCGAGGAGAAGCCTCCTTGGGAGCAGGAGTCCTTCGCTTCCCGGAGACTACCAAGGCCCCCGCAGGCGGAGGCACTTCACACCTCGGCACCGACACCAGAGGCTCATCCGGAGTAGCAAACTCCTCACCCTCGTCGGGAGAAATCGAAGGGACTTCGACTCTTCCCCCAGGCGTGGGCGACGGCACCCTAAAACTTCCACGCATGTCAAAATCATGATGGAAGGTGTTGACCGCCACATAGAACTGGGCATACGAGTGTAAGATGCGCAGCTCCGTAGAGGGTGTGACGACCGGTACGGTAAAGATTGCTCCAGTGCAACCCATGATAAAATATTGCCATCCCCTGGCTCCATTAATGAGTCCGCCCCTGGACCTGAAGCTGGTGACGGCGTTGCCCACGTACAACTGGTCGTACCCAAATTGCTTGGCAAACCGACTGGGCAGGTAGGGCTCGAAGAAGCAATGGTCTTTACTTCTGTACAACAGATGGGAGGGTCTGATGCAGACCAACCAATTGAAAGCCTCCGAAGAAAGATTGGTCTTCTCTCCACCTAAATCCTCCAGCCTAATCCCCGATTGATTGCGATGTACCGAGGGGACAATGCAGAGGAGCTTCCAGCCGTGACTGAGGCTCAGTGTCAACCGACAGTCTAAAACTGTGTTCACATTCTAGGGAGAGTCCTTGTAGTTCAGCAAGAAGCTACCCCCCGAGCTACTACCAGAGCCGGGAGACATCACCCGAGGGTTTTGGAGGATTAACCATCCCATCAAGTACAGGTATGGTAGTTCCACCCTGGGAAAGCTCTCACGCCGAGTTTCATCGGCAAGCAGCCCATCAGTCACGGCTCTCAGGCTAGCCTGTATACGGCACACCATAGCAGGGAGCAAGCCCGGTCTGGCCCCGAACACCAGACGCACTGCAGGTCACAGGATGTTCCGGTGAATACGGTCCGCAGATGCAGTACCGGGCACCACTACTCGACGCAGCCATATGGAGAGGAAGCCAGCCAGCCGGGCTTCTTTAGACAGAGGCCTGCGGCAACGCCTCAAGTAACTATAGGCCTTAGTGCCTTCGGGATACTTTCCTACCCCATCGTCAAGAATCTGGTCTGGAGCCTTGGCGTCGTCCATAAGAGCCTCGACGACCTGAGCACTGAGCACGCCCAAACAGTTCATGGGCTCATCCTTGCCCCCCGAGACTTTCTCCGGCTTGGCGGCCCTGGCCCGGTGGAAGAAGAGGTAGGACGTCCACTTAGTGGTGTGAGCCAGATCAGAAGGCTCGTTATAAAAAGCGGTGCACGTGAAGTAGTGGCACACCAGCTCCTGATACACTTCCACCACCCGAGAGTCCGAATCCTCCAACTCCCGATTGGTGGGAACATACTCTTCATATGGGGTATCCCCCATCGACAGCCTCGAGATCACTGCCATCTCATGGAGAGCCAATCCCAACTCCCCCAGTGGAGTGGCGAAAGTCCCGGTGAGCAAAATATATCGCTCTATCAATGCCAGAAACAGGTTAGGGTTGGGAGGCAACCCAACACTGGTCGCGCTCACAGCGGCATACAGTCCAATGCCCTCCAGCTCTCTCTGACAGTGCTTCAAGGCCCAATCAACTAGGCAAGCCCATCGGCGGTTTGTTGGGGTGATCCACCCGTTGCACCGAGGATTCTCCTTGGGATATACTCCCCCTCGCCCCATGAAATCATTGCAGAAAGTCGGCAACTGGACCGGCTGGATCACTAGACTATCTTCGCTCGAGATACTGCCCGGGCACAGTCCCCTGAACGACGTCACAAGGCCGGAAGGACGGCTGACAAACGACCCCTGGTCAGCTCCTTTCAGATGAAAGCTCTTCCCCGGCTTGCCGTGAAGATCGGGCGTCAGCGTCCACAACATCCTCCTGGGATGTGTCGCGTGGAAGAAGGCAGAGATGGGATAATCTCTCGGCATCGTTGGCAGATACAAAACCAAGTTCCCGGCAGGGAAAACCCAAGGTTCTCTCTTAGGCTTCGTCTGGGACCGTTTATCAATCTTGTCCCCAAAGAGAAAAGCCGGCTTTATGTACTGGTCCCCGTCTATGTACGTCAGGGGCTCGCCGTTAATCATATTCAGCAGCGTCCGCTCGCCCTGGGCCGATATCAAAATCTCCCTTCCCTCAGGATACTGGGGTCCGGAGATAGGAAATGCCACGTGGGACAGATCCTCCAGATAGTTCGAGTGCAGCATCCCGGCAGCGGAACCCATCACCTCGGCCAGTGGAGACTCACCCAAATTAACTGCAAAAGTGTAAGGAAAACACGTCATTACAAGTCTTGCAATATGAGGACCAAGAAACCACAGTCTGTGCTTTACGCCAAGACTGTACAAATTTTGTTATTTTACGTCGGAAGTCTCATCCAGAGGCGTAATTGGCAGTATACAGTCCATGCTTTACGCCAGACTGCCAAAATTCTAGTGATTACGCCGGAGGTTCCATCCCCAGGCGTAAAACTAAAATTTTATAGTATACACTAAGTTTTCGGCAGTAAGAGCTTTTACGCTCAAAACTGCGAAGACATGGAGCTCTTACGTTGGCACATTAAAAATGTGGGCGTAAAAGATGAAAATGCCTCCGTGCATCATCTTCCTCAAAGAGGCTATCAGCACAGAAGACGACCTAGCGCGGTCACGTTCGACGTGTGCGAAGGATTTTTCGTCGTTCTTTGTCATCCAAAAGGCTCTACCTCTAAGGCCGGGAGCGCTGCTCGTCGGCGGGATACTTTGCTCAGAATGAAGTTCGCCTTGCCCGACCGAAGACTCTCTCGCTGGGGCGGAAGAATGAGAAGAAGAACCTATACTCTTTCCCTTAGTGGAGGGGGTTTGTTTCGGCGCCATTTCTGAAGGCTCTGAGTGCTCGGAGAAGGAACAAAAAAAAACTCGAACAGACGAAGACTCTCTTTCGCAGAAGACGGATGAAAAGTTTTTCTCTCAAAAGCTCGGGATATATATAGGGTTCGGATCGACTCCTCGAATCCTCGGACGGACTCCTCGAAACCCTAACCAAATCTCGCAATTAGTATTTGGTTATGATTGGGTACTACGTCAGCCCACTACTCTCGAAAGGCGGACGGTCAGCAAATTCGAAAAGTTTTTCGTGCAAAGCAGATTCGTGGTTCTACGTCAAGGAGCTTTCTACGCTCGACAGCTACAGATCTACGGTTTTACGCTCGCAAGCTATAAGTCTATGGTTTTACGCCCGGATGCCTTTTGTGCTCGGTAGCTTTTACGCTCGAGAGGCGACCAACCTATGACTTCACGCTTAGCAGATACAAACCTATGGTCTCACGCTCGGTGGTGTTTAGTTTACGCTCGGAGGCAACAAGATCCACGACCTTACGCTCGGAAGATTTCTTTTTCACAGGCTACAAATCTACAGTTCTACGCTAAGGAGCTTTCTACGCTCGACACCTACAGATCTACGGTTTTACGCTCGCAAGCTATAAGTCTATGGTTTTACGCCCGGATGCCTTTTGTGCTCGGTAGCTTTTACGCTCGAGAGGCTACAAACCTACGACTTCACGCTCAGCAGATACCAAACCTACGATCTCATGCTCGGTGGCTTTTTACGCTCGGTGGCTTTTTACGCTCAATAGGCTACGAACTCAGGATTTTCAGCTCATCTACACTACGGGTCTCTGACTTTCCACATATCCGAACAGTCCTCAAGGCGGTCGATTACAGGAGTTCACACAGAAGATACTCCTTCTTGACCTCAAAATATCCCAAGTACCCGAAGCATACAGAGTTCAAACAATTGAGAAATTACTCTTCTCGGGTCAATTGGAGGTTCATCCAGACTCCACTCTGAATATTTTGTCTGCAGTTCAAGATGGCAGCTCGGTTCCTAACTGCCATTTCTCGCCCTGTTTCAAGGGACTTTCGGGAAATCATTCTTGAAAATGAAGTCTGAACAAGGATTCTGTTCATCAGAAGTGAAAACAACAGTTCAGAATTCTACGCGGTTCCTACATTCCTAAAGCAGCTGCGCATCACCAGTTATGCGTAAAAGACAGGACAGGGCCTAATACTCTTTCTATCATAGTCGGCTTAAAGAATCAGACGTGTCGAAGCTACACATATTCAGACTTCACAGCAGCATGGTCAAATATGACCCTTCCCCTCTCTCCGGAAGAACCGCCATACCAAGTTGCTGATTATCCCGAGCAAGGGAGGCTAAGATATCCTTCCATGATCCATTGTTACAGTGGATACTTGCTCGAAGATGCCGTCTTTTTCGGCTCCTTACACGCTGGAAGAACATGATCTCCTTCTTCCTCAGGTCGACCCGACGAACTCCGACGATCATCTCTGCGTGATGAGGGAAATGTGGGAAGAACAGGTTAACTCCTCAGCCTTTTTATAGGTGAGCGAGGTCACACCTACCCCCAATAACTCCGCCATAAAGTCAGCCTTGAAAGAATGTGTCAAACTTGACCGTTTCAAAGCTCCATTCAGAAGCGTTTCGAGTTTCAAGGAACGGTTCATGCTTCATTCAAAGCGTTTCGAATTCCGAAGAATTTGAAAGCTTTGAAGGGGGTCTTGTAGAAGCATGAAAAATACGCCGGATGACTATACGCAACTTATTGGTGCGGGGCAGCGTGTAAGAGATGACCTCAGAGCCATCAAACATGCAAGTCAAGAGCTTTTCAGGACCATCCGCGTAAGTGCAGTATGTCCACGCCGCCTCAAGCGTAAAGCAGAGGGCTTCATCGCCTCTATGGCGTAAAAAAAAATATATCCGCTTTCAAAGCGTACGAGGAACGCTTCGTGTTCTCCGAGATGAACCTGTCAGACCCTGCAAATGAACCTGACGTCTGGACTTCTGACAAAGGGATACAGCTCGGCTACCCAGACGACGGCTATAATGATGGCACGGCGCTGCAACCCAGGCTGTCAGTTACCGCCATCTCCCTTGCGTAAACTGCTTTTACGTGTACAAGGGGATACGCTGCCTTGTTTTACACTGGCAGACATGAGCTGTTTACGCTCCGCAGTGGACAAACCGCCTGCCACGTCAAAAGCTGCACTTTGTGCAGGGCTCGAGGCACGTCTCTGCGACTGGTGCACAGAGCGGTGGCAGTTTACCGAGGCACGTCTCTACGTCTAATACACAGAGCGGTAACAGTTTCTCGAGGCACGTCTCTGCGACTGGTGCACAGAAGAGCTGTAGACCTACAAAAACATGCCTCTGCATTTAATGCGCAGGATGATGGCAGATCTCTGCATTTAATGCAAGAGATTTGATTATATCTTCAAAAGCCGTAATTCCAGCTAAAGACATCCACGTCAGCACTCAGCCCATTACGCAGCGGCTTCTACGCCTATCCGGTTTCTATGCCTCCTCAGCTTCTATGCTCTCTCGGCTTCTACGCCTCCTCAGCTTCTATGCTCTCTCGGCTTCTACGCCTCCATTTTGTGCAGGGCTCGAGGCACGTCTCTGCGACTGGTGCACAGAGCGGTGGCAGTTTATCGAGGCACGTCTCTACGTCTAATACACAGAGCGATGGCAGTTTCTCGAGGCACGTCTCTGCGACTGGTGCACAGAAGAGCTACAGACCTTCAAAAACACGCCTCTGCATTTAATGCGCAGGATGATGGCGGATCTCTGCATTTAATGCAAGAGATTTGATTATATCTTCAAAAGCCGTAATTTCAGCTAAAGACATCCACGTCAGCACTCAGCCCATTACGCAGCGGCTTCTACGCCTATCCGGTTTCTATGCCTCCTCAGCTTCTATGCTCTCTCGGCTTCTACGCCTCCTCAGCTTCTATGCTCTCTCGGCTTCTACGCGTCCTCAGCTTCTATGCTCACTCGGCTTCTATGCCATCAGGCTTCTACGCCTACCTGGCTTCTATGCCCACTTGGCTTCTATGCCATAGTGACAGCCATTGGCTTTTACGCCCACCTCTTCTACACGAGGGATATCTACTTGCGTGGCTTTTACGCCGTGATCTTCGTAGCAGTAATACGCGTTGTGTCCCTTAGTTGGACCCGTGTTACACGCTCATTCAAAAGATCATCCATAAGCAGGCATTGGTTACTTTAACCGTCGTGTAGAAGGGTGCTGTGTTGTCCACTCATCGGTTTTTATACCAACTGAGTGGTCACTGTCACTAAAACTCTATAAATAGAGACCTCTATCAACAGAGGAACATGTCAAAAAATTGAAGATCGAACAAGGAGAGAAGAGATCAAGAGAGAGAGAGGAATCCGGAGCTCAGGCAAAGAGTAGGTATCGACGACTTTGGCATCGTACATCACCCTCTTTTGCAACCTTCGAAGCTGCTTCCTGTCTTCTACGACACTTCTTCATCATCGTGTGGTCCAAGGGCTAAAGTGATCGACTGCAGATCAGACACCTATAGCAATTTTTACCTAGATTAAATAAATTGTACTCCCACATCCTCGTATAGGATTACATTGTACAAGTTTGTTTGTAAACAAAAGAATACGGATTTCTTATAAACTCCGTCTTGAATACATCTTTCATTCTTTCGTTTTCTACCACAAACAGGTATAGCAACCTTTTTACGCCAAAATAGCCTTGAAGTGCTGCTTTACGCGAGCAGCTCTAAAGCCCTATTTTACGCCACACAGCCCTGAAGCTTTATTTTATGCGTATAGCTCTGAAGTCATATTTTACGCACACAACCTTGAAGCTCTGTTTTACGCGGACTTCATGTATGTTGGGGGTTTTGACTGTATAATACGCGTACAATTCCCCAGCGTATTTCATGCTTCTACATGCCTTACCCCCTTCTCCTAGTCACTATAAAAAGTTTACAATACCCCTTGGGGCTTGTCATGAAGGAATTAATTAAGGAAGGAGGATTCTAATCCAATTGGTTTAACTAATTAATTTATCCTCCTAATGAATGGGCTTGATAGTTGGGCTCAATCTAACTAGAATTAAATGTTGGTCCAAGAATCTAATCTAAACTAGTTAGGTCCACTAACATAAGTCCAAAATAAAATATAACATCTAACAATAAATAATTAATACAATAAATAATTAATACAATAAATAATTAATACAATAAATAATTATTCAACAAGCACATAAATTATGAAATGACCAAAATACCCTTCCTAGAAAATGTGGTAGTGACACCTAGTGTAGCTATATTAACTTAGTAATAACTAGTATAAGTCTAATATTGACTAGATTGGCCTAGTGTATCAAGGTTTGACCTAGTTAACCTAGTATAGACCTAGAAGTGACCTATACACATCACCATTAGCGAATTTAGCATGTTTATCATCTCTTATCAATTATTAACATTGATATCCCTTATTTAGGAATCTCGGACTATAGTGTGAGCACTATTGATTGTTCTTTACTCCGAATACCAACCGAGTACATTCTCTGATAGTTTTTATTATTTTGATGATTACTATGATTCTAGTTTGTAGTATTATACTTGATTCCTGACACAGTGGATACACATGCTAGTATCATAGATACCTATCATGAGGAGTCATGATTGGATCCATCGTACTAGCTGGGGGTGGAAGAAATATTAGCAAGTTATGTGATCATACCCCACTTACTTGTGCATAGCTCACCCTAACCACACAAGGGTGTAGCCTGATCTTATTACTTGTGCATAGCTCCCCATATATGATTGTCCTGATCCCATTACCTATACCTGTGCATAACCAATCATATATGGTAGAGCCTGATCTTGTCTCAAGTCGATCACATAATAAACTAATATTTTAAGGCACTTAGCTAGTATATCTATTCTCTATTCCAGTTCATATTGCTAATACTTACTTTTACATGCTTTTCACTGCCCATCATGTATTTGTGATATGATTATATGCCTCTCTAATTTTTCTTAGATTCTAGTATTTTATTTCCATCATGTATATTCATTACTCACTATTTTATAGTCTTTATCAAATTAATTGGAACTGCTGTTGGTTTATGTGCTTCGCTCCAATCCTGACTGGATATATTTTTCAGATGATTTAGAGGACTTCTGCCCTACATACTATGGACCGAGAGTAGACGAGGGTTACATCCAGGAGTCTTAGGAGGATCCCGCTCCAGTAAAGGATCCATTAGTAGAGACTTAGAGCTTGGCATTCATTTTGTATTTGATTGTTCCACTTTGAGATTTGAGTTGTATTATTTCTTGGAGACTTATACATGTTGTTGATGATGCAAGACTCTTAGGATTGGTTATTGTTTTGGAGATGTATATTGCTAGATTTCTCTTGATATCATTTCTTATCTTTATAATGCCATTTATCTTCCTTATAGTTATTGTGATTGAGTATTGGTTTAGACATTATTTCTATATTCATCTTGTCCTCCTTATAGAGTTAGATATCATTGACATGTTGTATATATTTATGAGATATGATAGATAATATTATTGACCTAGATATCGTTCTACCGTCGATGCTGCGACATAGGCTGGACGTAGCCACGTACTAGTGTCCTTATTCCGGGTGTGGGTCGTGAGAAACTTTTTTTTTATGTTTGTTGAGAGAACCAAATCTCCTAATAATTAATAATATTTAATGAAGTTGACAAAAAGTGAAAAATATGGGGGTGGGATACAGAAAGAGGGAAACACAAGAAAGAATAGGAGAGCAATATAATACCGAAAAAAAACACACAGCCAAAATAGAGAGAGAGAGAGAGAGAGAGAGAGAGAGGTGGGAGGCAAAGAAAAAGCAGAGGGGGAAGGAAGGCAAGGAACCCCTCTCTGTCTCCGGCATCATGCCAGCCCAGAAGCGCCATCCTCCAGAGGACCCGGTGGGCCCCAGTGGGCCCTCTCCTCCACCACCTCAGGAGGAGGAGGAGGAGGAGGAGGAGGAGGAGGAGGAGACTCCCGGAGGAGGAGGAGAGCAGAATCATTCTCCTCCCCAACCCGAGCCAATGAAACAAGGAGAAGGAGAAGGAGAAGGAGAAGGAGAAGGAGAAGAAGAAGGTTTGCAACTATTTTGTTATCGTTCATTCGCGATGTCGTTGTTGTAGTAATATTGTTGTTGTTTCTTTGTTCTCAGATTCGGACGGCGAAGGTGGCAGCGACTCCGGTACCACGGAAGAGTACGTCCTCCCCTCCCCTTCACCTCGTTCTTATTCTCTGTCTCTGTGTACATATGTATATATATAATAATAATATATATGGTATGATGTGGATTTGTTGGTGTTGTTATATGGAGGCACTTGGTTTCGTCGCCACCGTCGTCGTGTTTGGATCCATGCTTGTTCCATAGATCCGAACTCATCGCCCGGCGTGGTCTTTTAGCTTTGTTTTTTGTGCGTAGTTAGTGTGAGAGGTTCTCTTTGCATGGCGGAGATTCTGACCATTCGTGGTTTGTGGAGGATGCAGTTAATGGTTTGTACCATTAACAAAGCGGAGTAATTGGTGCATAGAGTGTAGGTTCAGCAATGTTGCTTCCACATCAATGCAACTCACTCTCTCTCTCTCTCTCTCTCTCTCTCTCTCTCTCTCGACTTCTTTTGTTGGCTTCCTCTTTTGCATGGTCACTGAGGAATTGAATTCGTATAAATCATGGGAAATTTTCCGGAGGATGTCAGCATTGTGTACAAATGCAAGAGCATGATGATTGATGAATACTGAGTGTCACTCGGATAGGATGGAATGAGGCGCCCATGTTGTAGTTAATGTTGCTACCAACTATGTTTCGTGGACAAGAATATGACACCACACGATTCAGACACGACGATTTTGGCACGTCTTAGTGTATTCTGTAGTGTCTGCTTCTACTACATGTCCAACACGACGAGGAACAACCTTGGCACCGATTTTACATTCCTGTCTAGGACTTCTTTACGTTAGTTGGAAAATTATCTCTCTCTCCTCGGTCCTAGTTGGGCTATGGCGGTTCTGTCAGACTTCTATTGCTGTCACTAAAAAACTCACGTAATATTTGGTTATAATTCAAAATAATAATATTCTTTTGAATCCATCCTTCTTCTACTGCATCTGTGCTTCATATGTGTTCATGTGTGTGCTAGCTCATGTCGGCCTACTTGCATCTTACGATTGACCAAAACCTAAACTTTCCATTTTAAGTTCACCATTTTGGTGGTATTTAAGTATAATTGTCAAAGCCATTGCCTATATTAAAAATCTAACAGGTCATATGCAGTCATATGTTATATTGGGCGCGGCACTGGCTCGAGCGCTAGGCGGGGCGGTGGGATCTAAATTAGAGGGGCAGGTCGGGATCAATACGATCTTAACAATATCCTCCCTATTATACATTATGTAAATTACGTCTCTCATGTCCAAAACTCAAATTAATTAATAAAACTAAATCTTAGCATTTCATAGTCTCAATATTCATTGTATATTACTAAATGCTAGGAGTAAAACTAAATTAATAAGTATATTCTCATAGATCATAAGATTCATATAAAAATAAAGACTAAAAACATAAGATTAAGATAAAAGGGATAATTCGAACCTATTGTCAATCTCAAATATCTTCATTATCTTCCGATATGCCATCATCGTTCCCATCATCAAGCCCAACAATTGGTTGTTTGGGTTGCTAAATATTCTTAGGTTAAATCTTTTTAGTTACTTGTAACTTGTAATTATGTTTTACCGTTTAATTTTTTAACTTTAAGTCCATGGCCATTGGATTATTAAAATTTCGAGTTTCTAGCGTATTAAATAGTTATACGTAAGTCCATGGACCCACTCATTTGTAATTCCTTAGTAACAACTAACAAACCCAATTGATTTTAAAAAACGCCAGTCACCGATGGTCATGGGTGGATCTTCCAGGCGCCCAATGGTGCCAAAGGCATTTTGGGGCGCCAAAACATAGGACGAGACGTCCTATATAACACCCTCTTCCCCGATTTTTTGGCGCCCCCGGCAGCGCCCCAAACAACATAGTTCAAATTGTAAACTATGTTTTGCTTCCATCAGTGGGAAAAAATTGAACAAAGGGACTAAGCGATATTTCGGGCAGCAACGATGGTTAGAATACAAGGGAGAGGGACTGGCAAGTGTCAGGACTACATCTTCTCTAGCTTAGTGTTACTAAAATTCTCTATATAGGCAGCAAACTGCGTTCTGGAAACACGTTCTTAAATGCGGAACTCTAGAAATCTGGAGTGTGGAATTCTACGTTTTGAACTTCCAACCAACATGGACATCTCCACTTTTCATGCCCGTGATGGAGTTGAAGGTCTCAGTTCGTCTCCAGGAGATGGAGAATGCTGCTGAGGTTCGATGAGACAACGGTGAGGGCAAATTTGTTCCGACGGTGGGGACCTCTCTTCTCACAAGTGGCTTACTCCCACTGTCTAGCTCCACCACTTGCTAGCCCATCTTCTCATTTTTTAAAATCATTCCATGTTCCGGATAAATGAATTGCGTTCCATTGAAGCCAACCCCTATTTACCACCTACCAGGACCCTCGGTGTACTGTGTTGTTTCTTTGTTGCACGTTCCAGAGCGTTACATGTTCCACGTAACCATCTAGCTCACTTCCATTATAATTATTATTTATGTTGGATTTGTGATAGGATAATTTGAATTGCGGTTGCACCCATAAAGATATGGGACGCAGTCACAGATACGGGACTGTAAGGGTACAGGGATTAACAATCTAAAATACTATGCAACAATAGCATTACGTTTACCACTTAATTTTCTCAAAAATCTTTCTAGATGGTAAATAAGTTCTGATTCAAACCAAAGATGACTCTTTATAAGAAGTATTGCTCATTTTGGTCTTTTGCTGAAACCTATCACGTGTTCAGTGACATTCTAGTGCTATTTATAGTCAAAAGACATTCCTACCACGTCTGAAAAATACCTTCCATGTGCCATGCTAGTACTTCTATAGGTCTTACATGTGGATTGTGATCCAGTCTTTTGAGTTGTTGGTTTGGGTTAAGGTTAGGATCTATGCTTTTCCTTTGTTCTTTTAACAAGAACGATTTTGCCTAGTACTGTCTGAAATTAAAACAGAAGCAAATGTTGGATACCTATGTTGCACAAATACAGATAAGGACGCAGGGATACAATATACATACATTTCCAAATAGGTACAAAGTAGTCACCTATGTTGCACGAATACCGTTACAGGCAGGATTCAGGTATGGACACCTGTGTGTGTGTGTGTGTGTATTGAATTAAGCCAAAACGTAAAATCATGGTTGGCAGGTACTAACCTCTTATAAGCCAGACAGTTTTGGATAGGTTTCAAGGCACTGATCTGTACATTAATGAACTGATTAGAGGATAAGGTTGCTATATCTTAAGTTTCTTGGTCTTCTACTTGTAGTGTCTTAGTTTACTCTGATATATATCCTTTCCTCCACTCCTTGTCCTCAATGTTTAGACCCTTTGTTTTCTTCGATTTTTCAAGTACTGTAAGCCAACTTGTCTTTGTCTCATCTTGGCTATGTCTATACTGGATAATCTAGAGAGCCAATCCTATTGTGAAAATTTATTCCTCATACTTCCCATGTTAATAGTCTAAAGCCTTGATGCTTCTTGTCATTGATTTCTTTTTAGTTCAAAATCTTCTACTCCCAAACAGTTTTTCTTTTTTTAATCACTCACTAAGCAACAGTTAGATTTAGAGTAACATCCATGTTGAGTTGGTCTCTCTTTATATGTATGTATGTATGTGTATTGTATATTATATATGGGTTTTGTTTTAATACTCCATGTCAGTGTTCTAAAATTAGCTATGCAGATTCGGTGCGGCGGAGGGGCGCCTAGCACTTAGGCCGTCTAGGCGCCGAACATGTATCCGTTTTCCCCCCTCCCACTCCCTTGTAACAATTTATATAGTGTTATATCATAATGAAACACACTTAATATAGAAATCATCAACATTTATTCTATCATTATCATGATTCATGAAGACATCATCAACATTATTTCACAATGAAACACATTTAATAAAGAAATCACCATATTAATAATACAAATTTGAAAAATTAATGTTCTAAACCCAAATTTAATCTTAATCTTAAAATCCAAAAAATATATCCACAATACTACGAAACATAAAAAAAAAAAAAAAAACAAAAAATCTTTAAATCCGGATAGCCGCATAAGCCGCCTAGGCACCGAACATGGTCGAACATCTGCACAAGTCCGCCGAACAAGTCCGCCGAACAGGAGGTTTTCGGTTCGGCCTAGGACCGCCTAGCGCCTAGGCGGCCGAACATGCCGATTTTTAGAACACTGCGTCCTGTGTGTATAAGTTCGTTACACCACCGTTGGATTGTAAAAGAACATTGCTCCCTGTGTGTATAAGTTGGTTACACCACCGTTGGATTGTAAAAGATTCATTCCGGTGAATCGCAGATATGATACAAAATTTTAGACTTGTTTGGTCCTTATGTTTCCCCATGGGATTTTGTACCAAATTTGTAAATCATCAGAATGCATCTTGTATGATCCAAAGGTTTTCACAGGTAGTAGAAAGGTTTTATTTAGTTGTATTATGCACCTCTTACTTTGATGGCTATCTTTACTTTGTGAATACTTTGTAATTGTATACATCTGTGTTTTGCCCTAGCAAGAATTCCATCTCCTACACTTGCTCTTCAGTTTCCATCTTTAATATCTTGATGAATTTATGTATTAGTTTCCTGATGGCACAAATGATTTTAATGTGCTGCCAAGCGCCCATGAAATTTCTGAGTAACTACTGTCTTCTCAGATTATTGTTCATCCTTCAGTCACGTCCAACAGTATGTTTTCAATCATCAAGAACAATGAAAGTTCATGGAATTTGAACATCTCACAATTGATCTATCATCATCTATTTAATTATTCTATATTTTCATTCATGTCGGAATCACTCGAGTCTGATCATAATTTGAGTGGAGAAATCACTATATATTACAGTTTTTAGATGCTGAGCAATATTTAATTAATTTCTCCTTCTTGTGATGTCTGGTGATAAAGCAATCAAACAAAGGATGGAACACCAACAGAAAGGTTTTCCATAATTTCAAATTCTCTAGTGATCTGAGGTGAAGGGCACTAACAGAACATGGTTCCATGGGCACGCTTCAAGAAGCTCCTTTCTGTCTAGATCTTATGAAGTCCATTGAATTGCATGGTTGGTGATATTAGACTTTGGTTAACCCAAAATTTGATTGGTCAGCTTGAAGAAGCTTTATCTTGCAACATCATGATGAATCGAATGCCAGGAAAAGGAAAAAGAAGGAACTTAGACTTGAGTACAACAATATTTGGTCAAATTGGATAAAACTTGCATTGTTTATTGGAAGTAAAAATATTCAATTCCTTTAAGGTGTACATTTAGATAAAATTAGTGATGCTTGTTAATTGATCTTGATTTTCTACCTGGTATAATGCCATCTAGATAAGATGCTTAAAAACAGGTGAATCAAATGTGTGCTTGGAATCATGCATAAAAGCCTGGAATGACACATAGGCTCAGTACTAGGGGAAATTTGGAGGGTTGTACTTGGGTTGTTTGAGCTTAAATTATGTAACTAAATATGTAAGATTCTTTACAAGCCAATTGGCCTTTGGGCTCAGTAGTAAGGTCCCTTCCTATATGCTTAGCTTCTTTGAGCAGGAGTCGAGACAACTCAAAGGGTTAATGTCAAGTTTATAGCTGCTAGTAGTAATTTATCTATTCCTTTTTTCCGTATATCCTTCTCAATTTAGTTTTGTCAGTTAGAGTTAGTGCTTCTATGTAGTCTACTTTAGTCCCACATCGAATAATGTACAGTGAGGGAGCCTCACATCCTACAGATATATACTCACACCACCTCTAAAATATCATCTTTAGTTGTGACTCTCTCTCTCTCTCTCTCTCTCTCTCTCTCTCTCTACATGGTATATAGCAAGGTTCATCCTAAACCTAGATCTCTACTTCCACTAATATTTTCTGCATTAAAAGTAAAATCCTAGCCAATCCTAGCCCTAACTTTCATTCTCAAACTCCTCCAATCCCAAAATTCATAACCCAAAATTCCTACTGCTACTACTACTACTACTATGACTTGTGCAATGGATATGAGAGGTTTTTCTGATCTCTGTCATCTCACAATGTCTGGCCTTCCCACTCAAGAACTGTGTGTTCTCCATTCTTCTAAAACTAGTACTTGGTCAAATATTCAGGGTTGACTGATATTCTTAATGATTGGTAATCCTACTTTTTCTAAGCTAGACTTCTCTTCCTTGTGATCTCCTGTGTCTGAGGTGAATGTTTCTCTACTAGTTTATCCACAAACTCCTTATACTGCTCGATTACATTTTATCCTTCATATTGAATTTTTAGGATCTCTAAACAGGGAAGAGGGTTGGTGGGGGACACGAGTATGACAACTGGTAATACTTGGTTGCTTGTCCTGTTTCTGTTCTTGTTACTTTTGTTATCTGCTTATTCCTATCACCTCATTATTGGCATAAATAGTCATTTACTTGTAGTAACAGAAAACAAATACTAAAGACTTCTAAGAAAAAACATAGGGTTTTGTTGATCTCACCCATTATAATTTTGTAAATGAAGTCCTCTAGACACGACTTAAATTAACCCAACTTGACCTGATCTATTGCTTGCTTGATTTTAATACCCCCAATACTGTTGCATGGATAAGATTATGATGCAGACATGACGACATGGGCACACCACTGCTTTTCGTGTTCTATTGTATTTTGGAGTGTCCTTCTGTACGACACATATATGGCATGAACACGACACAATACAACACAAAATTTGGAGTATCCATGCTTCCTAGATCTGACATGCAAAGCATTTTATGTGTCTGCTTTCTCCATCTTTTCATCATATATAGGTTCTTTGTCAATGTTGTGCACCCTATTTGAATGATGTTGAACACAAACACTGCTCAACTCTCTGTGCCACCTAGCATAAAAACTAGCATTGGTTTATTCAGTTGTCCTTTTCTTTGGCTATATATTTCCTCCTTCGAGATCAAAATTATGTCTCATCTAAACAAATATGTTTTGGTCCAATTTCACCACAATTAAAACACGATTCCAACTTTATCCTGTCTCGTTTCGGCTAAACAGTGGTGATATGTACATGTACACATCTTAATCCCAAATATCTCTATTGGAAAAACTGCATATGAACTCTAGAAAATGTACAGAAATTTGATGCCATAAAAAAGTTCAAGGTCAAGGTATAGGTGAGGGTGAAAGTTAGATACAGAAGAACGAGCTTTCAAGTATGAAAGTCGAAGGGCAAGAGTCTGAATAAAGAAGCTCAAGGTTGGAAGCGGAGAAGATGGTCAAATTTCCATGCGTAATGAAGTATCTGAAAGGCTTTGTTGCAACAGACGAAGTGAGACAAATCGATTGCAAGAAAGCATCACATGGTTTACTTGAAGCAACAAGTGAATAAGTGGACAGTGACTAGTGGACCAGGATTTTTGTAGTCGCGAGCTGCCAACCCAATCTTGATAAGTTTTCTTGAGCCACTATGGAAGGGACAGTCTGTTGATGTTCCTAAAACAGTCCATTAGTCGCTGTTTCAGAATATTCAGAATGGCCTCGTCCAACAACACTTCCCAGAAAACACAACAAAGCAAGGGTCTCTCGAACAACACGTTTGTCCAAGCATCTAGAGAGGGCATGGAGTGTGGTGTCACAGTGTTTGTGTTATTTCCGGATTACAAAGATCGTACAAAGTACATAAAAATCAAACTTACAACGATTAAGTACATAAAAATCAAACTTACAACGATTACAACCAGTAGCAAAAGAATGAAAATACAACTTGCGAATTGCAGACTTTGAAAATAACAACTATTCAACCAAGTTGCTATAACCATAATGGAGAAAGAATCTGAAACACAAGATAGAAGACTGAGATAAAATTCTCGTTGGGGTGATGAAGATCACTATTGCTCAAAGCAAGATTTGATCATTTTCGTCAAATTGCTTACATGAATCAGCAAGTTAGAATAATAGAACTTATGGAACGTTCCTTGTGACCTTCGCACGACCAAAACTTAGATTCTTGAAAGGACGGACAGACAATACTTCGTGAATTTTCATGGCTCATGTTCTTTCTTCTCTCGTATCAAAAATATATTTTCTAACTCTACTAAAAGAAGAGAAGAGAATATATATAGGGGAGGCACGAGCCAACCCTAACAGCCACTAACCTCATAACCCGGAGAGAATTTCCACTGATAAGGGGCGATTACAACTTACAACCTATTATTCTCAAATTTCTAAGGATAAGGGATGGTTACAACATATAATCCACTCAAACAGCCATCACACGCAATTTCCACGGAAGCAATATTTTTTGCTTGAGCATCCTCCGCGTGGAAATGACAACTTTTACGGGAGCAGCATCTGAGCGAAAATTTTGTGCTCCACTTGCTCACGACGCTGCTATGCCCACGCGGTACCCACATGAAAACCTACTCCGCGCTCACGTGCTCTGCTGCGTCCGTGCGGCAACAACGCGAAAACCCATGCAGCGCCCATGCATGCCCCACTGTATCCGTGCGACAACCACACAAGAACTCATGTGGGAACGAGCGCAGAACTGCGAAATAATACGTAAAAGTGCCATCTCGCGCTCGATGCACACGTCCAAAGTGCGCCATAAAAGTGTTACTTTGTGCCATTCTGTAAACCCCCTGATTTTTCAGGAATTTTTAATTTGGATTTTTTCCAATTTTCTGTAATTTTCAGGGATTTAAACTAAGGTATTTTGTGACTAAATGATTTTTAAATGATATTAATTAATATTCAAATATTATGAAAATAATATTTTTGGGTGTGAAATGAAAAACTGGACATAGGGTAATTTTATGTGAATTTATTGGACTCCGAAAACATTTTTAAAGCCCTAAAAACTAATGTATATTTAAACCTAAATAAACCCTGACTGAACCCGGTTTATTCTTAAATAAACCAAACCAAACCGACCCAAACCGCTGTTAAACCAAACCGGACCCAAACCCACTCTTAACGGGTCGGGTCGGATCCGAAATGAACCCGACCCGGACCCGTTACCCAATCTGAACCCTAAACCTAATCCGAACGGAAACACTGTTCCGGCGTATAAAATCCTCTCTCCTCTCCACGCCCCGCCTTGCCTGAACCCTAGCCATCCTTCTCCCCGCATCCGCCATTAACCCGCACCACCTCCGCCTAGTCCTCCTTCGTCCCCGGCCTTCCCGTCGACAGCAATCCCGCTGCCCCTCGACTCGCTTGATCGAGCTCCTCCTCCTCCCTGCTTCCCTGTCGTCCTCCTCCTCCATTAAATTCCCCGTCGACCACCGCCCTGAACCCTAACCACCCCGCCTCGAACTCCCACAGCCGCCTACCAGAACTTCCTCCTCCCTCCGTTCTCCCCCATCTCCACCACTCGCCACTGCCTCCACCTCCCTCGGTCAGCCACCACCAGCACGAGCACTCCGCTCCTCCCTCGATCGGAATACCTCCCCGAGTCCCTTGCTGCTCACCCATGCCATCAACACCACCGAAGCCACCATCAGCCGTTCCCCTCGTCGACTCTCCTCCACCGCCTCTCGCCTGAAGCCGCCGGACGACGAGGCACCCGCTGTCCTCTCCTTCCTCCTCCCTGAGTAACGCTACCACCACGACCTAACCCTAACCCTAGTCGCCTCCGTCGGCGCCGCCCCTCCGGCGTAGCCCTGAGCCGCCACGGCGAAGCCCCGGCGAGTCTCAGCTGCACCCTGATCCGGACACAGCGATACACGGACACGACACAGCACTGTGCAGTTCGTGTCGTGTCGCCTCACGGACACGGGAAAATTCAGTTTCCACAAAGCCCTGTTCAGGTAACCCGTTCTCTCTCCTCGTTGATCCGTTTTTCGTTCCGTCAGTTGTGACGCATAGGCTGTGTAACCCTCTCGATGCCCGTGCAACCCGCTCGGTGCGTCGCGTCCTGTGGCGATCGCGAACCGCGATCCAAAAATAGAAAAAATAATGCCCCGTTTTCCCCCGGAACTGAGTGTGCCCCGCCAAACGGGACGACTTGGTCGCGCGCGGTCGTCACCGAAACGTGCGCGCCGTTGATACGGACGTGCGGGATTTCGCAGAAGTTGATTTGGATGTGCGTGCACACCGGAATCAACGCGTATCCGCCGACAACGCCCCATATCCGCCTATTCTGGAACACGTCGTAACTTTGTGTACACACGTCGGATCGAAACGAAACTTACGCCATCGGACTCGTAGCAATACGCTGGTCCTGTGACCCAAGTTTGGTTCGATTCTGAGAACGTTGACAAAATCGCGTATCGTGGGCCCCGCGGCTTTACTTGACGAGCAATTTTGTGATCGGCTCATCGGAATCCAGTTCTGGAAGTTCCGTTGGGTTCGTATCATCGTTCTGGACTTGTTGACACTAAGTTTGACGAATTTGGAGACCATTGGTTCTGACACATTTTTTGGTGCAAAGTGGGCCACACGTGGACCCCATTTTTATCCGAAATTACCGTTTTGCCCCTGTGTCCAAATTGGACGAAAGGGAAGTGCTTTTTAGCTATTTTGCTTATTCTGGGAACGTTGGTGATGTTTATTTCAGCATCCGGAGACATTTGTTCTGCGGCCCTAGCTTCTGATCCTGTGTGTTGGACTTCGGGACGTTACACCTTGCAGCTTTCTTACCAGGCAAGATACCTTGCCAAATTGTTTACAGTATTTTGCATGCTTAGTATATTCCTGTATATTTATTGCATTTCTGTTTATTTATTGCATGTGTAGTTCCTTTCAGTCATTACTATATATTAGATATGTTGACACACACATGGCACTTAGTATCATCGAGGACAATCATTAGGCGTATGGGCTTTTAACCACTCTGGTAAACCGTAGTATATAGTTCGCACTACGTGCGTGTGTCGCGCTGGTCGCTACCCCAGAGGTATGTCGATTTCTGTAGAGTCGCGCTGGTCGCTACCCCAGAGGTATGTCGATTTCTGATGTCCATTGACGGGTGTGTGAGTTGTGAGGCTTAGATCGAGTAGCCTACCCTTGCCCATACGTCGAAAATTTGTCCTCATTTGCATTCATATAGATTGTCTTGTACAGCGTACTTATATATTTTCAAACATTAGGCATGTTTACTGTATTCAAATTGGCTTGTTTCTATGTATCTTGTTATGTCCCTCTGAGGACCTGGTCCCTTTCCAGGTGTATTTGTTCTTGAGTATTTGCAGGAGCGTAGATTTGGATGGTTACATATGTTTCGAGGATGTCTTCTCTCCGAGCCCCATGACTGTTAGCTGGTATTCCTATATTGTATTTGCTGTGTTGTACTTTTCCATTCGAGTTGGTAGTGGATTTGTTTCCATCCAACTATCATCCTTAGATACTTATGTTGAGATCTAGTTATATAGATGCTGGTTATTCATTTATATTGATTTTCGTGGATGAGATTTAGATTGTACCCTGTGACTTGTAATACATTTTATACCACTTGTGGATTTGATATTTATATTACAGCGTACGTGTGGATTTGGTTTCCATATATTGGAGTTGCCATATCCATGCGGCTGGCATGTTTACGTGTTCCTAGTCCCATGTATTTTGGGACTGGGGCGTGACATGTTTTTGTGGTGGCCCATGCAGGTCGAGAGTATATTGTCTCGGTTACGTTACTGTACCGAACAAGCCTGCACCTAGGATTAGAGTATAGGATCTCATCCATAACTAACTATGACTCATCCTCCTTCCAATCCATTCTGTCTGAATAATTGCATCCTGCTTGATTCATGTACTTCCCTAATAGTTCTTTGTGTATAGCCTTCTGCTAGAATATAGGAACCCATGTTATTAGGATGATAATTATGGTAGCACACCTATTAAGAATACAACGAGAATATAGACACCCCACTAAGTTTAGAATATCTAGTGAACCCTAGAATTTCTTATCTATAGATTGGTTTACCATTACCCCTTGATGTATTATGAAGACTTGAGAGTAGTATAGACGCTACTAGAGTTAGTTAGAAGTTTTACCATAGTGTTTGACCCTAGTATTGAGGAACCAATAGAAAACCAAAATTGAATATTAGGACTGAACCCAACCTTCGTAGTTAGATAGTATTGGAGAACTACAAACTTAGATCATTGTCTTATTATAAGCAGACAGTACCTTAGGAAGCCAAGAGCAATGAATATAACATTTCTCTTGATCATAACTCGAACATAGCAACTAGCATACCACTCCTCCTTAGAAAACTATGATGCTATCTAGAGCCCTCTATTTTAATTTCATATATTGTTCCTCTGCGACCTTAGCATTCGCTAATTACGCTACGACTAAATTATGTTCTTCTTCTTTTTATCTTTTAACTCGTGCCACTGACACCTCTGCTTATAAACCAAGTGTTTTTATTCTATGATTAGTATATAGCCTGCTAGGATTATAGTTGTAATTTTGAAATTTTGAAATTGTGTGCTTAGTAGTTAGAACTTGATAGTTTAAGTTATTCTTGTAGATTGAGACCTGGTGCTTATCCCTTAGTTTTAAATTGCGTAACTTGTACCACACCTCAATACGAGTTATATTTCCTTTCCCTTGAGGCCATTAACTGTTCCATTCTTACTATTGACACTTGCACTAAGGCTAAGACTTAGGACGACCATGACCTATGTAATGAAAGAGGATACCCTAATAAGTACCAAGACCCCCTTCTCGTAAACTTAACAGAAGTTTCTACGGTATCCTTAAGACAATTACAGTATTAATTAATTATTATAAGTTAGGTAGTATACCTCATAACCTAAAATCACATAGTCTTTTGCCCTATTATTGAAGTGTGATTGAACAACATTAATTATATGCTAGCAAAAGACAACAACGTTTATTCAGACAATAGAATTTAGAGGTCCATGCCCCTATTTGGTCGACTAGCGACTTAGACAAGGAGGTTGTATGATAACTATAGAGATTGTAGAGTCTTTTATTATTATTGCTTATGTTGTTTTTGTTTTTGCGAACTTGAATTATTTTGTAACTTCTCTCATCATAATCCAGCGTTATATTTTCTGTGCTACCTTGAATTATGCTGCTATTATAGCCTAGTTTTTGCAAGCTTAATCTTATATCGAGCTTGTTCATGACATATGTGTTATTGGGGCCTGATCAACCACACTAATATAAATTGTCTAATCAGAATCAGTGTATTATGGTCTAGCTAGACATAGTGCGCTTGATTCGCCCTTCGCAATACTATTTTACGTGGATTGAGATGTATAGTTGACCAGTAGACAAATATACTTACCCTCTAGATACGACAAAGCATATCATATCAAGTACATGACTGCACCGATGTGAGCATGCGAATAAGAAATTACCAAATAGTGTTTCAATCCACAACTGCCTTGACAATTCCCATCTGAATCCTTTAAACGCTTTGATTCCCATACTTCCATTCTATTACCACTCCTTGAACTCCTTACCATTGTTTTCCGTCTTCCCTTGTTTCGGAAAGGCGAAACCTCGTGCTTGGAAATAAGTGATACACTGATAGTGCTAGGTACACCCCATAGGCTAATCATATGACCTGGTGACCCTCTGTTATAAATGATTAAGGGCATATCATAGATGATATGTTTGGTGTTAAAAACTTTGAGGATTCAATAACATGATTAAATAATTTGGGGCATAGCTTTATTAGATGTATAGCCTTAGATGATAGATGGGTAAATTCTAAGTTGGGTAGAGACCGCAATGTTCACTTGAGAGGAATTCTTTAGACTGTAATCAAGTGAGTTTTGATATAGAGACCCTACCCTAGTTTAATTTCGAGGACGAAATTGTTTTAAGTTGGGTAGATTGTAAACCCCCTGATTTTTCAGAAAATTTTAATTTGGATTTTTTCCAATTTTCTGTAATTTTCGGGGATTTAAACTAAGGTATTTTGTGACTAAATGATTTTTAAATGATATTAATTAATATTCAAATATTATAAAAATAATATTTTTGGGTGTGAAATAAAAAACTGGACATAGGGTAATTTTCTGTGAATTTATTGGACTCCGAAAACATTTTTAAAGCCCTAAAAACTAATGTATATTTAAACCTAAATAAACCCTGACTGAACCCGGTTTATTCTTAAATAAACCAAACCAAACCGACCCAAACCGCTGTTAAACCAAACCGGACCCAAACCCACTCTTAACGGGTTGGGTCGGATCCGAAATGAACCCGACCCGGACCCGTTACCCAATCTGAACCCTAAACCTAATCCGAACGAAAACACTGTTCCGGCGTATAAAATCCTCTCTCCTCTCCACGCCCCGCCTTGCCTGAACCCTAGCCATCCTTCTCCCCGCATCCGCCATTGACCCGCACCACCTCCGCCTAGTCCTCCTTCGTCCCCGGCCTTCCCGTCGACAGCAACCCCGCTGCCCCTCGACTCGCCTGATCGAGCTCCTCCTCCTCCCTGCTTCCCTGTCGTCCTCCTCCTCCATTAAATTCCCCGTCGACCACCGCCCTGAACCCTAACCACCCCGCCTCGAACTCCCACAGCCGCCTACCAGAACTTCCTCCTCCCTCCGTTCTCCCCCATCTCCACCACTCGCCACTGCCTCCACCCCCCTCGGTCAGCCACCACCAGCACGAGCACTCCGCTCCTCCCTCGACCGGAATACCTCCCCGAGTCCCCTGCTGCTCACCCCTGCCATCAACACCACCGAAGCCACCATCAGCCGTTGTTACGCCCCGATCTCCCGCAGGCTAATCGGCCGTCCCCGCTAGGCGGGAATCACCCTCGCCAGCGCTCCCGCGGGACGATCGCTTCGACCCATCCGGGCGTGATGCCGTACGAGCGTGATCCACGTCCGTGCAAGGCTATGAATCATTGGCTGGCGGTAAGAGTTCTAAGCCACAGAGTCGCACAGATTGTCCGAGTGCAGCGGAGTCATGAACGCATAGGCGATCGGTAACAGGTTCACTGAGTTGACAATATAGCGGAAGCATTGAACACAAGTTTGAAGTAAAGCAAGCTCTTTTTATTGATATAAACATGTGTTACAGGCGGCGTATAGCCGAGATTACAAGTCGCTCAAGCCTCTCTCTCTGAAATATAAAATCGTGCCAAGTGGCTACAATTGTGGAATGATTGTAGGGACGATGTTCAGGCGATGTTCACAACTTATGTCTTGTATATGTGCTTCAGTTCCGGACGCACCGTTGCTTCGGAGTGATGTCCACGCCTTAGCACGCACGTTGGAGGCATCCGCACCGAACGAGGTTCTCCCGCACCCTGCATAAAGACTGGTGGATTATCAGTACATTGAATGCACTGGTGGGGAAGCTACTCGCCCGCTCGACAAATCCAAACACGTAATACAGGTTCCGTGCACAACTATTAAGTTGTCTTTCTAGTTACCTTAGGATCAGTTTCATGCAAACATTGAATAGCCTAACGTGTCGGGCAGTGCGCCGTGCGATGTTTGAGGAAACACGGCGAGACTTACCAACTTACCATCTCCTTCCCTGTCCAAGGCAACATTGAGGCAAACATGTTAATTCACGCACGGGCAAGTATAAACATTCAGGAGCATAGCATATGCATACACGAGGGTCGTTTTAACATGATCGTTCAGGTGTTCAGTTGTCGTTTTAACATGATCGTTCAGGTGTTCAGTTGTTGTTTTAACATGATCGTTCAGGTGTTCAGTTGTTCTTGATGCGATGCAGTAACTCGCACGCGGATAGCCGCTAAGCGATGATGACTTATATATATGAACATGAGTCGCTGGCATAGCCATAAAGGACACTAGTCTTAAACGAGAATAGTTTGCAACGAAAGTACAGTGGGCGCTACAAGCCATCTCGTTTAGTACAGTAGACTATACAGTAAGGTTCAGCCATGGAGCGGATGGTATGCAGCGAAAGAACGGTGGGCGCTGCACACTATCTCGTCCAGTACAGTTGGCTGAAACAGTGGAGTTCCATCCGGATCGGAGCGGCCCCAGTGCCCCGGAGACCGTCCGTGGAACTATGCCTCGTTTCCGAGTTGTCCGCGACATGCAGGTCAGGGTCAGTTTCCAATTTCACTAGATACTCGAGTACTGTAGAACAGGAGTACAGTGGTACAGTGGTACAGTAGTACAGTGGTGCACGATTACAGGAGGTGCTTGAATCATGATTCTGTACAGTGATTTACTTGTCTTGATGCATTCCCCTGGTTCGGGGCTGCCTGGTGACCTAACGGTCCCGGATACTTGCAGGTTCATTCAGGCACGGAACGACTACGGGGTAGTCTCCCGGGGTTTGGATGAAAACACGGTAACATTCAAGCAGACAAGCATGCGTTTCTAAGGAACATAAGCAGGCACGTTGCTCGGACCCGAAGGTAAGCCGAGAGATGAAATCGTTAGGGACTTAGCATGCGAGGGTCTGAACATAAGCAGTGTTTCAATTTCCATGTTCTAGCAAGCAATACAAGTTGGGATTATTCCCTTAGCTAGGTGCGTTGGATTTATTAGCATGCAGGGGGTGAATCACCTAGCGACTAGCATAAATATTCCAGATTTTATGTGTGCTGGCTAAGCAAAGACAAGTTCACCGTAGCCACCCACCTTAGCGATGATTCGCCTCGGTAGAGCGATACGTCAAGCGAGCCTCTGAAAGTCTAAGTCGATTCCTGCAGGGACAAGTCTGGATATCTTTTGCTTCTTGTTCGAGGCAAAGCGGGTCGGGACAGTTGCACTTTTGCCGTTTGAGACGGCAGTCCGCTTGAGCGGAACGGGGTGTTACATCCTACCCAACTCAGAAAAAGTCTCGTCCTCGAGACTTACTGAGGACAAGCAGTAATCTAGGGTTGAGGCAATCCTAGACAAGTCGTTTGTACTTGTTCATTTGGATCTTCACTTGCACAAGCGTCGAAATCAGCATATCGCTTAGACTGGATCGTGCGCACTTTCGAAGGTACCCTCTAGCGTGAGCACGTCAACCAGCTCAGTGATAGCGAAGTCTCAGCACTCGAGTTTCACCTTTTCTTAAGTCTTGGATGGTGCACTAGTTCAAGGCGTCCCTCGAATAGATGCATTCAACCAAACTTAGAGTTAGTGAAAATCGGACAAGCTACTAGCGATACTCTCAAAAGGTTCGCACAGGTTGGCACAAAGGCCACTCGCAGCATACAACCAGACAAGCAATCATATCATTCAAAACGCATTTTGAAAGTATTTAGACTTATTGTTGGAACATCCCATCGAGGCATTGAGAGAGAGCGTACACATAACCCACGAACGAGCTTTTGAAACAGAGATATCGAATCGAAGTCCAAAGGCGTAGAAGCCAGGCTCTGATACCACTATGTCACGCCCCGATCTCCCGCAGGCTAATCGGCCGTCCCCGCTAGGCGGGAATCACCCTCGCCAGCGCTCCCGCGGGACGATCGTTTCGACCCATCCGGGCGTGATGCCGCACGAGCGTGATCCACGCCCGTGCAAGGCTATGAATCATTGGCTGGCGGTAAGAGTTCTAAGCCACAGAGTCGCACAGATTGTCCGAGTGCAGCGGAGTCATGAACGCATAGGCGATCGGTAACAGGTTCACTGAGTTGACAATATAGCGGAAGCATTGAACACAAGTTTGAAGTAAAGCAAGCTCTTTTTATTGATATAAACATGTGTTACAGGCGGCGTATAGCCGAGATTACAAGTCGCTCAAGCCTCTCTCTGAAATATAAAATCGTGCCAAGTGGCTACAATTGTGGAATGATTGTAGGGACGATGTTCAGGCGATGTTCACAACTTATGTCTTGTATATGTGCTTCAGTTCCGGACGCACCGTTGCTTCGGAGTGATGTCCACGCCTTAGCACGCACGTTGGAGGCATCCGCACCGAACGAGGTTCTCCCGCACCCTGCATAAAGACTGGTGGATTATCAGTACATTGAATGCACTGGTGGGGAAGCTACTCGCCCGCTCGACAAATCCAAACACGTAATACAGGTTCCGTGCACAACTATTAAGTTGTCTTTCTAGTTGCCTTAGGATCAGTTTCATGCAAACATTGAATAGCCTAACGTGTCGGGCAGTGCGCCGTGCGATGTTTGAGGAAACACGGCGAGACTTACCAACTTACCATCTCCTTCCCTGTCCAAGGCAACATTGAGGCAAACATGTTAATTCACGCACGGGCAAGTATAAACATTCAGGAGCATAGCATATGCATACACGAGGGTCGTTTTAACATGATCGTTCAGGTGTTCAGTTGTCGTTTTAACATGATCGTTCAGGTGTTCAGTTGTTGTTTTAACATGATCGTTCAGGTGTTCAGTTGTTCTTGATGCGATGCAGTAACTCGCACGCGGATAGCCGCTAAGCGAGGATGACTTATATATATGAACATGAGTCGCTGGCATAGCCATAAAGGACACTAGTCTTAAACGAGAATAGTTTGCAACGAAAGTACAGTGGGCGCTACAAGCCATCTCGTTTAGTACAGTAGACTATACAGTAAGGTTCAGCCATGGAGCGGATGGTATGCAGCGAAAGAACGGTGGGCGCTGCACACTATCTCGTCCAGTACAGTTGGCTGAAACAGTGGAGTTCCATCCGGATCGGAGCGGCCCCAGTGCCCCGGAGACCGTCCGTGGAACTATGCCTCGTTTCCGAGTTGTCCGCGACATGCAGGTCAGGGTCAGTTTCCAATTTCACTAGATACTCGAGTACTGTAGAACAGGAGTACAGTGGTACAGTGGTACAGTAGAACAGTAGTACAGTAGTGCACGATTACAGGAGGTGCTTGAATCATGATTCTGTACAGTGATTTACTTGTCTTGATGCATTCCCCTGGTTCGGGGCTGCCTGGTGACCTAACGGTCCCGGATACTTGCAGGTTCATTCAGGCACGGAACGACTACGGGGTAGTCTCCCGGGGTTTGGATGAAAACACGGTAACATTCAAGCAGACAAGCATGCGTTTCTAAGGAACATAAGCAGGCACGTTGCTCGGACCCGAAGGTAAGCCGAGAGATGAAATCGTTAGGGACTTAGCATGCGAGGGTCTGAACATAAGCAGTGTTTCAATTTCCATGTTCTAGCAAGCAATACAAGTTGGGATTATTCCCTTAGCTAGGTGCGTTGGATTTATTAGCATGCAGGGGGTGAATCACCTAGCGACTAGCATAAATATTCCAGATTTTATGTGTGCTGGCTAAGCAAAGACAAGTTCACCGTAGCCACCCACCTTAGCGATGATTCGCCTCGGTAGAGCGATACGTCAAGCGAGCCTCTGAAAGTCTAAGTCGATTCCTGCAGGGACAAGTCTGGATATCTTTTGCTTCTTGTTCGAGGCAAAGCGGGTCGGGACAGTTGCACTTTTGCCGTTTGAGACGGCAGTCCGCTTGAGCGGAACGGGGTGTTACAGCCGTTCCCCTCGTCGACTCTCCTCTACTGCCTCTCGCCTGAAGCCGCCGGACGACGAGGCACCCGCTGTCCTCTCCTTCCTCCTCCCTGAGTAACGCTACCACCACGACCTAACCCTAACCCTAGTCGCCTCCGTCGGCGCCGCCCCTCCGGCGTAGCCCTGAGCCGCCACGGCGAAGCCCCGGCGAGTCTCAGCCGCACCCTGACCCGGACACAGCGATACACGGACACGGCACAGCACTGTGCAGTTCGTGTCGTGTCGCCTCACGGACACGGGAAAATTCAGTTTTCACGAAGTCCTGTTCAGGTAACCCGTTCTCTCTCCTCGTTGATCCGTTTTCCGTTCCGTCAGTTGTGACGCGTAGGCTGTGTAACCCTCTCGATGCCCGTGCAACCCGCTCGGTGCGTCGCGTCCTGTGGCGATCGCGAACCGCGATCCAAAAAAGGAAAAACAATGCCCCGTTTTCGATTCTGAGAACGTTGACAAAATCGCGTATCGTGGGCCCCGCGGCTCCACTTGACGGGCGATTTTGTGATCGGCTCATCGGAATCCAATTCTGGAAGTTCCGTTGGGTTCGTATCATCGTTCTGGACTTGTTGACACTAAGTTTGACGAATTTGGAGACCATTGGTTCTGACACGTTTTTCGGTGCAAAGTGGGCCACACGTGGATCCCACTTTTTCCTGAAATTATCGTTTTGTCCCTGTGTCCAAATTGGACGAAAGGGAAGTGCTTTTTAGCTATTTTGCTTATTTTGGGAACGTTGATGATGTTTATTTCAGCATCCGGAGACATTTGTTCTGCGGCCCTAGCTTCTGATCCTGTGTGTTGGACTTCGGGACGTTACACCTTGCAGCTTTCTTACCAGGCAAGATACCTTGCCAAATTGTTTACAGTATTTTGCATGCTTAGTTTATTCCTGTATATTTATTGCATTTCTGTTTATTTATTGCATGTGTAGTTCCTTTCAGTCATTACTATATATTAGATATGTTGACACACACATGGCACTTAGTATCATCGAGGACAATCATTAGGCGTATGGGCTTTTAACCACTCTGGTAAACCGTAGTATATAGTTCGCACTACGGGCGTGTGTCGCGCTGGTCGCTACCCCAGAGGTATGTCGATTTCTGTAGAGTCGCACTGGTCGCTACCCCAGAGGTATGTCAATTTCTGATGTCCATTGACGGGTGTGTGAGTTGTGAGGCTTAGATCGAGTAGCCTACCCTTGCCCATACGTCGAAAAGTTGTCCTCATTTGCATTCATATAGATTGTCTTGTACAGCGTACTTATATATTTTCAAACATTAGGCATGTTTACTGTATTCAAATTGGCTTGCTTCTATGTATCTTGTTACGTCCCTCTGAGGACCTGGTCCCTTTTCAGGTGTATTTGTTCTTGAGTATTTGCAGGAGCGTAGATTTGGATGGTTACATATGTTTCGAGGATGTCTTCTCTCCGAGCCCCATGACTGTTAGCTGGTATTCCTATATTGTATTTGCTGTGTTGTACTTTTCCATTCGAGTTGGTAGTGGATTTGTTTCCATCCAACTATCATCCTTAGATACTTATGTTGAGATCTAGTTATATAGATGCTGGTTATTCATTTATATTGATTTTCGTGGATGAGATTTAGATTGTACCCTGTGACTTGTAATACATTTTATACCACTTGTGGATTTGATATTCATATTACAGCGTACGTGTGGATTTGGTTTCCATATATTGGAGTTGCCATATCCATGCGGCTTGCATGCTTACGTGTTCCTAGTCCCATGTATTTTGGGACTGGGGCGTGACACATTCACCCATGTCCGAATCCGAGTCACTAGGTCTCTAAACATAGAGTGATGTCTGACTGTGCAAATGACACTATTCAGAATGAAGGTAGCTGATAACGCAACTCCTTCCCAAAAGCAATTTAGAATACTAGAAATTAACAACATAGAGTTAATTTTTCGTCAATGTCCGGTTCTTCCTTTATGCTACTCCATTTGATTTAGAGAAATACGTAACATTTATTTTATTGACAATATCATATTCTTTACAGAACGATGCGAATTCAAGGGAAAAATACTCTCCGTCTCGATCACTTTTGAGTCTATTGAGTTGTTCTGTTTGACGTCTAGCTTCAATATTGAAGTTTTTGAAGTTTTCGAACGTTTCATCTTTCGATTTAAGAAGATAGACGAATGCATATTTTGAGAAGTCGTCGATAAAGGTAATGAAGTACTTCATTCCGACCTTTGTGGAGAACTGCTTGAAGTCTGAGTGTACCAATTCCAGAAGATCTATGCTTTGGTTCACCCGTCCGAACGACTTTCTTACAATTTTAGTGCGCACATAGACTTCATATTTTTCCACTTTCTTACCCCTACATTTGGAGATAAGACTTAGACTAGACATCTTGTTTATTCTTTTACAATGAACATGTCATATTCTATTGTGCCACAACTCAAGAGAGTAACCAGAAAGAAATACTATATTAATACTTTAAGCATGAGCTACAAGTTATAATTTAAACATCCATTCGGTACAAAAAGACTTTCTGAAGTATACTCCTTTGTCTACATCACCATTTGGCAAGCATTGATGTCCATCCTAAAGCATGCATTGCACAATAGACTCCTAGAGATCAAGTTTTTGGTAATGACCAGAATATACTTTACGTTCTCTAGGATAAGTGACTTTTCCGAAGTCAATTTCAACACCATTGACCCGAGCCCAATTATTTCAGTTTGAGATTTGTTTGCCATCGAAATCTTCAAAAAAGTAGGTTCGTAAGTAGTAAACAACTCATTCTTTGAACACATGTGACAAAATGCACTAGCGTCCACCCACCAGTCAATGTCTACGCCAGATAAGAGCCTGTGCAATCATAGCAATCAAGTTAAGCTCACCTTGCTCTTTTGATTTTGTTTTGGGCTTGGTCCTACAGTCCTTCTTGAAATGTTCCTTTTTTCCACAGTTGAAGCAAGTTTCGTCGTTGCTGGACTTATACTAGAAAGAAGTCGACTTCACCTTCAGATGATTGGAATCTTTCTTCTTGTTGCTGTAAGCCTTCTTTTTTCCCTTGGAATCTCTAGAATATACTATGTTTGGCTTAACAAACTGTTTGGACAGAGTGTTCATTTTGATTTGGCCCCTTTATCTTCAATATGAATCCATCATAGAAGATCTTCTAGCATGATCTCCATCTTCTTGCGTTACATGTCAGTTGTAAATTATTCCATCCAGGAGGAAGCTTGGAGACGATGGCCCCCACAATGAACTTATCTGCTTGAGGCATACATTTCTCCTAAAGCTTTTGCTGTTACTTCAGTAGTTATTTGATTTGTGGCAGCATTGTCTTGTCATCGTCAAATTGCATTTTCATGAATTTGTCGATGAGATAAATCTTGGACATCTTCTCGTCATCTTTGTACTGTCTTTTAAGAGACTTCTAAACATCTCTTGCAAACTTCTTATTGTACGACTTTGCCATGGAATTATCCATGGAGTTGAGAATCAACAACTTGCACTATTTGTTGTTTCTTCTCCATTTCTTCTGTGTGGTAATCACGTTGGCAAGAGATAGAATATCATCCGTCTCTGGAAGACTGGGTTCTGGATCCGTCAACACATAGTCAACGTTTACGAGTTGAAGATTCAGATAAGTCGAACTTCTCAAGTTTGTGAAAACTTGTGTTAATAAAACTTGTACGATTTTCTATTTTTGTTGTTCGGATCTTGCTTTGAGATTGTTATTTTCAGGTTACAAAGATCGTACAAAGTACGTGAAAATCAAACTTACAACGACTACAACCACTAGCAAAAGAATAAAAAATACAACGTACAAATTACAAACTTTGAAAATAACCACTATACAACCAAGTTGTTATAACCAGAATGGAGAAAGAATCTGAAACATAAGATAGAAGATTGATATTAAATCTTCACTGGGATGCTGAAGATCATTGTTGCTTAAAGCAAGATTCGACCATTTCTGTTGATATGCTCTTAGGAACCAACAAGTTCGAAGAATAGGACATCTGGAATGCTTCTTGTCACCCTCGCATAAACAAAATTTGGACTCTCAAAAGGACGGACGAACATCACTTCGTGAATCTTCCTAGCTGTTGCTATTTCTTGTCTCGTAGCAAAAATATATTTTTAAACTCTTTACTAAAGGAAGAGAGAAAAGAATATATAGGGGAGGCATGAACCAACCTTAATAGCCACTACCCCCCTAATCTGAAGAGAATCCCCACAGATAAGGGACGGTTACCATTAGCCCCAAATTTTTACGGATAAGAGACGGTTACAATAGATGATCTACTCAAATAGCCGCTACGCACAATTTCTGCGGAAGCAACATTTTCGCTCGAGCATCCTCCGAGCGAAAATGATAATTTCTGCAGGAGCAACCTCTAAACGAAAATTATGTTCTTCGCCCGTCCGCGTGTCTGCTGCTCCGTGGTGCACCTGCATGGTGCCCACGCGTGCCCTTTGTGTCCGTGCGGAAACCACATGGAAACGCGCCCTCCAGTTGCGTCTGCATGAGAACCACACGAAAACCCGTGCACGTCCCGCTGCGTCCGTGCGACAACTGCACGGGAACGAGCGCAGAACGGCGAAATGACGTGCAAAAGCGACATCTCGTGCCCAGTGCGTACGTACAAAGTGCGCCATCAAACCGCCACTTTGAGCCTTTCGTCCAAGCCCAAGTCCAAGTCGCTAGGCCCCTTCGGGACCTAGCTCCTAAGAAAAATTTCCAAGAAATGGGTGACAAAAAAACAATTGTTTCTTGGAGGTCTTGAACCTTGCCCTCTACTAAAACACCACACCATACCAACCACATGGGCTATCACTCTCCATGTGCACAAATCAATAAAAGAAGAATCTTATATTGAAATACGCACTTGAAGTTGCCACATGGATGTGGGACCATTTGTACGAGTAATCTCAATAAACCCCAACAATTTGCTTGTAAGAGATCATTCTCAGTATAGTCTAAAACATCGTAGTCTTGATATAATTCTATTTGGTTATATTAGAATTCATGTGTTTTCCCATCCCGGGGCGTGTATTTCCTCCTTTCTTATAAGTCGGCCTTTCCTTTAGAGAAAAGGAAAATTGTATTTCTCTAGTGGTGAAAAATACTCTTGACATCCTTCTTTACATTATATCGAAATTTCTGTGCAAATATTGTAGCTATCTTTTGCTTAGATTGTTGAATTGACTGTTCCATCACCAAAATGAAAAAAGAACAGAAAAAAGAAAGAAAGCCTGTAGACTGTCCAACAACTTAGTGTTATATGTTTTTTTGGTGGAGCAACCAGCATACCTTGGAGTACAAGGTCCGGTGAACCCTGCCTCGGTGTTTCTTAATGGAGTAGAACTTTGGAGCTCCTCTTTGGGTCTTCTTTTTGGCTCGCATGCTTTGGTTACCGACAACTTACTGTCAGTGTCACTGTGGGTTGAAAGGAGTCTGGGAGAGAAGGGAAGAGGGGAAAGGTGACTGTGTGCGTGGGTTGGAGAAGGGAACATATAGTCAACCACACAGATGCAGCGGCACCTGCATATATGCACGTGCGTGTGTGTATGTGTGCCTACGTGTTCGGTTTTGTGTAACTACACTCATTAATTGACGAGTTGGGTAAGCTATGCTCCAAATCTTATGTACATGGCTTGGTAACAAGTCCTTATATACATGGCTTGGAAATGGGTTCTAAACTGATGAGAATTTGGTATCACCCACTGGTCAGATCTAAAATAGGTACCGTCTATAAAAGTAAACCCAGCCCTTTTTGATCTAGGCTGCTTATGAAAAGGACCCTGTTGGAAACCTGGTTTTTCCTTGGCAATGGTTGAATTTTTATATAAGCCTAAACACTGAAGGCACTTGTGGTCAACCTATTCCACTTGCATCTTAAATCTACATATTTAGTGAAAGATTATTTTGAATCTAAATATTTACTTAGGAAATCTTCTTGAATATTTGTGAACCATAGAGTTATACAAGCAATCCTGTTGGATTCAACCCAAACCGGGCTTGAATGTAAATAATTCCTCTTGTTAAAGTTTCTAATAATCTGGTTCGATTTATTTTGTTGTAGTATGTACTTGACATTTTATTTGTATATTTTCAGCATACATGATTAATTTTTCTAGATTGGTTTGACTTGCAGATTTATCCTAGTGAAACTAGGGGAGATACGAAAAGAAGTACAGTGCCCTATATGCTTAGGTATGACTATTTGGAAAAAAAATACTATTTGCATTCCTTAATGGAGAATAACAATCCTGCCACCAGTTGTCTGCTGTGTGTTATCACTATTTGGATATTCACTGTTAACATAACTCACATTGAGAAAATTTTGAATCACTTGTAGATATCTGCATTCCTTAATGAAGAATTTTCACTGTAGGACATTCATACCTAATGCTTATGCATAATTTCGTCTGCAGTTGGAATGATTTGTGTTAACTGTACTAACTACTTTCTTCTGATTTATGGATATATCCTATGTTGTTAGTATCGTATGATACATGATATGTATCTTACGTACGATACAATATACTACCATTTCATTACGTATGGGTTGATTCGATATTATACATATAGGCTGATAGGTAGTATTGGTATATTTTTTTATTGAGTCATATAATATATACTTAAGAATATGGATTCTGGAACTAGATAGACCGATAAAGATGAAACGAAGAAAAAGCTTTAAGATTTAATTATATTAAATTATGTTAATAACTTAATATATTGATTTAGAAGTATAGACCTAAACTCGTAGAGTTACAGTTGCATACACTACACAATATACAAAACAAATTGGTACATATCATGAGTTGACAACCTAGGATATATCCATAATAATTGAATACTCATTTTTTGTATTTTCCAGCAGGCACTCCTAATATGATTTTGCCATATCGTTTTTGTTTCTATGGTATTTTGCCTTACACGTTTGGTTTTTACCTTTTCCTTTTCAATACTATTTTTCTATGGCGTGAAAGGCTGCCTTTTTTCATAATATTTTTCTTGTATGGTCTGTTTATATAATTTCCGGTAGTAGGTGTGAAAAATGACATGCACACAGACCTGGAAAGATGCTCGTGTAACTTGGATATAAAAACAAAGAGAGTTTTACTTGTTTTGAGCTAAAAGTCATCAGCAAAGAGTAGGGCACAATCCTATCACAAGCCCAATCTTTGTTTCTTTTTTCCGTCAACAGACAGGGACCAAAGACCAAAGATCTTCGGCCATCGATATTTATCCCGCTCTTGAGCTAAGGAGGTCAACATAGAGATGTTCCTTCATGCCAATAGAGATCTGAAAAGTAACCCCTTCTAGTAGAAACTAATCAAGGTTTTCCAGGACCTCATCTTGGGAACGATGAGTGGATTAGGTAAAGAGAGGAGAGGGCGATGTTACTTGGACATGGTCCTACTCAGAACCTCCTTACCTGAATGAGTGATATATATGGTGAGCTACTATAAAGAAGGCAAGCAAGGAGCTCATGCATTGAACTATTCAATCAAGTGGAGGCGCTTGCAAAAGAGGTAAAACTAACTCAAGGCCACCTATGAGCTGATCATACCTTTTATTCACTAACATCTATCTAGACCTACCCAACCCATCTAATTATGGAAGCCTGGAGAATTTTGTCTTTCAAGTGGGTAAGCGATCATCTCTTTTAAGTGACCTAATGAAATTAACGAGTTCCAATAAGTGGTGTTCCAAATTCAAGCACCTTAAATCCTAAGCAAGTAAGATTTTAACTAAACCTAATCATGAACCAAAGTAAACTGAAACTCCTACTTTATAGATTCATCATCATTTTCCAGGTTGCTCCCTCCTTTGTAGGATAACTGGAAATCCTAGTTTATAGAGATTAACTGTCAGGATAACATGTTGGATCTCAACTCTCAATAGACAGGGAAACTAACTCAGTTGACAAAACAAATCGCCAGGGAAACTCGGAGGCCTGTTAGTCAGAAGATGTTCTGGAGACCGGTAGGAGGCAAGTTGGATGGTCCATGGCCGTCGATGGTCTCTACTCTGATGCGAGTCTGTCATGGTTTAAGGTAACAACAAGAAGTAAAAAAGAGGGGGGCTTTAGGGAAATTATGTTTATGGATTTGTGGAAAGTAGACGGTGAAGAAGATTAATAATTATTCAAGGTTAGGCAATCACACCATGAACATATAATAATTTATCATTCTCTTCAATAATAATATTTTGCAGTACAAGCTAACTTCAAAGCCTTACGTAAAATTGGCCATTAATAAGTAAATTCTAACTAAGATTTTAAATAATCCCACTCACAAAATAAAGCAAATAAAGCAAACAAAGCCCAAATATAAATTAACCACATTACTAATATCAAACCAAATAAAATAAACCCAATTTCTCAAGTGGTCTCAACTAGATCCAATCTCTAATTGAATCAAAGATCTTCCATCACACAATATTGTATACAACCTGTAGGTTAAGGACCTGCCCTATATCTTAATGCCTCAACCTATACCGTCCTATCTATTGAAAGTGGAGGCTACATTTTGATTACAATGAGATTAAATTGGGTTAGGGCTCTTGACCAATAGTGGATATGACCTATAAGACTACAAAGCATGTGAAGTGACCTATAGGACTACAAAGCATCTGAAGTGACATCGTTAACCTAATTAGAAACAGAAAATACATCATATTGCAATCAATCAACTCTTCAACGTGCCCTGCAAGTTAGAACTTGGCGAAAACAAGTCCAATTTGGAAAGAGTGAGAAAGAGAAAAACTAGAGATAATTTGAAAGTAGAGGTCGGGGCTTCTACATTGAAGAAATTATAGAAGAAAATTAAAGAAACCATCTAAATAAAACTAGGGCTCCAATACTGAATAAATCCGTGAAGAAACTGAATAAATCTTCTCAAGAAAGTAAGGCTCCGAAAAATGAAAAAATCTGATAAAGATCCAAGAAAGTCCGAGCTTCAAAAAAACTGAAGAAATCCCGAAAGAAATCATCCAAAGTAAATCGGGGCTCTAAAATACGAGAAATCCTGAAAGAATTCATCCAAATTAGGCCATTGCGCAAACAATGAGAAATCTTGGAAGCAAAAAAAGAAAAAAGTAGGCTCGGGCTCAGACAATGAGAAATACCAAAATAAAATATTTCAAGTAGATCGGGACTCTGAAAAGCGCGAGAAATCGCAGAAGAAAATATCTCAAGTAGTTCGGGCTCTGAAAAATGAGAAATCCCGAATGAAAATATATCAAGTAGGCTAGGGATCATAAAAGCGATAAATCTTGGAAGGAAATATCCGAAGTATGCCGACGTTTGTAAATACGAGAAATCCCGGAAGAAAACATCCAAAAATTCGTCGGGACTTCGCATACCGAGGAAATCTCAGAAGAAATCATCTCAACAAATGATCTCAAGAAAGTCGGGCCTTTACATCCGAAGAAATCCTGAAAGAAAGAAATAATCAAAACATCCATGTCCTAAGATATTTCTGCTAATCAGATTGATCTGATATGCTCCCTATTTCAGTGTTCAAAAGATAGTTCTGCTATTCAGAAATGTTTCATATTGTTTTGCTGGCAGTTTTCTGGGCCAAAGAGGAAACAATATCATGCACCGGTTAATGTTAATATTTTTAATATAATTAACTCTGTTTGTTCACTCAAAGACTGCTGCTTATCAGTTTGAAACTTAACCATCTTATGTGCCAGGTATAATTCGAAAGACTAGGACAGTGATGGAATGTCTTCATCGATTTTGTAGGGAATGTATTGACAAATCAATGCGGCTTGGGTATGTTTTGGAAAATTTACAATTTTGTTGTGGATTTTAACAGTAGTACTGGCACTTTTACATAATTACAGATGTATCTAATAATCCTAATTTATATATTTTTCTAATTATTTTACCATTTGGATTATAAGATGCATGATTCAACTGGATACTTTTATTGTAGGAATAATGAATGCCCTGCATGCCGGACTCATTGTGCAAGCAGGCGTTCTCTAAGGGATGATCCGAACTATGATGCCCTGATTGCTGCTTTATATCCAGATATTGATAAGTATGAGGAAGAGGTACACGTCCTTGAAACACCATTTCAATCACATATTGTCAAAAGTTGGTCTATCACTGTCTTGTGTCCCGTTTATTCATGATACAAATGTCTGTTTGCAGGAATTGGCTTTTCACGAGGAAGAGAGAAATCGCAATAAGAAGGTACTACTTTTGCAAGAAAGCATTTATCCCAAATCTTTATAATAACTATATGAATCGAGTGAAGTTTAGAAGAAGAGAGAAGATGACACAAGATGTGAGTCTAAGGGCATGAAACCCTAAGTTACATATCATGTGTATTTGTATTAACATATAATGATAAATACACCTACAACAACTTGACTGTTCCCAAGTAAGAAAATAAGACATGGCTCTAACATCTTCCTTGAGCTAGAGCATAGAGATTCGACATGCCCAGCTTGCTACATAATTTAAAAAATGGACTACGAACAAGTGGTTTGGTGAGGATATTGCTCAAGTAGCTTAGACCGAACATGTGGAGTTATAATTTGTTTTTTCACCAACAAATCACGAATAAAATGACAATCCACCTTGATATGCTTATTGCGTTCATGAAATACGGAATTACTTGCAAAAAAAATTGCTGATGTGTTGTTACAATATATCTTCATAGGGATATGAACCATAATTTCTATTTCATGAAGAAGTGACCGCTCCCATGTCATCGAAGAAACTGTATGAGCTATAACACGGTATTCAATCTCTGTACTAGAACGAGCCATAATGTTTTGCTTATTAGTGCACTACGTTACAAGATTACTTCCAACAAAGGTACAATATCTAGAAGTAGATCTCCTATCACTCCGACTACCTGGCCAATCAATATTACTGAAGTCCGTTACCGTGTCTACGATGGTTTGTACAACAAACCTTTTTCAGGTGCACCCACACCCTTTGAGTATCACAAAATACGAGATATAGCCACCCAATATGGCTGCCGAGGGACTACTTAAACTGACAAACTACTACAACTGCTTAGGTGATATCTGGTCGTGTAATAGTAAGGTAGATAAGCTTTTTAACCAGCCGTATGTACAGTCCAATATCCTCAAATAAGACTCCCGCATAAGCATGTTATGCATCAAGTTTGTCAAAGAATTCGTAGGAGTATCAACATGCCAGGACTTCAACTCCCTGTATATAAAAGCAAGTCCAAAACATACTTGCGATGCGACATATACGCGCATCCATCTTAGATTGATTCCAAGAAAATATTAAAAATAACCTAAATTCTTAGTATGAAATTGACTAAGGTAGGTTTTCATTTATGAAATACCAACTTCACTCCCATATATAATGATATCATCGACATAAACAATCAACACAATAACCTCCTGTAGAAGATCGGCTAAACACTGAATGATCTGTCATAGTGCGCTAAAACCTATACTGAATGAGAACTGAACTTATTAAACCAAACTCTAAGAGATTGTTTTAGTCCATATAATGTCTTCTTCAATCAACACACCAAATTGTCACTACCAGACAAAACATATCCCGATGACTGATCCATATAAACCTCCTGTAAGTCATCGGACAAGAAAGCATTCTTAATGTCCAACTGATACATAGGGCATTGACGATTAACCGCCACATAGATAAGAATGCGGACTGAATTCAACTGAGCCACAAGAGAGTCTTTATATAATCAACACCATATGTTTGGGTATATCGTTTTGCAACCAATTGTGCATGCTCAACGGAACCATCTGGATGATACTTAACAGTGTAGACCTACTTGCAACTCACTGTTTACTTTCCAGCTGGAAGTGAGGTAAATTTCCAAGTCTGTTTTTGATACAGAGCAGACATATTTTAATCTGTTGCACTTTCCAACTGGAATATGACATAGCTTGCTATAACTATTAGGAATGAAAACAGAAGAAAGGTAATAAAATTATGTACATAATAAGAAGCAAGATGTAAGGAAACATAATTTGAATTGTGTTGCTTAGTGGTAAAACTACCTTTCCTGATAGCAACCAGAAGATCATATGAAATTGTGTGTAGGAATCGAATTCTCATGTATGAAAGATGATGTGTTTAGGGCTGAATCACGCAAAAAACCTATCTATCATTGGATCTCTACTATACCTACTACACCTGTAAAAGGAGCGAATATAGAAATGGATACAGGAATGACCGAAAGTGTATAGAAGATACCAAATCTGATGTAAACGAAAGAAGATAGTCTCCCATAGGAAGAAACGAGTAGACTCAAAAAGGTAACATAAGAAGATAGTCTTTCGAAAGAAAAAAAATGAGTGGACTAAAAAAAGGTAATATCTACACTGACATAATATTTATGCGACTGCAGACTGTAACAATGATAATCTTTTTGAGTTTGAGGATAACCAAGAAAGATACACTTAATAGATCGAGGATCCAACTTTTCTCGATTAGGTTCTAAGTTGTAAACAAAGATAACACATTCAAACACACGAGGAGGTAAAAAAAAAGGCATTTAGATGTAACATACAGAAGATGACTTGGTTATTGAACACATATAATGGCATACTATTAATCATCTATACACCATTTTGCTGAAACTGAAAGGTATAGACACAATTAGTTTGATAAATAATGCCACAAGAAGTTGCAAACGATTGAGTATAACTCCAAACAATTATCATCACATAAAATTTTAATGCATTTACCAAATTAAATACGTCATTATAAAAGGGGGATACCATGTGGAAATTCGGATCGTTCTTTTATTAAATATAACCAAGCTGCGGAAACAATCATCTACAAAGAAAAATACTGAAATCCCTGCGTTTTTTGACTTTCGAAGTATCCCAAATGTTAATATAAACAAGTTCAAAGAACTGCAAGTAGCTACTCTAAAGAACGAGGAAACATACTATAATGATACTTGCATAAATGACAAGCCTCATATTGTAAAACAAAACTTAAATCAGACTGAGAACAATTTGACACAACTTAGCCAAATAAGGATGACTCAAACTATAAATGATACTGCAACAGAGAGGAGAGGTAGAAACTGAAGTGAAACTCTTTCCAAGTAAATCCAAATAATACAACCATCTCTTTCATGCCTGAATCAATCATTTTCTTCGTTGCGAGGTTTTCAAAAACACAAAAATGAGAAAAATGTTACAAAATAGTGAAGTGATTTGGTTAATTGGCTCACATATAAAAAATTGAAAGAAAAATTAGGCACATAAAATGAAAGATAATAAAAGATAATTAGGTAGGATGAATGACATATTTTTAAGCACATGAAGAATAGACCCATCAAGCAAGATAATGTTATGTTTCATAGGACAACGATTATGAAAGTTTTTATACCAAACATGTGAGTGATTGTTCATGAGTTGATGACTGAAGAGGTTGATGGTGACTTAGATGCCACAAAGGTATGCTTGCTTATATATACCATGGTTGCAGTAGGTTAGGAGGTGGTAGTAGCAAGTGCGTTTAACTTCTGGAGGATCCGTTCAATTGGATTAAAGGTATCAAAAGTTGAATTCGGATTAGAATCGGAAGCATCATGCCTAGGAGCAGAAGTCGTGACCTGGGAGTGCACATTGTCATCATTCATTTGTGCATACTCGGGTTTACCTCACTTATCCTAGCAATACTTTTCGACATGACTGAATATGCCACAATAGTTATACTTCCACGGCGGACCATGACAACCACGACCAACACTACGTGCACTATCACGATCACCACCTCCTCTACCACCACTACAACCACTATCTCTAACACTACGGTCGCCATTGTCACAATTATCATCATGATCAACAACACTAGTAACCAAGGCATAAGAGTCATTACTCGGTAGCACAAAATATTGTTCTAGAAATGAACGATTGAGATGAGAGAAAGTATCTTTTACTGTAGATAACTACTCTCCACCAAGGATTTAGGCTTTATAAGGTTCGAACGCATGATCCAAGCCGGCTAGGATGAACGAAACATACTGCCTCTGTTGATGAGCTTCCTTCAAGCCCGTATAACCAGATGATACCGTTAATAGTTCCTCTTGTTAAGAGTTCCTCCCACAAAGTTTTTTTTTGAAGCAAAATACTCGTTCACATGCTTCTTATTCTGCTTTGTATTAAACAGTAACTCGTACAACTAATAGATTCAGACGACATTCCTCTTATGTCAATAGGACTCTTCTAGATATGTACAAATTTGTTTAGAGGACTTATACCACTGAACATTAGACACTGGACATTAGAGGCGTGTATGATTCCATACTATGTCATAATAATGACATAATATATATATATATATATATATATATATATATATATATTTGTATTTGCACTCATTTGATCCTCATAACCAGCTGATATTTCAGGCCAGGGCTCTTCCACAAATTTTTTTTCTTCTTCACCCTCAACACTACTTTGATAGACTTAGACCAGGCAAGGTAGTTTGACCATTGAGGTTTACCGCAATAATCACTTTTCCCACTTCATCATTACTGTAAATAATAGTAAAATAATTGCCACCACCACTAGTAACTTCGCTAGAAAATTCGATCCCCACCATACTTGCAGATGCAACAACAAAACAAGATCTCAAAAACCCCATATATCACAAACAGCCACGACCAACAACAACCAACCAACCAACCAACCGAAATCTATAAAAATCCTAGATCTCACAGAAAATAATAGCGATCAATCATGAACAACGAGATTACAAAACGATTACGCAACCATTTTAAACATCATTTACATAAAAATTTGGGGCTTCTGTTCCAAACCCTGTTCAGGTGCTACCGCCCTCGAACCTCCGTCAAACTCAACAACTGTTATGGAAGGGATACACAGTATCTTTAAGTTGCTAAAATACCAAGTCAAGTTTAGAAGAAGAGAAGAAAGAGAGGAGAGGAGATAAGAGTGAAAAGGCCTGAAATTCTAAGTTGCAGCAATGTGTATTTATATTAAATATGATGATAAATACACCAACAAGTACTTGACTGTATCCACATAAGAATAAGACTTGTCACTACTTGACTGTATCCACATAAGAATAAGACTTGTGACTCTAACAAATCGCTTCCTCCATTCAAATCTAGTTACTCTCTTCCTTTTTACTGTCTCATTCCAGTTTGATTGGTCCTTACTAGCACAACCATTCCCTTGGCCATGATTCTATCACAAGACATCCATTGACCTTTGTTCCACATGTCCTAAACATCTGAAACAGTTGTGCCTCTTCTGATCTCAATAAAAGCTAGTTGGAACTTCTCATGAACGTATTTTTCTCATTGTATCGTTATTTTTATTACCACTCAGGCATCGAACAATTTCTGAAGCTACAATCGCTTTTGGTGATGTTTCTTCATTGCCCTATATTTTCACTCATAAAATGCTCTTCTTCGGAGCTGTACTGCTTTCAATTATTCTCATGCTAGTCACTATTCTATAAAACATATATTTTCATATAGATGTACCTACTAGACACCTGCTTTCTCTAAATCCCAGCAGATAATTTTCCAAAGAAGAAATCTACCACTGTGCTTTTCTAAATCAGGAACCATATGGATATTGCTCTTGTTTTCTCAGTATCCTTCCATTGATCATCTAATAACTTCAAGTAAGGCACAGACTACTACTTTGTGTCCATTACTCTTGCCTTTCTGCAAAGTCTTTAGCTATCTTGGAATATCTTCTAAATATTAACTTTGCCTCAGCTACCTATTTAATCTGTACCAGATCCATTTATCCTGAGCGATTGACATCACCTCGTTCTTTCTTTTTTGAACGAAAATGAGGTATACATTTTCTGTTCTTTCTTATAGATAGATGTCTGGAGAAGATCCCATTTGATGTCACTCTGGTAGGTTTTAGTATAAATAGTTAACCCTCAACACAACTCTAGAGTTTAGTGTAATGGCAAGATTTTTAACATGGTATCAAAGCAACCCAGATTCAGATCCCCTCTAGCATGTATTTTAAGCGAATTTCAAAACAATTATACCACTGTGTGAATCCAGCTCTTGGAATAAAAAAAATGGACATTCGACCTAGGGGACATGCTGGAATAATTTGGATTTTTAACCCTCAACCCACAACTCTAGAGTTATGGTGTAGTGGTATGGTGTTTAACACATTCTTTTGTTTCCACCCTCCTCTTGTAGACTTACGTGCCATTTTATCTATTTAGGAAACTTTTGTAGCATTTACTAAGGATGTTATTCCTTTTCCTTGTAAGCTTTAATCTGGTTAAAGATTCCAAACCAGAGTAGCAGATTAACCTAGTGTAGCATACTATTGCAGGCCAACTAATTTAGCATTCTCAATATCAGATCTAAGGTATACTGATAGAGTATGCTGAATGATAGTGAGGCATTAACAAATAATTACCTCTGATATGATATGTGCTTCCCCATTAACGCTCATCCCTGTAAAGAATTTTCTGGATACTTACTACAGGGTTGACCTTTATATGCTTGAGGCATATTCAAAGATGAAATGTATTATTTCCTTTATTGGCAAAATTTACTAGTATAATCGTTTTCCTCATCACTATACTCTGTTGGGGTTCATCATTACAATTAAAAAAGCGCACACACAAATACCTCCCACTATGTATGTACATACGACATATGGAGATTCATACGCTAGATATGTTTATTAGGAAACAAAAAATGTGGCCTTACCTCCTGTCCAGTTTCGGAGCATTACTATGTCAATTGTTCTAGGTACATGTCAGAATAGGGTATACTTGCGTCCTTGTGCATTTATGTAAAACCAACGTTTTGACTATTTTGTTAGTGTTTCAGAGGACATAGCTCTTAACAGAACTGAATGGAAGAAAGGATTAAAACAGGCGACCCCAAAAATTTGGGTAAAGGCTTTGTTGTTGTTGTCGTGTTTTACTATTTTGCCTCCAAGTGTTTTCACTATTTTACCTCAAAATGTATTTCAGTTCCCACTGAATAAATAAAATGGTTAATGAAATGCATTTTTTTTATCAAAATAAATCTATACATTATTAATAAACATCAAATATCTACGTTTCAAGAACTCTGGTTAAACATGACATCTAATTATGGTTTACTAGGTATACTTCTAGTACAAAAATCTTATTCATCGACTCTACCCCATACTTTATCTATTATATAGTGAAATCCAATTATATTACCTTCGGAAGTTTGCCTCCCAATTTTCCAGATCATAATTTAACAGATTGAATCCCATTAGATTCAAGCGTCCATTGCCGAGACACTTCGACGGCAAACTGAAGCACTTGGAAGGAGGCGGACAACAGCTAAAGCCACAGCTGCAGCTTTTGTAAGAAAGTCACAGGGGAATTATAGGAGCTATGCACACCTGCGTGGCCGAGGTAGAAACAGTGATCATGGTACCTCACTTCCAGTATCTGAAGATGAAGAAGAGGAGGATGTTAATGGCAACGACGGCAAAGACTCCTTTTCTGCAGATGAGCCCTCTCCTGAAAGAAGGCAGAAGAGGCGTAGAAGATGGAGAGTGCCCAGGTCCTCACCAGCTAGGACGGTAGGAAATACCGATGCTGATGGTGAGGAAAATGATGACATGGAAGCAAACAGCGGCTGCCGAGGCACCTCACCTTTACGAGCAGGAAACAGGGAAATGCTTGCATGGGGTAGGGGCGGTGTCCGAAGCCAGACCCGACATGGTAACTCTAGTGGTTTGAATGGTAGGTCTACCAGGGCTGCGCGTATGACTAAGTTGTCTGAATACCTACGTAATTTAGAAGAAACTGATGGCGAGGTATAGTAATATGGATCATGTATTTCATGCGACTTTTGATAGTTTATGTTGCCAAACTTGCAATTTCTTAATATACTATGATTTGTGGTTAATTATTTTCTAATTATTTATTTTGTCAGTTTGATGTACATCTGACCCTGCTTCCCTTGGATGAACAAAGCATTCCTAATTTACAAAGATCATACCTCTGCTGTCGACCGACTTTGTCTATTAGTCACCTTTGTCGAGTGATTATGACTGTCCCTTTGCTCAATATTTTGATATTAATTGAACCATTATACATATGTGGGCAATGCTTTTTCTAAATACTCTATTTGCTCGTGCATGCAGTTCATCGCTCTTCAGACGTGTATAAAAGCTGAAGACATTCAGATATATGTAAGAAAGCCTCAAAATGGGAGCTCAGAAGTCAAGCCATCCATCCCAGCAGCTAAGACTGAGTCTGATACGTTGGAGGATCTACAAGCAGTGGATGCAAAAGAATCTCTTGCACAGTTGCAGCAATCTTTCATTAGCACTCGAGGGGATCTGGTGAGGCACCAAGGCTCTTTTGAATGTTTCGAGTCACTGATTAGTGTTTTTTTCTGCTATTTTATTAGAGGAAGTCATTTTATGCCTACAGGTCTTCATTTACTGCTCAAAGAAACAAAGCTAGTACCAGCAGCTAAAGAAGATGTAATAACAACGAAATATGTTTATAAGGAAGCATATAGATATGGAAGGAAGAAGTGCAAAGGCCTCCTTGCAGTTGCTGCTCCTGTCATGACATCAAATGTTAGATGTACGGCAAATCCCTACAATGCTATGGAGAGATTGGAGATCAAGCTGTGTTTTCTTTTAGGGAAAATCTTGTAAAGCTATCGAAAGATTGGAGATTGAGAGGCACACCTTAGGGCTTAACATGCGTAATGTCATGTTCTTTTCCACTTTGCTTAGGGTTTAAAATTCTGTAAAATTCCTTCCATTAACTCAGCGAAAGAAAAAAAAAAGGTAACTAGCTTTGCCAGATATAACTACTCGACCTTTTTTCTCTCCTTTTTTTCCTCTTCTTCTTCTGTATATTATTTGATTTGTTATCTGGTTTTGCATCTGCTGTTGTTGCAGTTTACCTATATTTGTTTCCTGTTGCCACTGACGCACATACTGTACAAGCATCTACATTTCCCTTTGGCTGGAGCGAAATGTGCTTCATTTTGACATTTTGAACCATCATACTAGTCGAGATTCTTAATTGTTTGATACATTCAGCTCACATCAAAACTAAGGGAAATCTTCATCGCACTTCTTTCTCTCGTGACTTGAAATCCATATGGCTAGTTATTACTGCAAAGAGGGCATGAGTATGATCTGACGAAGAAAGACGGTTATCATAATCCGTTCAGACTGATCCTTTTATTTTGGAAAGTATGCAGCTTACTCCCCGAAAAAGATACCGAGATGTGAGCTTATACACTTTGTTTTTGTTTTTTTCCTGCCGTCATCCATCAGGGAACGTCTGAGAAACTTTAAGCAAGAACAGGCAGCCTGCAGAATCAAAGTTAAGATACTCGGCTGACATTAGAAAAATGAATGGGATGAAGCTTCGCTTGCTGCAATTCATGATGTTGGGTTCAGTAGGAGCGAGCCAAAAAAATCCATGTTCACCGCATCCTTTAGGGGCCCTTTTGGGGCCTTGTTACTTGGTTGATGATATGGTTATTCCTAACATATTATGCAAGTCCAGTAACACTTGCACTGATTACGAGATGAAGGATCTTGATCTTCTTTGTGCTACTTATTTAATCTTGAGGTTGATTATTCTCTCCATGAGTATTTTTTTCTCTCTGCAAAAGTTTATTAATGAGATTCTTGACGGATCTGGCCTAATTAATGTTGTTGAGATTACATAAAATCGTACAAACTTTTACAAGTTTCAAACACGAATACAACAACTAAGACAACTGAATAGTCGTGTCGTTGGAATTGAAGTTCCAGCGAGCGACGTGATCCCGTTGAAACAACATGTCACACAAAGTCGCTGGAACAGTTGGTCACGATGGAATGCTGGCCACGTTGAACCAGCTAGCCCGCTGGAAGAGTTGGCCATGTTGGACCAGCAGGTCCTGCTGGAATCATGGGTCACTGGACTAGCGGGCCACGCTAAAGCACTAGACCAACGGGCCCCGTTGAAACTACTGGATCGCTAGCCACGTTGGAACGTTGAACTTGTTGGAACCCATGAAACAGCTGGCCATACTGGACTAGCTAATCCCGCTAGAGCACGCTAATAACGATGGATGGGCGCAATTACACATGATTCATGTAAAGCATGCCACACATTCTAAATGCTCAAAAAATCATTAAGGCTTAAAACTATCCTCCCACAGGACTTGCTCTTTACTTAGAGCAAGAAGTAAACCACATAGGTTCCAATAATGTCCCAGGAACTAACATCTGAACTTGATGTTTTTCAGTCAATGATCATTTCTTGAACCAAAAGCAAGATGCCTAGTATATTTTTCTTTGAACTAATAACATAACATTATGGGGGAATTATAAATACATCACATAAAAAAAATTTCAAGCCTATTTTCTTTGTTGTGTCCTCGACAAGCTAGCGTTTGAGGTCCTTAGTGAATGGATCGGATTATCCTGGATTCAAACAACAATCACAACAATGATGCTATCTTTGATGCTCTCATTAACTGCTGTGTGACGAGGTCTCACAGTTATTTTTTTTTTCCATTGAAGAGAGCATTGAATTCCACTACCATAGTCGCATAGTTGTTGCAATATATTATTACGGTCGAAATATGCAGACCAACCAAAGAAATATTATATATAAGCTCCCAAAGGAATTATGCTTCATCTGCTCCTGCATCCAGAGAACTTAGACTCCATAGATTAGTGTGAGAGCAACATCTACTTCTTCGACTTCTACGATATAACAACTCTAACAAGAAGAAGATAAATTCTCATATGGACCTTTCACTATCCTTTTTCTAAGAACCAACTAGTATCACCGAAGACATGTACCACATCCAAAAAATTGTTCTCTCTTATAGGCCGGGCCGAGTCGGCCCGTTGATCGGGTCAGTTCAGGGCCGGGTTCCGGGCATCCTGGCCCAAAACACACCTTGAGTAGTGTAACTCCCTTTTCCGAAAATTCAATAAATTCTTAGTAATAATAGAAAATGTCAATAATAATTAAATAAAATCTTACAAAAATATTCTACTAAGTATATTATTCCAACATCATTATCGATCAGCCCAATAAGCCCAAAGCACATTCAATAGCCCAACCGTTCGTGGATTGGTCCTACTCAGCCCAAACCCGATCGGTTTGGACCCGACCGCTGAACAACCATTCCTCAAAATCATTTCAGAGTCTCCGCTCTGTTCATTCTTCTTCCCCTGAGAGAACGACGACCATCACCGCCCTTAGCCGAAGCTTTCCGCGTTTTCGCGAAGGACCCTGACCGTTCTCAACCAGATGACTCTAGAAGACTCTACCAAACTCCGATGCCAGCTCATCAATCCGCGTCATCACCCATCCCCACCGTCGCCTACAACCGCCTCATCGCCGAAAGATCAACGCCGTCCATCCCTAACCGCCGACAACGCTGGGTGGTTCTAAAACCTCCGCCCTAGCCGACCTACCACCCCCTATAAATAGGGATCTCCTCCTCCCTATTCTCCATCCCTCTCGTTCTCAGCGAAACTCTGTTTCAATTTCCACCCTTCCTCACCTCCTTCTTCCTCCTTGAGCTCTGCTCGAGTCAGCCATGGCCGCGTCCCCGTGTCCGATTCGTGAACTGGTGATCGATCGAGAGTTTCTGGTGGTGAACGACGTGTAGCTATCACCGACGACGAGCGTCGACAAGTTGATCGGGGTGGCGAGATCGATCAGCTGATCGATTGATTCGAACTCAGATTCCGATCATCGATAGAGCGACGGTGACGAACCAGATTGATCGAACGATCGATCCATCAGTGTAGACTCCAATTTGATCGGTAAGATCCGTATAAATCTCTTTCTTGATCAATGTGTTTTGATCTCTTGACATTCTGATCATTGAATCTCAAAGTCTTCTCCTTAAAATCATCTTTAGATTTCATTAAACTCTGAGAGTCTTTCCTGATCGAATTGCATATAAACTGTTTGATGCTATGCCACATTGGAATTCTGATACTTCGAATTGAAGGCGTGGACGCTTGTATCTGACAAAGCAGACGGTTCTTGATCGTGTTCTCGAATGCTGCTCGGACACGCGTACTACACTTCATCTCTGCACAGGTATCACACTGTATCTTCCTGATTCATCTTGATCTACTGTGTCAAATAAACTTTGTGACTGTTTGCAGTTGGTGTCCCTAGCGATACAGAAACTTAAGAATAGAGTTCGTGTCCTATAGTATGACACCGTGACAGTAGACATAGGGATGATTGCCCTTCTAGGAACAATTCTCTCTTATTTTGAAATCAATATATGCAGGTGTTGAGTGGTTTGAGCTCAATGTTCAAAATATGTTACTTAGTAATCTGAAACTAATGGCGGGAATTCAATAGCAGGGAGTTATGTCTGGGGAAACATGAATAAGTTGAATATAAAGAACAAGGATACGCAAGTATAAAAGGCCTGAGCATAAGTTCAAATATAAAACGGTTTTTCGATATTTAGTTGTGGTGTGACAGAAAGGAAATAATACTTTGTTGGAGATTTGGATAAATTAATGAAATACTTTTGGGCTCATAGTTATAACCAGAAGGCAAGAGTTTTTTTTTATCAAGAATTTAATATTATAAGGTTTATAATCAAATAAAATTGACTCTCCTAGGAATCACGAATTGAATCAAACCCTTTAAGGATTTTAGGAATTTTAGAACATAACATTAATAAATTATTTTATCTTGGTGGACTAAGAGCAACATTAGCAAATTGGATCTGAGGCAAGTACTCTACAACTATGTCTCTTTACTTTGTACATGTAGTATAATTTCATATTGGACACGGTTCATACACGACTTGACTTGTACTTCTAGTGTTCATGTATTGTTCTGGTTTTGGTACTTGGGGAGAAAAAATGCTAGTAGGTATGTGACCAAACCCCAAACTAGCTAGGTCATGTGCAGAACCTAGTCACACACGACACGTGTGGTTATGTCGTACCTTTATTCATGTGCTTTATCCAGCCGGTCACATATTGAACTAGTATTTCAAACCACGATTCATGGTGTCTTCTTGTACATGTTTCAGTACTTCATTATTTCTCTGGTACATCAGATTAGTCCATATTATTTTGTTGCATTTATTCTTTTGCATGTTTTATCGATACATTGTTGTAGGGATGTACTTTGCTCTTTTTCTGACATGATTGTTGCAGGAGATTACGAGGATTTTTGCCCCATTTATTATGGTGCTAAGGCTACTGCTATAGTTGATGAGGACCCCGTTCAGGACCCCGAGCCTGAGTAGTAGTCCGAGTGGTGATCATTTGTAGATATGTGGATATGTTGATATGATGGAGTGTTGTGCACATTGATGTAGTGGATGACTGTACATTGATACTTGTACTTGGATGATTATGAGGTCTAGACAGCTGACTACCGCTGTCAACGACAGCGTAGTCTAGGCATGCTCAACCCGTACCTGATTATTCGGGAGCGGGGTGTGACAAGTAGACACTAGAAAAAATATCTCAGAAATGTTAAATGCCCACACATGGAAATGACACAGAAAACCAAGAGTTTTCTTGAACAAATAGTAGGAAAACATTATTCATGAAATTTATATTTCTAAGTATCCTCTTGAGTTGTGGCATAATAGACTAAGGCATACTTATTGTAAAAGAATAAACACTATAGCTAGTTTGTCTTATCTCCATATGTGAGGGCAAGAAGGTGGAGAAATATGAAGTTTGTGCTCAAACTATGATGGTAAGAAATCCATTTGAACCAAAATACATATCTTCTAGATCGAGTTGATGCACTAAAATATCTGTGACTTCAAGTACTTCTCCATAAAGGTTGGGATAAAATATTTTTAACATTCATTGATGACTAGTCAAAGCACGCTTTCGTCTACATACCTTCTCAAGTCAAAAGATGAAGCGTTCGAGAAGTTTAAGGATTTTAAGGCGAAAGCCGAATGATAAACATGTCAACAACTCAAGATCAAGATAGAGAGTATCGTTCTCTTGAATTCAATAAAAAATTAGTAGAATACTTGGTTGTTTATTATTGAGGTGGAGCTACATATATATAGGAGAGGCTAACCCCTCTATACTATTCTACTGAATGTGGGACCAAAAAAAGTTCATTAATACTCTCAACACTCTCCTCAAGATGGGCGATAAAAATCAATCATCCCCATCTTGTTATATAGTTTAGAAAGACAATGAATTAAGATCCTTAGTAAGACAATCAGCGACTTGTTCTTCTGAGCGAACATGGTCAAACTTTAATATCCCTTTCTCTAGCTTCTCTTTGATGAAGAATTGATTGATCTCGATGTGCTTCATTCTGTCATGCTGAACTGAATTGTTAGCTATACTTAGTGTAGCTTGACTGTCACTCAGAAGGCGCAATGGTGTTCCTTGGTCCAGCTTCAACTTTGTCAGCAGTTCTTTTACCCACAACAATTCTGACACTCCTAGAGCCATAGTTTTATATTTTGCTTTAGCGGTCAATCGTGCTACCACAGGCTGTTTTTTGCTTCTCCATGGGACTAGGTTATCCCCCACAAAGACACAGTAAAATGAGGTAGACCTTCTGTCGTCCATGCAGCTTGTCCAATATGTATTGCAGTATCTCTCAACATTCAGGTGTCCATTATTCTTGAACTGTAGTCCTTTTCCAGGAGGTTCCTTCAGATACTTCAGAATATGAAAAACTTCATCCATGTGGCCCTTCCTTGGATCATGCATGTAGCGACTCACTACACTCACAACAAATGAGATATCAGGGCAAGTGTGGCCTAGATTAATCAATCTACCTACAAGTCTCTGATATCTCTCACGATCAACCGGCTCTCCTGTCTCTACCCCCAACTTATCTTTTTGATCGATTGGAGTGACTACCAATTGACATCCCATCATAGCAGTCTCTGTGAGCAGGTCTAGTACATACTTTCTCTGAGAGAGGACAATATCATCTCTTCATCGAGCTACCTCGATCCCGAGAAAATATCTTATCATTCCTAAATCTTTTACTTCAAATGCCTTGGCAAGTTTTAACTTCAGCTGGGTAATCTCCTCCTCTTTATCACTTGTAATCACTATATCATCTACATATACTGCAAGTATGGTGACGTGGCCTCTCGCATGTCGGAAGAAGACCATGTGATCTGCATTGGTCTGGCTGTACCCTATGTCTCTAACAGCTTTTCTAAATCTTTTAAACCAGGCTCGAGGAGATTGCTTGAGTTCATACAATAATTTTTTTTAGATTGCGTACCTTTCCTATCGACTGATTCGTCCAAAATTCTGAGAGCGTCTCCATGTATACTTACTCTTGTAGATCTCCATGAAGAAATGCATTCTTCACATCCAATTGATGAAGTTGCCACCCATGATTTTCTGTAATTGAGACCAGGGTTCTCACAATGCTCCTCTTTGCTACTGGAGCAAATGTCTCATCATTATCGATGCTATAGGACTAAGTGAATCCCTTTGCAACCAATCTTATCTTGTATCGCTGCACCTTTCCTTCTGGCGTCTTATTTACTGTGAAGACCTAGTTGCATCCAACTGCTCTCTTTTCTTTATGTAATGAAACGAGTTCCTATATCCTATTTCTTTTAAGTTTTCCATGTTCCTCCAACATTGCAGGTTTTCATCTTGGATCTTTTTTCGCTTCCTGCTAATACTTAGCCAAAGAGGTGGTGTCTAGCGATGCAATGAATGCTCCATAAGTAGAAAATATATTAGAGTAGGATAAAAATGGACAATGTCATGTTCATAACCATAACGATTATGAGATTTCTCGCATTACTGCGAGAATATCTTCTTATGGGAATATGAGATAGTGGCGGAGAGATCATATCATCCGAATTAGAGGGATCCACATCCGAATTAGAGGGATCCGGTGTGGGAGGTGCATCTTCAGGAGTTGGGGCAGGGTTAGGCGAGGGACATGGCACAGTAGGGGCAATAGGCACAGTAGTGGACTGCTGCTTTCTCCTTCTATAGACTTGGAGCTCTGTAGATTGTTCTGTAGTCTGTTCCTCCTCTTGTACTGGAAAATCACTTTATTCCTCCCGATTGTGTGCATTCTTATCACTTTCCTCATCCTCGCTATCTCTTCCTTGTTTTCTTGAACCAACTTTCATCATTGGACATGAAACTGACCCGACAATCACGCTTGGGCCCATCTGGCCCTCACTCCTAACACTTTCTATGTTAGGTGTAATGTCCCGCAACCGCACGGTGCATTACGCAAAGTCGGATTAAACGAGACAATGGTTGGTTATATTTCGATTATGGAATTTGGGAACAAGTATTGATTTGAGTTGGTTTCATGTGCAGATCACGTGCGGAGTTCGATAGAATCGGTGTGTTCATTCAGAGCAATGTTGGGATAACAGGATTTGGAGCAATAACGCCGTCTTCTTTAGTCTAATTGAGTATATCGTGCTTCGTATCGGACCACAGATTCAAGGGATCGACCATATCGGCAAGGCAAGGTGCTTAACGGATTCAGACTTGGTGAGTGGGCATTGTCCCTTCTCCTCTACTCCTTCATGCCTAATAATATAGAACACACGTAATGGTTTGAACACTTGGACTGGAACATTGGAAATACCGTACTGTGGCGTGCATAGAGTATGCGCCATTTGGATGGATAAAATTTATAACTTGAGTTGGACTTGCGTTTGGGCAGTTGGAGCTTGAGTGGATCATCTTGGTTGGAACATCGTTGAACTTCGGGCAAGCTAGCGAGCGTGAATCCGTGCACGAGTATCAAGTTGGACGCTTTGTCAAGCAAACATGCAGTTGTGGTTCTAAATCGGACAACTGCATTGGAGAGGCATTGTGCCACTGTTGGGGCATTGTGCCACGGATCTTTCGGAGCGAGGGGTGTTGCACCAATCAGAGCACTGTGTCGAGAAGCGGCATAGTGCATAATGGAGATAACTTGAGCTGGTGCCTTGGGCTATAGTTGGAGAATGGTTATGGAGAATTGGATGGATCGAGGCGAGTATCGTTTGGTGGGGGCGAGAAGGCTCGATTCTCTCATCATACCTACTTGTTGGAGTAAACATTGGTCACGGACAACCTGTTGCGCACAGGGTTTGGTTTTCTCGAACGGGAGAGGCTCCGGGGCATCGGGACCGTTCGGCCATGGAGAAAATAAATGGTAACGTACTTTGGGCGCGATACTTGCAGTTCGAGACCTCCAGGCTATCACGCTCCGATCTCCCGCAGGCTAATCGGCCGTCCCCGCTAGGCGAGAATCACCGCATCAGCGCTCCCGCGGGACAATCGCTTGACCCATCTGGGCGTGATGCCGTAGGAGCATAATCCACGCCCGTGCAAAACCTTGGTTCATGCTGGCGGAAAGAGGTCTAAGCCACAGAGTCGCACAGATTGTCCGAGTGCAGCGGAATTATAAACGCATAGGCGATTGGTAACAAGTTCACTGAGTCGTCAATAACGGAAGCATTGAATAACACAAGTATATAAGTAAAGCAAACTTTTTATTGATATTGAACAAGTGTTACAAGCGACGTATAGCCGAGATTATAAGTCGCTCAAGCCTCTCTCTCTGAAACATTAAAAGCGTGTCAAGTGGCTACATTTGTGGAATGATGTATAGGCGATGTTCCAACATTATGTCTTGTATATGTGCTTCAGTTTCGGACGCAACACTCCAAGGCTCCAGAGTGAACTCTATGCCTTCGCACGCACGAAGGAGGCATCCGCACCGAACGAGGTTCTCCTGCACCCTGCAAACAATCTGGTGGGTTATTAGTACATGAATGCACTGTTGGGGAGGCTACTCGTCCGCTCGACAAATCCAAACACTTTCAATAGGTTCTGTGCACCATCTATTAAATTATCTTTCTAGTCTTGCCTTAGGATCAGTTTCATGACAATGTTGAATAGCCTATCTCATGTGGCAGTGCGTCATGCGATGTCAGAGAAAACACGGCGAGACTTACCAACTTACCATTTGTCCTTCCCTGTCCATGGCAAACTAAGTTAATTCAAGCACGGGCATATATATATATGAATCCAGGGACAATAGCATATGCGAACACAAGTGTTGTGAGCGAGGTTACGTTTCGGGTGCACGAGTTATAAGGATTACTCATGTGTGTTGCATAAGATGTTGAAGTGTTCCATATGTACAGTGTTATACTCAAGATCGTTCAGGTGTTTCAGATATTCTCGATGCGATGCAATGACTCGCACGCGTATTGCCGCTAAGCGAGGATGACTTATCTATATGAACAATTGTCGTTGGCATAGACATAAAGGATGGTGTAGTCTCAAGATCGATGATGGAGTGCAAGCAAAAAACGGAGGGCATTGCATATATCCCGCCGAAACAGACGACTACCAGAAGGTTCCGTCTAGACCAGATCGGCCCCAGTGTCCCGGCGACCGTCCGCGGAACGAGATCCGAAGATCCCCCTTGATTCCAAGTTGTTCGCGACACGCAGTCTTGGGTCTTCCAATTTCACACAACTTGACATGATAATCCATGATTCTTATTCTGAATCGAGCATTTGTTCCACGAGCTGTGATTCTTTCTTTACTTGACATGATTGTCGTTCAGATGTAAACTTGATATGATTATCATTCAATGTAAACTTGACATGATTTTCGTTCAGATATAAACTTGCCTCGATGCATTCCCCTGGTGCGGGGACTGCCTTGGCGACCCAACGGTCCCGGATACTTGCAGGTTCATATTGCACAAAATGACTATTTGATAGTCTTTTAGCTAACTCGAATGCATGCACGATACACGATAGTATTACTTGATTGTGGCATAAGTTTCGTGTGGCAAACATTGAGTCGAGGCAACATTACAAGTTAACATATAAGCAGGCAAGCATTGCACTCATAAGAAAACTTAAGCATTCACGTTGGCTCGGGCCCGAGGGTAAGCCGATGAGTGAAACCGTAAAGGGACTTACCGAGCGACATAATCTAGGGTCATGCAGTGTAGCAAGAGCGTTGCACTCCGAAGAGTATATGTATATCGTTCTACTCGAGGTATAGCGGGGTCTAGTTGCACAAGGCAAAGGTAGCATGCAATGGTCAGATTATAAGTAAAGTTTCATTTTCATGTTCTAACACAAGCAATACAAGTTGGGATTATCCCCTTAGCTAGGTGCGTTGGATTCTTATTAGCATGCATGGGATAATTCACCTAGCGACTAGCATGTATCGTTCCATATTTTAAGTGTGCTAGCTAAACAAAGACAAGTTCATCGTAGCCACCCACCTTAGCGATGATTCGCCTCGGTTGAGCGATACTCCGAGCGAGCCTCTGAAAGCCTAAGCCGGAACTCCTGAAGCGCCAAGTCTGAAAATCCTTTTGCCTCAAACGAGTATTCTCGTTGAGCAAAGCGGGTCGGGACGTTTGCACTTTGCCGTTTGAATCGGCAGTCCGCTTGAGCGGAACGGGTCGTTACATTATACACCACTCAGAAAAAGTCTCGTCCTCGAGACTTCCTGAGCACATGCTGTTCTATCGCATTATCGAATCTATTCCAAGCGTAACAATCGGTACCACTAAATCCATTTGAACACAATCTCCTACTCGTTCCTTACGCCGTGTCGCATGCATGCTGGATCAGTCTCATTTGCGCCTTAGCGCGGGACATATTGCTTAACGCGGGGTACGTTATAATCCATCGTGAATAATGATCTAAGGCTGAGGCAAACTTATACAAGTCGTTATACTTGTTCGTGTTGATATTCACTTGCACTAGCATAAGAGATCAGCATATCGCGAGTTTGGATCGTGCACATATTCGAAGTGCATCTCAAACATATGCACGCCAACCAACTTAGCGATAACAAACTCTTAGCACTCGAGTTTCACATCTCATTGAGTCTTGGGTCGTGTACACGTTCAAGACGTCCCTCAAACATATGCATTCAACCAAACTTAGAGAGAGTAAAATCGGACAAGCTACTTGCGTAAATCTCAAGGGTTCTCGTTTATAAACCACAAGGATACTTCCGACAGGGTCAATCAAAATCCAAGCCTTTTCCATTCCAACTCATCAAGTATTTGCACTACCGTTAAGCACGATCTATTTGATCTACCGACTAGCGTCAATCCGTTCGGGTCAAACATAACACACGTTATCGTTCCAAGTCTAACACTAAGTCTTGCTGTAACGCCCCGTTCTTCCTATTCGGGGAGCGCGGCTAAGAAATACTTACGACCGTCCGAACGGGACAGATTGAATCAAGATCCTTTCCTCGTTATGGATTGGTTTCTTCGGAATCAGGTCCCATATTCAACGGATCGTGCCTCAAGGATGGACTCGGCGGCAGAGTCAAGAGGGGCCTTTCCGTTGCGCTGGTTTTCTTGCCCGTTTTCGTGCCGCTTGGTTGCTTTCTTGTTGGTTTTATGACTTGCGTTTTCTTGAACGGTTTCAATGGATTTCATTGCTTTCGTTCTTAGGATTTCGCATTTCGTATCGAACCTTGGAGACCGAAGCAGGGGATATTGATCGTCTGTTGGTGCATGCAGGTGATCGGGTAGATGACGCTCGTGCGGAGTCTTAAAGCTCTTCCTTTTCTCTCCTACTTCACTAACTTGTGAGTGGCTTTATTTCGATTAGCTCCCTTCTTCCAAGTCTGCATTCTAAATAGATTGACTCATTGTTCATCCCGATCAAACGATATTAAAACACATATGACTGAGTCGAAATAGAAAAGAAGTAGGCTTGAAACACTATTAATGCTTGTCATATGGAATTGTTCTGAACGATCACACTGGAACGTGCATGCCCGTCAAATATCATAACTATTTCTGTGTTAAGTTGTAGTTAGATTCATTTATCTATAACTGTTCATGGTATAGTACAAAAGGGAAGGAAAATATGATCCTTACACAAAGTAGCATAGACTATGGAAAATACACTATGTTTACTTCCTTGTATTTGCTTGAATTAGTGTTTCATGTGATAACTTAGTCGGTTATGGTGGCGTGGTCTTGGACAACTTGTATACAAGGGATATCGTTCTACGAACGGTCGCCGGGGCACCGGGACCGCTTCGTCCCGGGTAGAACAATTTGCTAGTGTAGTCCTAGCATTGGATGGGTCCGTGAGTCCGCTAAGGGCTAGCTACCCGAGGCAGAATGGCAGCCGATCCATCCAAGTCCAACCAAGTGATTGTTATGTATATTTAACTGTGCAGACTAACTATGTCTTCGTGGCAGGGAAGGTCATGGTAAGTTTTGTACAGGTGGCTCAGACGGTACAGGTAAAGTCACCGAGCGGTGGCACATTTGGTTATGTTATTTTACTCTATCATATGCGAAGAAAATGAACTAAGGCAAGATAGATAGATCACATGATAATAAATGTTGCATGCTCATATGAACTCGTTGTAGATTTTGGTTAAGTTTGGTTAGCTCGCCCTCACCGGTACTTTTCGAAGTACTGACCCTCGTTGCAGCAGGTACCCCGAGCCAAGGCGACGCGGCGAGGAGCTGAAACTTTCTCCAACCCCCTTCCTGAATCAAGACGCTTTCGTGACGTGACTTTTGGTAGCTCCAGTACATAAGAAGAAAGGAGCTCGCTCTTACTTTTGGAAGCCCCAGGGCGATGGTGCTGACTCGCACCCAAGGTGTTTTGTGTTTTGAATTCTAGTAAAGGATGTAATATATGGAACGGTTATCTCATTTTGTATCCAAGTTGTAAGCCTGTGTGGCATCCTTATTGTTTTGGGTCAAGAGTCTGCAAACAGATGTTCATTATCAATAAAAAGAAAACTTTTCGATGCCTCAATGTGTGTTATCTTATTTGCGTACTCTGTTGCATATGTTCTAAAGATAATTACTATGCCTATGCCTTGTGCACGCGCGCCCTACGTGTGCACGGCATCACGTCCGGGGGACGATTATCGATTGGGCGAAATCGGGGCGTGACATAGTGGTATCAGAGCATAGCTTCAGATCCTTTGATCTCAAGTCGAAAAGTTTTCCTAAGATGACCCTGTCCCGCCCGAGTAAACTCTTGAAATCAATTGGTGCAAAATGAGATGCGTTCCATATAGTGAGTCCATAATATATCTTGAGACTGATACAAGTTACTTTTCTTTGAAGGAACGGCCTCTGAGCCGGGTGCACAAGTGCAGATGGTGGCGCAAGTGCAAGGGAGTAGTTCTGGTACATCAGGCAGCTCAGGGAGCCCGGCTGCCGCGCCCTCTGTTGATCCGTTCGAACGGATGATGCGTATGATGGAAACACAACAGAGGCAAGCCGAACTACGACAGAGTCAATTTGAGTCTCGAATAGAAGCACAATTTCTGGCGCAACGGACTCAGGCCGAAACGCAGCAGAAGCAAATGGATACCTTGCAAACGATTGTGATGACGCTAGTCGCCAGCAACCATTCTGCATCCGCGGCCGCCGTGGCAGCGCCAGTTGTAGCTGACATTCCGGGACCTCAGGGCTCTCCGGAACCTCCACTTTCAGATGATAAGGGGTCCATCCTACAGATATCAGAATTTAAGAAAATGTGCCATACTACCTTTAAGGGGACCGAAGACCCTTCCGTGGCGTTGGACTGGCTGGTCGAGTTAGAAGACCACTTTGAAGTGCTCCATATGGACGAAACCAGGAGAGTCGCTTGTGCCCAACTTTAGCTCCGTTTAAACGCCCATGATTGGTGGGACGTGCACAAACAAGCTTTATTGAGTGAATGTGGCACAACGATTATCTCCTGGTCAGTGTTCCGTAAGGCCTTCGAAGAGGAGTATCTTCCACCCGCCGTCCGCCGCGAGAAGGAAGACGAGTTTACCCATCTGCAGCAAGGAGACATGTCCGTGCGGCAGTACGCTTCAGAATTCAATAGACTTGCTAAGTTTGCTAAGTCTCATATTTGTGATGCAGAGACGTGCACGAAGATTTGAGATAGGACTGCGACCTTCGATTCGTGCTCACGTCGTCGTTTCTTAATATCGCACCATGCGTGATTCCCTGAACCACGCACTCTCCCTTGAATCGCAGTACCCACCAGTTCGCACCGACGCTGTGCAAAATCTCAATTACAAGCGTCCTAGCAACACAGGGGGTAACAATGCGCCTAAGCGCTCCAATAACGGCGGTAACAAGGGTGCAAATCAGGGTAAAGGTGGCGAGCTTGTTTGTCACCGATGTAATCGTGCTGGACACATCGCTCGGAACTGTCGAGTATTCAACGGATCGTGCTTTAAGTGCGGTCGTCAGGGGCATATGGCAGCGAACTATCGGACATGTGGACCTAACCAGCAGCAACAACAAAATCGTGCGACTCAGGACCAGGGGCAAGTACCTCGAGCGAATCAGACGGCACAGCCAAACGCTCAAGGCCGAGTCTATGCTCTGACTCAGGATGAGGCACTCGCATCAAACACGACGGTGTCAGGTATATTACTCTTTAATGATGTACCTGCTCGAGTATTGTTTGATTCTGGTGCTACAAATAGTTTTGTGTCAACAAACTTTGTTAGGGAACACAAATTCATTCAAACTCCGCTAGGCCTAAGGCTTAGCGTTAGTACACCGTCAGGCACGAGCTTGCCTGCAGATTCAGTTTGTCGTGACGGCTACATTTGCTTCGGAGGGAGAAAATTGTCACTTGATGCGATAGTTCTAGACATAGGGGACTACGACATCATTCTGGGAATGGATTGGCTGGGCGCTTGTTCAGCTACTATCGATTGTGCGGAGAAGAAAGTCGTGTTTCGTCTTCCTGGCGAGATCGAGTTTTGCTATTCGTGCAGTCCACAGTTGAAAGCGTCAAAGACCTGCATGGTGATATCAGCGACGTCTGCTCGACGGATGATTCACTCCGGCTGCGCGGGGTACTTGGCTTCCGTTCGAGACACTCGGCTAGATTGCGCAAACGTTGAGTCCATTCCCGTTGTGGCGGATTTTCTTGATGTGTTCCCCGACGAGTTGCCCGGTATGCCGCCCGATCGAGAGACAGAGTTCACCATCGACACATTTCCAGGAACCCAACCCATTTCTAAACCTCCGTATCGAATGGCACTGCAGAACTAAAAGAGTTGAAAATTCAGCTACAAGAATTACTTGATCGTGGGTATATTCGGCCTAGTGTCTCTCCTTGGGGCGCACCGGTACTGTTCGTTAAGAAGAAGGATGGTTCGATGCGACTCTGCATCGACTATCGAGAATTAAACAAGGCAACTGTTCGAAACAAATACCCCCTTCCCAGGATAGACGATCTGTTTGATCAGTTACAAGCTGCCACATTGTTCTCGAAAATAGATCTCCGTTCGGGTTACCATCAGCTCAAAATTAAGCCGGACGACGTGCCGAAGTCAGCCTTTCGCACTCGCTACGGCCACTATGAGTTTTTGGTAATGCCGTTCGGTTTGACTAATGCCCCTGCTGCCTTTATGGGTTTGATGAACCAAGTGTTTCGGCCGTACCTCGACAAATTTGTAGTAGTGTTCATTGATGATATCTTGGTGTATTCGAAGAATGGGGCAGAGCATGAAGAGCACTTGCGGACCGTGCTACAAACCCTTCGAGACAACAAGTTGTACGCGAAGCTGAGTAAGTGCGAATTTTGGCTGAGCAGTGTATCTTTCCTAGGGCACATCATTTCTGTGGGAGGCATTTCAGTCGATCCGAAGAAGGTAGAAGCCATTGTCGAGTGGAAACGACCTGCCTCAGTTAGTAAAATTCGAAGCTTCCTCGGGTTAGCGGGCTACTACAGACGGTTCGTAAAAGATTTTTCCAAACTTGTCTCACCTCTGACTCGCCTCACTCAGAAGGGAGTCGTGTTTGAGTGGTCCGCCGACTGCGAAGCATCGTTTGCTGAGTTAAAGCAGCGCCTCACTTCTGCCCCGTTACTTGCACTACAGGACGAGACTTCGGGATTCCAAATCTTCAGTGACGCTTCAGGGCAGGGCTTAGGGTGTGTGCTTATGCAGCGAGACAGAGTGATAGCCTATGCATCCAGACAGCTGAAAAAGCATGAAAAGAATTATCCCACACACGATCTGGAACTGGCAGCAATTGTGTTCGGGTTAAAATTGTGGCAACACTACCTGTACGGAGTGCCTTGCCGAATCTATACCGACCACAAAAGTTTAAAGTACTTATTCACCCAAGCAGATTTGAACCTCCGACAGCGGCGCTGGCTAGAATTGATAAAGGATTACGACTTGACGATAGACTACACACCTGGTAAGGGAAATGTGGTAGCAGATGCATTGAGTCGGGTCTTTGCGGGATCTCTGTCCGTCGATCACAGGTTACAAAGGGACTTAGAAGAAATGGGCATCGAACTCAGAATTCGTTATCGCGGCGCGCGGGTTCCTCAGATGCGATTTGTACCCAATCTGATAGAGAGAGTCACATCTACTCAAAGAGACGATCCATTCCTCCGGAAAATGCGAGAGCAGGTCCAAGCGGGGAAGGCGAAAGACTTTATGGTAGATGAGAATGGGGCGTTGCGAGTGAAGGGAAGGCTATGCGTCCCCAACGATTCAGAACTCAGAAAGGAAATTCTCACGGAAGCACATTATGCAGCCTATGCGATCCATCCCGGGAGCACGAAAATGTATAAGAACCTTCGTACTATCTTCTGGTGGCATGGCATGAAGAAAGATGTAGCACTCTTTGTGTCGCAATGCATAACCTGTCAGAGGGTGAAAGCAGAGCATCAGAGGCCGGACGGAGAAATGCAAAATCTTGCTATCCCGGAATGGAAGTGAGAGCACATCAGCATGGACTTTATTGTTGGTCTGCCGAGGACGCAACGGGGGAACGACGCAATCTGGGTCATCGTCGACCGGTTAACCAAGTCTGCACACTTTATTGCCATTAAAAGTACTTGGGGCGCCGATCGCCTTGCTCAGACCTACCTTGACGAGATAGTCCGGCTGCACGGAGTGCCAGTTTCCATAGTATCAGATCGGGACGGACGGTTCGTCTCACGTTTCTGGGAAAGCCTTCAGTCGTCGATGGGGACCAAGTTGAAATTTAGCTCAGCCTACCATCCTCAAACCGATGGCCAAACAGAACGGGTGACTCAGGTACTAGAAGACATGCTGCGCCTCTGCGTGATCGATTCCAAGTCAAGTTGGTACGTCAACCTGCCGCTCGCCGAATTTGCTTACAACAACAGTTATCAGTCTAGCATCCAGATGGCTCCGTATGAAGCGCTGTATGGGCGGAAGTGTAGGTCACCGATCTGCTGGGATGAAGTTGGGGAGCGGCAAATCCTTGGGCCGGAACTGGTTGAACAAACCGTACAGAAGGTTCGGCTGATTCGTGAACGATTAAAAGTAGCACAAAGTCGGCAAAAGAGCTATGCCGATGTTCGACGTCGCCCCCTTGAATTCCAAGAAGGGGATCACGTGTTCCTAAAAGTCTCGCCCATGCGTGGTGTTACGAGATTCGGGATAAAAGGAAAGTTGAGTCCGAGATTTGTTGGCCGTTCGAATTTCTCAAACGAGTCACTTCAGTTGCTTATCAAATTGTATTGCCGCCAGCCCTATCAGATGTGCACAATATTTTTCATTTGTCTCAGCTGAGAAAATATGTGCACGACCCGAACCATGTGGTAGACTTGGGTCAGTTAGATCTGCAGGCAGACTTGTCGTATGCCGAAGAACCCGTACAGATCTTGGAACGTAAGGAAAAGCAGTGATTCTTTCTTTACTTGACATGATAATCCATGATTCTTATTCTGAATTGAGCATTTGTTCCACGAGCTGTGATTCTTTCTTTACTTGACATGATTGTCGTTCAGATGTAAACTTGATATGATTATCATTCAATGTAAACTTGACATAATTTTCGTTCAGATATAAACTTGCGTAGATGCATTCCCCTGGTGCGGGGACTGCCTTGGCGACCCAACGGTCCCGGATACTTGCAGGTTCATATTGCACAAAATGACTATTTGATAGTCTTTTAGCTAACTCGAATGCATGCACGATACGCGATAGTATTACTTGATTGTGGCATAAGTTTCCTGTGGCAAACATTGAGTCGAGGCAACATTACAAGTTAACATATAAGCAGGCAAGCATTGCACTCATAAGAAAACTTAAGCATTCACGTTGGCTCGGGCCCGAGGGTAAGCCGATGAGTGAAACCGTAAAGGGACTTACCGAGCGACATAATCTAGGGTCATGCAGTCTAGCAAGAGCGTTGCACTCCGAAGAGTATATGTATATCGTTCTACTCGAGGTATAGCGGGGTCTAGTTGCACAAAGCAAAGGTAGCATGCAATGGTCAGATTATAAGTAAAGTTTCATTTTCATGTTCTAACACAAGCAATACAAGTTGGGATTATCCCCTTAGCTAGGTGCGTTGGATTCTTATTAGCATGCAGGGGGTGATTCACCTAGCGACTAGCATGTATCGTTCCATATTTTAAGTGTGCTAGCTAAGCAAAGATAAGTTCATCGTAGCCACCCACCTTAGCGATGATTTGCCTCGGTTGAGCGATACTCCGAGCGAGCCTCTGAAAGCCTAAGCCGGAACTCCTGAAGGGCCAAGTCTGAAAATCCTTTTGCCTCAAACGAGTATTCTCGTTGAGCAAAGCGGGTCGGGACGTTTGCACTTTGCCGTTTGAATCGGCAGTCCGCTTGAGCGGAACGGGTCGTTACATTATACACCACTCAGAAAAAGTCTCGTCCTCGAGACTTTCTGAGCACATGCTGTTCTATCGCATTATCGAATCTATTCCAAGCGTAACAATCGGTACCACTAAATCCATTTGAACACAATCTCCTATTCGTTCCTTACGCCGTGTCGCATGCATGCTGGATCAGTCTCATTTGCGCCTTAGCGCGGGACATATTGCTTAACGCGGGGTACATTATAATCCATCGTGAATAATGATCTAAGGCTGAGGCAAACTTATACAAGTCGTTATACTTGTTCGTGTGGATATTCACTTGCACTAGCATAAGAGATCAGCATATCGCGAGTTTGGATCGTGCACATATTCGAAGTGCATCTCAAACATATGCACGCCAACCAACTTAGCGATAACAAACTCTTAGCACTCGAGTTTCACATCTCATTGAGTCTTGGGTCGTGTTCACGTTCAAGACGTCCCTCAAACATATGCATTCAACCAAACTTAGAGAGAGTGAAATCGGACAAGCTACTTGCGTAAATCTCAAGGGTTCTCGTTTATAAATCACAAGGATACTTCCGACAGGGTCAATCAAAATCCAAGCCTTTTCCATTCCAACTCATCAAGTATTTGCACTACCGTTAAGCACGATCTATTTGATCTACCGACTAGCGTCAATCCGTTCGGGTCAAACATAACACACGTTATCGTTCCAAGTCTAACACTAAGTCTTGCTGTAACGCCCCATTCTTCCTATTCGGGGAGCGCGGCTAAGAAATACTTACGACCGTCCGAACGGGACAGATTGAATCAAGATCCTTTCCTCGTTATGGATTGGTTTCTTCGGAATCAGGTCCCATATTCAACGGATCGTGCCTCAAGGATGGACTCGGCGGCAGAGTCAAGAGGGGCCTTTCCGTTGCGCTGGTTTTCTTGCCCGTTTTCGTGCCGCTTGGTTGCTTTCTTGTTGGTTTTATGACTTGCGTTTTCTTGAACGGTTTCAATGGATTTCATTGCTTTCGTTCTTAGGATTTCGCATTTCGTATCGAACCTTGGAGACCGAAGCAGGGGATATTGATCGTCTGTTGGTGCATGCAGGTGATCGGGTAGACGACGCTCGTGCGGAGTCTTAAAGCTCTTCCTTTTCTCTCCTACTTCACTAACTTGTGAGTGGCTTTATTTCGATTAGCTCCCTTCTTTCAAGTCTACATTCTAAATAGATTGACTCATTGTTCATCCCGATCAAACGATATTAAAACACATATGACTGAGTCGAAATAGAAAAGAAGTAGGCTTGAAACACTATTAATGCTTGTCATATGGAATTGTTCTGAACGATCACACTGGAACGTGCATGCCCGTCAAATATCATAACTATTTCTGTGTTAAGTTGTAGTTAGATTCATTTATCTATAACTGTTCATGGTATAGTGCAAAAGGGAAGGAAAATATGATCCTTACACAAAGTAGCATAGACTATGGAAAATACACTATGTTTACTTCCTTGTATTTGCTTGAATATGTGTTTCATGTGATAACTTAGTCGGTTGTGGTGGCATGGTCTTGGACAACTTGTATACAAGGGATATCGTTCTACGAACGGTCGCCGGGGCACCGGGACCGCTTCGCCCCGGGTAGAACAATTTGCTAGTGTAGTCCTAGCATTGGATGGGTCCGTGCGTCCGCTAAGGGCTAGCTACCCGAGGCAGAATGGCAGCCGATCCATCCAAGTCCAACCAAGTGATTGTTATGTATATTTAACTGTGCAGACTAACTATGTCTTCGTGGCAGGGAAGGTCATGGTAAGTTTTGTACAGGTGGCTCAGACGGTACAGGTAAAGTCACCGAACGGTGGCACATTTGGTTATGTTATTTTACTCTATCATATGTGAAGAAAATGAACTAAGGCAAGATAGATAGATCACATGATAATAAATGTTGCATGCTCATATGAACTCGTTGTAGATTTTGGTTAAGTTGGGTTAGCTCGCCCTCATCGGTACTTTTCGAAGTACTGACCCTCGTTGCAGCAAGTTCCCCGAGCCAAGGCGACGCGGCGAGGAGCTGAAACTTTCTCCAACCCCCTTCCTGAATCAAGACGCTTTCGTGACGTGACTTTTGGTATCTCCAGTACATAAGAAGAAAGGAGCTCGCTCTTACTTTTGGAAGCCCCAGGGCGATGGTGCTGACTCGCACCCAAGGTGTTTTGTGTTTTGAATTCTAGTAAAGGATGTAATATATGGAACGGTTATCTCATTTTGTATCCAAGTTGTAAGCCTGTGTGGCATCCTTATTGTTTTGGGTCAAGAGTCTGTAAACATATGTTCATTATCAATAAAAAGAAAACTTTTCTATGCCTCAATGTGTGTTATCTTATTTGCGTACTCTGTTGCATATGTTCTAAAGATAATTACTATGCCTAGGCCTTGTGCACGCGCGCCCTACGCGTGCACGGCATCACGCCCGGGGGACGATTATCGATTGGGCGAAATCGGGGCGTGACACTTGCTGCCCCAGTTCTGTGGGTTGTTCAAGCAATATGCTAAAGTCGGTCACGCTGGTTCATTCACTCGGCACATGGTCGTCTGCCTAATTACTAAGTCAGCTCACAAGGTCATAGGTACAAGTTCAAGCACACGATTCATCGTGCAAATTTGTTGCACGATGCTCGCCCCATTTCGTAGGGTCAAACCATTGTTCATTTGCACAGGGTAATTTACCCAAGCTCGTTTCACTTAGATTTTTAAACATCGAGCACGGATTTTCCTACTCTCATTTACACGTTCGTTGCACAGGGGTTCGAGTCCGTTCAGTAAAATTCACGATATATCCAAGTTGCAGGACAAGCCTAGTGATTTATATAGTCTATCTCTTCAAATATGTTTTGATAGAATCCCTATCCATTCTAAGTCTAGACTACCAAGCCAAGATTCAATTCTAAACCTTCATTTATAACTCCAAGTCGTCCAACCTGATTCATGTATCCGTTCACGAAACCATCAAGCGTGATTTACTCTAGGTTCTAGGCTAACTTATCATCGAAACATTTTCGATCACTTGCATTCCCAAATTGATCTTATCGTGTCGAACCAAAAGTCAAGACGATCCATAAGTTGTCACGCTCCGGTCTCCCGCAAGTTCGATCACCCTCATTGGACATGAGATCACTGTCACGCCCCGGTCCCGCAGGGCGCCGTTCGTCCTCGCTTGGTCCCTACGGGACCGATCGTCCTCGCACGGGATGATGCCGTGCAAACCTAAAGTGCGCTTGCACAAGGCCAAAGCTTTGAACAAGGGCAAGTAAGCTATTCAAGATAAGAGCAGCGGCACATATATATTGCAGAAAAGTAAAGAACACAATGGCATATGAAAACATGCTCTTTATTGATAATCGAAAGTGTTACAAGCGGCGCATGGCCGAGGTTACAGATCGCTCAAGCACTATTTCTCTCGATTAAAATTACACCGTTCCATACATTATGTCCCTCTATACAAAAGCAGCTTATACTCGATACGGCTCAAGGCATCGACTCCAGATTTTCGGGTCCTTGGGATGAGGCACGGCTATCGCTTCCTCGGACGATCAAGCACCTGAGAACAAGCAAACTGTTGGTGGGTCAGCACTTCAGGCGGGCTAGCTACTTAGTGTTGGATCGGATCGAACTGTAGTTGATTAGTCCTTTATGGCTTGGCCAGTGACTTCATATAGATAAGAGTTGGTTCAATTTGAGTTTGTGCAGGGCGATCACCTTTTCTCGGGCAAGAGTGTGCATAGCGATGATTGGATTAGTAAGGCTTGGATTGTGGTGTGATGATAGATTTGAGGCTTGGAGTGTGATGTGGTTCGATAAGTTCACGCTTTGCTTCGGATTTAAGTAGAACGGTTTGCATGCTTAGTTTCCTTTGAGTTGGATATAACTGCTAGTATATTTGCTTGAGTTGAATGCTTGCATGCTTAACCTGCTTTACAGTTTTCCTTAACATGTCATATCTCTGCCATGAAATGAATCTAGGATTCAAGTAGAAAGATCACTATATAACTGTTTGCTTTCACTATCTATTTAGTGTCGGTTTAGACGAGTGGGTTACCTCGCTCACCAGTACGGCTGTGTACTGACTCACGTTTGTTGCATTATTTCCAGGTACGCAGGTGTAGTGGCTCAGCTGGATATACGGGACATGATGTATGGAACGGTAAGTACCTTTGTGGGCAAGAGAAAGAGCAAGAGTGTTGCATTGCCTTTGTGGCTTTCTCCTTTGTGGCATCTTCATTGGACCCTTCGAGAGCTTCCCTGCATATACTCTGATGTGTGCATGGTACACACTGCTTGACTTTCGCTGCAACGTAGTTATTTCGATGATAACTATGACGTTTGACGCCATCGCCTTGAGCGAGCGCAACGTCAGGCTCGCACGACATCATGTCCCGATGAGAACGATTGTCCTGCGGAAGCGCTGCAACGTGGTAATTCACGTTCAGTTGGGGCGATCGAACTTGTGGAAGATTGGGGCATGATATTAGGTATGTCACCAAATATGGAGCCTTTACCTGAACCATTATGGTAGTATGGTTCCATCTCTCTGAATGTAACGTCCATGCTCACAAAGAGCCTTCGTTCCACATGACTCCAGCAAGAATATCCTTTCTGAGTCCCTGAGTAGCCAACAAAGACGCACTTTACTGCCCGATGATCCAACTTTCCCACCGCAGACCTAATAAAGCATACACATTCAAATACTTTTGGGGGAACAATGACTTGTTCTTACCTGTAAGCGTCTCAAACGGTGTCTTCCATCCTAACACCTAAGAGGGCATCATGTTGATGAGATATGCAGCCGTCAATAATACATGCCCCCACAAGTGTTTAGGAACATTCATAACAAACATCATTGACCGTGCCACTTCCAACAGGTGCATGTTCTTCCGCTCTGCCATGTCATTTTGTGCTAGTGTAGAGGCACATGAAGTCTAATGATGTATCCAATGGGCTAATAAGTACTCTTCAATAGCCTTGTTGTTTATTCTGTCCCATTGTCAGACCTCAAAATGTTTACCTTAGCACCGTATTGTGTTATAACCCTGCGATAAAAATCTTAAAAGCATGCAAAAATATCACTCTTACTATTAATTAGGTATATCCAAGTGGCACGAGTGTAGCAGTCAATAAATGTGATAAACCACTTACAACTATTAACAACAGTTGTAGGACAAGATCCCCACACATAAGAGTGTATCATATCAAAAGCAGCTAAACTTCTATTTCCAGAACTCACATAAGAGGTTCTGGTATGTTTTCCAAGTTTACAAGCATCATAAACCATCTTTTGCTCATTAGTCTTTTGATACATAGAGGGATACATCCAACTTAGTAGAGTGAATGAAAAGTGTCCCATGTGCTGATGTTGGAGTAATAATTCTGCTTCTACAGTCCTTCTCGGCTCCTCTGGTTGTGCTTCATCCACCAGTAACGACAGTGCTGCATCCAGCCCACCCCTGTCAAAGTACCATAGCTCTTTATATCAAGTGTTAGTCCCCAACCGTCTTCCCGTTTCCTTCTCCTGAAAAATTACCTTAGAAATGCCAAAGAAAATAACACAATTAAGTTGAATAACAATAACACTAATGAACAATATATTAACATGAAAATATGAAGCATGACATCAGTAAGAGTCATGTAAGGGGTGCATTCAACTGTGCCTTTACCCACAATGAGTCTAGCAGTACCATCAACAGTCTGAATGCTTTCAAGCATCACCAGGTGAATATAATCTTGGAACTCATCATGGACACCCGTGACATGGCGGGATATCCCAGAGTCTATTATCTAATTTAGACTTCCTGGTCAATGGGTAGATGCAAGGGAAAGAGAAGGCATACCTGTGCTTGTATGGGCATAATATGTGATGTTACTGTCATGCCCCGATTCTCACAAGGGCCGATTATCCTCACTTTAGCGTCTTGCTGAGCCGATCGTCCTCGCATGGACATGATGCTATGCAAGCCTAAGTTACGTTTGCACAAGGCCAAGACTTTGAACAAGGACAAGTAAGCTATTCAAGATAAAAGTAGCGACACAATATTATAGAAAAGTAAATGAACACAATGGTATATGAAAACAAGCTCTTTATTGATATATAAAATTATTACAAGGCTTGCCAATTGGCTTACATCTTATAAACAGAATACAATGATATCATTCCATATATTATATCCCTTTATACAGAAAATATCTCTAAATATCTCATTACTGTAGAAGCATGAAAAATACGCAGGGGAATTATACGCGTAAAACCCCCAACATGCATGAAGTACGCGTAAAACAGAGCTTCAGCGCTATGTAGCGTAAAATATGGCTTCAGAACAGCCCCGCGTAAAGCAGCACTCAAAGGCCATTTTGGCGTAAAAGGTTGCTACACCTCCCTCCGGCATATAATACGTTGGCTTTTAATGCGGCAAGAAGTTGTACGAGAAACTCTTCGTATTCCTCGAATGAACCTGTCAGACAAATCAGTGAACCTGACTCCTGACAAAAGTACTGCACGACGATCGAGAGGACGGCTGTAATGATAATTCTGCACAGAGGCCCAGGATATCGTTTAGTGACATATCCTTGATACAAGTCGTTTTTACGCATTCAAGGATCACGCTGTCTATTTTTACACAGGCAAAAATGAGTCTTTACGCTCAACATGAGACGAAATCAGACGCCACATCAAAAGCTGTCTCTCGTACAAAGCTCGAGGCATATCTCTGCATTTAATGCACGAGATGGGGGCAGATCTCTGCATTTAATGTACGAGATTTTGTTCTATTTTTAATGACTGTGAGAGCTAAAATTAGGGCTAATACGCTCACATCACCATCCTTGCATGTTACGCCAACCAGGCTATTTTCAACTATAGGAGTACGCCGTATGCTATCTCCTCGAAATACGCCAACTCAGGCCATATTTGCAAAGGTACGTAATGAGGCTATTTGGCCCAGAATATGCTCAAGACCTCAGTCAGGAAGGATAATTGGCTAGTTTACGCTGGTTACCTATTTATGCAGCACTAAGCTTTACGCAGCTATCTGGCTTTTACGCCAACAAGACAGCTATCTGGCTTTTACGCCAACAAGACAGCTATTTGGCTTTTACGCCAACAAGACAGCTATATGGCTTTTACGCCAACAAGACAGCTATTTGGCTTTTACGCCAACAAGACAGCTATTTGGCTTTTACGCCAACAAGACAGTTATTTGGCTTTTATGCCAACCATCTTTACGCAAGGAGCAGTTACCTACGTGGCTTGCATGTCATGATCTTCGATGAGAGATTATACGCGTTACCTCATAATGGGACACGCGTCATACGCGGATTCAGGAGATCATTCAGACGTGGGTAGCAGTTATTATAACCGTCGCGTAAAGAGTGCAACTCTCTTCACAGTTTGGCTTCTACGCCGACTGGACAGTTACTGTGACTGAGCTCTATAAATAGAGATCTCTAGTCACAGAGTAAAGGGATCGAAAAAAACAAAGAGGAGCAGAGAGCACAGACAGAGAGTGTCGATTGACAACTTCGGCAACGAACCCCTCTTGCAACCTTTAAAGCTTCTTCTTCTTCTACAGCACTTCTTCGTCATCGTGTGGTCCAAGGGACAAAGTGATCGACCGCAGATCAGACTCCTATAGCAATTTTTCTCCAGAATCATTTTTATTGTACTTAACATCCTCGTATAGGATTAATTGTACTTCTTTTTTTCTTGTTTGTAAACAAAGAAAGGGTTTCGTATAAACCTAGTTCCATTCTTTTGTTTATCATCAAACACAAGATGGCAACTCTGCTGGGGATAACTTTCTCATCTGACGAGAAAGCCATTGCTCAACACGATGTTGTATCCGTCGGATCGACGAAGAAGACTTTGGTCGTCTAATTCGACCAATCTGCTTATGAAGATATGCTTTGCGCAGGGGGTAGCTCTCATTCCCTCTCTGTCCAGGACAACAGGAAGCTGCGTAAAGTGTGGATGCCCCAGACATCCTCTGCCCTTCCTGAAAGCTCTCCTTCTCTGATCAACAAGGTTGTGACAACACAACCTATACGCCTAGCGCGTAAAAATCCGTCTCCCGTCTGTGATGTGGCAGACAAAACTTCTGGCAATGCCCCAGTGCCAATCCAGAAGTCTAGAACGCGCCCTGCACGTAAAAATTCGTCTCCCGTCTGTGACGTGGCAGACAAAACTTCTGGCAATGCCCCAGTGCTAATCCAGAAGTCTAGAACGCGCCCTGCGCGTAAAAATCCGTCTCTCGTCTGTGACGTGGCAGACAAAACTTCTGGCAATGTCCCAGTGCCAATCCAGAAGTCTAGAACGCGCCCTGCGCGTAAAAATTCGTCTCCCGTCTGTGACGTGGCAGACAAAATTTCTGGCAAGGCCCCAGTGCCACTCCAAAAATTTTGAACGCGCCCTGCGCATAAAAATACATCTCCCGTCTATAAGGAGGCAGATGGACCCTTGGATCACATCAAGGGAAACACAAGTGGCGAATCTCCCGACCTTTGGGCTTGTACGCCCCCAAGAGAAGAAGTTGCCCACTCTTCAGATTACGCGTGACGCTGGAGGCCGATTGAGGACTTTTCCTGTTTTACGCGAACCTATGCAAAACTCCAAATTACGCCAGGATAAGTCTGTCCGCGTAAAGAAGACTCGTTTCACGGGAAGATATGCTCCTCAGACAGATGACGGATCGTATGCTACTCACATGGCTGAACTGCTGTATTCTTATGGCAGGGGGAGAGTTATGGTTCCCAATCTCCACGCCCCTACTGATGTAAAAAGGCAGAATAAGCCTTCTTCTTCTTCTTCTTCTTCTTCTTCTTCTGTTAATCCCCCTGATTTGCGTGACTTCTTGATCCAGAAGCGCAAAGACAGGGAATCTTCTAATATGTCTATTACACCCCCTAGGGAGCATTGTTGTAATAGTCATAAAGTTGTAGTTAACTACTGCTGTTCTAAGGCAAAACGGTCAGTTTTTGACCGGTTGAACTACTCTTTGTCCTTACAGGAAGAAGAGCCAAGATTCGCATCAGTAAACATGGCTTCACACATTCCTAGAGGAAGGTCAAGTTCAAGGCGTCATCCCTCTAGAACTCCGAGCCAAAGGAGATTTGACAGACTCCTTGAGAATATTGAAGCAGGTGTTTTTCGAAATACTCGCTCGAGGTCGCGACAATCGGCTTCATATTCTTCCGATTCTGACACTGGGTGTCGCCAGTTTCCTGAATGTGATGCTGACAGTATAGACTCGATCTCTACAGAGATCTATACCAGTCCCTCAGTAGCATCCAGAGAAATGAGAGTTTATGCCATTGGAGATGAACATGAAGAGGCTTTCCCATCAGGAAGTACTGACCAATGCATCGCTGTATTGGAATCATCGCTTAAAGAGATGCATTCCATGATGGAGAGTATGCGTACGATGATGGTGACTCAACATGCAGCTGCAATAGCTCAAACATCGGTTCCTCCGACTCAACTACGTGTGGGGGTGGACATGCCACCATCCAACGCAAGCCAGGAGCCTGTTCTAAATCAAGAGTCAGCGGCTCCTCAACTTCTTAACTCGGAGAATGTATTGCCTCCTGTTGGGGTTACAATACAACCGATCTCTCACCTCTCTGCTATCCTTTTCCCAGCTGAAGATCTGATACAGGCAGTTCGGGAATTAAAAGCCCAATTTGATGCCTTGAAGCATAAGGATCAGTTCAAGAAGTTGGAAATCAACAAGCCATACCCAGCTGTCTGGGATGAGATCCCTTTTCCACCAAAATACAAACCACAGGCTATGGTTTTGTTTGAGGGAAAGACGTCACCAAGCCAGTATATGAATGACTTCCGATCCCTCTTGCTGAGATAAAGACATCCAACGTGATAAGCTTTATCAAGCACCATGTAATTTATCGCTTTGGGATACCCCGAAGGATAATTCATGACAACGGACCTCAATTCATCAGCCAAGCGTTTCACCGATTTTGCGATAAGAATCAGATACAAAATATGGCCTCAACGGCATATAATCCTGCTGCTAATGGCTTGGCGGAAGCCTTCAACAAAACCATCATCAAACTCTTGAAGTAGTTTGTTTCTTCGAACAAAAGAGATTGGAATGAGAAGCTGGGAGAATGCCTCTGGGCATACCGCACAACGGTACGAACACCAACGGGCTGTACCCCATTTTCATTAGTTTACGGGTGTGAAGCAGTTCTCCCCATGGAAGTCCAAATTCCATCACTCAGAATAGCAGTGACTAATGAGTTGACTCAGGAAAATAATGATCATTTAAGGCTTCAAGAGCTAGAAGGATTAGACGAGAAACGCCTTCAAGCTCAATAACGCATTGAGTTCTACCAGGCATGCATTTCCAGAGCTTTTAATCAAAAAGTGAAGAAAAGTGTGTTCAAAGTTGGTGAGCTAGTTTTAGCTGTAAAGAGGCCAATGATCATTACGCACAAAAGTAAGGGCGAATTCCAGCCCAAATGGGAGGGCCCTTATGTGATCGAAACGATATTTTCAAATGGCGCTTACAGATTAGCCAAGCCTAATGGAGACTTGATAATGGCTCCTATCAACGGCAAATTCTGGAAGAAGTACTACGCTTAATCTCCCTTGCTTGACGGAGTATGATGAAGATCTCATTCTGACAATACTACGTACAAAGACTGGTTGGATCATATTCTATCATGTTCTTATGACCTCTGAATAGATTTGTTTAACTAATTTGAAATTTCAAAACCTATCATGTCCATATTACCTCTGATAGTGTTTTGTATACAAATTTAGTTGGAGCATATTCTATCATGTCCATATAACCTCTGAATAGATATATCCAGCTGAAACTTACCGAAAGTATATCACGTCCATATTACCTCTGATATCACTTTCATCCTAGCCTATCATTTATATTCTAAAATGATGGGTCCACAAAGTCAGAAAATGCATATTTATTATCTCCGGGAATAGCAGATTACAAAAGAAGCACAAAAGTACATCATTGGGGAGGAGCAGTTAAATCGCGGATCTGTTGGGCCAAAGCAGCCATCCTCTCATTCCTGGAGTTCAGAATGTTAGTGCGAGCACATTCCAGCCTTGCCTCGTCATTGCTCAAGTGAGATAGTTCGGACAGAGAATCAACAAAACTTGCGTGGATGACACCCGCATGTGCCAAGTTCTGCTGAGCTGTCTTCACTTGGCCCTGAAATACATCACGAGCTACCGATGTCTTGAGAAGCCTCTCCCTTATCTGAGCAAGTTCAGCTTCCAATTCTCGAACCCTCACTTCATATCCCTCACATTCAGTGCAGCACTTAGCTAGCTGAGGAATACTCTCCACCAATACTGCTTGCTCTTTATCCATCTCTTGCTGTTATTCCTGGATGGATTTGTTTAGAGATTCTATCTACTGAGCAAGTTCCGCAGTTAGGGAGTCGTACTCAGCCTGAACCAGATCGTCGATGCTGCCTCGGGATAGTTGCAAATATTCGTTAATGGGTTGTTCTAAACCATTAACTATTTGCTCTAGCGCATCAGCTCTTTCAACGTCATTGAAATTTCTAATTGGCGCTATTTTAAGCTGGGAGGACGTCTTCAGAGCATCAAAGCCTAGATTCTTCTCCAGCACCATGGACATCAATTCTTTCAAAGTGCGGTAGAATATGCTAGTGTATTGTTCAACTAGCATAGCAAAGATCGGATGTACGCTAGGAGTGGCTGCAATACCGGTAAATCTCCCTCCAGGAATGACTGCAGAGGATGTTGCCACAGTCGTTGCTTCAACAGATGGCGCAACAAAAGAAGGGACACCAGCAACGGTTGAAATTGCTGGCATGCTCGACGAATGAGGCACAATCGAGATGGTGGGTTCATCCTCCTCTGATGTTATTTAGACTGCTACTGGCGGGACGACACCCGAGAATGTGGCGGATGAAAGATCAGCAGTTTCGGGGTATGCTTCTTCGACGATAGGCACCGCCGTTTCATTAGCCGAATCCGCAACAAAGTCAGAAGTTGTGTCAACTCTGCCCTCCCCCGAAAAGTCTTCGCCTGAAAAGAAGATAAGAGAAAGTTAATATCAATTTGATGTTAATTTTTCTGAAAAAAGCATAAAGACAACATTTATCCATGGCCGATGGTATGTATGTTGCGTCTGCAGCTTGTATAGCTAAATCATTTCTTAATGATGCTAAACAAGCTGTCATACCTGGAGAAGAGGGTGCACCAACTGACGTTTGAGGGTAGTCATCCCAATCGTCACCCAGATTCACTCGAGGTTCATCGGGTGGAATCTCGCTTGAGATACTTACAGACGAAGGGAGGGGCTAGGCCCATTATTTGTCTGGATAAGGGTATATCGATTCTTATTATGCTCGGTCTCGAAGGTGATCTTGAAGCACTGCAGTAGCGGTGGTAGCGGCAGCAATCGCGGGCAAAGAATCTCCAGCGCTGTCAGCTGGAAATATGGAGGTCCCTTCTCTAAAAGGCGAAGGATCTCTGATCAAAGAATCATCCCCAACATGGCAAACAATAGGCTCACTCCTAGAGGCCCCCTTGGTGGAAATACTTTTAGGACCTCTGACAGTCTTCTTCTTCTTGCGGGGGGAAGACTCTTTCAGAGTGGAAGCATTTCGCTTATTGGAGATAACGAGAGGCTCTGCTGGCGGAGCTATTACGCCTCTCGGTATTATCAACAAGAAATCGTCTGCACTAGTAGTGTCTTCACCTTCATCAGAGGAGACGGATGAGATCTCCTCTCTTCCAGTGGACTTATGGGAGGGCATCCTGAAACTTCCATACACATCAAAATCACGATGGAAGGTATTGATGGACGCATAAAACTGCACGTACGAATGGAGAATGCACAACTCCGTGGAAAGAGAAGTCGCGGGCACAGCAAAGGTTGCTCCGGTATAACCCATGATGAAATACCGCCATCCTCTAGCTCCGTCGATAAGTCCACCTTTGGACTTGAAGCTGGTGATGGGATTTCCCACGTGCAACTGGTCGTACCCAAATTGCCTGGCGAACCGGCTGGGCAGATAAGGCTCCAAGTAGCAGTGGTCCTCACTTCTGTACAGCAGGTGGGAAGGTCTAATGCAGACCAACCAGTAAAAGGCTTCAGGAGAAAGAATAGTCCTCCCTTGACCTGCATCATGAAGTTTTGTCCTCTGTTGATTGATATGTACAGGAGGACGATACAGAAAAGCTTCCAACCATGGGCAAAATTTAATGCTCGCCGACAATCTATGACGCTAGTCACATTCCAAAGGGAATTCTTGTAATTCAACAAGAAGTTATTTCTCGAATCGCTGGCAGATCCGGGAGACATCACTCTGGTGTTGTGAAGGATTAACCATCCCATCAGATATAGGAATGGTAATTCCACTCTGGGATATCCTTCATGCTGCGTATCATCAGCTAGCAGCCCATCAGTAATGGCCCTCAGGCCAGCTTGTATTCTGCATACCATGGCAGGAAGCAGGCCTAATCTTGCTCCGAACACCAAACGCACTACTGGCCATAAGATGTTGCGATGAATGCGATCCGCAGACGCGATGCCAGGCACTACCCATCGGCGTTGCCAGACGGAGGGGAAGCCAGCCAGTTGAGCTTCCCTTGACAGAGGCTTACGACAATGCCTCATATAACTGAAGGCTTTAGTGCCTGCAGGATAACCCCCTATCTCCTCATCGAGAACATAATCTGAAGCCCCTGCGTCTTCAATGAGATCATCGACCGTATTGGCACTAAGCATGCTCAGGAGGTTCAAAGGCTTATCTTTGCTATCTACAACATTGTCCGGCTTAGCATTTCTGGCCTGATGGAAGAAGAGGTAGGATACCCATTTGTTGATATGGTCCAAATCAGAGGACTCTTTGTAGAAGGTGGTGCATGCAAGGTAGTGGCTCATCAGCTCTTGGTACACCGCCACTGCCCGAGGGTTTGTGTCCCTCAACTCCCTGTTTATGGGAACATACTGTTCATAAGGAGTGTCTTCCATTGGCAGCTTTGAGATATCTGCCATCTCATGAAGGGCTAAGCCCAGCTCACCTAGCGGAGTGGCGAAAGTCCCAGTGAGTGAATTGTATCGCTCCATCAAAACTAAGAACAGGTTGGGGTTGACAGGCAGCCCAACACTAGTGGCACTCACAGCCGCAAACAAACCAATACTTTCCAGCTCCGTCTGGAAGTGCTTCAGGGCCCAGGCAGTTAAACTGGCCCATCGAAGATTCTGGGGGCTAAGCCATCCACTGGTGCGAGGGTTAACCTTGGGGTACACTCCTCCCTACCCCATAAAGTCATTGCAGAAAGTCGTTATTTGAATCGGCTGGATCAGTGAAGTATCTTCACTCGGGACGCTGCCCGGCAGTAATCCTCTGAAAGGCATAACAGGGCATGAAGGACTGCTCACAAAGGCTCCTCGGTTCAATCCTTTCTTGTATAAGATCTTCCCCGGCCGACCGTGAAGATCGGGAGTCAGAGTCCATATCATCTTCCTGGGATGGGTGGCATGAAAGAATGCCGAGATAGGGTAATCTCTGGGCATCCTTGGCAGATACATGACCGTGCCCTCAGTAGAAAACACCCAATTTTCCTTCTTGGACTTAGTCTGGGATTGTTTATCGATAACATCCCTGAATAAGAAACCTGGTTTCTTATATTCAGTCCCATCTATGTATGTCAGGGGCTCCCCACTGATCATACTCAGCAGCATTCATTCTCCATGGAACGAGATCAGAGTTTTCCTTTCTTGAGGATACTCGGTTCCAGAGATGGGGAATGTCACATGGGACAAGTCCTCCAGATAGTTGGAATTCAGCATCCCAGCAGCAGAGCCCATCACTTCAGCAAAAGGAGGGATCTGTAGGTCCACTGCAAAAAAGCAAGAAAATAAGTCAGTTTTACACTAGACGCTACACTCTTGCAGTATACGCTAAAACCTAACAGTCTGAGCTTTTACGCCAGACTGCAAAAACATGAGTCTTACGCTGAAACCTATTTCCAGTGCGTAAAACTCAAGGCTGGCAGTATACGCCAAAATCTAACAGTCTGAGCCTTTACGCCAGACTGTCAAAATTTGAGTTTTTACGCTGGAATTTACATCCAGCGCGTAAAACTCAAAGTTTGCAGTATACGCCAAATTTTGACAGTCTGAGTTTTTACGCCAGACTGCAAAAATATAGAGTTTTTACGCTGACACATTAGAAATATGGGCGTATTGTCGCGCATACACGTACAACGTGTGCGGAGGGTTTCTCTTCTCTCGAAGTCTTTACCTGTGATGCCCGGAGCGCAGCTCGACGGTGGAGCACTTCGTTCAGATCGGGGCTCACTCAGCCTAATGGGGGTTGCTCGTGCTTGAGCAGAGGAGTGAGATGAGGAAGCGGCTTTCTTTCCCTTAGCAATGGAGGCCTGTTTCGGTGCCATGGCGAATCAGAGTTCTCAGAAAAGAGACGAAGACGAAGAGTTCTCAAAGAGACGAAGTATTTTTGAAAAGACAGATGAAGGGTTTTTCTCTCACTCTCTCAGGCTATTTATAGAGTTCAGATGACTCTTCGAATCCTTAACCAAATCCAATTTTTAATAGTCGGTTATGATTTGGGACCACGTCAGCCTATCATTTGAAAAGGAAGACGGACAGTCTTACTGCGTAACGGATCCAGATTTTACGCACAGAGCAAGGATCCACGATTTTAGGCTCAGAAGCTACAGATCTATGATTTTACGCTCAGAAGTTTACGCTCAGAAGCTACAAATCTACGGTTTTACGCTCAGAAGCTACAGATATATGATTTTACGCTCAGAAGCTACAAATCTACGATTTTATGCTCAGAAGCTACAAATCTACGGTTTTATGCTCAGAAGCTTTTACGCTCAGAAGCTACAGATCTACGATTTTACGCTCAGAAGCTACAGATGCTACGGGTCTATGACTTTTCGCATATCCTAAAATTACGCAGGACAGGATACGCGTATATCTTGATAGTTTGGGTCTTATACTCGAGAAGGCCAATTACAAGGGTTTACGCAGAAAATGCTCCTTTTTGGCTACAAAATATTCCAAGTGCCTGAAACACACAGATGTCAGTGTTGAAGATGACTCTACTTCTTGGGCCATTGGAAGTTCATTTGAGGTCTAGCCAGAATCCTTTACATCTAAGTTCAAGTATGGCCTGTTCGGCGGACATTTCTTGCCCTGTTTCGAGAAACTTTCGGGAAGCCATTCTTGAAGATGACGTTCTGAACAGAAATTTTTCGTATCAGAGAAGTGACAGTTCAGAATTCTATGCGACTCCTCGTCCAAAAATAGCATGACAGTTGGATCTTTAAGACAACTTAATGCTAAAGAGCTTTTTACGCATCTTCCGTTACGCGTAAAAGTCAGGACTTGACCGGATAATCGTTTATCAGAGTCAGCGTAAAAAAATTAATCAGATGTGCCGAAGCTGCACATTATCAGACTTTCTCACAACAAATATGGCAAATCAGCAAATGCGTAAGAGAAGACAAGTTTATTAATCATAATTACATATGATGGAAATCCAGTTTACAAAGGATTTTTTATTTTCATGATTACATATGATGGAAATCCTTTTTTTACAAAGGATTATTCATTAACACTCAAGATCATGATGGAAATCTATTGCGCCAGGTTCTCATTTGATGGAGATCTTTTTCTTCTTCTACGGCACTTCATCGGCTTCTGCGACCGATGAACAAAAAAATGGTGAATGGCGGGAGGATACAAAACTGGGTCTGTTTAAATTATTCAAGCCCACCCTCCATATGCCATGGCAGCTATGCCTAGAATTGTGTTAGGGATTCAGACCCAACACAATACTGGAAGACAGGGCCAAGCTGCCCACCTGCGTCCAGCTTCATAATAGGGGAAAATACAGCTAGCAAGCTGTGTGGTCCGATGAGACCCTTCCTCTCTCCTGGACGAATTGCCATATAAAATTGCTGATTATCCCGAGCAAAGGAAGCTATGATATCCTTCCATGATCCATCGTTGCAGAGGATATTTGCTCGAAGATGCCTCTTTCTATGGCTCCTTACATGTTGGGAGAGCATGATCTTCTTCTTCCTCAGGCCAGCCCAATGAATCTCAGTAGCCATCTTCATGGTAAAGGAAGTATGGAAAGACAGGTTCACTCGCGTGCCTTTATATAGGCAGAAGAGAACATACCTATTCCCAACAACTTCCTAAATATCTCCGAAAAATCAGCCTCGCTGAACGAGTCAAATTTGACCGTTTCATGCTTCATTCAAAGTATTTCAAATTACGAGGAATTTGAAAACTTTGAAGGGGGTCTTGTAGAAGCATAAAAAATACGCTGGGGAATTATACGCGTAAAACCCCCAACATGCATGAAGTACGCGTAAAACAGAGTTTCAGCGCTGTGTAGCGTAAAATATGGCTTCAGAACAGCCCTGCGTAAAGCAGCACTCAAAGGCCGTTTTGGCGTAAAAGGTTGCTGCACCTCCCTCCGGCGTATAATACGTTGGCTTTTAATGCGGCGTGAAGTTGTACGAGGAACTCTTCGTATTCCTCGAATGAACCTGTCATACAAAACAGTGAACCTGACTCCTGACAAAAGTACTGCACGACGATCGAGAGGACGGCTGTAATGATAATTCTGCACAGAGGCCCAGGCTGTCGTTTAGTGACATATCCTTGATACAAGTCGTTTTTAGGCATTCAAGGATTACGCTGCCTATTTTTACACAGGCAGAAATGAGTCTTTACGCTCAACATGAGACGAAATCAGACGCCACGTCAAAAGCTGTCTCTCGTACAAAGCTCGAGGCATATCTCTGCATTTAATGCACGAGATGGGGGCAGATCTCTGCATTTAATGCACGAGATTTTGTTCTATTTTTAATGACTGTGAGAGCTAAAATTAGGACTAATACGCTCACATCACCATCCTTGCATGTTACGCCAACCAGGCTATTTTTAACTATAGGAGTACGTCGTATGCTATCTCCTCGAAATACGCCAACTCAGGCCATATTTGCAAAGGTACTTAATGAGGCTATTTGGCCCAGAATACGCTCAAGACCTCAGTCAGGAAGGATAATTGGCTAGTTTACGCTGGTTACCTATTTATGCAGCACCAAGCTTTACGCAGCTATCTGGCTTTTACGCCAACAAGACAGCTATCTGGCTTTTACGCCAACAAGACAGCTATTTGGCTTTTATGCCAACAAGACAGCTATCTGGCTTTTACGCCAACAAGACAGCTATTTGGCTTTTATGCCAACAAGACAGCTATCTGGCTTTTACGCCAACAAGACAGCTATCTGGCTTTTACGCCAACCATCTTTACGCAAGGAGCAGTTACCTACGTGGCTTGCATGTCGTGATCTTCAATGAGCGATTATACGCGTTACCTTATAATGGGACACGCGTCACACGCGGATTCAGGAGATCATTCAGACGTGGGTAGCAGTTATTATAACCGCCGAGTAAAGAGTGCAACTCTCTTCACAGTATGGCTTCTACGCCGACTGGACAGTTACTGTGACTGAGCTCTATAAATAGAGATCTCTAGTCACAGAGTAAAGGGATCGAAAAAAACAAAGAGGAGCAGAGAGCACAGACAGAGAGTGTCGATTGACAACTTCGGCAACGAACCCCTCTTGCAACCTTTGAAGCTTCTTCTTCTTCTACAACACTTCTTCGTCATCGTGTGGTCCAAGAGACAAAGTGATCGACAGCAGATCAGACTCCTATAGCAATTTTTCCCCAGAATCATTTTTATTGTACTTAACATCCTCGTATAGGATTAATTGTACTTCTTTTTTTCTTGTTTGTAAACAAAGAAAGGGTTTCGTATAAACCTAGTTCCATTCTTTTGTTTATCATCAAAAAAATACATCTCAAGGTATCTCCAGATCTTTGGCTCCTGATGATGAGGCTCAGCTATCGCTTCTTCGAACTATCCAACACCTTCAAACAGAATTGGTAGGGGGTCAACACTTTGGGAAAAGTACTTGTGAGTATAAAAGTAACAAATAGAAGAAACATTCCATAAAATAAATACTAAGTAATCATATGAGAAAATATTACATTACTAGTGATCTTGCTACTTTTTACCTAGATTCATTTCATGCAGTACAGAATCAGAGTCACTTTACTTTCTTTGAAAACATCTTTGAAATCAGAGTTCATATTCAATTCAAGCATGCAATAGGGATTACTCTATCGTGTAGTGCACATCATATATTGTGAGCCATATCTATAATCTCTAAGAAACATAAGTAGCATCTAGTAGACTGTTCATCTTATTAAGGGAATATTGACATATTCAAGTAAAACATGCAAGTCTAGGGGCAATACACGATACTAAGCATAATCAAAAATTAATACATCACTTATTCAGTGATTCTTACCCTTCGTCGAACGGTTATCCCTGCAACAGACAAACAAGTTAGCAACAATTTGCATATAAATATAGGTACTATTCCATGTTCGTCCCTGCATCAAACAGTTAAGTATGCAAGAAGGCTAAAGTCCTAGCATGCGATCTAACTATATGATGGCCCATGAGTCTACTTTCTCATGATTAGTAGCGGTGTTATCACAGCCCAGTACTGCACCAATATATGCTCATACTGGTTGCTTTGACGCGTGAACCGGCTAACTAATGGACATGAACACCCGCTTGATCGTGAGGACTTCTTTACCTCGGGGTATTTTCGATTATCTCTCCTAGGACAAACGATCCCTAGTGCCCCAGCAACCGCCCGAGAGACTAGAACCTTGTGCACAAGTTGTCAGACCAATGCATGGATACAATTCTATCAAATAAAAACTATATGATGCACATGTCCAAAAATAAGCAGAGTTTTCAATCAAGCGATAGAGCCAATAGCTCTTCAATCTCTTCTATTCAATCAAGCGATAGGTTCAATCTCTCTTTACATATCTAATAGCACACCCTACTAGATCGCAAGGACCGTACCTCAGGGTGAACTATTAGTCTCTATCTTTGCGCGGACAAGCCGTCATCTATTTTTCTATAACTCTTTGCAACAATACAAGCATTTCATACAATTATATCTCTGAAGCGATAAGAAAAATATGCAAGAAATCTCTATTTAACAGACATGACAACAATTCTTCTATCTCTTTTAACTAAGCATGCAATTTTACTCTTTCTCTTAGCATATAATACGGAACATGTTCAAGCATCTCTTACTCTTCTTATTAGCATGGCAATGGTTTATTTGATAACAATGTCTGTGTGTACTTAGCATGCAACATTCAATTTTTTACTTAGGATAGCACAGGTTCGTTCATTAGACAAGCAATACAAGTTCTCTAGTTAAGCATGCAGGGTCAGGTTCTATCATTCTTCTTATGACATTAATCTACTAAGAAATAAGCATTTATTAAAAAAACTCAATTCTTATTAGGCATGAAAGGATCAGAGAATGAAGTTCTGCCCATTTACCAAGATCAATCGTCTTTCTGTTTCACCAAGGAGCTATTCAGGAATGCTTCCTTTAGAGCCAGCAAATCGGTCTCTCTTATACATAGTGCCAACGCGAAGCAGGGTACTATAGTTACCCCCAGAGGTGGTTGGAGTCGATGTCCCAGTGGTGTTGGCTCGACTGTCGCTGGTTCTAAGCTTTATGCTCCTCCATATTTCTAGCATTTTTCTTTCACTAGGGGGCATATCAGATGACTGACTCTCATTTTCCCCTTCTGTCAGGTTTGCCTTGTGCCCTTCAGAATAATTATCCCTGCCACCTACATAGCCTCCTCTGCCACCCCTATGCCCTCCACGACTTTGTCAGTGGCTGCTGGACTGGCCTCTCAGAGGTTTCGTAGATAATCTGATGAAGTGTCCATGGTCTCCACAGTTGTAGCACCCTCCCCCTCCGTAAGGGTTTGGGTTAAAAACTACTATAGCTGAATTTTCCTCCGGAGAGCTAGTGGTGCTAGGCATCAGCTTCAACAGTGCCTCTTCTTGTGCCATAATAGCTATGGCCTTCTCCAGTGATGGCAGCCCGGATTGTGCAAGTAGAACATTCCTCCTTTACTCGAATACTGGGTTAACCCACTTCAGGAACTTCATCATTCTCTGTCGCGAGACATACTCCATGAACTTCTGATAATGTTTCACAAATGTCGGTTTCACTTGCTCATCCTCCACGCCAATTGGATCATAGTGGTCGAGATCTATCTGATACTTCTTCAGCAGAGTCGCATACTCAGAGATGGTGTGATCTTCTTGGAACACCTTATCATGTTTATCCTGTAGTTGGAAGACCCTCATAGGGTTGCCCGACCCTAAGTACATGTCTCTCAACGTCATCCAAATATCACCAGCACCCTCTATCGCTTCCATGTTGCCCAATACTGGGTCGGTCAATGAGGCTGTCAACCATCCAGCTACAACATTGTTGTTGATTTTTTACACAGCAAACTCCCGTCAGAAGTGATCTTCAGGTGCCTTGGTTTGGCCATTCACATAGCCCACCAATCCCCTTGCCTTCAGAGTCCGCAATGTCTGACATGACCACTTCAAATAGTTGAAAGTACCCTCCAACTTTACCTCCAATTTCTTTAACTTTTCCATTTTGTATGGTGAATGATCCACATCTACGTGTGCAACACGAGAGTTAGTCTCGGTCAGTCTCCTGGAGAAGAGATCGTCCACCAAAGCCTTCATCTCTTTGGCCGCCAGCTTGCCGTAGATCGTCTCCACTGTCTTCTTCTTCGTCTCTTCCATCAGCAAGGCAGTGACAGATCTAGATCGTCTCCAACTTTGATCGTCGTCCTCTCCACGTCTATTATTCCTCCTTCAGTGGCAACGATGTCCCCGAGAACCGCTGCTCATTTTTCGTGCATGGCTGTGACCCGAGGTTGCATGGCCTGACGGGAAAGATGAGGAAGGCTGCACTGGCAGCGACGGAGGGGACGGGGGCCGACGTGGAGAAGGGGGGTTGCTTGCCGATGGGGGACAGGAGGGCGACTGTGCTGGCGACAGGGGGGTGCCGGTGGGTTGGCGGCTGTGTTGGCGGCGGAAGGGTGAGGGGCCAGTGGGGAGAATGGGGGAGGGGTTTGGCGGAGGCAGGGTTTGGAGGGGGGCGACGGCTATGGAGTGGGGTTAGGGTTAGGGTTCGGTGGAGAAGGGTGGCGGCTAGGGTTAGGATTAGGGTTTGGTGGCTCTAATACCAAATAGAAATTTAGTAGAATACTTGGCTTATTTATTATTGAGGTAGAGCTATATATATATATATATATATATATATATATATATATATAGCTTAGGCTAATCCCTCTCTCTACTATTCTACTTAATGTGGGACTAAAAGCCCATTAATACTCTCAACAAATTCACATTATTTTGTTGAGTACATGGAATTGTCAACGAGACTATTGCTCTGTACTCCCTTCAATCTAATGTAGCCGCAAAAAAGGAATAACGTACTCTTACGGAGATTATAAATTCTATGCTTTTAAAAATAGATCTTCCAAACTGCTTATGAGGAGAAGCTATGCTAATTGTTACATTTATTCTCAATAGGGTATTGTTCACACAATCAAAAGTAACTCATCATTAACTCTGGTTCAAAGTTATACCAAACTTAAATGTCATTCAAGTATGGGGTTGTCAGGATTATGTGAATTTTTCTGATATTAAGATTCAGAAGTTGGAAATTAGGACTACAAAGACGATCTTTCTGGGCTATGCCGAGAAGGAGTGATACTAGGAGATTCCTTGATCTAGAATCCAATAAAATGATCACGTCCCACTCCCAGAATACTAAGAAATACGGGGACGGACTAGGCCAGTTACTCCGTACAAGGTAAAAAAATATCGTACGACGATCATGGCTATTTAGAAGACAAGTGGGCAAACTCTAGCATGCAATGATGTCAGTCCTAAGGACGATAAATTCTGGTATCTCAATTCAACAACAACAAGTAGCAAGAATATATCATACATGAAAAGTAGTAAGGCGTCCCAAACGCTATACATATGTTATCATGAAGCTACTAGGACAAAATGCTACACTAGCAGAGTACAAATATACATGATCACAAATACCAGCCTAAGCCTAGTATACACAACCACGCTGACCAAAGTAAGAGGGAACATGCTCTAGAATAAAAGGGCTAACACATGCCCTAGCTAAATACCACAAAATAAAAGATAACGATACAAAATAGAAAATCCACTCGCGAGCCGGGGTCGCTGATCTAAGCATGGACCATCGAGCAGAAGGTACATCAGATTATCGGGCTCCATAGGTAAGTATGACAAAAAAAAGCCAGTGGAATCAGAACCCCAAGCAACAATTACCACAAAGGAGCTCGAAGTGAAAGAAAAAACTCACAAACAAACAATAACACACAACGAGTAAAGATAGAAGTAAATAAATGCGGGTCGATACTTGTGCGGTCACAATGCACATATTTCAAAAATAAAGAAGACTGAAATAAATATAAAATAGAAACAAATATAGAGCCAAAAGGACGACAAGCGACGATAGAACTTGGGAATCACTCAAAATCGGAGCCACAGTCCTTAAACCGAACTAGGACCGGGGTTGCAGACCATTTTTCGAGCATAACTTAGCCTCTAGCCATTAACCGACATATAGAACAAAATGCGAGGCGTATAATTAACACGCAACCAACAATGTACGGCCAAGCATTCCCTAATCCCTACGGCTTGCTACAAATTAACTAGTTAGGGTTATCATAAGACTTAATTACTAAAATACAAGTGGAGGAACTTCGCTAGCACCTGCTCTGCAAATACTCGGGTGGCCAAAGGTACGAATCTAAGCTTTGTAAGACATATCATAACATAAACTTATAGCATATACATAAAAACATATGAAACATATAAATTTTGGTAGATCATGGAGTCCTTATCTAACAGGGATGAGCCATACCTCATGGGGCCCTTAGCGATCAGAGTTGCTGGTAGTACGAATGTCTATATGAGTTTATCTAGTCAATAACCTACAAGTTCTATTTTCAATTCTCAAGTTGTGGACACTCAAGAATCGTCCTAGAATGATGATCCATGGATACAAGTAATTCGCGAGTTATCACGGATGAATGTTCTCTTAACTCACAACATGCGATACATTGGACATTACTCACACTCGATTGTCCAATGACAAGATGCAATAAATTAAGGACACAACAAATATTCTACGATATCGAGAATGACTTGCACTCATGTCAAAGATATAGGGAATACAATCATCCTAAACTATACGAAACCACAAGATCGTGATAAGGAATCAAAACAGTCGAAGAAAATAGCAAAAAAAAAAAAAAAAGCTAAAAAGACAAAAACAACCAAATTCGGAATGCCTTTGGAATTCTGTATTTTTTCAGCCAGTTTTGGGGGTGCAAATTCAGAATACCTTTGGAATTCCGAGCTGAAACAACATCCAAAATCTAAAAACAATTCCCAAAACTTGTTACGAAAAAATAAATCTCATTTTAAATCGAAATTCAACGTTTCAAAGGTCAAAATCGTATAAAATTAAAATTTTCACAACATGGAAGCATAAGTTTTCACAAATTCTTAGATTTGAAAGATGAATTACTCAAAAATAACTCCAAAAAGAATATGTTTTCGGGAACCAAAACGTGTCTGATTCCACCAAACTAAAAACCTATAAATTACAAAGCTAGGGGTAGGTCACCTATATCATAAATGACTAAGTTTGCAAGAGAAAATCAAGGTATTGCAACCGATACCGAGTTTCTCTAAGGTACCATGCGATACCGACCTAGAAACCTAGATCTACTCAAAATTAATAACCAAAATAAAAAATTATATATATAAATCATGTAATAATTTAGAGATGCATATTATAGCCATAAATACACATGATTCCAAGGAAAATTTATAATATAAAAGTTATAGTTATTTCCACTTTGAGTAAGATGTACTTGCCTAAAGTTCTAGTGAACAAATCCAAGCTTTTACTCCTCCTCCTAGGGGGGTTAGACACCACACCCAAGACCTCAAGGCCAAGCTCCAAGCATCAAGCCCAAGCATGAAAGAAGAGGGAGAGAAATGGAGAGAGAGAAGTGAAAGAGGGAAAAGAGAAAGAGAGAAATAAAATAGGTTATACAGAGACATAGATGAATGAGGGTCATTAGAATATGTGCCACGTCATTGATCCATGTTCCCCGAACAACTCATCTCGACCATTGGAAACAAAATCAAGCGTCCAATGGACAAAAGGATGACTTTGTTAATAACCAATGGATAAGTCATTAACATCGGACGGTATGCCTACGTTGTTCTGCGGTATTCCGATGATATTCTGGTATGATTGCCAAATTTTCTTTTTTTTTAAAACTTGGGATTTTCATTCTATGCACGTGTCCTAGCATAGGTCTGTGGCAATGCCCAAGGTATTCTATAAGTCCAGGGTAGTCGCTCATATCAAAACGAAATTCAACCATGAAAAATATAACAAACATGATACGCAATAATACAAGACAATTTACGAGAAAATTTTAAATACAAAAAATTCAGAAATATGGAATCAGGGAATGAATGTGACAAAAATTATTGAGTCTCGCAACGCTGAACTTTTTAAAGACAAGTTTCCCAGACACAAGAACTGCATGCAAATTTATCAGAGAATATAGCAAGCTCAGAGAAAGATAGTGCTACTAAAGAAGCCATGGTTCAAGAGGTGTTAATTGTACCTAAAGATGTAATTATAGAACTATAACTCTCTAAGCCACCTTCAAAGCGAGTGAGGAGATTGAACAATATTGGAGAAGACTTCTTCACCTATCATGTAGAAGCTGATCCACTCACATATGACCAAACGGTGAAGACCAAAGACCCTGTCTTGGAAGGAAGCTATCAATAATAAAATTGACTCCATAACAACCAATAACACTTCATTGTTGGTTAATCTACCTGAAAGAGCATTTGCTTCATACGATGCAAGTGGATCTTCAAGAAGAAGATGAGAGCCGGTACAATTGATGATAAGTTCAAAACCAAGTTGGTGGCTAAAGGGGATCGATTACTTCGTCACTTTTGTCCCAGTTGTGCATATGACAACTATCAAAATGTTTATCGTACTGGATCTAATTCACAAGTTAGTGATTCACCAGATGGATGCCAAAACAACATTCATGAGTATAAATCTGATCGAAGATATTTACATGAAACAACTAGAAAATTTTGTCGTCAAGTGGCTTAAAGACAAGGTATGCAAACTTTTGAAATCACTTGCATATGGGTCATTGTGTATCTCTATGTGGACAAGATACTAATCGTGCGTATTGATCTAGATAGTGTTGTAGAGACCAAAAAGTTTCTCTCGTCCAGATTCGGTAAGGAGTACTTGGGAGATGCTGATGTTATTGTTGGTATAATGTTCATCCTGACAGAAGCTAGACTTGCTCTGTCACAATCAGTGGCGTAGCCATGAGTTTAATCTAGGGGGACGTGATGTTTATTGTTAAAAAAAGTTTATAATAAATACGAAAAATAATTGTGATCTGGACGGTTTTAGAATTGGACGAAACTTACAATGTAGGAAAAATTCGACGTTGTGCATCCAATGACGCAAGTCTCGTCACGATCCGAAAAGTGTTCGGAGAATAATTATAAATTTTCGAAAAATATCGATACGGTAAAATTTGACGGATTCAGATAAAATTTATTGTGCACGGTCGACGAATTTGAGTTCCGTCAATTTTGACATGTCGGCTATGAATGTACGCACCTTTCAATGAATAGATTAGTGTCGGGATCTCTTAGATCAACGGGACGATATCCAATTCGCGATCTTTAATTAAAACATAAATGTTCAAATTGCTCACTTCGAATCTCAGGACGACAAATCTAACGATTCTTCAAAATCATTGCATTATCAATGTTGCAAGTCGATTATGTATCCGACATGACATATATATATATATATATATATATATATATATATATATATATATATATATATATATTCCAAAATATTATAGAATACACCAAAATACACGTGTCTTGTTTGTAAGCATATGTGCCTGTGCTACATGTAGCTTGCTATTTTGTAGAGCATAATGCATTATAGATGCCATTACCATGATAAAGAAAAGACATGAGGTTAACCAGGTGATGATTTTAGAAGTCAAAGGAGGCATAGCAATTAAATATTCAGAGGGCGCAGCCGCTGTCCCTCAGGACCAGCTGGCTACCCCTTGGTCACAATTTCACTATATAGAGAAGTTGCTCACGCATTAGATTTCAGAATTTTTCAGAAATCGATATTACTTACAGATATGACTATAAGCTGAAGCCAAATTCAGAGAGACGAATGGACTATTTAAGTATCATGGGTAGTTTGATGTAAAGATGTGGCAAAAAAAATTCCTAGATCTGATGTGAACTCCCAATCTAGAATCTTGTTTGGGATAGAGGTGTCGGAGTATTCAGTATCATCTCGTTTGGTTTGCGGAATCATAAGATTGGAAAAGAAAAGTCATTACTTTTCTATTTTTGGGTGTCAAAGAAATGGAGGAGAAAAGGAAATTGATTTCCAATGAAAAATAAATTAGGAGGGAAAGTGGTTCCCTCCATCCATCTAATGATTTACTTTTCCACCTTTAAGTATACATTTTTTTTTCAATTTTTTTGATATTTTCAAACAAAGGAAATGAATATCGATGAGAATTATAATATTTCAAAAAAAAAAAAAAAATTAATTTTCTTTCTTTTTTGCGAACCAGACGATGCCTATGAGTGCCTTACATGGAAGTGTCTACGAGGGATGACCATCTTAATTGGGGCGATATAATCCGTAGAAGATTAGTAAATTAATAAACAATACTCTCCACTTGACTGAAACACGATAACTGGTCCACATACATATTCTTGCCAAGTTGTATGTTTTTGTGATATAATGTATGTATTTCCTCAAGCTTCAGCGTGTTCACTTTTTCCTGCCCAAAACTAATATTGCAAAGAGCCATAAGCAGAAAAGAGAACAGCTAGTAAATATAGGGGTACTGACACTTAACAGGGATCCTGGCAACTACTGGCATCAATCACGACATAAACCGATGACGCATAAAAGTAACCTCGACTCAATAGTCCCACATCGGCCAGGTCAAAGTCTTAGAGTTATCTTATAATGAGAAAAACTTGATTGTTTACCGAACGATGAGGAAATGATTGTGTGGAATGGGTTTCCCACAACCAGTCAGACTGTGGTCTGATAATTTGATGAATTCTGAGTTCAATTATTTTTTTATTACTTTCCAACATAGGTTTACCTATATTGCCCTTTCAAAATAAAGGATGAAAACTCTACATTCCATGCCTACCCTTCAACTGACGGGAAAAACCTATCCTCTTGAAATTAGTTGAATAATATTAAGCAGTTAGGCTATTAGGTTTTTTTTTTTTTTTTTCCGAACATGTAATGTATACAATTTTGTGCATGTTGTGTTGCATGTTATTTGGGTCCATTGTCTCCAATTTTCACACACACACTGTCCCACGTCTCCCCTGCGGTTATATTCCGAGATCCTCCATCTAGCCAGGGAGATTATATCTCTCATCGCTGACCACAAAAGCCAACTAAGTTCGATAGTTAAGCTATTAGTTAGAATATTTTTAAATTTTTTTAATTATAACAGTTTATTTAAACTAATTACTTTTGTAATTATTTTTTCAATATTTTTAATTAATTAATTAATGATATAAATACATTCTCTTTCTATATATATTAGTAGTTGTATGGTCTTTTAATATAGTATCCATTAATAATATCAATATTGTTAATTGGTTTCACCGTTGAAGATTAGTAATTTAGGTTGGCAGGAGTAATAAACAACACTCGCCACTTGACTGAAACACGATAATTGGTCCACATACATATTATTGCCAAGTTGTATGTTTTTGTGATATAATGTATGTATTTCACTTTTGCCTGCCCAAAACTAATATTGCAAAGAAGCCATAAGCAGAAAAGAGAAAAGCTAGTAAATATAGGGGTATTGACACTTAACAGGGATCCTGGCAACTACTGGCATCAATCATGACATAAACCGATGACGTCTAAAAGTAACCTCTCAATAGTCCCACATCGGCCAGGTCAAATTCTTAGAGTCATCTTATAATGAACAAGTTTTGATCGTTAATCGAGCGATGAGGAAATGATTGTGTGGAATGGGGTTTGCCTCAACGAGTCACTATGTTCTGATAATTTGATTAAATTTGAGTTCAAATAAAAAAAATTTCAGTTTCCAATATAGGTTTACCTATATTACCCTTTCAAAATGAAGGATGAAAACTCTACATTCCATGCCCCCCCACCCCTCCCCCACTCTACCCTTCAAACTGATGGGAAAAACCTAGAAAATAGTTGAATAAATATTATTAAGCAGTATGGTTGGTCTTTTCTTTTTTTTTTTCTTTTTTTTTCCTTTCTTTCTTTCTTCGGACATGTAATGTATGAAATTCTGTGCATATTGTATTGCATGTCATTTGAGTCCACTGTCTCCAATTTTCACACACACTCCCCCACGTCTCTCCTGCGGTTCTATTCCGAAATCGTCCGTCTAGCTAGGAAGATTATATCTCTCATCGCTGACCACAAGAGCCAACTAAGTTCGGTAGTTAAGCTATTAGTTACAATATTTTAATTTTTTTAATTATAACAGTTTATTTAAGCTAATTACTTTTGAAATTATTTTTTCAATATTTTTTACTTACTTAATTAATGATATAAATATTGTATAGACAGTTTATTTTTAAACCTTTTCGAAGAGCCTAGTGATTATATATTTAGCGCACTTCTCCACTCAATTTTAAGTGATTCTGGATATGTAGAATCCGTAGAAGACAAGTAATTTACGTGGCAGGAGTAACTAATAAAAGGTCGATAGATGTGGAGACAAGGCCGGCTCCAGGAGGAGGCGGGCTAGGCTGCTGCCTTGGGCATCCTGGGCATCCTCCCTGAAGGGGGCCTCCTTTTATTTTTTTGAAATTTTAGTTTTTTTAAGCAGCAGTTTAGACTGGTCCAGGGCCAAAAAAAACTACGGGTCTGGAAATGTCCTGTCTGGAGAAGAATTAAATAAAATCTGAAAAAAAATGAAACATCATCAATATTTCTAAGTCGTCTCTTCATCTTCTCCCTCTAAAGAAAAATCTCTCATTGAAAGAAAATAAAACTCTCCGCCCCCTCCCTCCCTACCCACCCCCCCCCCCCCCCCCCCCCCACCCACCCACCCACGCCCACACACACACCCACCAGATGTGCCCGTGTAGATTTTTTTTTCTCTTTTTTAGTTTCTAACGTTTTTTTCTTTAGTGGAACTTCCATTTAGTTTATATAAATTATAGTATTTGCTAAGCTAATACTCTCTCTCTCTCTCTTTCTCTCTCTCATATCATCTCGCTTTATTTCTCTCTCTCTCTCTCTCTCTCTCTCTCTAATATCATCTCGCTTTATTGTTTTTTTTCATTCCATTTCCGATCGAACTTGTAGTAGATTTCACGGCAAACACAATAATTGGTCCACATACATATTCTTGCCAAGTTGTATGTTTTTGTGACATAATGTATGTATTTCCTCAAGTTTCAGCGTGTTCACTTTTGCCTGCCCAAAACTAATATTGCAAAGAACCCATAAGCAGAAAAGAGAACAGCTAGTAAATAATAGGGCTACTGACACTTAACAGGGATCCTGGCAACTACTGGCATCAATCACGACATAAACCGACGACGCCTAAAAGTAACCTCGACTCAATAGTCCCACATCGGCCAGATCAAAGTGTTAGAGTCATCTTATAATGAACAATTTTGTGTGCCGTTCGAACGATGAGGAGTTGATTATGTGGAATGGGTTTTCCACAATGAGTCAGACTGCAGGCTGATAATTTGAACAAATCTGAGTTCATATAATTTTTATTAGTTTTCAATATTAGCCTATATTACCCTTTCAAAATGAAGAAAGAAAACTCTACATTGCATGCCTAACCCCCCTTCAAACTGATGGGAAAAACCTATCCTTTTGAAAATAGTTGAATAATATTAGGCTACTAGTTTTTTTTTTTCTTTTTTTTCGGACGTGTAATGTATGAAATTTTGTACATGTTGTGTTGCATGTCATTTGGGTCCACTGTCTCCAATTTTCACACAAACACTCCCCCACGTCTCTCCCGCAGTTCTATTCCGAGAACTTCCGTCTAGCCAGGAAGATTATATCTCTTATCGCTGACCACAGAGCCAACTAAGTTCGGTAGTTAAGCTATTAATTAGAATATTAAAAAAAAAATTAATTATAAAAGTTTATTTAAACTAATTACTTTTGAAATTATTTTTACAGTATTTTTTAATTAATTAATTAATGATATAAATACTGTTTAGACAGTTTATTTTTAACATTTTCGAAGCCCCTAGTGATTATATATTTAGCACGCTTCTCCACTCAGTTTTAAGTGATTCTGGATATGACTATAAAAGTCCTTTTTGAACATGACAATTATTTTCCTTCCTAAATACTATTTGTTGTTCAATTATGACATGACCTTCTTTAGACGCCTGAAGTAACTTGGATTCAGTGGGTTTGGATATGGACCAGAATTGGGTTATAAGGTAGTCATGTAAGATTATTAGGGATAGGGTGTTGAATAGAAAAAATGGGCTAACTAGTGTTTAGACTCTGAATTTTATATCAGCTTAGAATTTAAGTCATAACATGTTCAATTAGAAATTTTGGACACTGAATTCTTTCATATTTTTTTTTTCCATTATATCCTTAACATGACTACAAGGACACTGTAATACCCTGTTTTTTTAAATCTTTAAAAATAAATTTTCTGAATTTTTCGGTAATTTTTTATTAAAAATGTCCTTCAGGGATTAATAATTTTATGTATTAAACTAATTATTAAAATATTACAAAAATTATATTTTTTGGTGTATTATTAATTATTGGATGTTGTGTAATTTTTCTGAAATTTATTAGGCTCAAAAACTATTTTTTATTAAGCTAAAAACCCTTGGTTTAACTAAACCGGACTGAACCAGATTAAACCGGGTTGAACAGGACTGAACCGGACCAACCCAACCCAACCCAGCTGAACCGACCCAAACCCGTTCTAACGGGTCGGATCCTACCCGACCCGACCCGACCCGACTTGACCCTACCCGACCCGCTAAACCCTAATCCATAACCCGTTCCCCACGATCCCCCGCCCCCGCGATTCCCGGCCGACGACCGCCCACGTCCCCCGCCGCCGACTCCCCGGCCGCCCCCACGACCCCTGCCGGCCCTAAACCACCTGTTCCGCCTCGCCCTCCCCTATTTAAACCCCCACCGTCGAACCCCTTTCTGCCATCACCGCTTCCACAAGCCCACCGCCACCACTGCCATCACGAAGCCCATCACCACCGCCACCACTGCCATCACGAAGCCCATCACCACCAGCACCACCGCCATCACTCTGGTCGCCGTCTCCGACCGACGAGCTCCCCCGAAGACGGCGACGACTTCCCCCTCCGCAGTGACCCCATCAACGACCCACAGCCGACCCGCCAGCAGCCGAGCAGCCGCCGCCGCCGCCGCCGTGCCCCGCCCCGCCGCGTCCTTTCACATCAATGAGGTACCCCTCTTTTAGCTCTCGTATCTTCCGGTGTGTTGATCCAATTTCTGTTCTGTCGAATCCTGTGTGAAGACCGCGTGACCCCCTCGAAACCCGTGCAATTCTTTCGGGGTATCGCGTCCTGTGTCGGTCGCAAACTGCGACGCAAAAACAAGAAAAAAACCCAATTTCTGAAAATTTAGAAATCGTCACGAACTCACAAGTTCACGACCGTTTTGCGTGCAACCTGTTAACTATTTCTAAAATCCACTTGAACAGTAATTTAGACCATATAGCCTAGTTTTAAACCCTATTTTTAGTTTAATTTATGGTATTATAGATTGTGATTTATTCGAGGATGAAAATGACCAAAAACTTGGTATTTAAAAACCCTGATTTTTTCGGAATGGGTACGCCCCTCTAAACGAGGCAACTTGGTCGTGTTCGAACTTCACCGAAAGGTGCGCACCGTTAATACGGATGTATGGAATTTCGCAGAAGTTAATTTGGATGTGCGTGTACACCGAAATCAACGCGTATCCGTCGACAAATGCCCCGTATCGGTCCTGTTTTGAAACTCGTTCGAACTTCATGTGTGCTCGTCGTTTCGAAACAAAACTTGTGCCATCGGATTCATAGCATTTTTCTGGTCCTATGACCGAAGTTTGGTTCGATTCTGAGAACGTTGACAAAATTCCGTATCGGGGGCCCCACGGCTCCACTTGACGGGCGATTTTGCGATCGGCTCATCGAAATCCAGTTCTGGATATACCTTTGGGTTCGTATCGTCGTTCTGGACTTGTAGACACTAAGTTTGATGAATTTGGAGAACTTTGTCTCTGGCACATTTTTCGGTGCGAAGTGGGTCACATGTGGGCCCCGCTTTGACCAGAAATTGTCACTTTTGTCCTTGTGTCCAAATTGGACTTATGGACAGGAAATTCTAGCTATTTGATATCTTCTGAACATGATGGTAATATTTATTTCAGCAACCGGAGGAGTACATGTAGATCCCACGAATACTGGAGCAACCGTTGGAAACCAAACCCCAGGCAAGTGTACCTTGCCAATTTGTAGTGATTCTTGTTACAATATTTGTTTGAGTTCTTTATACATATATATATACTCTTGATATTGTAATACCCCGTTCCGTTCTAGCGGACTGCCGACTCAAACGGAAAAAGTGCAACTGTCCCGACCCGCTTTGCCTCAAATGAGAAGCAAAGGATATCCAGACTTGTCCCTACAGGAATTCAGCTTAGGCTTTCAGAGGCTCGCTTGACTTATCGCTCTACCGAGACGAATCATCGCTAAAGTGGGTGGCTACGGTGAACTTGTCTTTGCTTAGCCAGCACACATAAAATCTGGAATGAAACATGCTAGTCGCTAGGTGATTCACCCCTTGCATGCTAATATGAATCCAACGCACCTAGCTAAGGGAATAATCCCAACTTGTATTGCTTATGCTAGAACATGGAAATGAAACATTGCTTATATATATGTTCAGACCCTCGCATGCTACCCTAGAATGTGTTGCTCGGGAAGTCCCCTAACGATCTAACTTTCGGCTTACCTTCGGGCCCGAGCTAACGTAAATATTGTATTTATACAAATGCATGCTTGTCTGCTTATATGTTGCCTTATTTTCATCCAAATCCCGGGAGACTACTACGTAGTTATTCCGTGCCTGAATGAACCTGCAAGTATCCGGGACCGTTGGGTCTCCAAGGCAATCCCCGAACCAGGGGCACGCATCAGGGTAATGAATACTGAACGAGAATCCTATAACGTGACAACTGAATGATAATCACATCAAGTTTATATCTCAACGAGAATCAAATCATGTAACGAATAAATCTCAGCTCTTGGAGCAAACGCTCGTTCAGATCAAGAATCATGGATTATTATATCAAGTTGTGGATTTGGACTGACCCTGACCTGCATGTCGCGGACAACTTGGAAACAAGGTCATTCGGTTCCATGGGTGATCACCGGGGCACTGGGACCGTTCCGATCCGGATGGAACTGCACGATAGTCTCACGTGCGGACATGATGGCGTGTAGCGCCTCACGTGCTTCGTTGCACACCATCCTTGTTCAAGACTATAAACGGTCCATTATGGCTATGCCAGCGACACATGTTCATATAGATAAGTCATCCTCGCTTAGCGGCCATCCGCGTGCGAGTCATTGCATCGCATCAAGAAACAACTGAACACCTGAACGATCATGATATAACGACTCTCGTGTTTGCATATGCTATGCCTCTTGAATGTTTACACTTGCCCGTGCATGAATTAATAATGTTTGCCTTGGACAGGGAAGGCCAAAGGGTAAGTCTCGCGGTGTTTTCTCTCATGTTGCACGGCGCACTGCCACACGGTTAGGCTATTCAATATTTGCATGAAACTGATCCTAAGGCAACTAGAAAGACAACTTAATAGTTGGTGCACAGAACTTATATTACATGTTTGGATTCGTCGAGCGGGCGAGTAGCTTCCCCACCAGTGCATTCAATGTACTGATAATCCACCAGTTTGTATGCAGGGTGCGGGAGAACCTCGTTCGGTGCGGATGATCCTTCATGCGTGCTAAGGCGTGGAGATCACTCCGAAGCAACGGTGCATCCGGAATAGAAGCACATATACAAGACATAATATTGTGAACATTGCCTGACCATCGCCTGTACAATCAATCCACAATAGTAGCCACTTGGCACGCTTTTACTGTTTTTGAGAGACAGGGTTGAGCGACTTGTAAATCTCGGCTATGCGCCGCTTGTAACACATGTTTATATCAATAAAAGAGTTGCTTTACTTTAACTTGTGTTATCCAATGCTTCCGCTATATTGTCGACTTAGTGAACTTGTTACCGATCGCCTATGTGTTCATGACTCCGCTGTACTTGGACAATCTGTACGACTCTGTGGCTTAGAACTCTTACCGCCAGCCAATGAATCACGACCTTGCACGGGCGTGGATCATGCTCGTGCGGCATCACGTCCGGATGGGTCATAAAGCGATCGTTCCGCGGGAGCGCTGGCGCGGTGATTCTCGCCTAGCGGGAACGGCCGATTTAGCCTGCGGGAGATCGGGGCGTGACATGTTGGTATCGGAGCCTGGCTTCTACGCCTTGGGACTTCGATTCGATATCTCAGTTTCGAAAGCTCGTTCGTGGGTTATGTGCATGCTCTCTCTCAATGCCTCGATGAGATGTTCCAACAATAAGTCTAAATACTTTCAAAATGCATTTTGAATGATATAATATGCTTGCTTGTATGATATTGTGCTGTGAGTGGCCTTTGTGCCAACCTGTGCGAACCCTTGAGAGTATCGCTTGTAGCTTGTCCGATTTTACTAACTCTAAGTTTGGTTGAATGCATCTATTCGAGGGACGCCTTGAACTTGTGCACCATCCAAGACTTAAGAAAAGGTGAAACTCGAGTGCTAAGACTTTGCTATCACTAAGCTGGTTGATGTGCTCACGCTAGAGGTGCACTTCGAAAGTGCGCACGATCCAGACTAAGCGATATGCCGATCTTAAATGCTTGTGCAAGTGAATGTCCAAATAAACAAGTACAATGACTTGTATAGGTTTGCCTCAGCCTTGTATCGTTAAATCAAAATTGATTGAAACGTACTGCTTGTCCTCAGTAAGTCTCGAGGACGAGACTTTTTCTGAGTTGGGTAGGATGTAACACCCCGTTCCGTTCTAGCGGACTGCCGACTCAAACGGCAAAAGTGCAACTGTCCCGACCCGTTTTGCCTCAAATGAGAAGCAAAGGATATCCAGACTTGTCCCTACAGGAATTCAGCTTAGGCTTTCAGAGGCTCGCTTGACGTATCGCTCTACCAAGGCGAATCATCGCTAAGGTGGGTGGCTACAGTGAACTTGTCTTTGCTTAGCCAGCACATATAAAATTTGGAATGAAACATGCTAGTCACTAGGTGATTCACCCCCTGCATGTTAATATGAATCCAACGCACCTAGCTAAGGGAATAATTCCAACTTGTATTGCTTATGCTAGAACATGGAAATGAAATATTGCTTATATGTATATGTTCAGACCCTCGCATGCTACCCTAGAACGTGTTGCTCGGGAAGTCCCCTAACGATCTAACTCTCGGCTTACCTTCGGGCCCGAGCTAACGTGAATGTTGTATTTATACAAATGCATGCTTGTCTGCTTATATGTTGCTTTGTTTTCATCCAAACCCCGGGAGACTACTACGTAGTCGTTCCGTGCCTAAATGAACCTGCAAGTATCCGGGACCATTGTGTCTCCATGGCAATCCCCGAACCAGGGGCACGCATCAGGGTAATGAATACTGAACGAGAATCCTATAACGTGACAACTGAATGATAATCACATCAAGTTTATATCTGAACGAGAATCACGTCATGTAACGAATAAATCTCAGCTCTTGGAGCAAACGCTCGTTCAGATCACGAATCATGGATTATCATATCAAGTTGTGGATTTGGACTGACCCTGACCTGCATGTCGCGAACAACTTGGAAACAAGGTCATTCGGTTCCACGGGCGGTCACCGGGGCACTGGGACCGTTCCGATCCGGATGGAACTGCACGATAGTCTCACGTGCGGACAGGATGGCGTGTAGCGCCTCACGTGCTTCGTTGCACACCATCCTTGTTCAAGACTATAAACGGTCCTTTATGGCTATGCCAGCGACACATGTTCATATAGATAAGTCATCCTCGCTTAGCGGCCATCCGCGTGCGAGTCATTGCATCGCATCAAGAAACAACTGAACACCTGAACGATCATGATATAATGACTCTCGTGTTTGCATATGCTATGCCTCTTGAATGTTTACACTTGCCCGTGCATGAATTAATAATGTTTGCCTTGGACAGGGAAGGCCAAAGGGTAAGTCTCGTCGTGTTTCCTCTCATGTTGCACGGTGCACTGCCACACAGTTAGGCTATTCAATATTTGCATGAAACTGATCCTAAGGCAACTAGAAAGACAACTTAATAGTTGGTGCATGAAACTTATATTACGTGTTTGGATTCATCGAGCGGGCGAGTAGCTTCCCCACCAGTGCATTCAATGTACTGATAATCCACCAGTTTGTATGCAGGGTACGGGAGAACCTCGTTCGGTGCAGATGCTCCTTTGTGCGTGCTAAGGCGTCGAGATCACTCCGAAGCAACGGTACGTCCGGAACAGAAGCACATATACAAGACATAATGTTGTGAACATTGCCTGACCATCGCCTGTACAATCAATCCACAATTGTAGCCACTTGGCACGCTTTTACTGTTTCTGAGAGAGAGGCTTGAGCGACTTGTAAATCTCGGCTATGCGCCGCCTGTAACATATGTTTATATCAATAAAAGAGTTGCTTTACTTCAACTTGTGTTATCCAATGCTTCCGCTATATTGTCGACTCAGTGAACTTGTTACCGATCGCCTATGCGTTCATGACTCCGCTGCACTCGGACAATCTGTGCGACTCTGTAGCTTAGAACTCTTATCGCCAGCCAATGAACCACGACCTTGCACGGGCATGGATCATGCTCGTGCGGCATCACATCCGGATGGGTCATAAAGCGATCGTTCCGTGGGAGCGCTGGCACGGTGATTCTTTCCTAGAGGGAACAGCCGATTTAGCCTGCGGGAGATCGGGGCGTGACATATATATCTGTTCAACCTAGGACCGTGTGACATTGCTTAGCGTCTGAATAACATTAGGGTGTCAACGCAGTACGCGAAGTTGTGTAACGTCACCTAGAGATTGATATCGCGACCCTATATATCTTCGTGCTTGCATTATCAAGTACGTCATACCATAGGACACCTGACACTTTTCATGAGACATAATCTTCCTGAGTCATTCATGGTGATTTTGTATAGGTTACAGGATTTGAGACCGACTTTTTATATTCAGAGCTATCATATGACTCGCTGCATCAGTTAGAGGTCATGATCTTGCGTGACATGGACATGAGACGTCGTGGACATGAGACGTATGATTACATTGTGTAAACTCCCTCGACCAGATTTCAGCATTTTAGAAATTTTAGCAATTTTTTTATTTATTTTGCTTACATATCCTATTGATTGTACACCTGTCCATCACACAATTAATTAGAGCATTACACTGACTGTATACCCCAAACCAAGCTCACATACCTCTCCTAGACATGTTAGACTATTTTTCTGCACTTTGTGCAACTCCCAGATACTTTATTTTGAGCCTCGTATGAGACGCACAAATATCGTTACAAACGTGCGTATTTATTTATTAATTTATTTCCTGCTCTATACCCATCTCTGTTCCAACAGACATTAGAGGCCCAACAGGTACCTGTATTACCCAAACAAAAATACGTTAATATTCTACACTGAGTATACTGTATTTAGTATTTTGACACCGTATTAAAATTATGGCCCTACCTGCCTCTAAATAATTAGAAAATATCGTGTGCAGTATTTATTAATTAATTAATACGGTCATCCGTATCCCCCTAAGAACCAGGCCCAGTCCCTGCCCAGGTCCACCCCCACCCCCATCCCCTCAGGACCCTTACACAGCTTTCCCCTTCAATTCTGGACATTTTAGCATTTTCTGGAAACAGGGTATTTTTTTCCAGACAATTGCGTAATTGCGCAATTTCCCAATTTAGGACCTTTATGTAATTTATGAAATTATAGGGGTTTTTCTGCAAATTTCTAGTGTGAGGTGTCAACTTCCTATTGGCCGGTGAACCTACACCGTACATGTGGCAATATGTCCCACCCTAAATATCAGGATAAATATCCTAAAAACCCAAAACCCCTAAAATACCCTTGAACTTCACCCTATTTACTACCTATGCCATTGGCCCTAACCCTATAAAACCCGACCCCCTCCCCTCTTCCAAACCCCACAAATCCTCCCTCCGGCCACCACCTCCGACCAAACTCCGCCACCAGCTTCGCCCCTTCCCCACCTCTAGAGGACCCTTACACAACTCCGCCACCAGCTTCGCCCCTATTTCCAGAGCTGGGTATTTTTTTATTTTTAATTTAGTTAATTGTGTATTATTTATATTTAATTGTATTTATATTTAATTAGTGATTGTATTATTTTTTATATTGATTGTTTTAGGGTTTTGGCTAGCCTGGACCCATGTCAGACCCTAGTGGACCCATGTCCGACCCAGCCCACACCCCAGTGAGACTTATTTTTGGGTTTAGAATATTTATTATATTTTTAGTGGGTTAGTTGGAGAGATTTGGAGTTAGTTTAAGTGCTTTTGGAACCAAAAACCCAAAACCCAAGTTAGGAGGGCAGTTTGGACATTTTTGACTTTGTGAAACCCTTTTTTACCCATGGCCGGTTCCCCCAACCCCATTCCTGATAAAAAATCATAGCAGCTCCCCTCTTCTTCTTCTTCTTCTTCTTCTTCTCCACTACTTCTTCTTCTTCTTCTTCCTTTCTTCTTCCCAAGTAAGTATTCCCAGTTTTCTTCCTTCCTTCTTCCATTCCTTCTTCTTTATGTTAACCCTAACCCTAAATTCTTCCCCAACCTAGGTGGGTAGAGCTTAGATTTGGTGTTGGAGCTTGGATTGGAAGCTTGGAAGCTAGCTGTGGTAGATTTGGAGCTTTTTGGAGACTTTGGCTTGGGATTCAAACTCCCAAGAGGTAAACCCTAATTTCCCCTTGCTAATTACTCTTTTATAGTGTAATTAATAGTTTAGAACCTTCCTAAACCTTAGGGCTACCCGTGGGAGAAAGTTGGAACTAGTTTGGTAGTATTTGGAGACTTTGACACTAGGTTTTGTGTCAATTTCGGGTGGAATCCGAGATTGGCCCAATTTTGGTGATGTCCTAGGTTAGACGGACCTAGGTAGACGTTGTCGGGTGAATTGAGGGTTAGTGCGTGTCTCCGTTCGGACACGTGAAGTCGTGTCGCGGAGAAACGGGCGTTTCAGGCGTTTTAGGGGTTTTCGTCGTCGCCGATTCTAAGTGCGTGCGCATTTTCGTCATGGACCTAGAATCGACGCGTTAGCATTTTTTCTAGGATCTAGACATCGTTTAGAACCCGTGGGTAAATTTTGGGCCGATTCCGAGTTAGTTTGGTGTGCGTTTCAGGAGGTTTTCCGAACCGCATACCGCGTGTTCGTCGAAATGACCCAACGGCCATTTTGTCGTGGTTTCCTAGTTTCGGGCTTGTGCGCGCGTTGGATTAGCTTCGGGGAGTGAGTGCTAGAATTCTCGGGCTATATTTTATATATTTATTGGTGTTTGTGCGTGTAGGAGTCGTTGGGCGTGCGTTGGTGGGGCGTTGTGCGTTGTGTGTTGTGTTTATATATATATGTGTATATATATATATATATATTTGTGTGTGTGTTTCTATATGTATATATTTATATATGTGTGTCTGTGTTTATGTGTGTGTGCGTGCTCGTGTGTGTGTGTGGGGGGCAGCAGCCACCACAGCAGCTGCAGCAAGCAGCTGCAGCCAGCATGCACAGCAGCAGCTGCAGCCAGCATGCACAACAGCAGCAGCATCATCCCCCCCTGCAGTGCATAGCAGCATGTAGCGGCGCCAGTAGCATCTAGAAGATAGTTGAATAAGATAGATTCATAAATAGATTAGATAGATAGCTAGATTTATAGATAGATAGATAGGTAAATAGCTAGATAGATAAGTAAATAGATACCTAGATAGCTAAATAGTTAGATAGATAGATTTATGGATAAGTAGATAGATATCTAGATTTGACCTAGATTTGACCTAGAGTTGACTTTTTGGACCCAGAGTTGACTTTTTAACCCAGATTTTACCGGTTTGACCCATTTGACCTAGAACGACCCTAGAAGCCTATTTTTAGTTATTTTATGTCTGTTTAACTCATTAGAAACTTGTTTAACCTTGCTTTTCGCAATAGGTTCTTGCGACACAGGTTCGGATCGCCAGTTGCTCAGGACGTCAGGCGAGTACATTCTCTGATAGTTTTTATTATCTGATGATTATTATGATTCAGCTTCTAGTATAGTATCATCTGATTTTTCTGGCACAACACGGGACACGGACTGGTATTTCTGGATTCATTTACTTGCGACACATATATTTCATGTTTTTGGCCTCTATTCTGGAATCACTACTGGCATCACCTACTGGCATCACTACAGGCATCACTCATGTTTCAGGCTGGACTCATACTTGATTTACGTGTCGGGTCTTGGATTCACTTGTACTAGTCGGGGCGGGAAAATACTCGAGTAGACATGTAAACATTCCCATATGGAATCATCAGGAATTACCCCCTCTGGTCTAATCTGGAATGATAGCAGTCGTGCACCCAGTGCGCGGTGAGCCGTACTTACCCCTAGCCGTTTATATGTCGAAACAAGTATTTCAAAGACATCGAGTTCATTCTTTATAGTCTGGACTCACTTATATTTCTTGCTGGTCTCACATACATGTTTCTGGACTTGACTTACTATATGTATTTCATGCTGGACTCACTACACGTTCATGTGCACAGACTTACTCTTAGTTTAGATTTCTTGTATCTTGCAGTCATTACTATCTTGTTTCTGATATTCTTGCATCTTTATCTTTATGCACCAGTGATACATGTATATTTTCTTGTTTCATACTTGCTTCACTCTCTTGCTACTTGCTATAACTGTTTTATAGTTTTTATCATTTAATTGGAACTGCTGTTAGAGGTGTACTTGCTCCAGTCCTGACTGGACATATTTTTTCCAGAGTATCCGGAGGATTGGTGTCCGACTTTTTATGGACCTCAGCCTGTCGATGGTGCAGACAGGGACCCTCTAGTTTAGGAGTGATTTTCGGGTTGGTAGCCGGGATCACTAGGACCTTGTTATTGTTTTTATTAGCTTTAGCACCAGATTTGTCTTCGGTTTTGGTTTGAGACCTTATTTTGTATATTATTTTGGATGATGTATTATTATTATTGATGTTGTGGTGGTTCTTAGCTGCAGTTGTTTAGATTTTATAGTTGTTAGTCTTCTTTGTCATCTTATCGTGCTTAGATTCGTGATTGAGTACTTGATTATCATTATGATATTGCTCCTCCGTTTAGAGTTGAGATCTTGACAGGTTTATGTATTGATTGCGTGAGATTGTTCTAGATAGTTGACCTAGACAGCGTTCTACCACCGATGTTGCGGCGTAGGCTGGACGTACCCATGACTCATGCCCGATTTTCTGGGTGCAGGTCGTGACACTAAATGCTGGAAAATTCTTACCGGAGGAGGCATCATGCCAGTTACCAGCATTATTGAAATATGCTCGGTAGTCATTTGTAGTAGAGAGCTGAGAGCACGATTTTTGGTACTCCCGTTGCCAAATTTCGACGTTGTCTTAGGCATGGACTGGTTAATCCAGTACAATGCCATACTAGACTGCGGGAAGGGAAGCATCATCTTTAGACCCCCAGGTCACCCGGAGTTCGAATACGTGCGAGGCACCATCGAGAAAGGAGTAGGCCAGACTCCTAGAAATTAAATGGTAATGGAGATAGCACCCCCAGCAATTGTAGAAGAATTCGAAGACGTATTCCCAGAGGAGCTGCCAGGCCTACCGCCTGACAGAGAAGTAGAGTTCACCATTGAGTTGATACCTAGAGCTGCACCAGTATCCTCAAATGTGTACCGACTGGCAAAGAAGGAGCTTGACGAGCTGAAGCTGCAACTTGAAGAACTACAGATCAAGGGATTTGTTCGTCCTAGTGCATCACCCTGGGGAGCACCAGTGTTGTTTGTACCGAAGAAGTATGGCATATCAGATGTGTATTGATTACAGAGCCCTTAATGCTTTGACAATCAAAAACAAGTACCCCTTGCCGAGGATTGATGATCTGTTCGATCAACTGACAGGAGCCGTGGTATTCTCAAAAATAGACTTGAGATCTGGCTATCATCAGGTCAAGGTACGGAGAGAAGACATTCCAAAGATAGCATTCAGGACTCGTTATGGCCATTACGAGTTCCTGGTGATGCCTTTTGGACTGACAAATGCACCTGCCATATTTATGAACCTGATGAACAGAGTTTTCCACCAATATCTGGACCAGTTCGTGGTAGTCTTCATCGACGATATCTTGGTATATTCAAAGAGCCACGAGAAGCATGAAGAGCACTTGAGATTAGTGCTAGAGACACTGAGACGTGAAAGCCTTTATGCTAAGCTAAGCAAGTGCGAGTTCTTCCTTGATCGTGTCACTTTTCTAGGACACGTGATCACAGGAGAAGGCATCTCGGTGGACCCAGCAAAGATCTCATCTGTAGAGACGTGGCCAACCCCTACCAACGTCTCGGAGGTGAGAAGTTTTCTAGGACTTGCCGGATATTACCGGAGGTTCGTAGAAAATTTTGCTAGAATCGCGGAGCCGATTACCCGTCTTACCCGCAAGGACCAGGAGTTCATATGGTCTGAGGAATGTCAGATAGCTTTTGAGGAGCTGAAAAAGCGTCTGACTACAGCCCCCATCTTGACTATACCATCTGGATCCGGAGGATTCGTAATATATAGCGATGCATCCGAAAAAGGATTAGGTTGTGTCTTAATGCAACATAGAAAGGTTGTAGCTTATACCTCAAGACAACTAAGGACTCATGAGAAGAACTATTCCACGCACGACTTGGAGCTTGCCGCAGTCATCTTCGCCCTGAAGCTTTGGAGACATTATCTATACGGCGAACGAGTGGAGATATTCACAGATCACAAGAGCCTGAAGTACGTCTACACTCAGAAGGACTTGAACCTGAGACAAAGACGATGGCTCTAAGTGATGACAGACTTCTAGATTGATCTGCAGTACCATCCAGGGAAGGCAAATGTAGTAGCTGATGCTCTAAGCAGAAGACCATCGGTATTCTTTATGATCACCCAATCAGATCTATTGAGAGATCTAGAACAGTTGGGAATAAAGGTCATTATGCCAGGAATTGGCGGTCAATTGTTAAACTACCAGTTGAAATCAACATTGGTCGAAAGAATCAAGGCTGTACTGCCAACAGATGCAAGATTCCAGAGACTTCGACAAAGAATGGAGGTTAGAATCCAGACAGGATGTCGCATACACGAAGATGGGACTTTAAGATGTGGAGAACGTCTTTATGTTCCAAATGGAGAACTTCGTGAGGAGCTGATATCAGAAGCCTACAGCTCAACATACTCCATCCATCCAGGAGGCACAAAGATGTACAGAGATCTACGACAATACTACTGGTGGCACTGAATGAAGAGGGAGATAGCACGCTTTGTGGCAAAATTCCTGGTGTGTCAGCAAGTCAAGGCTGAACATCAGAGATCTGCCGGTCTACTTCAACCCCTCCTAATACCTGAGTGGAAATGGGAACACATTACGATGGACTTCGTCACGGGTTTCCCGAGAAGTTCCAGTGGACGTAATATTATATGGGTGATCGTAGATCGACTCACCAAGGCTGCTCATTTCTTACCTTTCAGAGTCAGATAATCTACCGAAGTCTTGGCAGACATGTACATGAAGGATATCGTACGTCTGCACGTAGTACCATTCAGCATAGTGTCTGATAGGGATACGAGGTTTACATCTTACTTTTGGCGAAGTATGCAAGAAAGTCTTGGTACCCGCCTCAAGTTCAGCACCTCATATCATCCACAGACAGATGGCCAGTCAGAGCGCACCATCCAGACACTAGAAGATATGCTGAGAGCCTGCATGCTTGATTTCAGTGGATCATGGGAAGATCATCTGCACCTGGTAGAATTTTCCTACAACAATAGCTATCAAGCGAGTATCCAAATGGCTCCCTTTGAAGCATTGTATGGCAGGAAATATCGTTCCCCAGTATGCTGGAGCGATGTAGGCGAGGGACAGATCCTAGGACCAGAATTGGTCGTTCGTACGGTGGAGAAAGTAAAGAAGATCCAGGGACACCTGCGAGAAGCACAGGACAAACAGAAGCACTAGGCAAACGTACATCGTCGACCTCTAGAGTTCCAAGTGGGAGAGCATGTGTTCTTGAAGATCTCACCTGCCCGAGGAACTATCAGATTTGGAGGAAGAGGAAAACTGAGTCCGAGGTACATCGGACCCTTCGATGTGCTAGAGCGCATCGGAGAAGTTGCTTACAAGCTAGCCCTACCACAGACTTTGGAAGGAGTGCATAACCTCTTCCACGTATCTCAGCTGAGGGGGTACATTCCAGACCCAAGTCATGTGCTGGACCATTCAGAGATCACCGTCGGCCCGAGCTTATCGTACCAGGAGGAGCCCGTAGAGATCCTAGATCGTAGCGAGAAGGTGTTGTGAGGCCAGACTATCCCTCTAGTTCTTATTGCATGGAGACATCATGCACCAGGCGAGTCAACCTGGGAATGAGAAGAGGATATTCGACATCGTTTCCCCCATCTATTTTCCGACCAGGGTATGTCCTAATATTTCAAATCAATCTTTCATTCTCATTATGTGTCTATTTTAATTTCGAGGACGAAATATTCTAAGGAGGATAGGTTGTAAACTCCCTCGACCAGATTTCAGCATTTTAGAAATTTTAGCAATTTTTTAATTTATTTTGCTTACATATCCTATTGATTGTACACCTGTCCATCACACAATTAATTAGAGCATTACACTGACTGTATACCCCAAACCCAGCTCACATACCTCTCCTAGACATGTTAGACTATTTTTCTACACTTTGTGCAACTCCCAGATACTTTATTTTGAGCCTCGTATGAGACGCACAAATATCGTTACAAACGTCCGTATTTATTTATTAATTTATTTCCTGCTCTATACCCATCTCTGTTCCAACAGACATTAGAGGCCCAGCAGGTACCTGTATTACCCAAACAAAAATACGTTAATATTCTACACTGAGTATACTGCATTTAGTATTTTGACCCCGTATTAAAATTATGGTCCTACCTGCCTCTAAATAATTAGAAAATACCGTGCGCAGTATTTATTAATTAATTAATACGGTGACCCGTATCCCCCTAAGAACCAGGTCCAGTCCCTGCCCAGGTCCACCCCCACCCCCTCAGGACCCTTACACAGCTTTCCCCTTCAATTCTGGACATTTTAGCATTTTCTGGAAACAGGGTATTTTTTTCCAGACAATTGCGTAATTGCACAATTTCTCAATTTAGGACCTTTATGCAATTTATGAAATTGCAGGAGTTTTTCTGCAAATTTTCAGTGTGAGGTGTCAACTTCCTATTGGCCGGTGAACCTACACCGTACATGTGGCAATGGGTCCCACCCTAAATATCAGGATAAATATCCTAAAAACCCAAAAACCCTAAAATACCCTTGAACTTCACCCAATTTACTACCCATGCCATTGGCCCTAACCCTATAAAACCCGACCCCCTCCCCTCTTCCAAACCCCACAACTCCTCCCTTCGGCCACCACCTCCGACCAAACTCCGCCACCAGCTTCGCCCCTTCCCCACCTCCCATCCGGCCAACCGCCACCCCCTCCGGCCGCCGCAATCGCCGCCGGCAGCCTCCACAGCGACCAATACCCCACCAACACCACAGCACCCTGACCATCCCCGACCTCTCCCACCACCGCCCACCGTCGTCGTGGACCACCGCCACCACCCCCAACCGCTTCGTCGTCGCCTCCTCCACCGAACTGACCCACCACCACTGCCCCCCGACCATCACCGTCGCCGACAGCTCCCCCGCAGTGCCTCCCTCGACCTCCCAACCACTGCCACCCAGCCACCCCCGATCGCCTCCAGCTCCTCCCCCGACCACCCCTGACCTCCGCCACCACCACCAAACTCCTCGCCGACGTCCCCTCCGCCGACCCAACCACCTGCACCACCACCTCCGCCGCCGCCTGCGCCGCTGCAGCCCCCGCAAGCCACCACTGCTGCTGTCACTGCTAGCAGCCACTGCTGCTGTGGCTGCCGTCCCGGCCAGCCGCCGCCCGCTCCGCCGCCGTCCTCCCGTCGGCGACAAGCCGTAGGTCCCCCCTGTCAGATAGGTACAGTACCCCCCTATATATACGTATATATGTATATTTATATATATGTATGTATATATGTATATATATATGTATATATATATTTACATTATATATATACGCATTTATATTTCTGCATTTTTTTTCTTTTATATATATATGTATATATGTAAATATATATATCTATATATATGTATCTATATAAATATATATTTATCTATATTATATATATATATATATATATATATATATATATATATATATATTATTATAATATATATATACTATTAGTATATATGATATAATACTATTATATCATATAAATATGTATGTATATATATATATATATCTTTTTCCTGCATTTTTCTTTTCTTTTATATATATATATATATATGTAAATATATATATCTATATATATGTATCTATATAAATATATATTTATCTATATATTATTATATATATATATATTATTATACTATATATATATATATATATACTATTAGTATATATAATAAAATATGTATGTTATATTTCTGTATTTTTTCTTTTATATATATATATGTATATATGTAAATCTATATATCTATATATATGTATTTATATAAAATATATCTATTATATATGTATATATGCTATGTAAATATATACATACTACTATATATACTATATCTATATGTATATATATACTCTCTATATATATATACCCTATATTATATATATATGACTATATATATATTATGCCTTCTATATATATTTACATAAGTATATATATACCCATTTATTTAATTGATATTCACGAACCCTGTACGTCTTAAACAGAGTACATCTTCAGCACAGTCAGTGACCCCCTGTCACAGGACCCCCCAGACTTGACTGCAAGTACAGGTTTCCAACACACTCAGGAAGTAGGCAAGTATACCTTGCCAAGTTTACTGTTCAAATATAAATGTTGTTATATATTATTCTCCTGAACTCATATGACTGTGAGTACCTGAGATTGCCTCGGGTACAGTCAACAGATATGTTGACACATAGTGTAAATAACTTAGACTCTAAATGACTGTCCAAACAGCTGCGAGGGTATCCTAATATCCTCCTAGACCCTGACACGGGAACACGCAACAAGGTTGCAATACATATTGGGATGCGAGCTACGTATTTGATTAGCTACCAGTACGTGTGACGTGCATCACGGCTTAGAATAAAATCAGGTAAACTCAGGAAAGTTGCGACTTGGAATTAGTAACATTGGGCGGGAAAGATAACTAGTAGACGTATGGGACACCCCCTCCTTGAGTCTTTTATCCTTCGTGCCATGCTCCTCAGAGATGGACGATTGAAGAGCTACCCTTGTATCAGGGGGCATATGACACATATACTAGCCAGTCAACACGATTGGTGAATTAAGTCAGCATATGTCAGGCCTCCACTTTCCCATGCGTACTATGAGGTCTTTAAATTGCATTCACTTAGAAGGTTAGCACACCCTTTATTTATTTATTTATTTATTTATTCAGTATTTACATACCTGGCATGCTTTTATGTATCTTGTTATGTCCCACTGAGGACCTGGTTCCCTTCCAGATTTAGACGAGGCCTTCTACCCTACGGTGTATGGACCAGGACAGGAGACTCGATTTGCCACCGAGGAGGAACTAGATGAGCTGCCCACGGAGTCTGCCTGAACTTATAAAGCACCTGGAGCTGGAGTTACTTATTTTGATAGACGCTACTTTAGTCCATCTTATTTTCAGTACTATTATCTTTTGTAGTGGGTTTGTTCCTACCAGTTGTGTACCAAGACATTTTCAGACTTAGTTTCTATATATTCAGCACTTATTTCCCATATTCATTGATTATTCTGTGGATGAGATTAGATTTACCTGTATTAAACTTGTAGTATTTTAGGACAGCGTAGCACGTTCCTTTGGGTCCATTAAATTGGGTAAAATCCTTAGTGACGTGTCAGCTGGCCAATGCCACGTGGCCTAGTTTCAGACATTTTGGGACTGGGACGTGACACATTGGGTAGGGAGAGACTTACCATACTAAAGGCTGATTATATATATATATATATATATATATATATATATATATATATATATATATATATATATATATATATATATATATATATATATATATATATATATTATATTACTGGAGGTGCCTTAGACTCTGACACAGAGCTTTGGCACATTTATTGGCCCTTCGAGAAAATGCTGCTATGGGTTTTCCCGACACATAGCCTATAGTAGTCTCAGGCTGAGTATGATTAATGCTCTCATTTGCATATCACATAGCTGGTACATAGTTTGCCCTATTGGTTAATTTTATATATTGCATTTATTTTGGCTTGAGTTATTCTTGTACCTTGCTATGTCCCCTGAGGACTTGGATTCGGATTATGTCCCCAGGTATTGCAGAGGAGATCTATCCCGAGGTATACGGGACAGGAGCATACACTGGAGCCATACCATCACCAGAGGACGAGATCGTGCCAGAGGATTTCTCCTGAGTATTTGCTTTATATACTCAGTTATTTCTCTTTCTAGTTACTTTATTTGCTGTCTCTTGGATTATCGTATTAAACTTATTCTCGGGTTGTTCCCCGAGACACTTTTTATTGAGACTTGTTAGATTATATTTTATTTTGATTATTCTGACATTGATCTGTGATTACCTTCTATGGATGAGATTAGAATTAGACTGTGACTTGTATCGTAGACCTATTTATTGTTGTTTACAGCTTAAGTACACCCTAATGGGTCCATTAAATTGGGTTTGCCCATTGGTGTGTGCTGCTGGCCATTGTCACGTGGCTAGTCCCTCGGTATTTTGGGACTGGGACGTGACATGGTTTTTGTGGTGGCCCATGCAGGTCTACGACTAAATTGTTTCGGTTTTAACTAAGGAACTGAGCAAGCCTGCGACAAAGATAGGATAAGTTATAGGATCTCATCTACTTGATCAATTCGTTCTTAACCTCTATATCGACTTCAAAATAATTTAATTACTTGCATCCTGCCCTGATTCTTCTGTACGCTTCTCATAGTTTATTTTGGATGCAGAGTAATGGATTCACAAGCATGCGATGAGACTCCCGCTGGAACACCACGAGTTACAGTTGTCACCTATGACGAGGGAGCGACACCAGTAGGTGGAGGTCAATCAGCTCAACAATGCAGTCAAGCAAATCAGCATGCCTCAAAAATCCAGCAAGATGATATTCCACCATCGACGCAGTTTACTCCACCGATGCCTACTTTTCCACCAGGACAGCTTATGGACGGACATCAGATGTTTTAAATGTTCTACGCAATGATGCAAGCTCAACAGAAGGTTCATCAAGAAGCCCAGCAAAGCCAAGCGAAGTTCTTTGACGGACTTAGCTTTGAGCTACAGAAATTAATCAGCTACGTTGCAACTACTTTAGACACGGAAGTCCTTGCTGCAGCCCGATGCATGGAGCACGTCACCAAGAGAGAGTCCAGTTAGAAGCGGCCGCATGCATTAGCACCAGACCAAGCACAGCAGGAAAGAGCTGCAAAGTGACCCCAGAGGAAACCACCATAGAGAGCAGCACCAAGAGCCTTATTCCTGCCTACATGTCAATATTGTGGCAAGCGAGCCCATTATGAGAGCGAGTGCAAACGCAAAATAAGATTATGCTTGATTTGCGGATCCAACCAACATTTAGCCAAAGATTGCACGATGCATCGTAGAGAAACACCGATGATTAACCGAGAAGCCTCAGCAACTCCAGGAGGGTATCAGCCGAGGCTACCTTTGACACCCCAGGCAGTACTCTTCCAGCAGGCCCAGCAGCAGTAGAGGAATCCACCACAAGGATGCGGATAAGCTTTTGCGATGACAATGGAGGACGCACAGACTCGTGGATTAGCGAATACACGTAAGATTTAAGTTAATCATAGTTATATATTCCTAGTGATGCTTTAGCACGTGCCTGTTAGATGGGACTGGGGCGTGACAGACACCACCAACACATGTTAGAAAGAAGAGTATAATGGAAAAAGAGAAATAAAAAATAAAAATAAAAATGCAAGATCCAAACTTTTCAATTGGACATGTCAGAACTTAAACTCTAAGCTGATATAAAATATAGGGTCTAAACGCTAATTAGCACCCCTAATATATATATATATATATATATATATATATATATATATATATATATATATATATATATATATATATATATATATATATATATATATATATATTGAGGATATGTATTATTACTATTAAAAAGAAGTTTGAAATGACTCAAAATTAGTCGTCTAAGTCATATTTATATCTTCACGTGATTAAGCGGAAGAAGAAAGAAAATTCTAAAATCCTTCTAACTATATCGTATTTATATTCTCAGCTAGGAATTTTTTTTATTTTTTGTAGGCTAAATTTGTCACGCCCCAGTCCCAAAATACCTAGGACCAGGAATACGCGACACGCCAGTTACGCATTCGACCAGACTCTGCTCTGACTCGAATACGTATAAGTTGTATAATAAAGGGCATAATCTAAAAATCTAGTAAATATAAACATCTATGTCTCAATCCACAATGAACAAAAATATACAAGAAAGAGCTGCATGTGCTAAAGTCGGCCGCCCAATAACACACCAACTCGAATAGACTCGAGAAGAAATATGAGTCCATAAAAACTAGGCTACAACAGCAGATGAATAATCAATATAAAATAATCATAATGCCGGTAGAATGATGTGAGTACCTGGTACAATGCCCGCAAGACATGCAACTCCATCAGCAACTCCAAATGCTCCGTAATCGTCTATGCTGTAAAACTGGCTGGGGACCAGGTCCTTAGAGGGGCGTAACAAGGTACAAAAATATAGCATGCCAAAGTACAATAGAAAGTATAAGTGCAACGACGGTGTAATCTAGCATAACCAAACTAAGTGAGACACAGTTTAAAGACAATATTCGACGCGTGGGCTGTCCAAAATAAAACTATAGCTCCGGACACGGAGACACACGGGACGTACCGCAGCTCCGGGCAAAGAGTCACACCGGTGATACAACTATAATAGATACAGGATCACTACAGAAATAGTACATATACATATATAAGCGTGTGCAGAGGAGGCCAAACGTTTAGTAACTGTCTTCCCCATCCCAAGCGGTCAACGATTGTGCGTTGAACCTGAACCTCTATCTAACAGTCTTGACACACAGAAATAACTCAACAGATGCGACCCTAAGGTCATCCCAGTCTTCGGTCATGATGTCAGTATCAGGATACAGGAAATCTGATACGATAACAGTGTATGAATGTGTCCTGGGGTGACGATATACTCAAGTATGTACATCGAGGGATTACGATCATCTAACATTCGTTACAAGACGTTACGACGAACGTCTGCACTCGGTTGTGATCCAGACGCGAAGTAACGATCTAAATCAAACACGCGCACAATATAAATAATGAATAATAAATATCTGGTAACTGAAATACAGGATGGCAAGCTATACTTGCCTGCGTCTGGCTGCTGAAGATGGGGATCCAGTACCACGTCCAAGTCCGCAGGTCCCGTAGTACCTAGAGACGAGATACAAACTCAATCAATAAACTATCACACAACAAACAGTGATGTGACATACGTCTAAACATATGCTCAGACTCAGCTACAACTCACAGGGACACGACGCTAGAGGGTTGACCAAGGTTGACTATTGGTACGTTACATCAAATTAAACTAATTATCTGTACAATATCATCAAACTATCCTCAATCCTACTATATTCAGCACAGTGTTCATTGGTATTTCATGCATTTTTATTCCTCAAATTTTACCTCGGTGTGCACCGACGTTAACATGTACATTTACTGTCATCCTCAAATAAACAATTAATATTTATTTAAACCGTCTGTTTTATATCATCATTACCAATTCACAAATAGTACTTCTCTTCAATTAAACCCATCATTAATTTTCAGTCCCCAAATCACCAATTAATGGTTTGATACTACACACTAGTTCACAATAAATCACCTGTCCCTCGATGACAGATCATAGTATTATTTCTCAATAATTTAATTTGCTCAACAATTTTAATCAATAGTGCATATATAAATTTCAATGCCCTAACATCTCAAGGTATCCCAATATCATAAACTCAATATATATTCGAATGCCTTGTATACTAATCTTGTATTTTCCACCCATGCATATAGTTCATAGCCATTTTATATAATTCCAACCCTAAACAACGATCCATGCATTCTCATACCCTAACTTATGTATATCCATTAATTCTATTTTAATTACTATGTAAGTAAACCCTAAACTCAACATTAAACCCTAGTCACATATCATTAACACATGATGATTTATACTACACTACACTTACACAAAACATTATATAAACATAATGGAGAGGGGGGGGGGGGAGTCGTTCACCTTGGATGAGGTGGTCGCTAGCCGGAAGGGGGATGATGGCCGGAGAAGGCTGGAGGTCAGCAGTGGTGGTGCAAGGGTGATGGTGTATAAACTGGAGGTGAAGATGGTCGTCGGCTAAGGAAGATCTCGGCCGGAGAATATGCAGTGGTGGTGGCGGCCATGAGGAGGTGGAGCTCGCGGGGTTGGCCGCCGGAGCTCGAGATCTGCAGTCGGTGGCCGGAGGGTCTCGGCCGGGGATCGGTTCTCCGAGAATGAAGAAGGAAGGAAGAAGGAGAAGTAGAAAGGAAGAAGAAGAAGAGAATGGGTTCGGTTTGAATGGAGAAGAGGGAGAAGAGGGAGAGTGGGTTGTATTCCCTAGGTTTTGGGGATTGGGCCGGCATGGGGTTGTCTGTAGAGATGGTAACATTTTTATAGTGAGGGGTGTGAGGATTGGATGGTGGGGATTGGCCCAATTCAAATGGGTGGTGGTGATTTCACATGAAGGGATTTCTTTCTTCATACAAATGAGAGGAAGAGAGGGCTTGACCGGTCAAAGAAGAGGGGTGGCCTCTTCATTTGGCCTTGACCAATGAGGGTATGCCACATGTCACAATATTTGCAATTTAGCCCCTAAAGTTTGGGTATTTGCACAAACATATGAAATGATAGAAAAATTGTAGGGAAATTAGTGTTTGGTATTTTGTAGGGTGAGGGGGTGTTGTGTGTTTGGCATGGGCTTAATTAAATGGACATTGGAATTAAATGGGGATTAAAATAGGATTAGCCAAAGTTGGTATCCCCAATTTAGTTAGAATAAATTATCATGTGCTCTTAAATTAAATGGGGGCACATGGAATCTCAAATGAGAGTGATACAAAGGTCAGGAATGGTGTAGGCTTGGTGTCAGTCTTGGATCCTTTAATTGGTCCGGCTCAACGGGTTGAGATGGTGGCTCAAAATAGGTGGCAACGATACAGGTGCGCGACACGGGATTAAATATGGGGTTTTGGATACGGGAAATTGTGAAATTAATTTAGGGCACAAAGGATTTGATTTTGAGCGACGGGAGAGTCCAGCGCCTAAATTGGCGTGTCAAGTCAAGAGTGCAACAATCTGTTAGAATTTATGGGCTGGTGTTGGGCTCCGAATATTCCAATAACGGTAGGACGCGCCAAGGATTTAATAAAAAAATCAGACATCTGTAACCTTACTTCTAAACCTCAATCATCTGCTGCTCAACCAAAATTTTTCTAACCCATAACCAGACTATCTATAAAAATAAATGAGGGGGTTTACATTCTTCCCAACTTAGAAAAATTTTGTCCCCAAAATTAAAAGTAAAGCACGATAATAGCTAAGAGAATTTAAAAGCAAACTAGTAATCAAATGCGGTACGTAAACTTGTACCTTGCTCCTCAAATAAATACGGGAAACGCTGTCGAAGGGAATCCTTGTGGTCCCAGGTAGACTCGCCTGGCGAATGATGCTTCCATGCAACTCTGACCAGTCGAATAGTCTGACCTCTCAAAGTCTTCTCACTGTGATCGAGTATCTCCACTGGCTGCTCTACGTAAGATAAACTGGGCCCGACTATAATCTCTGAATGATCAAGCATGTGGCTAGGGTCTGCCACGTATCGCCTCAACTCCGATACGTAAAATACGTCATGCACTCCTTCTAATGATGGAGGCAATGCAAGACGATAAGCCACTTCGCCAACTCATTCCAAGATGTCAAAAGGTCTGATGTATCTCGGACTCAGCTTGCCTCTGCCTCCGATTCTGATGGTACCACGAGTAGGCAATATCTTCAAAAATATATGGTCACCTTCCTTGAACTCCAAAGGTCTGCGGTGCGCATCTGCCCAATGTTTCTGTTTGTCCTGTGCTGCACGCAGGTGGCTCTGAATCTGCTTGACTTTCTCCACTGTATGTGTCACCAACTCTGGACCAAGTATCTGACGCTCTCCCACGTCACTCTAATATACTGGTGACCTACACTTTCTGCCGTACAGTGCCTCATAAGGTGCCATCTGTATGCTAGCCTGGTAGCTGTTATTGTAGGAGAATTCTACCAAGTGCAGATGGTCCTCCCAAGATCCTCCAAAATTGATCATGCATGCTCTCAACATATCCTCTAGTATCTGTATCGTGCGCTCTGACTGGCCATCAGTCTGTGGATGATATGCAGTGCTGAACTTGAGACGAGTCCCTAGACTCTCCTGCATACTCCGCCAAAAATATGACGTGAATCTGGAATCACGATCTGATACGATGCTGATAGGCACTCCATGTAGTCGTACTATCTGCCTCATATACATGTCAGCTAATATCTCCGTGAACTGCCCAACTCTGAAGGGCAAGAAATGTGCAGACTTGGTGAGCCTGTCTACGATAACCCAAACTGCATCCTTCCCGCTAGGGCTTCACGGGAATCTTGAGACGAAGTCCATGGTAATGCGTTCCCACTTCCACTCGAGAATGGGAAGCGGCTGCAATAGTCCTGCAGTCCTCTGATGTTCAGCCTTGACTTGCTGACAGACCAAACATCTTGCCACGAATCTTGCAATCTCTCTCTTCATCCCATGCCACCAGTAATATTGTCTCAAATCTTGTTACATCTTCGTACCCTCGGGATGAATAGAATAAATCGAGCTATGAGCCTCGGTCATCAACTCCTGACGTAGTTCGCCACTCAGAACGTATAGGCGATCTCCACACCTCAATGTTCCATCTTTATGAATTCTGAGTCCCGTCTGCATGCCAGCCTCTGTCCGCTCTTGCAATCGTCAAAATCTCGCATCTGTAGGCAGGGCTGCCTTGAACCTCTCAATTAATGTAGACTGAACCTCGAGACTGGCCATCTGCCCATCCATGCCTGGCAATACAATATTAATCCTGAGCTCCTGAAGATCCTCTAACACTGGCGATGAGTCATAAAAATATGCAATGGGCTTCATGCTTAAGGCATCTGCTACTACATTCGCCTTGCCAGGGTGGTACTGCAACTCGATATTATAATCTGTCATAAATTCTAGCCAGCGCCTTTGTCCTATGTTGAGCTCCTTCTACCTGTAGACATACTTCAGACTTTTGTGAACTGTATAAATCTCAACACGCTCTCCATAAAGGTAGTGTCGCCATAGCTTAGTGCAATTATCACTGCAACTAGCTCTAGATCGTGCGTCTGATAGTTCTTCTCATGAACCCTTAGTTGTCCTGATGCGTAGACTATCTATTCTATCTAAACATAACTCATATTTGCTGAGCTTGGCATACGGCCTCTCATGTCTCAGCGTCTCCAACACGATCCTGAGATGTCTCTCGTGCTCCTCCTGGCTCTTGGAATATACCAAGATATCGTCGATAAATACCACCACGAACTTATCTAAGTACTGGTGGAAAACACTGTTCATCAGGCTCATAAATACTGCTGGCGCGTTGGTTATACCAAACGGCATGACTAGAAACTCATAGTGTCCATACTTCATCCGAAAAGTCGTCTTCGGAATGTCCTCTCTCGTACCTTGATCTGATGATAGCCTGATCTGAGATCGATCTTCGAGAATACACATGCACCGCTAAGCTAATCAAATAAAGCATCGATACGCGGCAAATAGGTACTTGTTCTTTATCGTTACAACACTTAATGCCCTGTAATCGATACGCAACGTACCGTCCCGTCCTTCTTCGGTACAGTATGATGGGTACTTCCCATGGAGAAATACTAGTCCGATTGAAACCCTTGTCTAAGCGATCCTCTACTATGGACCTTCAACTCAACCAACTCTATCGGTGCTAGTCTGAAGACGGGAAAATAACTGGCTCGGCTCTTGGAGTCAACTCTATTGCAAACTCTCTCTCTCTCAGTAAGGTGGCAGGCCTGAAAGATCCTCTGAAAATAAATCCTCAAATCCTGATATAATTCGGGGGTACACCGGTTCACCTTCTGCAATGTGTGCCTCTAAGGTAGAGGGGCACCATACTCCCGGGCTCCCTGAAGAAACTCAAACTCAGGGTAATCTGGTGGTTATAGAAATAATACAACTACGTCGACAATCTAGTGTCGCGTGGTATTGGCTCATTCAACTCATGCTAGGACGATGTCATCGTCCAGACTTAACCTCAAAATAAATTCACCTGTTCTGTTTACCACATTAATCCTCCAAAAAAAAAATTATTCCTTGCCTAAAGTATAATTTCTCTCCTCCTCAAAATTTCCCTAAAAATTATATTCCTCAAATTTTTTCTTCCCGTTATTTATTGCTCCGGGTCACATAGTGCAATTATAAAATGATGTCACCCAAGCACATACTAAATTTTTTGGTATCAGATCATCATCTTCCAGGTGAGATCCTAAAATTTTATCTCCTCTAGCTCATAACATCATTACTGGTATTGCTATCATATACAACCACTAGTTTCCATCATCAGGCTATGCATTTCCATGAATTATTCTAGGTCATGATCAACAATCTTTTTAGCTCCCAGTACTTCCAAGATCACTGCTATCTCAAGTACGGGTAGGGTACTACTGAGACCAATTCTCTTGCTAGCCTTCCACACTAGTTCTAGCATCTAAAAGAACCTATTAGCCTACCCTACCGAGGGTAACAATCTTCTCAGAGATTATTGCACAAATCATGTCTTCTATCGTCTGATCTATGATATTCTTCTGGAGGAAACCATCAGGCACAAGAGTCCGTCTTCTCGAATAATAAGGGATAAGAAACAATGATAACGATATTGACGGAAATTGAACGAATACAAATTGGAAGTCCAAGGGAGATAATCACATACAAAGTGAGTTTTTAAAATCGATTATGGATTGAGATCCTATTCAACAATCATAATATCTATTCCTAATTTACAGGCTCGCTTGGCACAGTCAGGTGACCAAGACAATTTAATTCGGACCTGCATGGGCCACCACAAAAATATGTCACGCCCCAGTCCCAAAATACCTAGGACCAGGAATACGCGACATGCCAGGTACGCATTCGACCAGACTCTGGTCTGACTCGAATACGTATAAGCTGTATAATAAAGGGCACAATCTAAAAATCCAGTAAATATAAATATCTATGTCTCAATCCACAATGAACAGAAATATACAAAAAATAGCTGCATGTGCTAAAGTCGGCCGCCCAATAACACACCAACTCGAATAGACTCGAGAAGAAATACGAGTCTATAAAAACTAGACTACAACAACAGATGAATAAATAATATAAAATAATCATAATGCCGGTAGAATGATATGAGTACCTGGTACAATGCCCGCAAGATATGCAACTCCATCAGCAACTCCAAATGCTCCGTAATCGTCTATACTGTAAAACTGGCAGGGGACCAGGTCCTCAGAGGGACGAAACAAGGTACAAAAATACAGCATGCCAAAGTACAACAGAAAGTATAAGTGCAACGACGGTGTAATCTAGCATAACCAAACTAAGTGAGACGCAGTTTGAAGACAATGTTCAACGCGTGGGCTGTCCAAAATAAAATCGTAGCTCCGGACACGGAGACACACGGGACGTACCGCAGCTCCGGGCAAAGAGTCACACGGGTGATACAACTACACTAGATACAGGATCACTACAGAAATAGTACATACACATATATAAGCGCGTGCAAATGAGCCCAAACGTCTAGTAACTGTCTTCCCCATCCCAAGCGGTCAACGATTGTGCGTTGAACCTGAACCTCTATCTAACAGTCTCGACACACATAAATAACTCAACAGACGCGACCCTAAGGTCGTCCCAGTCTCCGGTCATGATGTCAGTATCAGGATACAAGAAATTTGGCACGATAACAGTGTATAAATGTGTCCTGGGATGACGATATACTCAGGTACGTACATCGAGGGATTACGAACATCTAACATTCGTTACAAGATGTTACGACGAACGTCTGCACCCTGTTGTGATCCGGACGATAAGTAACGATCTAAATCAAATACGCGCACAATGTAAATAATGAACAATAAATATCTGGTAACTGAAATACATGGTGGCAAGGTACACTTGCCTGCGTCCAGCTGCTGAAGATGGGGATCCGGTACCACGTCCAAGTCCGCAGGTCCCGTAGTACCTAGAGAAGAGATAGAAACTCAATCAATAAACTATCACACAACAAACAGGGATGTGACACACGTCTAAACATATGCTCAGACTCAGCTACAACTCACAGGGACACGACGCTAGAGGGTTGACCAAGGTTGACTATTGGTACGTTACATCAAATCAAACTAATTATCTATACAATATTATCAAACTATCCACAATCATACTATATTCAGCACAGTGTTCATTGGTATTTCATGCATGTTTATTCCTCAAATTTTACCTCGGTGTGCACCGACGTTAACATGTACATTTACTGTCATCCTCAAATAAATAATTAATATTTATTTAAACCTTCTGTTTTATATCATCATTACCAATTCACAAATAATACTTCTCTTCAATTAAATCCATCATTAATTTTCAGTCCCCAAATCACCAATTAATGGTTTGATACTACACACTAGTTCACAATAAATCACCTGTCCCTCGATGACAAATCATAGTATTATTTCGCAATAATTTAATTTGCTCAATAATATTAATCTAGTGCATATATAAATTTCAATGCCCTAACATCTCAAGGTATCCCAATATCATAAACTCAATATATATTTGAATGCCTTGTATACTAATCTTGCATTTTCCACCCATGCATATAGTTCATAGCCATTTCATATAATTCCAACCCTAAACAACGATCCATGCATTCTCATACCCTAACTCATGTATATCCATTAATTCCATTTTAATTACTATGTAAGTAAACCCTAAACTCAACATTAAACCCTAATCACATATCATTAACACATGATCATTTATACTATACTACACTTACACAAAATATTATATAAACATAATAGAGAGGGGGGGGAGTCATTCACCTTGGATGAGGTGGTCGTTGGCCGGAGGGGGGATGATGGCCGGAGAAGGCTGGAGGTCGACAGTGGTGGTGCAAGGGTGGTGGTGTATAAACTGGAGGTGGTGGTGGTGTATAAACTGGAGGTGAAGATGGTCGTCGGCTAAGGGAGATCTCGGCCGGAGAATATGCAGTGGAGGTGGCTGCCGTGAGGAAGTGGAGCTCGTGGGGTTGGCCGCCGAAGCTCGAGATCTGCAGTCGGTGGCCGGAGGGTCTCGGCCGGGGATCGGTTCTCCGAGAATGAAGAAGGAGAAGAAGAAAGGAAGAAGAAGAGAATGGGTTCGGTTTGAATGGAGAAGAGGGAGGAGAGAGAGAGAGAGTGGGTTGTATTCCCTAGGTTTTGGGGATTAGGTCCGGCATGGGGTTGTGTGTAGAGATGGTGACATTTTTATAGGGAGAGGTGTGAGGATTGGATGGTGGGGATTGGCCCAATTCAAATGGGTGGTGGTGATTTCACATGAAGGGATTTGTTTCTTCATGCAAATGAGAGGGGGGAGAGGGCTTGACCGGTCAAAGAAGAGGGGTGGCCTCTTCATTTGTCCTTGACCAATGAGGGTATGCCACATGTCACAACATTTGCAATTTAGCCCCTTAAGTTAGGGTATTTGTACAAACAAATGAAATGATGGAAAAATTGTGGGAGAATTGGTGTTTTGTAGGGTAAGGGGGTATTGTGTGTTTGGAATGGGCTTAAATAAATGAGCATTGGAATTAAATGGAGATTAAAATGAGATTAGTCAAAGTTGGTATCCCCAATTTAATTAGAATAAATTGTCATGTGCTCTTAAATTAAATGGGGGCACATGGGATCTCAAATGAGAGTGACACAAAGGTCAGGAATGGTGTAGGCTTGGTGTCAGTCTTGGACCCTTTAATTGGTCCGGCTCAACGGGTTGAGATGGTGGCTCAAAATAGGTGGCAACGACACAGGTGCGCGACACGGGATTAAATATGGGGTTTTGGATACGGAAAATTATGAAATTAATTTAGGGCACAAAGGATTTGATTTTGAGCGACGGGAGAGTCCAGCGCCTAAATTGGCGTGTCAAGTCAAGAGTGCAATAATCTGTTAGAATTTATGGGCTGATGTTGGGCTCAGAATATTCCAACAACGGTCGGGCGCGCCAATGATTTAATAAAAAAAAATCAGACATATGTAACCTTACTTCTAAACCTCAATCATCTGCTGCTAAACCAAAAATTTTCTAACCCATAACCAGACTATCTATAGAAATAAATGAGGGGGTTTAAAAAATTACAACTTGATATTCTAAAATTTTAAAAGGACAAAATTATCCCCTCTCCTTCCCATCACCGACTGCACTGCCCTCGCCACCACCAGGCTCGTGGCTGCACACCCTCTCCCCCCCGCACAGCGCCCCCAAAGTCCCTCTCTCTCCGCCTGCGGTGGTGGCAGCAGCAGCCCGCACGCGACGGAGAGAGGGGGTGCGGCACTAGGGTTGGGGGGTGGTTGGTTGGTGCAACAAGAAGTCGGGGTGATGCAGTCGGGGGGTGGGGGTGGGTGAGAGGTGGTGCAATCGATGGGGGGAGAGGGAGGGGGGTTAATTTGCTCTTTTTAAATATTTAGGGTATCATGTTGATACTAATTAAAGTTTAGGGTATCAAGTTGAAAAACTTGAATAGTTGAGGGTATCAATTATCTACACCTCATAATCCCACTTCTTGCACAATGTGGGACTAAATTATCAACTTTATTGTCACTCAACCGGAAATGAGATACAATCCAACAATATGCAGTATGCCTATTCGTAACATGGAAGGTGTCTCTTAGGGATGACCATCCTAATTGGAGATGTAGAATCCGTAGAAGACAAGTAATTTACATGGCAGGAGTAATTAATATAAGGTCGATAGATGTGGAGACAAGGCCGGCTCTAGGGGGAGGCGGACTAGGTAGCCGCCCAGGGCATCCTCCCCCAAGGGGGCCTCCTTTATTTTTTTGTTGTTGAAATTTTAGTTTTTTTAAGCAGCAATTTAGACTGGTCCAGGGTCAAAAAAAACTATAGGTCTGAAAAAGTCCTGCCTGGAGAAAAATTAAATAAAATTTGAAAAAAAAAATGAAACATCATCCATATTTCTAAGCCGTCTCTTCACATTCTCCCTCTCACGAAAAATTTCTCTCACTGGAAAAAATAAAACTCCCACCCCTCCACCCAACCCAACACACGTGTCCTTGTAGATTTTTTCTCCTTTCTAGTTTTACGCTTTTTTTTTCTCTTGTGGAACTACCATTTAGTTTATATAAATGATAGTATTTACTAAGCTATTCTCTCTCTCTCTCTCTCTCTCTCTCTCTCTCTCATATCATCTCTTTTTATTTTATTCTTCATTTCATTTCTGGTCAAACTTGTATAGTGTTCACGGTAACCGACACTCTATTTTTTTCTTCATTCCATTGCCGCCAGTAAGGAGCCTCGCCTGAGGTTGGACTTTTTTGCAAACGTATCGCCACCGTGGAACACATAATTGTTAGTTAAAAAAACTAATGACTTTGAATGTATATTTTTTATTGTTGGAAACATATTACAATTTTTTTTGTTGTGTTTAAATTTTTTTTATTTAATACATAAAATTTTTTTTTGGCCTGACTTGATTTTTTTTATATACTTTTGAACATACGAAAATTGGAAACATATTATAATTTTATTTCAAAAAGAAATTATAACGACTTGAATCTCATTTTATTTCAATAGAGACTTTGGTGTTGAAGCTGCAGGTTCATTTAATGCGTCCTAATTTATTTTATTTATCTAAAGAGATCGAATATGTATGTATGAAAATTAGAAATTAGTATATATAGTTTGCTAACTCGTATAATTTCTTTTTGTAGTGTTGAATATTTATTTATTTATTTAATACATTCAGAATTTCTCTTACCTGAGTTGAATCTTTTTTTTTATTTATAATTTTATTACATTTAAGATTTATTAGATTTATTGTATTTTAAATTTATTAGATTTGCTGGATTTTATATTTATAAAGAAGATTATATAAAAAAATGAATGAATGTCTCATTTTCGGGACTATTGTGCCATTTCTCTCTAATGATGCATCAACCAATCAATCATGAGAGCAGTAAGATAGTCCCATATCGGCTAGAAAAAAGAATTAGAGACTTTTTTTATAGCAAACATAGTTTATTGTGTGAAATGGGTTCCCACCAGGGGTGGATTCAGAAATATAAACGTAGCTGGAGTAGACTAGGAGGTTAGTGTGGGCTAGATGTGGTAATCGTTAAAAATTATAAGTAATTATTTTTTATATATATTAGTTTTCCATTATAGATTAACTAACTATATTACCCTTCAAAATGCTCGGAAGAAAAACATATGATCCTATGTCTGCGGCCATCAGAGATACACCCATTTACTATTATTAGTGAATTCACGTTACATAAAATAATTTTTTTCTAATATTATTATTAAAAAACAGTTTAAATATTTGAATATATATATATTTGAATTAAAATTTATTATATATATATATATTTATATTTATATTTAAATTAAATTTATTATATAAAATATTTTAATTATATATATATATATATATATATATATATATATATATATATATAATCATCTGGTTAAGCTAGTAGCTGGAATATATATTTTTAAGAGTCTTTTTTTAATTGTGACCGTTCATTAAGACTAAATAGTAATTGTTTAGTTCGGTATATACTGCATACATGATTCATTTTTGAACCAGTTTTGTAATACTAGTGATTATACTTTTAGCACACTTCTCCACTCTGGTTAGTTTTTAAATTATTTTGGACATGACTAAAATTGTCTTTTTGAACATGAAACTTAATTTTTTTTTTTTTCCCAAATACTATTTATATGCCTGAAGTAACTTGGATTCAAATTAAGTAAGTTTGGATATGGGCCATTAGAGTATCTCCAATCCTATTGTTTTGTTTTGTGTTGTGATTCTTATATGGCATGAGCCACAAGACAATGTCTTTTCTACGTGACAAAATTATATTCACACAAGACAAAGAGATAAAAAATTGTTCTACAATGCAAAAATATTGAGAAGGCAATAAAACCTATTTTTTTCAAACTTTCAAGACAACTTTTCCACTTCTTCCTTTTTTATAAATTTTTTTATTCATAATTGATGATGTGGAAATAAAGCATTGTGAAGTCCATTGTCTAGATCCAGACAACCAACTTCATATTGCCTTTGACATGTCATTGCCATGTCAACTTCACAATTTATTTCACATTTGTATTGGAAAATTTTTTCGAAATAAGAAGTTGTGATTCTTATGTGGCAACTATTTTTTTTCAAACTCACATCAGGGTTGGAGATGCTCTTAGAATTGGGTTATGGGTCAGAAGTTAGTTACGTAGGATTAATAGGGGTACGGTGTTTAATAGAAAAAAATAATAATATTGGGATATATAGTATTACTATTATAGAGACGAGAAAATATTCAAAATGAGCGTCTCACGTAATTAAGATGAAAAATAAATCTAAAATCTTTCTAACTATTACGTATATAAAACAGTTTTTTTTCCTTTCCGCTTTCCACAAAACCAAACGAAAGCATCTCAAAGCTTTTCTACTACGGAGTACCAAACTCTTACCTCCCCAAATGACAGTGAGCTGTAGTGTGTAAAAATTACGGACACGATCCTGATGCTCGCACGAGCGAAGTGGCCAGGCTATTCATTGTGCCATTTCTCTCTCATGATGCATTTGTCAATCAATCATGAAAGTCTCGACATAGTTTTTGGCAATAGTATAGTCCCACATCGGCCAGCACAAAGAATTAGAGGCTTCTTATTATAACATATTTGGTACATTATTACGGCCGTGCGGAAATGCTCGTGTTGTATAGGTTCCCACAAAAGTTTAGTTTACATTCTGTTGTTTTGTTTAAATCTGAGCACAAATAACCATTTTTATTAGTTTAAATTTGACTGACTTACCTCACTGTTTGTTTTAACATAATGTAAGATACCTTCCATTTTTTACGGAATTCATTCACGACTAACATCATTCTCATTCTCACCATATCATATTTTAGGATGCACCTACCTCACTGTTTTACCATAATATAAGATACCTTCCATTTTTTATGGAATTCAACCACGACTAACATAATTCTCATTCTCACCACGTCGACAATTTAAAACAAAAATATTCCTTCTGTTGTCGTCTCCTACTTTATTTATCATATTTTAGGATGCACCTACCTCACTGTTTTGCCATAATGTAAGATATATTCCATTTTTGACGGAATTCATTCATGACTAGCATAATTCTCACCACGTAGACAATTTAAGACAAAAATATCCCTCCTTCTGTTGTCTTCTATCCTGAGATCCAACCCCCTTCCCCTGGAGCCGCTACCCCCTCTCCCTCGTCGTACGCCTCCTCGACGATGCCCCTCCCGTAGTGCGTCTCCCAACCGTGCTCGCCCTCACCCCCATCGCTGCTGTTGCTTTCCCGCCGCACACCGCTGCTAGCCGTCATAGTGGGCATCCTCACTGCCGCACGTAACCCTGCTCCCCCCTTCTTTCTCTTGTCGCCCACGTTGCCAGCTGCTGTCGACGGGCCGGAGAAAGAGGAGGGTGGGGAGGAGAGAGCGCACAACATGGGGAGGTTGGGTCTCAGGGTAGAAGACAATAGAAAAGATATTTTGGTCAAAAGTTCCGAAAAAAATAGGGGGTATCTTACATTATGGTAAAATAGTGTAGTGCATCCTTTAATATGATAAATAAAGTTGGAGGCAAGTCAATTTTTTTAATTTTTTTATTAGTTTTCAATATAGGTTAACTTCAAAATGATGGGAAGAAAATTCTACATCCCATGCCTACCCTTAAAAATGGTGGGAAGAACCCATCGTAGTTAAACTATTAGTTAGAATATTTTTTTTAATTTTTAATTGTAAAAGTTTATTTAGACTAATTACTTTTTCAATATTTTTTAATTAATTAATAATATACAAATGGTTTAGACGGTTTATTTTTGACTCGTTTTGAAGCAAACATGACACTTAATTATTTCCTTCCCAAATACTATTTGTTGTTTAATTCACTTGTGGTCTGACCTTCTTTAGACGTCCGAAGTAACTTGAAAAAAAAAAATCCAAGGTCCAAATTACAAGAGAAAATCAAGGTACCGCCACCGATACCAAGTTTCTCTAAGGTAGCAAACGATACCGACCAAGAAACCTAGATCTACTCAAAATCAACAACCAAAATAAAAAAAATTATATATATAAAAGATGTAAACAATTTAGAGACAACATATTATAGACCATAAAAACACATGATTTTAAGAAAAAAAATATAGTACAAAAATCATAGTTATTTTCTCTTTGAGCAAGATGCACTTGCCTAAAGTCCTAGCAAACAAACCTAAGCTTTTACTCCTCCTAGGAGGTTAGACACCACACCCAAAACCTCAAGGCCAAGTTCCAAGCATTAAGTCCAAGCATGAAAGAAGAGGGAGAGAAATAAAGAGAGAGAGAGAGAGAGGGAGAGAGAGAGAGAGAGAGAGAGAGAAGTGAAAGAGGGAAAAGAGAAATAGAGAAAGAAAATGGGTTATATAGAGACATGGATGAATGAGCGTCATTAGAATATGTGCCACGTCATTGATCCATGTCCCCCCACAACTCATCTTGACCATTGGAAACTGTAGAAAGGAAAATATTGATTGATTTATTATCAATAAAGGAGTACATATATATATGAGAGGCTAGCTCCTCTCTCTATTATTCTATCCGATGTGGGACTAAAGTCCACTAATACTTTAACATCCTCCCTCAAGCTGGAGCATAGATGTCAATCGTGCCCAGTTTGTTACAAAGAAACTAAACCCCGAGGGCCTAAAAGAGACTTCGTAAAAATGTCAGCTATTTGATTGCCGGTCCTCACATGATAAAATTTTATTTATCCCTTTTGATATTCATCAAGGACAAAGTGGCAGTCAATCTCAATGTGTTTTGTTCTTTCATGAAATACCAGATTGGTTGCAATATAGATAGCTGACTGATTATTACACCACATATCTGCAGCGTCAGATCCTGCTTCTTCTTCTCCCAGCTCCTTCAGAAAATACTGTAGATATAACAAATCTGATGTGACATGAGTAATAACTCGGTACTCCACTTCTGAACTTTATCGCGAGACCACACTCTGCTTCTTGCTCTTCCATGACACTAAATTACCGCCAATAAAAACTGAATAGTCAGATGTAGACCGTCTATCCATAGGACATGCACCCCAGTCTGTATATGTAAAATATTCTAGACGAGTTTGTCCCTGATGCTCCATCCAAATTCCTCTTCCAAGATTCTGGGCTAGAAAGCGCAGGATTCTGAGAACTCCCTGCCAATGAGGAACTCGTGGAGAAGCCATAAATCTACTCGCGACACTTATGGAAAAAGAAATATCTGGACGAGTCATGACCGCTAAGTAGTTGAGTTTCCAACCACTCGACGATACTGGTCCGGATTGGTCATCAGTGCCCCTTCATCGGAAAATAACTTTACCCCTGGGTCCATGAGTGAGGTTGCTCCTTTAGCTTGTATCATTCCGACATCAGTTAGGATGTCCAATACATATTTTCTTTGAGACATTACAATGTGCTTCTTACCTCGTGTGATCTCAATGCCCAAGAACTAATTCAATGCTCCCATATCCTTAGTCTAAAACTGTTCACCCAAAAACTTCTTCAGCCCTGCAATACCCTGGTTATCATCTCCCGTAATCATAATGTCATCAATGTAGACACTAAGTAGTATTCTTCCAGCTGATGTATGTCGGTAAAATACCGAATTAACCTTCTTCAATTGACACATGCCAAATTAAGTAACGACATTTGTAAATCGACTAAACCAAGCACGAGGTGATTGTTTGAGATCGTAGAGGCCTTTCGCAGATAACATACTTTACTCTCCCTTGCAATAAACCTAGGAGGTTGCATCACATACACTTCTTCTTTAAGGTCCCCATGAAGAAATGTATTCTTCACATCTAACTGCAGGAGGGGCCAATCATAGCGAATGGCTAATGCGATAAGCACTCGCACAGAAGTCATCCTAGCAACTGGGGAGAATGTCTCAAAATAATCTTCAACGTATGTCTGAGAATATCATTTAGCCACCAATCGAGCTTTCAGATGATCAAGAGTGGTTTTACCTTAATTGTAAACACCCACTTACGACCGACCGCCTTCTTGTCCGTAGGCAAATCCACCAAGTCCCACGTATGGTTCTCCCGAAGCTCTCTTATCTCCTTTTCCATAGCTGCGCACCAACCATGATATTTTAGTTCTTCATCCATAGAATTAGGAATCTGAATCCCATCAATAATTGCCACTGTTTGATAATAAACGAAAGAAATAAAACTAGGTTTATACGAAACCCTTCCTTAGGTTTACAAACAAGGAGTACTATTAATCCTATATGAGGATGTTAAGTACAAAATTTAAATCTGGGTAAATATTGCTATAGGAGTCTGATCTGCGGTCAATCACTTTGTCCCTTGGACCACACGATGATGAAGAAGTGCTGTTGAAGAAGTAGAAGCTTCAAAGATTGCAAGAAGGAGTGGATGCTTAATGCCAAAATCGTCGATCACTACTCTCTGTCTGTGCTCTTCTCTCTCCTTTTCTTAAATCTTGACCTCTCTTCGACCTTCTGACTTCTGTTCTCCAAGTTTTCGACCTTGGACCTCCGTGGACGGAGGTCTCTATTTATAGAGTTTTAGTGACAGTAACCGTCCAGTCGGCGTAGAAGCCGGACAGTGGAGAGTGTGGCACTTTTTATGCGACGGTTATAATAACTGCCACCCGCGTATAAATGATCTTCGACTCTGCATGTGACGCGTGTCCCATTAAGAGGTAATGCGTATAACTTCTGCGAAGATCACGGTATGCAAGCCACGTGGGTAACTGTCCCTCGCGTAGAAAATGTTGGCGTAGAAGCCAAGACTGTCACCCTGGCGTAGAAGCCAAATAGTTTTCAAGTTGGCGTAGAAGCCAAGTAGTTATCGAGTTGGCGTAGATGCCAAGTAGGCGTAGAAGCCTAGTAGTTGACATATAGGCGTAGAAGACCAACAGCTGTCATGTTGGCATAGAAGCCGAGTAGGCGTAGAAGCCAAATTCTGCGTAAAGCTTGATGTTGACTGGAGTCTTGAGCGTATTCCGAGCCAAATAGCCTTATCACGCACCTTTGAAATATAGCCTGAGTTGGCGTATTTTAAGGAGATAGCATACGGCGTACTCCTATAGTTGAAAATAGCCAGGTCGGCGTATTTCAAGGAGATAGCGTACAGCGTGCTCCTATAACTGAAAATAGCCTGATGGCGTAACATGCAGAGGTGATGATGTGGACGTATTAGCCATAATTATGGCTCACCCAGTCTTTGAAATTAGAACCAAATCTTGTGCATTAAATGCAGAGATCTGCCCCCATCACGCGCATTAACTGCAGAGACGTGCCTCGATCTCTGTATGAAGAGCAGCTTTTGACTTGGCGGTACGGTTCATCTTCTGCTGATCGTAAAAGCTCATATTTGCCTGTTTTAAAACTAGGCGGCGTATTCCCTTGAATGCGTAAAAGCAATTTATATCAAGGAAATGTCACTAAACGACGGTCTGGGTCTCTGTACCGAATCATCATTACAGCCGTCGTCTGGATAGTCGTGCAGTACTCTTTGTCAGGAGTCAGCTTTACTGCTTGATCTGACAGGTTCATTCGAGGAATACAAAGGGTTCCTCGTACAACTTTCCACTGCATTAAAAGCAAGCAGGTTTTACGCCAAAGTGGCGATATAACAACCTTTTTACGCTAAAACAGTCTGAAAATACTGCATTACGCGGGTTGTTCTGGAGCTATATTTTACGCTGTACTAGCGATGAAGCTCTGCTGTACGCCGATGGCTCTGAAGTCATATCTTAAGCCACGCAGCACTGAAAACTCTGCTTTACGCGGGTTTTGTGCATACTGCGTATAACTCTGTAGCGTATTTTTCATGCTTCTACAAGACCCCCTTCAAAGTTTTCAAATTCCTCGTAATTTGAAACACTTTGAATGAAGCATGAAACGATCAAGTCTGACCTTTTCCTCGAGGCTGATTTTACGGCAAATATTTAGGGATTTGTTGGGATTTGGTGTGACCTCCTCTGCCTATAAAAAGGCGATTGAGTTAACCTATTTTTTCCATACTTCCTTCACCACACAGAAATGCTTGCCTAGTTCCGTCATGCTGACTTGAGGAAGAAGAAGAAGATCATGTTCTTCCCGTTCATAAGGAGCCGTAGAAAGAGACGTCTTCGAGCAAATATCCTCTGCAACGATGAATCATGGAAGGATATCATAGCTTCCTTTGCTCGGGATAATCAGCAATTTCATATGGAGATCCGTCCAGAAGAGAGGAAGGGTCACATTAGACCACACAGCTTGCAATCTATATTTTCTCCCATCATGACGGTGGACGAGGACAGACAAACTGGCCCTGTCTTCCAATATTGAGTTGGGTCTGAATCCCAACTCAATCTGTCATGGCGTATGGAGGATAGGCTCTTGAATAATTTAGACAAGCCCAGTTTTATATCCTCCCGCTATTAATCATTTTCTTGTTAATCGGCCGCTGAAAACCAATTAACTGCTGAAGAAGACAGAAAAGATCTCCACCAATACGAGAACCTGGCAGAACAGATTCTTGGCGTGATCCTAAATAAAAATGAGAAAACCCTTTGTAGAAAAAGGATTTCCATCATATGTAATCATGAAGATAAAAAGACCCTTTGTAGACTGGATTTCCATTATATGTAATCATGATTAATAAAATTATCTTCTTTTACGCATCTGATGATTTGCCATATTTTGCTGTGATGAAGTCTGAATATGTGCAGCTTCGGCACGTCTGAATAAACTTTACGCCAACTCTGATAAAAAGAATATCTGGTCTTGTCCCCTCTTTTACGCGTAACTGAAGGCGTGTAGAGGGTTGTTTAGCACTTTAAGATCAAAAACTGTCATGCTGTCATGGACAAGGAGTTGCGTAGAATTCGGAACTGTCACTTCTTTAAGAAGAATTCTTGTTCAGACTATCATCTTCAAGAATGGTTTCCCGAAAATCCCTTGAAGTAGGGCAAGAAATGGTTGTCAAAAACTGACCATGCTTGAACTTTAGAGAAAATATTCAGACTGGATTTTGGATGAACTTCCGATCGACCCAAGAAGAAGAGTCATTTTCAATGCTGAACTCTGTATGTTTTGGGTACTTGGGATGTTTTGAGGCCAAGAAGGAACATCTTCTGCGTAAGCCCTTATAATTGGCCGTCTTGAGAATTGTTCAGACATACGCATACTCTGACCTGCGTATTTTAAGATATACGAAAAGTCATAGATCCGTAGTGTAGATGAGCATAAAATCATAGGTTTGTAGCCTCTCGAGCGTAAAAGCTGCTGAGCATAAAAGCATCCGGGCGTAAAACCGTAGACTTATAGACTCTAGAAAGAAAACTTCCGAGCGTGAAGTCGTAGATTTGTAGCCTCTGAGCGTAAAAAACTTCTGAGCGTGAAATTATAGATTTGTAGCCTCTGAACGTGAAGTCGTAGGTTGTAGCATCTCGAGCGTAAAAGCTACCGAGCGTAAAAGCATCCGGGCGTAAAACCGTAGAATTATAGCCTCTGAGCGTGAAATCGTAGACTTGTAGCTTCTGAGCGTAAAAGCTCCTGAGCGTAAGATCATAGACTTGTAGCTACTGAGCGTAAAGCATGGATCTGTTTGTGGAGTATGTCCGTCTTCTAATGATATGTTGACGTGGTCCCCCAATCATAACCGAATATTAAATATCGGATTTGGTTAGGGATTCGAAGAGTTATCTGAACTCTATAAATACCCCAAGGCCTTCAGAGATGAAAATCTTCATCTGTCTTTTGAAAAAAAAAACCCTAGCTTCCCAAGAACCTTTCTTCTTCGTCTCTTTCTTGAGAACTCTGAGTTTTAGTCATGGCACCGAAATAACCTTCCACCTCTAAGGGAAAGAAAGCTGTGTCTTCTTCTCGCTCCTCTGCTCAAGCACGAGCGACTCCCATCGGGCTGAATGAACCTCGCTCTGAACGAGTTGTCCCATCGTCAAGCTGTTCGCCAGGCGTCATAGGTAAAGCTTTTAGGACGAGAAAACGAAGAAAACCCTTCGCACACGTTGTACGTGAATGCGCTAGGTCATCTTCTGTGCTGAGAGCTTCTTTGAGGAAGATGATGCACAGAGATGTTTTATCTTTTACGCCCATATTCCTAATGTGTCAGCGTAAAAACTATATATTTTTGCAGTCTGGCGTAAAAGCTTTGACTGTCAAAATTTGGCGTATACTACAAACTTTAAATGTTACGCTCTGGATGAAAATTCCGGCGTAACAACTCAAATTTTGGCAGTCTGGCGTAAAAACACAGATTGTATACTGCCAACCTTGAATTTTACACCTCGGAAATAAGTTCCAGCGTAAAAAGCTCAAGTTTTTACAGTCTTGGCGTAAAAGCACAGACTGTTAATCTTTGGCGTAAGCTGCAAGACTGAAATGTCTAGTGTTGAAACTGACTTGTTCTTCTTGCATTTTTGTAGTGGACATACAGATCCCTGTGTTGGCTGAGGTAATGGGTTCTGCTGCGGGGATGCTGAACTCCAATTACCTGGAGGATTTGTCCCACGTGACATTCCCTATTTCTGGAACTCAAATCCTGAAGAAAGGGGAATTCTGATATCGTCTCAATGAGAACGGATGCTGTTGAGCATGATCAACGAAGAGCCCCTGACGTATATAGATGGGGCCAAATATATAAAACCAGCTTTCCTCTTCGGGGATATGATTGATAAACAATCCCAAACGAAGCCCAAGAAAGAAAACTGGGTTTTTACTGCTGGGGGCATGGTAATGTACCTGCCTAGGATGTCGAGAGATTACCCTATCTCGGCATTCTTCCATGCCACGAATCCCAGGAGGATATCGTGGACCCTGACCCCTAATCTTCACGGCCGGCCGGGGAAGATATTTTATCAGAAATGATCAGACCAAGGATCATTTGTGAGCCGTCCTTCAGGCCCTGTCATGCATTTCAGGGGATTATTTCCGGGCAGTGTCCCGAGTAAAGATACTTCACTGCTCCAACCATTCCAATTACAGACTTTTTGCATTGACTTTATGGGGCATGGAGGAGTATACCCCAAGGTTAACCCTCGGACCAACGGGTGGCTTACCCCTACAAATCTTCGATGGGCTCGTTTAGTTGCCTGGGCCCTGAAGAACTTTCAGACTGAGCTAGAGAGAATTGGTCTGTTCGCGGCTGTGGAGGCTACCAGTGTTGGGTTACCTCTCAACCCCAACCTGTTTTTGGCTTTGATGGAGAGGTATATCTCGCTCACTGGGACTTTCGCCACTCCGCTAGGGGAGTTGGGATTGGCCCTTCACGAGATGGCAGAGATTTCAAGACTACCAATAGGGGATACTCCTTATGAAGAGTATGTTCCCACAAACAAGGAGCTGGGGGATACAAACCCTCGGGTAGTGGCAGTGTATCAGGAGCTGATGTGCCACTACCTTGCTTGTACCACTTTCTATCAGGAGCCGTCTGATTTGGCTCACACCAACAAATGGGTGTCCTATCTCTTCTTTCATCAGGCCAGGGATGCTAAGCCAGACAAAGTTGTAGATAGCAGGGATAAGCCTTTGAGCCTTCTGAGCGTGCTTAATGCTCAAGTAGTCGATAATCTTATTGAAGACGCTGAGGCTTCAGATCAGGTTCTCGATGAAGGGATAGGGAATTATCCTGCAGGCACTAAAGCCTACAGTTATATGAGGCATTGCCGCATGCCTCTATCAAGGGAAGCTCAAATGGCTGGCTTCCTCTCTGTATGGTTACGCCGGTTGGTAGTACCTGGCATTGCATCTTCGGATCGCATTCACCGTAACACTTTATGGCCTGCAGTGCGTTTGGTATTTGGGGCAAGACTGGGCCTGCTCCCTGCCATGGTATGCCGGATACAAGCTGGCCTGAGAGCCATTACTGATGGGCTGCTTGCCGACGAAACACGGCGTGACAGCTTTCCCAGGGTAGAATTACCATTCCTATACCTGATGGGATGGTTAATTCTTCATAACCCTAGGGTGATGTCTCCCGGCTCCGGTAGTAGTTCAGGAAATAATTTCTTGTTGAATTACAAGAATTCCTCTTGGAACGTGCTGACCGTCACAGATTGCCGACGAGCATTGAATTTTGCTCATAGCTGGAAGCTCTTTTGTATCATCCCCTCTGTACATCTCAATCAACATGGGACGAGACTTCAGGATTCAGGTGTAGGGAAGACCGTTCTTTCTCCTGAAGCTTTTTATTGGTTGGTCTGCATTAGACCTTCCCATTTGCTGTACAGAAGTGAAGACCATTGCTTCTTGGAGCCCTATTTGCCTAGTCGATTCGCCAGGCAGTTTGGGTATGACCAATTGCATGTGGGAAATGCCATCACCAGCTTCAAGTCTAGAGCTGGACTTATTGATGGAGCGAGAGGATGGCGGTACTTCATAATGGGTTGTACTGGAGCAACCTTTACTGTGCCTGTGACTTCTCTCTCCATGGAGTTGCGCATCCTTCATTCGTACACCCAATTTTATGTGGCCGTCAATACCTTCCATCGCGATTTTGATATGCATGGAAGTTTTATGATGCCCTCTCATAAGTCTGCTGGAAGAGAGGAAATCCTATCAGTTTCCTCTGACGAAGGTAAAGACTCTGTCAATCCAGATGAGCTTTTGTTGACAGTACCGAGAGGTATAATACCTCCGCCTGCAGAGCCTCTTGTTGTCCCCAGTAAGCGAAGGGCTCCAATTCTGAAAGAGACTTCCCCTCGCAAGAAAAAGAAGACTGTCCATGGTCCTACAAGGACTTCCAGCCATGAGGCTCCTAGAAGTGAGTCTGCTGTTTCCCCGGGAGGGGATGATTCTTTGATTAGAGGTTCTTCGCCTTTTAGAGAGGGAACCTCTACAGTCCCGGTTGCCAGTGCCGGAGATTCCTTGCTCGAGACTGCTGTTGCTACTACCGCTTCAAGTAGTGTAACGAGATCACCTTCGAGGCCGAACAAAATAAGATTGCATATACCTTTATCCAGACCAATAACGGGAGTAACCCTTGCCACGTCTGTAAGTATACCCGCGAGATTCCACCTGATGAATCTCGATTGGATCTGGGTGAAGACTTGGACGACTACCCTCAGTCGTCATTTGGTGCACCTTCCTCTCCAGGTATGACAGCTCGCTTAACATCATTAAAAAATGATTTAGTTGTACTGGTTGCGGACGCGACATATATACCATCGGCCATGGGTAAATATCGTCTTTACGCCTCTTTTAGAAAAATTAACATCATGTTTATATTAACTTTCTTCAGTCTTTTTTTTTTTCATGAGAAGACATCTACGGGGAGGGTAGCATCGATGCAACCTTTGGCTTTGTTGCGGCTCCCGCCGATGAAACGGAGGTGCTCGACCTTGAAGAGGAAACATTTTCGGGTGCAGGCTCGCCCAATACAGTCCCAATATATTCAGAGGAGGATGAACCTGTCATCACGTCTATGCCTCCTTCGAGTACGCCAGCCACTTCGGCCGTTGTCGGCGCCTCAACTTTTGTCGCGCCATCTGCTGAAGCGACGACTGTGACAACACCCTCTGCAGTCGGTCCTGGAAGGGGATTCGCCGATATTGCAGCCACTCCCAGCGTCCATTCGGATCTCGCTATGCTAATTGAGCAGTATACTAGTATTTTCTACATCACTTTGAAAACGTTGATATCAATGGTGCTGGAGAAGAATCTAGGCTTCGAGGCTCTGAGGAGGTCCTCCCAGTTTGCGATAGTGCCGATCAGAGACTTGAACGACGCTGAGAGAGCTGATGCGTTGGAGAAAATAGTTAATGGTTTAGAACAACCCATTAACAATTATTTGCAACTATCCCAAGGCAGCATTGATGACCTGATTCAAGCTGAATATGACTCTTTGACTACGAGGCTTATTGGGGAGATGAAAACTCTGAGCAAGTCCATCGAGGCTCAGCAGAAAGAGATAAATGAAGAGCATACTGTATTGGAGTATGTCATTCCCCAGCTGGCCAAGTGCGAGGCCGAATATGAGGAAGAGGCAGCGAGGGTCCGCAAATTAAAAGACGAACTCGCTCAGGCAGAGGAAAGGGTTCTTGCTTCATCGGCAGCTAGAGATGTGTTGAAGAACCGACTGGAAGCGTCTCAGCAAAACCTGACACGTGTGGGTATCATCCACGCAAATTTGTACGTGCTCGGTCTAAAATGTCTGCCTTGAACAATGAGAAGGCAAGGTTGGAGCGGGCTCGCGCTACAGTTTTGAGCTCCAGGAATGAGAAGATGGCCGCACTGGCGTAGCAGATCCGTGATTTGACTGCTTCTCCCAAATGATGTACCTTTTGCTTTTCTATGTAATTTGCTCTTTTTGGAGATAATAAAGAGACTTCATCTGACTTTGTGGACCCATCATTTTTGAATATAAATGACAGGCTAGGGTGAAAGTAATATCAGAGGTAGTATGGACGTGATATACTTTCGGTAAGCTTCAGCTGGACATATCTATTCAGAGGTTATATTAACATGATAGAATATGATCCAACTAAATTTGTATACCAAACACTATCAGAGGTAATATGGATGTGATAGGTTTTGAGGTTCCAAATTAGTTAAACATATCTATTCAGAGGTTATATGGACATGATAGAATATAATCCAGTTAACCTTTGTAAATGGTATTGTCAGAATAAGATCTTCATCATACTCTGTTTGAGCAAAGGAGATTAAGCATAGTACCTCGTCAGGAATTTGCTGTTGATAGGAGCCATTTATCAGATTTTCAATAGGTTTTGCTAATCTGTAAGCGCCCTTTGGGGGAATTTGTTTCGATCGCATAAGAACCATCCATTTCTTTGCGATTGTTTGCGTGAACTTCGGATATCGTACCAGAGGTAATATGGACATGGTACAATACCGTGTTTGTTGAGGACATCCCACTGGGGAATCTTTGGTGGACCTATTATTTGTTGCGCACGTTGAGTGCAAAATAATAAGTTCGAAAACAAGCCTTATCAGAGGTAATATGGACGTGATAAGTTTTGTGGCTAGTAAAGGCATTCCGCTGGGGAATTTTTTAGTGGACCCATTACTTCTTTGTGCACAAAAAAGTATAAGTAATAAGTTTTAGACAAGCCCTGCCAGAGGTAATATAGATGTTTATAAAATATGACTCTGTTGGGATAATGGAGAGACATAGTTCAGAGGTAATATGGACGTGAACTCTTCGTTTCCATTTGTGGACCTATTACTTCTTGTGCAAAAAAAAGTGCAAGTAATAAGTTTTAGACAAGCCCTGCCAGAGGTAATATGGACGTGGCAGTTTTTGTGGACTTAACACCACTGGTGTACTTAGAGTTAAGTACGGGTATTAAGTTGAGACGACAACCGATATCAGAGGTAATATGGACATGATAATCGATAGCCAAAATTTGGAAAGTTTGTTCAGAGGTAATATGGACGTGAACTCTTCGTTTTTATTGGGGACCTACTACTTGTTGTGCACAAAAGTGCAAGTAATAAGTTTAAGACAAGCCCTGCCAGAGGTAATATAGATATTTATAAAATATGACTCTGTGGGGATAATGGAGAGACATAGTTCAGAGGTAATACGGACGTGAACTAACTTTTTTTCTGTTGGAGAATATGAAAATAGTTCAGAGGTAATAAGGACGTGAACTCTTCGTTTCCATTTATGGATCTATTACTTCTTGTGCACAAAAAAGTGCAAGTAATAAGTTTTAGACAAGCCCTGCCAGAGGTAATATGGACGTGGCAGTTTTTGTGGACTTAACACCACTGGTGTACTTAGAGTTAAGTACGGGTATTAAGTTGAGACGACAACCGATATCAGAGGTAATATGGATATGATAATCGATAGCCAAAATTTGGAAAGTTTGTTCAGAGGTAATATGGACGTGAACTAACTTTTTCTCTGTTGGAGAATATGAAAATAGTTCAGAGGTAATATGGACGTGAACTCTTCGTTTCCATTTGTGGATCTATTACTTCTTGTGCACAAAAAAGTGCAAGTAATAAGTTTTAGACAAGCCCTGCCAGAGGTAATATGGACGTGGCAGTTTTTGTGGACTTAACACCACTGGTGTACTTAGAGTTAAGTACGGGTATTAAGTTGAGACGACAACCGATATCAGAGGTAATATGGACATGATAATCGATAGCCAAAATTTGGAAAGTTTGTTCAGAGGTAATATGGACGTGAACTAACTTATTCTTTGTTGGGGAATATGAAAATAGTTCAGAGCTAATATGGATGTGAACTCTTCGTTTCTATTTGTGGACCTATTACTTCTTGTGCACAAAAAAGTGCAAGTAATAAGTTTTAGACAAGCCCTGCCTGAGGTAATATGGACGTGGCAGTTTTTGTGGACTTAACACCACTGGTGTACTTAGAGTTAAGTACGGGTATTAAGTTGAGACAACAACCGATATCAGAGGTAATATGGACATGATAATCGATAGCCAAAATTTGGAAAGTTTGTTCAGAGGTAATATGGACGTGCACTCTTCGTTTTCATTGTGGACCTATTACTTGTTGTGCACAAAAGTGCAAGTAATAAGTTTAAGACAAGCCCTGCCAGAGGTAATATGGACGTGGCAGTTTTTGTGGACCTAACACCGCTGGCGTACTTAGAGTTAAGTATGGGTATTAAGTTGAGACGACAACCGATATCAGAGGTAATATGGACATGATAATCGATAGCCAAAATTTGGAAAGTTTGCTCAGAGGTAATATGAACATGACAAACTTTTGAGTTGTGACTCCACTGGGGATGGAGGTATATATCTGCTCAGAGGTAATATGGACATGGCAGTTTTTGTGGACTCAACACCACTGGCGTACTTAGAGTTAAGTACGGGTGTTAAGTTGAGATGACAACCGATATCAGAGGTAATATGGACATGATAATCGATAGCCAAAAACTCGGAAAGTTTGCTCAGAGGTAATATGAACATGACAAATTTTTGAGTTGGGGAAAATAACGTTTGGACAATAGTTCAGAGGTAATATGGACGTGAACCAAGTCCAAAAAATTCACTGGAGAGTGATTTACTTAGTGGGAATATACCTGAAGGTTTGCTCCACTAGGGAGATGCAAATTGCCACGTTGAATTGAGATCAATTTGCAGTGACCGTCATCTTGTTTATAAATGCAAAGTGATGACTTTGGCGTCGATCAACTCCTGGATTCTCCTTTTTAGTACATAGCATGCCCTTGTGGGGTGATGAATGTACCGATGAAAGAGACAATATTCTGGGTTATCAATTTTGCCAGCCCTTTCAGGATGTCTGATGTTGGGTAATCGAAGTTTGTTTTCCCTCATCAATATACTGAAGATTTCAACGATGTCATCTTCATTGAAGGAGAAAGTCCCCTTTGGCCTTCCAGCCTTCGATGTTTGAATTTTACGGTCTTCAGGGAAGATGGTCATAGTTGCATCATCTTCGGACACAGAGGGAGTTCCACCCCCAGCTTTGGATGCTGCTTTGTTTCGTTGAGGGAGTCTACCCCCAGACTTGTCGCTGCGTTTGTCCACCAAAGTTGGTCTAGAAAGACCTGCCTCTTGAATTATAGGATCAGAATCTGCAGGTTTGGAGTTTGCAAGAGATGCAGTATACCCTAACCCAAAACGATTTCGTTGACAGTAGAGACCACCATGCAACGGTGTTCGTCTACCTTTTCCATGGTTGAGGCCTTCTTTCAACTTCAAATCATAACCCATGCTTTGGATAATTTTTAAAGTCTGTGGGCTATATCTGTGGATTTGCATCCTCCCAGCATCAGACTCGTGCGAATCTTCTTGTACAATCGGTCTATTCCGCATTCGACCAAAGATTATTTGATGCTGATCGCTGCGAGTAGGTGGAATAATGAAGACAGATTCTTCATATGGCCCATCTGTCATGAAGATATTAGATATTGGAGCTATATCCCACTTGATCTTCCCAATCTTGGTATCTTGATTTTGACCCTTGTCTTTGCGTTTTTGGATCAAGAAATCACGCAAATCAGGGAGATAACAAAAAGAAGAAGAAGAAGGCTTATTTTGCCTTTTTACATTAGTCGAAACGCGGACATTGGGAACCCCAACCCTTTCTCTGCCGTAGGTATACAGCAGTTCAGCCATGTGAGTAGCACATGACCCATGAGGAGCGTATCTATCCACAGACTGGATCTTCTTTACGCCGAGAGGCTTGACCTGGCGTAGTCTAGAATTTTGCTCGGGCTGGCATAAAACTGAGGAAGTTCTCAATCGGCCATCAGCTTCTCGCGTAATCTGGAGAGCGGGCAGATTCTTCTCTTGATGGCGTAAAAGCCGAGAGGTTGGGAAATCTGCCACTTGTTTTTCCTTGCGGAGATTGCAGGCACCCTCTGCCTTCTTATGAGCGGGAGAGGTATTTTTATGCGCAGAGCACTTTTGAAATTTCTGACTTGGTGCTAATGCCTTGTCAGAAACTACGCCTGCCCCGCCAGCGACGGGAGACGAATTTTTACGCGCAAAGCGCATTGTATACTTCTGGGTTAGCGTTGAGGCATTGCCAGAAGTTTTTTCTGCCCCGCCAGTGATGGAAGACGAATTTTTACGCGCAAAGCGCGGAGTGGACTTCTGGATTAGCACTGTGGCATGGCCAGAAGCTTTGTCTGCCACGTCACGGACGGGAGACAGAGTTTTACACGCAGAGCGCACAGGTTACGAAGCTACAACCTTGTTGGTCGGAGAAATCAAAGAGTCGGCAGGAATGGTAGGGGATGTCCGGGGCATCCACACCTTAGGCAATTTCCTGTTGTCTTGGACAGAGAGAGATTGAGAGCTACCCCCCCTGCTCGGAGCATGTCTTCGTAGGCTGACTGGTTGAACTGAACGACCAAGGTCTTCTTCATTGATCCTACTGATACTGTATCGTGTTGAGCAATTGCTTTCTCGTCAGATGAGAAATCCGTCCCCAGCAGAGTCGTTATCTTGTGTTTGATAATAAACGAAAGAAATAAAACTAGGTTTATACGAAACCCTTCCTTAGGTTTACAAACAAGGAGTACTATTAATCCTATATGTGGATGTTAAGTACAAAATTTAAATCTGGGTAAATATTGCTATAGGAGTCTGATCTGCGGTCGATCACTTTGTCCCTTGGACCACACGATGATGAAGAAGTGCTGTTGAAGAAGTAGAAGCTTCAAAGATTGCAAGAAGCAGTGGATGCTTGATGCCAAAATCGTCGATCACTACTCTCTGTCTGTGCTCTTCTCTCTCCTTTTCTTAACTCTTGACCTCTCTTCGACCTTCTGACTTTTGTTCTCCAAGTTTTCGACCTTGGACCTCCGTAGACGGAGGTCTCTATTTATAGAGTTTTAGTGACAGTAACCGTCTAGTCGGCGTAGAAGCCGGACAGTGGAGAGTGTGGCACTTTTTACGCGGCGGTTATAATAACTGCCACCCACGTATAAATGATCTTCGACTCTGCGAGTGACGCGTGTCCCATTAAGAGGTAATGTGTATAACTGCTGCGAAGATCACAGCATACAAGCCACGTAGGTAACTGTCCCTCGCGTAGAAAAGGTTGGCGTAGAAGCCAATGACTGTCACCCTGGCGTAGAAGCCAAATAGTTTTCAAGTTGGCGTAGAAGCCAAGTAGTTGTCGAGTTGGCGTAGAATCCAAGTAGGCGTAGAAGCCTAGTAGCTGACATATAGGCGTAGAAGCCCAACAGCTGTCAAGTTGGCATAGAAGCCGAGTAGGCGTAGAAGCCAAATTCTGCGTAAAGCTTGATGTTGACTGGAGTCTTGAGCGTATTCCGAGCCAAATAGCCTTATCACGTACCTTTGCAAATATAGCCTGAGTTGGCGTATTTCAAGGAGATAGCATACGGCGTACTCCTATAGTTGAAAATAGCCAGGTCGGCGTATTTCAAGGAGATAGCGTACAGCGTGCTCCTATAACTGAAAATAGCCTAATGGCCTAACATGCAGAGGTGATGATGTGGACGTATTAGCCATAATTATGGCTCACCCAGTCTTTGAAAATAGAACCAAATCTCGTGCCTTAAATGTAGAGATCTGCCCCCATCACGCGCATTAACTGTAGAGACGTGCCTCGATCTCTGTACGAAGAGCAGCTTTTGACGTGGCGGTACGGTTCATCTTCTGCTGAGCGTAAAAGCTCATATCTGCCTGTTTTAAAACTAGGCGGCGTATTCCCTTGAATGCGTAAAAGCAATTTATATCAAGGAAATGTCACTAAACGACGGTCTGGGTCTCTGTACCGAATCATCATTACAGCCGTCATCTGGATAGTCGTGCAGTACTCTTTGTCAGGAGTCAGCTTCACTGCATGATCTGACAGGTTCATTCGAGGAATACAAAGGGTTCCTCGTACAACTTTCTACTGCATTAAAAGCGAGTAGATTTTACGCCAAAGTGGCGATATAACAACATTTTTACGCTGAAGCAGTCTGAAAATACTGTATTACGCGGGTTGTTTTGGAGCTATATTTTACGCTATACTAGCGATGAAGCTCTGCTGTACGCCGATGGCTCTGAAGTCATATCTTACGCCACACAGCACTGAAAACTCTGCTTTACACGGGTTTTTTGCATACTGCGTATAACTCTGTAGCGCATTTTTCATGCTTCTACAGCCACCAAGGAACGAGTCTGACTCGCGAGCCCGTTGTAGTGCCAACAACTCAAAGGATGGTCATGGCATGCACGACGGGGTCGAGCCGGTACAACATGCGGTGGTAAATCAGTGGAGCTGGAGGAGGACGATGGTACGACGGTCGAGGGCACCATAGGTGATGTTTGTTCTGTCAGAACTGGTGAATCAGTGGAGCTGGAGGATAACGATGGCACAATGGTCGTAGGTACCATTGGTTATGCTTGTTCTATCAGATTTTGTGAGACTGGCGATGCCGGTTCTGATTAGGGTAATATTTGCGGACCGTCTGACCGGAAGACTGGCTCGGTAGGGGAGGACACCCTTACGGGAGGCTGTTGTGTTTGAACTGAAAATAATAGAAAATCATCTTCTGGGTAAACCTTAGGACCATAATTTGTAGTTGGTGAGAGTGGAGGAAACTCAGTTTCAACAAAAGTAACGTCCCGAGGCATAAAATACCTCTTCAGAGTTGGAGAAAAATAACGATACCCTTTTTGATTTTTTGGTTACCCAAGAAAATATACTTTATTGCCTTCGGATCCAACTTAGAAAGAGTAGGTCGTGTATCCTGAACATAACACAAGCAACCAACATTTTTGAGGGATATAGAAAATGGCTTACGATTGAGATATAACCGAGAAAATAAAGTAGTACCATTGAAAAAAAAATATGGCATTCGATTGATCAGATAACAGACTGTAAGGACTGCATCAGACCAAAATTTTCTGGGAGTATGTGCTTAAAACATAAGAGCACACGCTGTTTCCAAAATGTGGCAATTCTTACGTTCAGCCACACCATTCTTTTGTGGTGTGTAAGAATAGGAAGTTTGGTGGATAACGCCATGTCTAGCCAGATAAGAATTGAACTCATGCGATAAATACTCACAGCCATTGTCACTCCGAAAATACTTAATAGGAACTCCAAATTGGGTTTGGATTTTCGCATAAAAATTGTACCAAATATTAAATAATTTGGAGCAATTTTTTATCAAGTAGACAAAAGTGACACGTGAGTAGTCATAAACAAAGGAAACAAAATACTTAAATTCAATCACAGATTCAATAGGGCAAGGCCCCCATACATCAGAGTGCACTAGCTCAAGAGAAGACGATACAACTTTATTTAGACTCACCAGATAGGGTACCCGGTGATGTTTAGCCAAACTACATGACTCACAATAGAACGGAACAGGAACATTCAAAGATGGATACATCTTTTGGGGTGCTTGGATAGAAGGGTGACCTAACCGACAGTGCAACTCAAACGAATCAAGTTTTACGCCGACACAGGCAACGGAAGAATTCTTGTCAAACAAGTACAAGACTCCAGCCACATGCCCCATACTGATAGTCCTCCCAGTCTTTAGGTCCTAAAAATACAACCATCAGAAAAAAATATTATGAAACATTGTAAGTCATGAGTAATTCTATTAATGGATATCAGACTGAATAGATTTCCAGGTGTATATAAATCTGATCTGAGTGATAGACCAGGAGAAAGACAGGTATTTTCTTTTCCATGAACCCTCTGGGAACTGCTATTTGCAACAGTAATATCTGATACACGACCGACAGATATATAACCACAAAGCATACCTGCATCACCTGTCATGTGGTCAAATGCACCTGAGTCGATCACCCACTGCTTTGACTTGTTTACACACGTTGCTGAGTACCCGGCTGTGAATCCAGCTATGGAGTCTTCACCACGACGCTAAGCTTGAAATTTAGCAAATTTGACATAGCCCTCTGTCGTTATCTCTGCGGATATCCCGTCAGGATTATTTGATGCAATATTGGCAGCAGGAGCTTTAGGACATTGCCACTGGAAATGGCCTTGTTGACCATAATTGAAGCATGTGTGCAATCTTCTGCCCTCACGACCGTCGTTGCCTCGGCCACCATTACTGTCAGCATTTCGGCCACCATGTCGACCACCACGATCTCCACATAATCCACCCCGAGCAGCACCTAGGATAAACCTATTAGCAGGGGGCATCACCCAAATAAGACTCAATGACTTTTGTTGCCCGTATGACACAAAAATGAGTTTTCATCAAAGACGGAACCTCATCCCCAACATTGATCTGAGATCGTGCATAGTCTGCATAAGGATAAAGGAAGGCAAGATACTCCATGACGTAGAGATGCTGGCATTAAGTTCTTACCTTATTAATATCAGTCGTCAATGGTAGCACGTGATCCACCTCATCAGTTAGTGCCTTGAAGGTACAAAAATGGTCTGTATATGACTTTTCTCCTTGATTTGCCATCAAACGCTGTTGCAAGGACCTCCGATAACTCCTTCACCGAGTACGTATTCTAATTATGTCCTCCACTGATGGTCCCATTGAATTCATCAACTGTGTGAACAGTCGACTGTCATTAGTCTTCCACTGTTCATATGTGGATCACTCACTGCTGGAGGGTTGTCAGTCAGTTGTTTTGACAACCGCATTCCTCGAAGTGTCTTCTCGACCTTCTTGCGCCATATCGAGGAACCATATGGTCCATCTAACCGTCTATCGATAAGTCAAATCGATAAAACAGTCGTACCAGTGTCCAATGTCCCCGCCTCTGTATTTTTGGCACTGGTGTTAGTAGCACTGCTATTCGCCTCAGTGTTCATCATCCTTTAATATTCTCGATTTGACTGTCGTTTGGTCGTCCTGACCCGATAATCATATCAACTCTGCCAATGCACGATCAACGTATCCAGAATTGGCTTGCGCAAGAAAAATAGAGTGAAGGTGGATACACAAGACATGACAGGAAAGCAACCCGGGTTACTTTCTGTTAGATACTGATGCAGATACCGGGTCAGGAACAGAGATTTACGCAAATCCAGGTCTTCTCTCTGTTAACTCCTGATACCCTCATCAAGAGTTAGAGGTTCTTGCAAACAAACCATTCTCTACCATCTGAGTATGCTCTATAATCTCAGAACCTACATTGAGATCGAAATCAGAGGATCACACAAGAGTTCCTCTCTGATTATCCACAACCCAACAAACAACTCGCCTACCTCGTCATATAATGATGATGAGGTCGGTAGCGGGGGGTGGGCTTCCACTCGAGCAGAGGGAGCCGGACGGAGGGGGGGTAGGGGGAGAAAGGATTTTTTTTTCTTTTTTTCCTTTTTTTTGGAGAAATAATTCAGAGTTTTGGCTCTGATACCATGCAGAAAGAAAAAGATTGATTGATTCGTTATCAATAAATGAGTACATATATATAGGAGAGGCTATCTCCTCTCTCTATTATTCTATCTGATGTGGCACTAAAGTCCACTAATACTTTAACAGAAACAAAATTAAGCATCCAATGGACAAAAGAATATCTTGGTTAATAACCAATGGATGAGTCATTAACATCGGGCAGTATGCCTACGCTGTTCTACGGTATTCCGATGATATTCTGGTCTGACTGCCAAATTCCCTTTTAAAAAAAAGGGATTTCCATTCTATGCACGTGTCCTGGAATAGGTCTGTGGCAATGTCCAATGTATTCTACAAGTCTAGGGTAGTCGCTCATATGAAAACAAAATTCAACCATAAAAAATACAGCAAACATGATATACAATAATACAAATCATAATACATGACATAATTTACGAGAAAATTTTAAATACAAAAAATTCTGAAATATGGAATTCGAGAATGAATGTGACAAAAATTATTGAGTCTCGTAACATTGAACTTTTTAAAGACAAGTTTTCCAGGCAAAAGAAAATACGTGCAAATTTATCAGAGAATATAGCAAGCTCAGAGAAAGATAGTGCTACTAAAGAATCCATGGTTCAAGAGGTGTTAATTATACCTAAAGATGTAATTGTAGAACTATAACTCACTAAGCCACCTTCAAAGCGAGTATGGAGACCGAACAATATTGGAGAAGACTTCTTCATCTATCATGTAGAAGCTGATCCACTAACCTATGATGAAACGATGAAGACCAGCGACCCTGTCTTTTGGAAGGAAGCTATTAATAAAAAGATTGACTCCATAAAACCAATAACACTTCAGTGTTGGTTAATCTACCTGAAAGAGCATTTGTTTCATATGATGCAAGTGGATCTTCAAGAAGAAGAGAGTTGGTATAATTGATGATAAGTTCAAGACCAAGTTGGTGGCTAAAATGGATCGATTACTTCATCGCTTTTGTTTCAGTTGCGCAGATAATAACTATCAAAATGTTTATCGTAATGGATCTAATTCACAAGTTAGTGATTCACCAGATGGATATCAAAACAATATTCATACCAGATGGATATCAAAACAATATTCATGCCAGATGGATATCAAAACAATATTCATGATTATAAATCTGATCGAAGATATTTACATGAAGCAACCAGAAAGTTTTGTCGTCAAGTGGCTTAAAGACAAGGTATGCAAACTTTTGAAATCACTTGCATATGGGTCATTGTGTATCTCAATGTGGAGGAGATGCTAATCGTGCATTTTGATCTAGATAGTGTTATAGAGACCAAAAATTTCCTCGCGTCCAAATTCGGTAAGGAGTACTTGGGAGATGTTGATGTTATCATTGGTATAATGTTCATCTTGACAGAAGCTGGACTTACTCTGTCACAATCAATGGCCTAGCCAGGAGTTTAATCTAGGGGGAAAGATGTTTATTTTTAAAAAAAAGTTTATAATAAATACTAAAAATAATGGTCATCCAGAGGGTTTTAGAATTAGATGAAACTTATAATATAGGAAAAATTGGACGTTGCACATCCAATGGTGCAAGTCTCTCCGTGATCCGATAAGTGTTCGAAGAATAATTATAAATTTTAAAAAATATCGATACGATAAAATTTGACCGATTCAGATCAAATTCATTGTACACGGTCGACGAATTTGAGTTCTGTCAATTTTGTCATGTCGGCTATGAACATACGCACCTTTTAATGAATAGATTTGTGTCGGGATCTCTTAAATCAATGGGACGATATCCAATCCGCAATTAGTAATTAAAACATAAATGTTCAAATTGCTCACTTTGAACCTCAGGATGACCAATCCAATGATGCTTTAAAATTAATGCATTATCAGTGTTGCATAGAGTCAATTATGTTTCCAACATGACATATATATATATATATATATATATATATATATATATATATATATATAGGTAAACCCCCTGACCAAATCTAGGTTTATGTATTAATTTATAATTATTTTGGAATAATAAATGGAGTTATAAATCACCTTATTTAATTTTTGATTCACTTGTTGCACCTTACCGTTGTCTAAATATCTAGAGCACTACACTAGCTCTTGCCTTCCAACAATATTCACACCCTTGACCAAGACATGCCAATCTTCAATCATGATCTATGTGTCACTCATAATTATAATCTCTTGTGCTTCATTTTAATCGCATGACATTCGTCACAAATATCTGAATTTAATTATAAACTTTGTACCTTTGTCCGTTCCAATTGAAATTGGAGACACAACTTTGACCCATTTTTTACAGCCAAATATATATTAATAATCTACTCTGAGTCTACTACGTCTATGACACTTGTGTTCCACTCAATTGAAATTCTATGCACTTACAATTTGTTGACAAACACCCATGACATAATTTCTACTTATTTTGGGCAACCGAATTGACCGAACCTAAAACGATCCCAAACACCAACAAAACCCACACTCACACTCACACTCCTATGGCTCATACAAAATATCCCAAACCAATTCTTCTCTCTACAACACACCAAACATCAATTTTGGCACACCAAATCCTATTTTTTCCCCCTCTTTAATTTGAATTCAGCCATAGCTATTTTTGGCTAGACAAAATCCCTCTTTTCCTCTTCTACACTTGTTTGTACACCCTATTTGGTGCAAATCTGTGGAGCACAACCACCCCCTTCCTAGGTCTGAACATTTGCACTTTAAACCCCCACCACTTGATCAAAACAACACCTACATCACCACCCACCATTTCTAACTACTCCATGCATATATCCTTACTTGGCCGGGCCCTAACCATCCAAAACCCTACTCCTCCTCTTCCAAACTAATTTTTCTTCTTCTTCTTTCTCTCCTCTTATTCTCCTCCCTCTCAACAACCGACCACCACCACCTCTACCCATATTCTCACCATTATCATCTCCACAAAAATCGAACATCCATCATCCCCTTCATCCTTCTCTCCTCCACACCATACCCGAACACCACCACCACCAATAATATCAAAACCACCACCATTCACCACCCACTCCCTATTCTCCTTCACTCCATTAGATCCTACCCCCTTAAGTCGCTACTGCTGCTGCTCCTATTACTCTTGCTGCAGCTGCTTATTCTTCTTGCTACTGCTGCTGTTGTCGAGTCTACTGCTGCTACTGCTGTGTTGCTTCCCATTGCTACTGCTATTGACCTTCTTCTTCATCATCTTCCTCCCCCTCAACCAAACTTCCTTGCAACCAAGAACAGCCCCTTGTACCCGACTGAAGGCAGTCCATACCCGACAGTGAACTCCCCCTTCATCTCGAGCACTTCCCTAAGGTCCTTCCTCCTTTGCATTTGAACTTAGGTATCCTTCGCTCCTTCTTCTTCACCTCATTACTCTTATGCACAAACTTCTCTTCTTTCTCTTCTTCTTCTTCTTCTTCTTCTTCTTCTTCTTCTTCTATATATATATGTAAAAATGTTCTTAAAACCTCTTATTCTTCTCATCATCTTTGAAATGTCGAATAGGTGAAGTATATATATATATATATATATATATATATATATATATATATATATATATATATATATATATATATACATCATTGTTAAATGGATCACTTGCCATATTTTAATCTCTAACTTAAATCTTGTCATAACCAATTACCCACTTGTCTAAAATTCTTAATAACTCCTTTTAATTATTAATTTTAGAATATATATTAGTTTAAATTATGATTAGGGTGGTATATTTGAATAATTTTAGGATTGATATTGTTATACTAGTGGTTGTGAGTGTGTCTAGATTTTAGACTAGTTATTAACTATGAAATATGCCATGATTAGAGAGTATTCATTACCGTGATTAGATTTTATTCTTGTTGTCATATATAAGTGCATGTTTAGGATGAGGACTGCAAGTTATCATATTAGTGTGACATGTTAGAAATAATCCTAGACTTGAATATTGCTCGTGTACACTTGATGTTGGTAGTGCAAGAGCATGATTATTAGGGTTTGGTGATGATATATATTAGAGGTTGTTAGAATATTTATATGACAAGGCGAATTCCTAACCCAATTATAAATAAACATGATTAGGGTTACATACTAACATGAGATTTAGATAATTGTTAGTGAGTAGTTGAACTACTTTGACTTGTTGTGTACAATTAATTGAGGACAATATTGACATATTTGTGCATGGAATCTAGAGGGATAACACTAGTAACCTATTTGTTTGAGATAAAATTTAGCAACCTCACAAACCCTAGTATGATCATGGTTGTGTTATATGAGTAATTACACATTTAGAGGACTTGTAAATGTTAGGTGACTAGTAGACTTAGTGTACACATACTTTCTTGGTCTTTGACTAGTCAACCTTAGTCAACCTACTTGGTTAGAATGCTTGTTTGGTTTAGACTCTATGTGACTCATGACATTGCATATGTGGTACTCTTGTGCAAATTCAATGTAGCATAATGTATTGATTGATATAATGTTATTATATTCATAGGCACCCATGATGGTTCTACCTTAGTTGCGATTTTTGGATCTTTACTTGCTCACATCGGAGTTTCAGACAAGTATACCTTGCCTTATTGTACTGTTTAAATTCTGTTAATATTATTCACATATTTTTGCTCTAAATATTATATTATATAATTGTGCGCTTCTGAGAATGCCTCGATTGCAGACGAAGGCGTTGACGTTAGGACTTGTGTTTGACCTAGTGTCTAGTGGATGCACCTAAAGTTTTAGGGTTATCATTATGACTCCCTGGGCCTTTTCACATGTCATTTTATGTCACAGAGTGTGTTCATGTAGGGACGTGAGCTTACATACTTGACTGGCCATCGCTACGAGTAGCATGCTTGATGGTACTTAGCATAGCTGTATGGTTCTTTCGTTATTTAGTAACTTGCATATAGTTACGAGATATCTACGTCATATTCATGACTTGTACATTGGCATTGGACGGAGAAGACGATTAATAGGCATATGAGACAGAAATTTGGCTACCGTAGTTTCAGAATAAACTACTGGGTCATGAGCCTCATAGTTACCCGGTTATGGGCATTCATAGATACCTGATTATGGGCATTCATAGATACCCGGTTATGGGCGTATATACTTGTCGATACATCTGACAGAGGTTACTAGCTGCGCGCTATCATGACCGATGATGTAGTCAGTATGTACTTCTGGCATCTAGTTTGCAGCTAATGCCAGACACTTACCTTTCACTTTCCCATATGTCCCAAGGTTATCTTCAAAGTGCATTCACTTAGCTGGTTAGTTTACTCTCACGTTTGCACAATATTTATTTTATGGCATGTACCTCTTGTATCTTGTTACGTCCCTCTGAGGACCTGGTTTCTTTTCAGATTTGGATGAGTACTTGTACCCGACCATATATGGAGCAGGATTGGGGACCAAATACGTGGTCAAATACTTTAAGGCATTTTCAGAGGAGTTCTCTTGACTTGGGGTACACTGTCGCTTTGGACTTGAGTATCTTTATCTATCTAGCTGATGCTCTAGTCTAGTTATCTTACTGTTTTCTGTACTTTTATTCCATTATTGTATTTCAGTAGATTTTTCCCATCAGACTATTTATGTTGTATTTTGGATATTCTGACACTCAGTGTTTTATTTACCAGCACTTATATCCATATTTTTTATATTGTTTATGTGGATAAGATTAGTTGTTTACTTATTACTTTTTAGCGTAGCATATTAGACTTAATAGTTTTTAGGACATCTTAGTATGCTTCGACGGATCCATTAAATTGAGAAATCCTTCAGAGTCATATTATCTAGCCATTGTGACGTGGCCTGGTCCCATATATTTTGGGACTGAGACGTAACATAGTTTTTATGGTGGCCCATGTAGGTCATGATTAAATCGTCTTATTTATGTTACTGTGCCAAGGGAGCCTATAGTAGGACTAGATGTTAGAATCTCATTCACGTACTTAATTTCCATTCTTGATTCCATATTTATCCTAAATTTGTTCTTTAAGTTGCATTACGTTTGATTCTATTCTTACCTAGTGACGTGCTTGTTCATTTGGTCAGGGAGATGAATCTCCGCAGCGGTCGCGTTGCGTAGCCGAAGGAAGTACCCCGAGACACTGGCTCATCTGGAGAGCTGACTCCCGAGAAGGTACTAGCATTGATACCTGCTCCCCCACTCCAACAGAGACAGTCATCTAGGAAGCCAGAGATGGCACGGGGGGAGCGTCACTATCAGCAGGCAGACATTGGAGGCCAGCAGGCCCAGGGTCAGAGAGAGAGGCCTTTGCCTCCACCTCTACCTTTTTCTCCTCAGAGGATATTTTTGTATCCTTTTTCGTTTCTGTCTCAGCTTCAGCATGGTCAGCAGGCACCACCGCAGGACTGCCAGGCATTCATGTACCATTCTTCCAAGGCATGATACAGACCCAATGGCAGCAAAATGTGCTCATGAGGAAGAGCATCTAGACTGGACGGTCGGGCCCTATCGACAAGTTCAGAGGGATGCACCCTACACCATTCAAGGATACTAAGGATCCCTACGAGGTGAACCAGTGGCTCGTCACCACAGAGCAGATATTGGAAGCTGCCGAACTACCCAAGGAGAAGTGGGTCACCGTCGCCCGTATGAAGCTTCAGGATTTGGCCCACCACAGGTGTAAAGCAGAGGATCCGCACTTCGAGGAACCTCCATCTTTGGAGGGAGTTTTGCCGGTTATTTCAGGAGCAGTTGTTTTCGGCGTCTATTCGATTTGAGCTTTAGGAGAAGTTCAATCCCCTCAGTCAGGGCAGTATGTCGTTGGGTGAGTATGATGCAAAGTTTAGCCAACTGAGCCTGTTCACCCCTTCGCTAGTCGAGGATAAATCATATAAGGCTAGGATATTCCATAAGGGACTCAACTATGAGCTTCGACAGTTCACGGGCAATGTGGCCCACATAACTAGAGCAGAAGTCCTGAAGGTAGCAAAGATTCAGGAGGTGATTCGGCTTGAGAGGGCACCCAAGAGGCATTTTGGCGCTTTAGCCCTAGTCCAGAGAGCAGCCTTGAGCCGTTCGATCAGGCATCCAGTGATCCAACAGCACCAGCAGCAGCAGAGGAGCGCACCGTACTAGCAGAGGGAGCTTCCGACTTATCACTACTGTGACAAGAAGGGGCACGTTCAGATAGATTGCAGGAGGAAGTTAGTACGGTGTTTTATTTGTGGGTCATCCCAGCATCAGGCCCAAGGGTGCTCGCAGCATCGTGATAAAGCACAACAGATGGTCCAGAGTCCAGTTCCACCGGGCGTAGGTTTGTCCGTAGTATTTCTTGCCTGTTTGTAGCTTCTTATATTTTTGTTTTAATTTCGAGGACAATTTTCTAAGGTGAATAGAGTGTAAACTCCCTAACCCAAATCTAGATTTAAGAATTAATTTAGAATTATTCTGGAGTAATAAATGGAGTTATAAATTACCTTATTTAATTTTTGATTCACTTGTTGTACCTTACCGTTGTCTAAATATCTAGAGCACTACACTAGCTCTTGCCTTCCAACAAAATTTATACCCTTGACCTAGACATGCCAATCTTCAATACTGACCTTTTGTCACTCATAATTACAATCTTTTGTGCTTCATTTTAATCGCACGACAATCGTCACAATATATGAATTCAATTATAAACTTTGCACCTTTGTCTGTTCCAATTAAAATTGGAGACACAACTTTGACCCATGGCAATACTGACCTTAGTCTGAGTCTACTACGTCCTTGACACTTATCTTCCACTCAATTAAAACTCTATGCACTTCCAATTTATTGGCAAACACCCATGACATAATTTCTACTCATTTTGGGCAACCGACTTGACCAAGCCCAAAATATGCCCAAACACCAATCCAAACCCACACTCACACTCCTATGGCTCATACAAAACATCCCACACTAATTTTTCTCTCTACAACACACCAAATATCAATTTTGGCTTACCAAATCCTATTTTCTACCCCTTTTTAATTTGAATTCAGCCATAACTATTTTTGGCTAGACAATATCCCGCTTTCCCTCTTCCACACTTGTTTGTACACCCTATTTGGTGCAAATTCTGTGGAGCACAACCACCCCCATCCCTAGGTCTAAATATTTGCACTTTAAACCCCACAACTTGATCAAAACAACACCTACATCACCACCCTCCATTTCTAACAACCCCATGCATATATCCTCACTTGGTCGGCCCTAACTATCCCAAAACCCTACACCTCCTCTTCCAAACTACTTCTTCTTTCTCTCCTCTTATTCTCCTTCCTCTCAACAGCCAACCACCACCACCTCCACCCATCTCCTCACTACCATCATCTCCACAAAAACTGAACATCCATCCTCATCTTTATCCTTCTCTCCTCCACACCATACCGGAACACCACCACCACCATTAATATCAACACTACCACCATTCACCACCCTCTCCCTCTTCTCCTTGACTTCATTAGATCCTACCCCCCTTAAGTTGTTGCTGCTGCTCCTATTACACTTGCTGCTGCTGCTGCTCCTATTATACTTGTTGCAGCAGCTCATTCTTCTTGCTACTGCTGCTGTTGTCGAGTCTACTGCTGCTACTGCTGTGTTGCTTCCCATTGCTGCTGCTGTTGACCTTCTTCATCATCTTCCTCCCCCTCAACCAAACTTCCTTGCAACCAAGAACAGCCCCTTATACCCGACTGAAGGCAGTTCACACCCGACAGTAAACTCCCATCCATCCCAAGCACTTCCCCAAGGTCCTTCCTCCTTTGGATTTAAACTTAGGTATCCTTTACTCCTTCTTCACCTCATTCCTTTTATGCAAAAACTTCTCTTCTTCTTCTTCTTCTTCTTCTCTCTCTCTCTCTCTCTCTCTCTCTCTCTCTCTCTCTCTCTATATATATATATATATATATATATATATATATATATATATATATATACTTCCCCTATTTGATATTTTAAAGATGATATTATTGTTAAATGGATCACTTGCCATGTTTTAATCTCAAACTTAAAACTTGTCATAACTTATTACCCACTTGTCTAAAATTCTTAATAACTCCTTTTAATTATCAATTTTAGAATATATATTAGTTTGAATGATGATTAGGATGGTATATTTGTATTATTTTAGGATTGATATTGTTATACTAGTGTTTGTGAGTCTGTCTAGATTTTAGACTAGTTATTAAATATGAAATGTGCCATGATTAGAGAGTGTGACCATGATTAGATTTACTTCTTGTTGTCATATATAAGTGCATATGTAGGATAAGGATTGCAAGTTATCATATTAGTGTGCCATGTTAGAAATAATACTAGACTTGAATATTACTCATTTACACTTGATGTTGGTAGTGCAAGTGCATGATTATTAGGGTCTGGTGATGACATATATTAGAGGTTGTTGGAATATTTATATGACAAGGAGAAGTCCTAACCCAATTATAAATGAACATGTTTAGGGTTACATGACTAACATGAGATGTAGATAATTGTTAGTGTGTAGTTGAACTACATTGACTTGTTGTGTACAATTAATAGAGGATAATTAATATTGACATATTTGTGCATGGAAGCTAGAGGGATAACACTAGTAATCTGTGTGTTTGAGATAAAACTTAGTAACCTCACAAAACCTAGTATGACCATGGTTGTGTTATATGAGTAATTGCACATTTAGAGGACTTAGTATAGCAGTATGGTTCTTTAGTTATTTAGTGACTTGTATATAGTTATGAGATGTTCATGTCGTATTCATGACTTGTACGTTGGCATTGGGAGGAGTAGACGATTAGTAGGTGTATGGGACAGATATTTGGCTACCATAGTTTCAGAGTAAACTATGGGGTCACGAGCCTCATAGTTACCCTGTTATGGGCATTCATAGATACCCAATTATGGGCATTCATAGATACCCGGTTATGAGCGTATATACTTATCAATACATCTGGCAGAGGTTACTAGATGTGCGCTATCATGATCGGTGATGTAGTCAGTATATACTTCTGACATCTAGTTTGCAGCTAATGCCAGACACTTACCTTTCACCTACCCATAAGCACCAAGGTTGTCTTCAAAGTACATTCACTTAGCTGGTTAGTTCACTCTCATGTTTACACATTATTTACTTTATGGCATGTACCTTTTGTATCTTGTTACATCTCTCTGAGGACCTGGTTGCTTTTCAGATTTGGACGATCACTTATACCCGACCATATACGGAGCAAGATTGGAGACCGGATACTTGGCCGAGGACTTTGAGGTATTTCCAGAGGAGTTTCCTTAACTTGGGGTACATTGCCGCTTTGTACTTGAGTATCTTTATCTAGGTAGCTGATGCTCTAGTTTAGTTATTTTACTGCTTTATGTACTTTTATTCCATCGTTGTATTTCTGTGGGTTTTTCCCCATTAGACTATTTCTGTTGTATTTTGGATATTCTGACACTCTGTGTCTCATTTACCATTACTTATTTCTATCTTTGTTACATTGCTTTTGTGGATGAGATTAGTTGTTTACCTGTTGCTTTTTAGCATAGCATATTAGACTTGATAGTATTTAGGACAACTTAGTATGCTTCAACGGATCTATTAAATTAGAAAAAAAAATTGGAGTCATATTAGCTGGCCATTACCACGTGGCCTGGTTCCATATATTTTGGTATTAGGGTATAAAATTGGGTGAGGTGGCCGTATTGGCACATTCTATTATCATTTGAAAGAAGTGGTCATACTGGCGCATTCTGTTGAACATTTAGGAGAGATGGCCATACTGGCGCGTTCTGCTGCAACTTGGATGAGGTAGTTATACTAGCGCATTCTGATAAACATTTGGGAGATATGGCTATTCTGGCACGTTCTGCTGCAAGGAGGTAGCCATACTGGCACGTTCTGATAGACATTTGGGAGAGATGGCAATGCTGGCGCATTCTAGTAGAGTTTGGCATATTGGCGCTCTTTGTTAGAGTTTGGCCATACAGTCCGCTAAATAACAACCTGGGTCTGTGTGCCATAAATTTTCTGTAATAATGACTCTGCCCTTCTTGACTGTTGTGCCAGTCTGTCAGATTCATTGTATTAAATGTGGGGGAGGGAAGACAAAAAGACTGCACATATGCCTTTGTTGAGTTAAATGAAAAAGTTTCAAGAGTGCGCTACTATTATGCTCTTTTAGGATAGTGTGCCATACTTTTAGATGTTAATATAATGTGCCACTCCTCTTTTAGACTTGTTTTGTAAAGAAGTGTGCCAGCCTTCTTTGGCTCCAACGTTCTTTGGGGGTATAATTTTTATGCTTCTACAAGAGACCCTTCAAAATTTTTAAATTTCCACAGATAAATTAGAAATACTTTAAACATAGAAACATGGAAAGGCTGTTGAGATATCTGTGCATGCATTTTGGTAGAATCCTAACAGATTATTGATGTGTCTACTCAGTCTTGTCGATCTGTCAAGATTTGACCCGCTTCTTAATTTGACGCGGTCTTCAGGACGATGAATGTGACTTTATGGGAGAGATTTCCAGGGGTCGTTTCAAAAATTGAAGTGCCACCTTCCACTTTATAAATAGGGGTAAAATCCCATCAGAGCTCTCGAACTTATTTTCTTCTTGTTATGAGACTGAGCATGGATGTCCCTCGGTGCAAGTCTAAGGGGCTGACCATAGCGGCATGGCATGGTTGGTTCCACCGGCTTCTAAGTGGGTGTAAGAAGAAGCGCTTCCAAATGATGGGTGAGATAGTCATACGGAGTGGTCGATTTTTGTCGACCTTCTTTCTTTCCTCCGAAGATTCCATATATACTTCCTTGTTCAGAGTGAAATAGCCATCAAGCGCCCTCTTTTTCAAAATCCTAAAGGATTTGAGGAGTTGGCATACTCTTCCTCTTCTTAGAGTGAAAAGAGCGCATTCTCTAAGTTCTGACATATTTTGGAAATTTGGCACACTTTTCTTCTTTTCAAAGTGAGAAGTGTGCGCATATTTCAGTCTTCCACTAATGATTGTGGTTTGTGAGTAGATTATAACTTCTTCGCTGGAAGTTCCAAAATTCATCATAACATGTTTTTTTTTGTACAGAGAGCATGCTTGCTCGCTTCTTTTGTGATAGAGCATGAAAGGATATCATACATCTTATTATTCATATTGAACAGACATATTACCTCGAAGACTGCTCGTTGTCTTCAAACCCAGCTTGCTGGGATCACTCCCTTAACATGGCCACTGTATCGATTACAGGGTTGGGATTGGAATCCTAACCGGGACTTTTAGCAGCGGCGCATCCTCATGACAAAGGGGGCTCATGCATATTTTAAACAAATTTATGTAGGCCTAGCCTGTGTTGGAACCTCCCTTGCTATCCATTAATATGGATTCTTTTTCATGTATTGAGGTTTGCACTGAGGAGTGAAAAGATAAGGATAGCTCTATGATAGATCCCCCATCATATGAAATCATGATTTTTAGGATGAAAATCAAAATGTAATCGATTTCCATCATATGTAATCATTATTTAAGCACAAATAAAACTTTAGCTTGATTTTGCTTCGTTGTCTGCATGTTACTGAATAATCAATCTGTCTTGACCAAGGAGAAGAAAAAAAAATTAATTTTACGTATTTAGGGAGGAGATCTTGTGCGTACTATGCACCCTTTCTATTAACTGTCTAGTGTGACCATTATACGAGCATTCCTTTTGTATATGCAATAGTTTTAGAAGAATACACAAAATCCCAACAACCATTCTTCGGGTTCTGTGTGCGGTTCTTCTCTTAGGAAAATGAACCGTCGCTTCCTTTGACTGATGAATCATGTACGAAAATTTGAACTGTCGCCTTCCTTCTTATAAATAGTGTTAGTTACTCAATTTACCACTCTACAACCGAACTTGAAAATAGAATCCCAAGATGCTCCCCAAAGGATGGCAAAAGAGTCCGAAGAATTGACTGCTTCCTTTCCCGTTACGATTAACTCCGACCACGCTTTTACCGTTCTTGTACCATCCTTTGTCGAGTAGAAGAAAGAAGCCTCCGCTCACCTATGTAAGGCAGACTTTCTTCGAGACCTCATCGACCCTTCACTGGATGAACTCACCCCACCGCAGTTCGAGATCATCAATCCCCATGCTCATTCTACCGACTCTGGAAGACAAAAAGAACGAGCCAGAATAGAAGTCTCTCGTCGATTGCTTGCATCCTCAGACATCTATATTCTGCACGCTCTTGCGATATTTGTAAATTATTTGGAAGACTCTGATTCTTCCTCTTCCTAAGTACTTGTATTGTCGTCTTCTTTCCTTATTTTCTATCAATGAAGAAGTTTTTTTGTGTTCTTTCTTTGACCTGAATCAAAACTATCACAGATTTGTAAGACTTTTGTGGACTTATTATCCATTGAGTACCTAATATTAGATAGAAATAATAAGTTAGAAAGAAATGATGCTATCAGAGGTAGTATGAATGTGAAAATTTTTCAAGATATAACCCCATCAAATGCCTCTACTCAGAGGTAATATGGACATGTCATAATACTTTAATGGGGATAATTTAGTGGACTTGATACCCATGGCATACTTATACTAAGTACGGGTAACAAGTATGAAGATGGAAATACTATCAGAGATGATATGGATGTGATAGATTTGTGAAAGAAAATAATACAAAGGTAATATGGACATGATCGTTTTCTTTAGTAGATTCTGATTCTACTGGAGAATTTTGAGGACCCACTACCTAAAACAATTTTAAGACTCTTGAACACAGGTAATAGTTTAAGATGATAAAAAGACCCCCTGCTGATTGTGATTATAATATATACTGCTGGAGATGCAAATGTCATAATGTACATTTATACATGACCTACTGGGGATAAAAAGTACAAGTCTGGTCTAGACGTAGTACTTTTTGAGAAATTTGTCATTGATCGTCATCGTTAGCAAATCTCCGTTAGGCTTTGCGAGCCTATAAGCACCATTAGAATTATCGCCTTCACTTTTCTAATTAGGGGTAGTTTGGTAATTTGGTATGGGTAAATAATTTTAGGAATAAATATTAATATTATTGTGATGATTGTATTAATTATTTAATTATTATTGAGCTATAAATTATTGTGACTTGTATTATTTATTTAGTAGGAGGCTAGTTCAATAGTTAGACTAGTCACTTGTAAGCCTAATTAGACTAGTCATGACAACTAGTGAGCCTAACTTGGACCCAAGTCCATTAGACCATTCTCACTAATTAAGTATGGAGAATTAGTTAATTGTAATTAGTTAGAAACTACCCTAAATAGCCCTCCCTAGTTATTTCTACATAATGCATCATGGAGGGGTACATGGGACATTACATGTGACTTGGAAAAGGGGGAAGGTAGTCGACCACTACTAGAGGGGCTCTCCTCTCTCTCTCTCTCTTCTCTCATTTGCATTCATTTAGATCTAGAAATTAGATCCCCAATTTCCACCATTTTCTTCTATCAATTTTCCTCTTAATTCACTTCTATTCCCTCTCACTTTTCCTTTAGCAAGAAGCATTGGAGCTTGGATTAGCAAGGAGCACTAGAAAGAGGAGCTTGTGGCAAGGAGATCATGTCCATATCGTGTCCACTTTGGTTGTCATTAGAAATCTATCTCCCAATTGGTAATTTCTGAATTTCTCTTCATTGTAGCTCTAAATCATGCATTTGACCCTTAGAAATCATCCCATGGCATATGACTACCTATAGGAAGAAGTTCTAGATCAATTGCTCTATGTGGTATTTTTATGTATTTTAGGGAAAATACGAGATTGACACATCAATTGTGTATCACGAGATAAATTAGATCAAATTAGACTTAGATCAGGATTGTGAGACTAGGTACGTGTCCACAAATGGATACGTGTAGGCCGTATCACGATATTTTACGATACTGTGTGATACAGAGCTCTATTTTGGATGTTTTATACAATTACTTCTCAATTCTCATATTAGCAAGTTATTTTAATTATATTGTAATGTATTATATATATATATATATAAATATATATATATAAATATATATATATATATATATATATATATATATATATATATATACACACATTGCTAATTGTAGAAGAACTTGGGTTTTGGTTCTTCATTGGACACGTATCATGAGTTTCATAATTTTACACACTAGGTGTTTGACTATTTGACACAAAAACACATAGATACATAAGTATATGGTATTTTGTGCCTATATATGCATATATACATGCATATATAAGATATGTTTCAGTGTGTGAGTTAAATTTGAGGAATGATTTAGTGTCTGTGTGCTTAGGTTAATAGATGGTTTAGTGTGTTGTGTTGTCTGTAGGCAGATTATAAGTATGGTGGATTATTGTGTGTAGTGTGTTTGAGTTGGAAGAGGAGAATAGATTAAGAGGGAGTTATCCCCGGGTCAGAGGTGTGGGTGTATGATGTTTATGTGTGTAGAGTTAGAGGAAGGATCATGTTAGTGCATAGCCATGTGTGGTGACAGTGGTGATATAGTATGAGAATGAATTATGTTCATGTTTATTTGACTGAGAGGGAGTTCATTTGTTACAAACCTTGAATGAAGATGGTGTGTGTGAAGCTGGACACCAAGAGTTGATGTTTTAAGAGTGTGGTAATGTCAGTAGGTGTTCCAGTATACTTATGTGGTGTTGGATGGGAAGCAAGTTGAGTTACACACTTGTGCATGTTGTATGTAGAGAAAGGGTGTTGATGGGCAACCTGTACAGATTTTGGGAAGGAAATAGCTGCTTTTGTGCAACAGTTAGCTGCTTCATTGCAGCAACTTGGCATTAGCAGTAGCAATTGCATTGCATAACAGCTGTAGTATGGATTTGGGGTAGTACAGAAGCTCTGACTTGCAGCAGCAACAGCTATATGCCTGCAGGCTGTAGGAGGTAGGAGCTATTGTAGGAGTGGGCAGCAAGGAAGGGAAGTGGCCAATTACAGAGGTGAGGGTGAGTAACGATCAAGTATACAACAAGGATAGTAAGATACGCATGTTTAAAGGAATATATTTGAGTTTTTGTGCATCTAGTAAAGTAAAATAGTAGGTATCAGTTCAACCTTGGGGTCGAGTATAGGAGTGATGCAGGGTATCTGTGGGAGTGATAGAGAGCATCAATGCTCAAGTTAAGAAGAGAGGGTTCAGGTAATGTGTTAGGGGTGAATTGTAAGTTAGAATACTAAGATTGGTTGATGAAATGGTTTGGGACTAGTAGTTAGGCCAATCGACATTGGGTATCATGTAGCAGTATAGAACTAGTAAGGTATTAGATGTTAGTTGTTAATATCATTATAAGATAAGTATCAGTTATAAATGTCATATAGAGACATATGTATGTTGAATTAGTATGTAGGGTATTTTCAGTTAGAAATAAGGGACTGATACAGGGATGGGGATAATGTTAGTTGATGCTATGTTCACCTATGGTATTCAAGTTACAGCAATACAAGAAGGAGGAAAAGAAGGAAATTGTGAATAGGTGAAGCATTGGCATATCTGATGCAGTGAGGCCAAGTGAAGAGTTAAGGGTGGCAGTTGGGTATGTCAAGTGTACTAAGTTATCAGTATTTGTGAGCTAATATAGCAGGATGTCAGTTACCCACTTGGAGTATAATATTATTGTATCAGTTAAGTAATAATTAATTAGTAAGATATACAGGTAAGTTAATATATATAGATACATAAGAGTATCTTAATATATATAGATATTAGTGTTATTAGCTAATGCTAGCTAGTTAGTGACCAATATAGACTACTTAACTAGTATTGGACCTAGAGACTTGTATACGACCTAGTTTGGCCTAATTGGACTAGTAAGACCTAAAGATGGCCTCGAAAGCATATTAGTGCATTCTTTAACTCAATTCTCATTCATTACACCATCTGATATGATTTTTCCTAACTAGGTTTTGTGTGACACCAGTTTGGGCATCGAGAGATACCCTTTGTTCTGGACCAGAGGCGAGTACATCTCTTTGTTAGTTTTTATTTTATGATGGTGTATATATCGCATGTTCTAGAACTGTATACTTGATTCCGACACAGTGGTTACCCGAACCGGTACTATATGGATCCTGTCAGAAGATGTTATCCCTTATTGTATTCAGCAGGTACTCATTTACATGTATTTCATCGTATGTATTGGGTATTGATTATCGTGTACTTCGTGTTCACACGCTGCTCATGTTCAGTGTGCCCATATTCGTATTTATAACGTGTCATGATTGGATCCATTAGTATTAGTTGGGTATGGGGGAGTAGGAGTTAGTTATGTGATCAAGCCCAAGTATATTCGTATATATGTCGATTACATATCACACATGTAATCGAGTTACCATATTGTATTTGTGTTCAACCCAAGCTGATCACATAATGAACTTGTACTCTATATCACATTAGCTAGTTTTATTTATTTTTATTACTTGTAGTTATTCAGGTTGCCTGTTCTTTGTTCCTGTACATTACTTGTTCACTATAGTTTATTATATTTCTATTGTTAGTTATCCTATATCCTTTTCTATTATCTATTATATATGCTCGATTATATATTTGGAACTACTTTCAGAGGTATGTACTTTGCTCCAATCCTGATTGGATATAATTTTCAGATGATTGACTTGTGGATCAGTGTCCCACCTACTACGGACCGCAGGACGACGTACCATTAGAGGATACTCCTTTAGAGCAGGAGGACCAAGTGCTAGAAACTGAGGAGGCTTAGACTTATTGTTTAGACTTTTATTGAGGCTTTTGGCATGTATATATATATTATTGTGGTATTGTGATTGTATTATAATTCCTATTTTATCTTCCTTATTCATATTGTGCTTATCTTCCTTAGTTTGATATTATGATTGAGTATGTATATCATTATCATGTCATTTGTTCCTCCGTTTGTAGTGGAGATGACAGTGACAGGTACCTTATATATATTGTGTGAGATATTTAGTTAGTATTGTTGACCTAACTAACGTTCTACCGCTGATGCTGCGGCATAGGCTGGGCGTTGCTCACTACTCATGCCCTTATTCTGGGTGCGGGTCGTAAAACATTTTTAGTGGTGGCCCATGCAGGTCTAGAGTCACAATTAGAGTGATATCGTAGTGGTGCTCACCTAGAGTACTGCTACAAGCCTGTTTTAGGATATAGGATATAGGCTTATAGTATACTCAATCATAACTAGGAAATATTTCTAAATATCTGTTTTGCTATCCTTATCTATTTGAATGCTTGCTTTACTTTCAATAATTCTGTCATTCTTTGATGATATCGTATCTTACTCAATATTGATTCCTTTATTCAATCTATCTTCAGGAAGCCGCCGAAGACGCATTTTTAACGCTCATACGCAATGTTAGCGAGATCGTTCACTTTATCACCTCTGAGGGCAGCACCAGCAGGCACTGTTCCAGCATCTTCAGTTCAGAGGTCCACTTCACCGATCCAGGTAGGCATTTCTACAGCAGCTTTCGGGGGTGCTCACCTCCGGTACAGAGGACAGCGTCGACAGTCTCGTAGGATCTTCTACCTCCACCATACTCAGTCGATCAGACACAGATGTTTGTGCTCTTTCAGCAGATAATGGAGGCACATCAGCGTCAGTCAGAGGTTATGAGGCAGGGTATTGAGAATGACCACCAGATTGTGCTCGCCACAGTCAAGAGAGTCACCTTAGTCCAGCCACAGACGGCACCACCTTAGTTCACCCCGTAGTAGCCGAGGCCGTGGACTATTAAAGATTTCAAGAGGATGGGGCCGAAAGACTTTAAAGTCACTGGGGGAATTATTTATGCTGATGATTGGATAGAAGACATTGATTGGAACCTGCGACTGGCACAGATTCCAAAGGGGTTGCAGGTAGAGGCCGCAGAAAGTATGATGTTTGACATCGTATTGACTTGGTTCAGGATGGACCCCATGATCTCAATGTCGGGACTTACTTGGGAAGCTTTTAAGGAGCTTTTTAAGAAAAAGTTCTTCCCAGATGTGGCTCTGATATCTCTAGAGAGCCAGTTTCAGTACCTCGTTCATTGAGGTATGATGGTGGATGAGTATGCTGTAGAGTATTGCAGATTAGGCTACTTTATGGAGGGACATAACCCTAGAGGGAAGGCCAGAAAGTTCAGGAAGGCCTGAACAAGGAGATTAAATCACATACAAATGAAGACCCCACCGCTACTTTTGAAGAGATTCTAAGGCAGGTACAGTGGGCAGAGGATGATCTAGAGCTTGGCTCCAAGAGACCGAGGGACATAGAAGGCTCCAGTACTAGCACGGGCCCAATAAAGCAGTCTCACTTTCAACAACAGCATCAGAGACACTTCCAGCAGCCGAGGTAGCAGTACTCTGTACCAGCTAGAGCGCTAGTGCAACAGGCGCACCAGATTTAGAGGCCAGCTATTCCTTGCCCATTCTGAAAGAAGCTGAGACATGGATGGGATACGTGCAAGATGAGATTGGGCCAGTATTTATTCTGCGAATTAGGATACCACTAGTTGAGGGCTTGTCCTAGAACTCCAGCTTGTCCAGCTCATCCAGCTCAGGCACAGAGAGCACCTGCAAGACCACCAGCGGGATAGCAGAGAGGACATCCTTTGTCGACTCAGCAGTAGAGGTTTATACAATACCAACAGCAGCAGAGAGGTGCTCAGCAGGGGTGGACTTTCGCCTTGATCATCGAGGAGGATGAGCCAGTTATAGATGTCATTTCAGGTTCAATCTATCTTAATTCTCTTTCAGCTCATGCTTTATTTGATTATGGTGCTTCACATAGTTTTGTATCTGTATCTTTTGCTCTAAAGCATTATCTTGTGACTGAACCATTAGCGAGGACTTACAAGATCACGACCGAGGGTGGTAATATCCTGGCCAGTGATGTTTGCAAGGATCGAAGAGTTTTCTTGGGAGGCTGAGAGTTGAGCGTATATTTACTCGTAATGCTATTTTTGAGCTACGATATAGTACACATGATGGATTGGTTGAGTAGGCACCATGCTAGTATCGATTATCGTGGAGGCATAGTTTTATTTTAGATGCCAGGAGAGCTAGAGTTTGAGTTTGTCAGAGGAGCAGCAGAGTAGAGCGAGGAAGACTTCTGTGGAGCTATGGTGGAAGAGCAGGAGCTACCACATCCATTGATTGTAGAGTATATAGACATCTTTTCGGAGGATTGCCAGGGTTGCCACCAGAAAAAGATATGGAGTTCTCTATAGTCTTAGTGCCAGGCTCAGAGACAAAATCATAGTACATCTATAGGGTGAACAATAGCAAACTAGCAGAGTTGAAGAAACAGGTGGATGAGTTGCAGGACAAAGGCTTCATCCGATCTATTTCATCCCCGTAGAGTGCTCCGATATTATTCGTACCGAAGAAGGATAGATCGGTATATATGTGTACCGACTATAGGGCTCTCAACAACCTCACTATCAAGAATAAATACCCGTTACCGTGGATTGATGATCTATTTGATCAGTTGAGCGGAGAAGGTATTCTCGAAGATAGACTTGAGGTCGGGGTACCACCAGGTAAAAGTGAAGAAGGAAGACATTTTGAAGATAGCTTTCATGGCTCGTTATGGGCAGTTTGAGTTCTTAGTGATGCCGTTTGGGTTGACCAATTCTCTGACGGTATTCATGAACCTGATGAATAAGGTATTTCATCGGTATCTTGATCAGTTTATTGTGGTCTTCATTGATAATATTTTGATATATTCAAAGACCTCAGAGGAGCATGAGAAGCACCTGAGGATATCTCTGGAGACCCTCAGGAATGAGAAGCTTTATGGCAGGCTTTCGAAGTGTGAGTTCTTCCTTGATAAGGTTGAATTCCTCAAACATGTGATTATATGAGACAGGATCTCAGTAGACCCGAAGAAAATATCAGCAGTCGAGTCATAGTCTACCCCGATATCACTCCCACTTTTTCAACTATGGATAATTTGATAATTTGGCCTAGTTATTCAATTTTAGGAATATAATATTAATATTAGTGGGCCATGTATATTTATTTGATACTTTTATTAGTTATTTAATTATTAGAGAGCTATATTTAATTAGAGGCTTATAGCATTTAATTTAGTTAGTGGGCTAGCCTATTTAATTTGACTTGACATTAGTGGACCTAAATTAGACTTGTCATGACAAATAGTGAGCAAATATGGACTAGGCCCAATGAACCCATTCCCACTAATTAACTAAAAAAAATTAGTTTAATTGCAGTTAGTTAGAGACTTCCAAAAATACCCCTTTTATAATTATTCCTCATATTAGCTTATATGGGCATAGTTGTCATTGTCAATTTCTTGGAGAAGGGGAAACTTGGGGCCGGCCACATATAGGCTATTCCTCTCTCTCACTTTCTCTCTTCATTTGTATTTTATTTTTGATCCAAAAATCTAGATCCCCAATTTTCCATTTTTTTCTATTGATTTTCTATACAATTCACCACAAATTTCTTCTCAAATTCATCACTCTTAGAGCCTTGAAGCTTGGAGAAGGAAGGAAAACAAGGAGAAGGAGCTTTGGAGCTAGAGATCGTGTCCAATTATATTTTTATTTGGAATCCATCTTCCAATTGGTAATTCCTAAATTTCTCTCTCATTATAGCTTCTTAATCATGCATTTGACCATTAGGAATGACCATATGGCATAGGACTACCTATAGGAACAAGTTCTAGGCTTTTGGCTATGTATTGTGAGTTTTATGTGGTATTTTGTGTCAGTTTTGGGAGAATTCCGATATTGGCACATCATATTTTTGTCAATAGGTCAATTAGACCAAATTCATATATATTTGGTTGTTTGAGACTAGTGTCGTATCCACAATTGGATACGTGTATGCCATATCACGATAATTTGGCGATACGGGTTGATTTGGGGGTTTTCTTCCGACACGGGGGTTTGAGCATGTCATTTTTTGACACATGCACGTAGATGAGTAGCTAACACATTGTGTTACTTCTAATTATGATTCTAGACTTGTTTGTGTCCTTAAAAATATGTTTGGTGATGTGGTGGAGCCGTATCACAAGCGTATCATAGATTGAGTGTGATACGGTGCGGTACACTCCACGTGTTTGATACTTTGCATTCTAATTCAATTTACCTTGGTTATAACTACTAGACTATTGTATTTATAGTTGTTATATATATATATATATATATATATATATATATATATATATATATATATATATATATATATATATATATATATATATATATATGTGTGTGTGTGTGTGTGTATGTGTATGTGTGTGTGTGTAGATATATGTATGTGTACCTGTGTGTGTATATGTGCTAGAGGGGGGTGTCGGGTAAGTAATAAGCAGCAGCTGCAATAAACAACAGCAGCGGTAAGCAGCAGTAAGCAGCAACAGCAATAAGCAGCAGCAACAGTGAGTAGTAGCAATAAGCAGCAGCAGTAAGCAACAGCAGCAACAATAAGCAGCAGCAGCAGTAAGAAGCAACAACAGCAATAACAAGCAGTAAGCAGCAGCTGTAAGCAACAACAGCTGCAGTATGAAGCAGCAACAGTAAACAACAACAGTAGTAAGCAGCAGCAGCTAGCACAGCAGTGCAATAGAGATTATGATGTATGTATCAGTTAAAGTTAAGTTAGTTAATATTGTTAGTCCGATATAAATATATATATATATATATATATATATATATATATACACTAGTTAGCATAAGTATTAGTATTGGTTAATATTATTTCTAGTTTACCTTGAGTTATACCAAGGTAATGAGAGTTTAGGTATCCTAGGTATGGATATTGAATACCAGAAGAGTATGCTAGTTATGTTAGTTTGGTATAGTATTGATATAAGTTATAAGTGCATGTTAGTGTATAGTGGGGTATGAATGGCTAGTTAGTTAACTGTTAGATATTGGCTTATACTCAAGGTATTAGGTTTGTGTATCAAGAGGGGTGTGTAGGTGGTGTGATACCGTATTTGGCTCAAAGCCAAGGTATCCACTTAGCATTAGTTTGGCTAGGGGTACTATATATTTTTATCTTGTGTATATATATATTATTGTATTTTTATATCTAATAATTTACGTATCTTATGATACGGTATAGTGTTGGTATCCTAGTATCCTAGCATAGCTACTATAGCCTAGTTACATAGTATATGGACTCAATATCCTAGAGATGGACTCATACAACCTAGAAATAGCTAGTTTGACCTAGAGTTGACCTAGTTTGACGGTTTTGACTTAAAAATGGCTTTGTGACCTAGAATTTGACTAGTTTAACTTATTTTTATTCCAAAATCTTGTATTAATATAATATTCCATATATAGGTCTGTGTGACACCAGTTCGGACATAGTTTGACATTTATTATTCTGGACCAAAGATGAGTATATTCTCTGATAGTTTTCATTATTTGATAATTACTATAATGCAAGTATTTAGAAATATATTACTTGATTCCTGATACATTGGTACACGAATTAGTATACACATGAATCTTCAGTCATGAGATGTTATTTATTGTTTCATTGTGCCTCGTGTTCTCTTATGGTTAATAGATAATGTTTAATATTAGACAATGTTAAATGTTCAATGTTTAATGTTTAATGTTTTATAATGCCTTGAGTATCTTGCATTGTAATGTGTCATATTGGATCCATTGTACTAGTCGAAAAAAGGGGAAGTGTTAGCTAGATATGTGATCAAAGCCTAGACAATGTTCAATGTTCAATGTTTAAGTTAGACAATGTTTATCCAACGTTTAAGTAGACAATGTTTAACCGAAGTCGATCATATATCTAACTAGTATTTCAAATACTAAGTATAGTTATAGTTCTTCATCATATTCTATTTTATTATCTTGTTGTATTTCATCGTGATCAGTGTATACCATATTGCCCTTGTTTACCTGTTTCTTCTATCATAGTATGATATTGTTCATTATTTCTCGTCTTATATTATATTTTCTATTTTTGTTTATAGTCATTATCAATTAATTGGAACTGCTATTGGGTTGTACTTCGCTCCAATTCTGACTGGATATATTTTTCAGATGACTGGTTAGTGAGGATGTGTCCCACCTACTACGGGCTAACAGATAGAGTATCACCCGAGGATGTAGTGCCAGATACTGAGGCCATTTAGATTTTTATATCATGTAGTACTTGTTTCTAGTTAGACTATGGATTGTATTATTATTTTGAGATCTTTAGTTGTGTTTAGATGTTGAGTTGGACCTATGATGTATTGAGACTTGTATTTCTTTTTCTTCTATTCCATATCGTGCTTAAATCTTTCTTTAGTTTTTATATGTGATTGAGTATTGACTACCCTTTATTATATCATCCTATTGCTCCTCCATTTGGAGTTAAAATGGCATGTCATGTATTATATATATATATATATATATATATATATATATATATATATATATATATATATATATATATATATATATATATATATATATATATTGTGTAAGATGTTAGATAGTATTGAAGATCGAGACAGCGTTCTACCGCCGATGCTGCGACGTAGGTGGACGTACCCACGTACTCGTGCCCCTATACCAGGTGCGGGTCATGACATATTTTTATGGTAGCCCATGCAGGTATGGCTTCACAATAGTACGATATCGTGGTAGTGCAACGACTTAGTTGTACTACTGCGAACCTGCGATAGGATAGGATATATGATAATGGATGAGAGGGTATACTCAATCACAACTAGGAAACAATTCCAACCTAATTGAATTTGCCATCTTTATCGTTCTGAATACTGTTTTCCTCAAAAAAAATTGTCCTTCTTTAATGATATTGTATCATGCTCAATATTGATTCCTTATTTCTAAATCTGTCTTCAGGATGCTGCCGAAGACGCATTCCCAGTGCTCAAGCGCAACAGCAGCGAGGTTAGTCACTTTATCGCCTATGAGGACAGCACTAGCAGACACTATTCCAGCAGCTACATTCCAGAGGTCCACTTCACCAATTTAGGTGGACATTTTTGTAGCAGCTTTCGGGGGTGCTCCACCTCCAATACAGAGGACAACACCGACAGTTTCAGAGGATCTTCCATTTTTGCCACCCTCAGTCGATTAGACGCAGATGTTTGCACTCTTTCAGCAGATGATGGAGGCACAGCAGCGCCAGCCAGAGGTTATGAAGCAGGACATTGAGAATTCTTACCAGATTGCGCACGCCGCAGTCGAGAGAGTCGTCTTAGTACAGTCACAGACGATACCGCCTCAGCCTGATCCGCGATAGCCAAGGCCGGGGACTATCATTGACTTCAAGATGATGGGGCCTAAGAACTTTAAGGGCACCGAGGGAATCTTATACGCAGACGACTAGATAGAGGACATTAAGAGGGACCTACGATTGGCACAGATTCCTGAGAGCTTGCAAGTAGAGGCGACAGGTAGTATGATGTTTGATATTACGCTGACATGGTTCCGGACAGACCCCAGGATATCAACGCCGGGACTTACTTGGGAAGCTTTCAAAGAGATTTTCAAAAAGAAGTACTTTCTGGATATAGCTCAGAGTACTTTGGAGAGCCAATTCCAGAACCTCGTCCAGAGGAACTTGACAGTGGATGAGTATGCGGCAGAGTATTACCGATTAGGACGATTTGGTGAGGAGCAGAGTCTTTGGGCCAAGGCTAGGAAGTTTAGAAAGGGACTGAACAGTGAGATTAAGTCCCATATTAATGGAGACCGTACTGCTACTTTTGAGGAAATTCTGAATAGGAACAACGGGCGGAGGATGATTTGGAGCTTGGCTCCAAGAGGCCGAGAGACACCGAAGGAGTTAGTAGTGGTGCGGGCCCAGCGAAGCGCACCCACTTTCAGCAGCTGAGAATATATCAGCATCAGCAATATCTTGTGCTAGTTAGGGCGCCAGCTCAACAGATACAATAGTTTCAAAAGCCAGTTCATCAGGCACCGTGGCAGACTCAGCAGACTTTTCCTTGTGCCTATTATGGAAGGCATGGGCATGATTGGGAGAACTGTCGGAAGAGGTTCAGACTATGCTTGTATTGTAGTTTTCCTGACCATCAGGTGAAGGATTATTCCAATAACCCGTATAGACCAGATCGTGGTCAGAGAGGTAGAGTTAGGCCACTTGTGGCACCGCAGATAGCTCAACACCCGCATAGGGATCCACCCCAGCAGGGCGGGGCATTTGCGATGGCAGTCGGAGAGGACGATACTTCAGGTGATACATTAGCTTATTTTGTCCTTTTCTATTCCTTTCCTTTCCATCTGTTTTGTGTGTGCTTAGTTAGTACCTTATAGACTGTTTTTGTGTTATTGTATAGTTAGTATACCCTGTCGGAGACTGCAAAAACTATGATGGACAGAGACCATAGTTAGTGATTTCTTTTAAATTATATGTTGTATGTCTTAGATTGGACTGGGTTGACCTAGAGGGGGGTATGATCATCTCTAAATTTCGAGGATAATTTTTTTTAAGGTGGGTAGGATTGTCACCCCCACTTTTCCAACTAGGGATAATTTGGTAATTTGGCCTAGTTATTCAATTTTAGGAATATAATATTAATATTAGTGGGCCATGTATATTTATTTGATGCTTGTATTAGTTATTTAATTATTAGAGTGCTATATTTAATTAGAGGCTTGTAGCATTTAATTTAGTTAGTGAGCTACCCTATTTAATTTGACTTGACATTAGTTGACCTAAATTAGACTTGTCATGAAAAATAGTGAGCCAACATGGACTAGGTCTAATGAACCCATTTCCACTAATTAACTAAGGAAAATTAGTTTAATTATAATTAGTTAGAGAGTTCCAAAAATACTCCTTTCATAATTATTTCTCATATTAGCATGTAGGAGCATAGTTGTCATTGTCAATTTTTTGGAGAAGGGGAAACTTGGGGCCGATCACATATAGGCCATTCCTCTCTCTCTCTCTCTCTCTCTCTCTCTCTCCTCATTTGCATTTTATTTTTGATCCAAAAATCTAGATCTCCAATTTTCTACTTTTTCTCTATTGATTTTCTACATAATTCACCACCAATTCCTTCTTAAATTCATCACTCTGGGACCCTTGGAGCTTGGAGAAGCTTGGAGCACAAGGAGAAGGAATTTTAGAGCTAGAGATCATGTCCGGATCGTGTCCAATTTTATTTTTATTAGAAATCTATCTCCCAATTGGTAATTTCTGAATTTCTCTCTCATTATAGCTTCTTAATCATGCATTTGGCCATTATAAATAATCCCATGACATATGACTACATATAGGAACAAGTTCTAGGCTATTTGGCTATGTATTATGAGTTTTATGTGGTGTTTTGTGTTAATTTTGGGGGAATTCCGAGATTGGCCCATCATATGTTTGTCAATAGGTCAATTGGACTAAATTAATATGTGTTTGGTTGTGTGAGAGTAGTGTCGTATCCATAATTGGATACGTGTAGGCCGTATCACGACAATTTGGCAATACAGGTTGATTTGGAGGTTTTCTTCCGACACGTGGGTTTGAGTATGTCATATTTTAACATGGGCACATAGATGAGTAGCTAACACTTTCTGTTGCTTCTAATTATGATTCTAGACTTGATCGTGTCCTTCGGGATAGTTTTGGTGGTGTGGTGGAGCCGTATCGCAAGTGTATCATAGATTGAGTGTGATACGGGTGCGGTGCACTCCACAGTTTGATACTTTGTATTCTAATTCAATTTACCTTGGTTATAACTTCTAGAGTATTATATTTATAGTTGTTATATATATATATATATATATATATATATATAGTTATAGTTATAGTTATGTTTTTATTTTATTTGAGATGTGCTTGTGGTCATAGGGAGGGTAGGAAAGTTCATGTGCACTATTAGTATTGAGATGTGTAAGCATATATATATATATATATATATATATATATATATATATATATATATATATATATATATATATATATATATGTATGTGTGTATGTGTGTGTGTATGTGTGTGTGTGTGTGTGTGTGTGCTAGAGGGGGGTGTCGGGTAAGTAATAAGCAGTAGCAATAAGCAGCCGCAGCAGCAGTAAGCAGCAGCAGAAGCAGTAAGAAGCAGCAGTAAGCAATAGCACCAGCAATAACAAGCAGTAAGAAGCAGCAGTTAGCAACAACAGCAGCAATATAAAGCAGCAGCAGTAAGCAGCAACAACAACAGTGTATAGTACAGCAGTGCAATAGAGATTAGGATGTATGTATCATTTAAAGTTAAGTTAGTTAATATTGTTAGTTAGATATAAATATATATATAAGTTAGTATATATATATGAGGGTATATATAAATATATACACTAGTTAGCATAAGTATTAGTATTGGTTAATATTATTTCTAGTTTACCTTGAGTTGCACCAAGGTAATGAGAGTTGAGGTATCCTGGGAATGGGTATTGAATACCAGAAGAGTATGCTAGTTACGTTAGTTTGGTATAGTATTGATATAAGTTATGAGTATAAGTGCATGTTAGTGTATAGTAGGGTATGAATGGCTAGTTAGTTAACTGTTAGATATTGGCTTATACTCAAGGTATTGGGTTTGTTTATCAAGAGGGGTGTGTATATGGGGTGAGACCGTATTTGGCTCAAAGCCAAGGTATCCACTTAGCATTAGTTTGGCTAGGGGTATAATGCCCCGTTCCCCCTATTCGGGGAGCGCGGCCAAGAAATACTTAAGACCGTCCAATCGGGACAGATTGAATCAAGATCCTTTCCTCGTTATGGATTGGTTTCTTCGAAATCAGGTCCCATATTCAACGGATCATGCCTCAAGGAAAGACTCGGCGATAGAGTTGAGAGGGGCCTTTCCGTTGCGTTGGTTTTCTTGCCCGTTTTTGATGCCGCTTGGTTGCTTTCTTGTTGGTTTTATGACTTGCGTTTTCTTGAACGGTTTTAATGGATTTCATTGCTTTCATTCTTAGGATTTCGTATTTCGTATTGAACCTCGGAGATCGAAGCAGGGGATATTGATCGTCTGTTGGTGCGTGCAGGTGATCGGGTAGACGACGCTCGTGCGGAGTCTTGAAGTTCTTCCTTTTCTCTCCTACTTCACCAACTTGTGAGTGGCTTTATTTCGATTAGCTCCCTTCTTCCAAGTCTGCATTCTAAATAAATTGACTCATTGTTCATCCCAATCAAACGATACTAAAACATTTAAGATTGAGTCAAAATAGAAAAGAAATAGACTTGAAACACTAATAATGCTTGTCATATGGAATTATTCTGAACGATCACACTGTAGCGTGCATGCCCGTCATATACATAACCATTTCTGTGTCAGTTGTAGTTAGATTTATTTATCTATAACTGTTCATGGTATGGTACAAAATGGGAAGGAAAATGTGATCCTTACACAAAGTAGCATAGACTATGGAAAATACACTATGTTCACTTGCTTGTATTTGCTTGAATATGTGTTTCATGTGATAACTTAGTTGGTTGTTGTGGCATGGTCTTGGACAACTTGTATACAAGGGATATCATTCTACGAACGGTCACCGGGGCACTGGTACCGCTTTGCCCCGGGTAGAACAATTGCTAGTGTAGTCCTAGCATTGGATGGGTCCGTGCGTCCGCTAAGGGATAGCTACCCGAGGCAGAATGGCAGCCGACCCATCCTAAGTCCAACCAAGTGATTGTTATGTATATTTAAACTGTGCAGACTAACTATGTCTTCGTGGCAGGGAAGGTCATTATAAGTTTTGTACAGGTGGCTCAGACGGTACAGGTAAAGTCACCGAGCGGTGGCACATTTGGTTATGTTATTTTACTCTATCTTATGCAAAGAATTGAACTGAGACAAGATAGATAGATCACATGATAATAAATGTTGCATGCTCATATGAACTCGTTGTAGATTTTTGTTAAGTTGGGTTAGCTCGCCCTCACCGGTACTCTTTGAAGTACTGACCCTCGTTGCAGCAGGTTCCCCGAACCAAGGCGACGCTGCGATGTAATGCCCCGTTCCCCTTATTCGGGGAGCGCGGCCAAGAAATACTTACGACCGTCCGAACGGGACATATTGAATCAAGATCATTTCCTCGTTATGGATTGGTTTCTTCGGAATCAGGTCCCATATTCAACGGATCGTGCCTCAAGGAAGGACTCGACGGCAGAGTCGAGAGGGGCCTTCCCGTTGCGCTGGTTTCCTTGCCCGTTTTCGTGCCGCTTAGTTGCTTTCTCGTTAGTTTTATGACTTATATTTTCTTAAACGATTTCGATGGATTTCATTATTTTCATTCTTAGGACCTCACAATTTCATATCGAACCTCGGAGACCGAAGCAGGAGATATTGATCATCTGTTGTTGCGTACAGGTGATCGGGTAGACGACGCACGTGCGGAGTCTTGAAGTTCTCCCTTTCTCTCCTGGTTCTCCAACTTGTGAGTGACTTTATTTCGATTAGCACCCTTCTGCCAAGTCTTCACTCTAAATAATAATTGACTCATTATGCATCCCGCTCCAACGATATCATAATAAGAATAAAACTGAGTCAAGAGGAAGATGAGTTAGACTTGAAACACTTGAAATGCTTGTCACTTAAAATGCTCAAACGATCTCATTGATGCGTGCTTGTCCGCTATGCATTTATATATTCATGTTTCAGTTGTAGCTAGAACTTATTCTATATAACTGTACGGATGTATTGTGCAAACTATATTGAAATATAATCACTTGGACAGGAAGACTATGCCAATGCACTATATTAAAGTAGATGTATACATTCTTGTGTTTTGAATGCTTTATCTATTAATTTAGTGTAAATGCTTAGTTCGGTCGGACAAATTGTGCACAAGGTTTAGTTCCTGCGAACGGCGCCCGGGGCACTGGGGCCGATTCGTTCCGGACGGAACTCAGATAGCTACGCTAGCAAGACTAGCACGGGTAAGGCGGGGAAGGCCTTGTAGCGGGGCTTGCTACCCGAGCTGCAAGGGTCACCGCTTACTGTAGCTATTGTCCACGGTGGCAATGACATGCCATGACCCAATGTACATATATTTCTGTATTGCTTGCTCAAACTAATGGTGTCTTCATGGCAGGAAAGAACATGGTAAGTGTTATGCAGGCAGTTCAGACGGGAAGGTAAAAGTTACCTAACGGTAGCATATTTGTTCTGTAAATCGAATATATTCAATGCTTGCATGTAAATTAAACTAAGGCAAGATCGAAAGACACAATAATATTGCATGTTTCATATGAACAAACTTAGATTTGGTTAGTTGGGTTAGCTCGCCCTTACCAGTACTTTTCATAGTACTGACCCTCGTTGCAGCAGGTTCCCCGAGCCCGAGCAACGCGGCGAGGAGCTGAAGCTTCTTCCTTCTCCAACCAGTCCAGTACCCGACACATTCCGTCCGTGACTTTTTGAAGCTTGTACAAAGCACTTGGAGCAAGCGCAACCCTTATATGCGGCTCCATGGCAAGGCGATAGCTTCGCCAGCAGGTGTCTATGTTGTATTGTTTATGAAGTTTTAGTAAAGGATGTGATGTATGGGAACAACTATCTCATTTTGTATCCAAGTTGTAATCCCGTGTGGCATCCTTCTAGTTTTGGGTCAAGAGTCTGTAAACAGAGGTTCATTATCAATAAGAAGGAAACTTTTCTATGCCTCAATGTGTGTTATCTTATTTGCGTACTCTGTTGCCTATGTTCTAAAGATCATCATTATGCCTAGGCCTTGTGCACGCGCGCCCTACGCGTGCACGGCATCACGCCGTGGGGACGATTATCGATTGGGCGAAATTGGGACATGACAAGCGAGGAGCTGATGTTTTCTCCAACCTTTTCCTGAATTGAGACGCATTCGTGTCGTGACTTTTGGTAGCTCCAGTACATAAGTAGCAAGGAGCTCACTCTCACTTTTAGGAAATCTACAAGATGATGGTGCTGACTCGCACCCAAGGTGTTTTGGTGTTTTGAATTTTAGTAAAGGATGTAATGTATGGATCGGCTATCTCATTTTGTGTCCAAGTTGTAAGCCCGTGCGGCATATTTACTATTTTTGGGTTAAGAGTCTGTAAACAGATGTTCATTATCAATAAAGAAAACTTTTCTATACCTCAACTGATGTGTTATCTTTATTGTGTACTCTGTTACATATGCTCTAAAGATTATCTTTATGCCTAGGCCTTGTGCATGCGAGCCCTACGCGTGCACGGTATCACGCCTGGGGGACGATTATTGATTGGGCAAAATTGGGGCATGACATATTGGTATCAGAGCAAGGCTTCAGACCTTTTGATCTCGTGTTAAAAAGTTTTCTAAAAATGACCCTGTCCCTCTCAACTGAACCCTTGAATTCGCTTAGCCAAAATGAGATGCGTTCCATACAGTGAGTCCATAATATACTTTGAGACTGATACAAGTTACTTTTCTTTGAAGGAACGGCCTCTGAGCCGGGTGCACAAGCGCAGATGGTGGCGCAAGTGCAAAGGAGTAGTTCTGGTACGTCAGGCAGCTCAGGAAGTCCGGCTGCCGCGCCCTCTGTTGATCCATTCGAACGAATGATGCGTCTGATGGAAACGCAACAGAGACAAGCCGAACTACGACAGAGTCAATTTGAGTCTCGAATTGAAGTACAATTTTTGGCGCAACGAACTCAGGCCGAAACGTAGCAGAAGCAAATGGATACCTTACAAACGATTGTGACGACGCTAGTCGTCAGCAACCATTCTGCATCCGCGGCCGCCGTGGCAGCGCCAGTTGTAGCTGACATTGCGGGACCTCAGGACTCTTCGGAACCTCCATTTTCAGATGATAAGGGTTCCATCCTATAGATATCAGAATTTAAGAAAATGTGCCATACTATCTTTAAGGGGACCGAAGACCCTTCCGTGGCGTTGGATTGGCTGGTCGAGTTAGAAGACCACGTCGAAGTACTCTGTATGGACGAAACTAGGAGAGTCGCTTGCGCCCAGCTTCAGCTCTGTTTAAATGCCCATAATTGGTGGGATGTGCACAAACAAGCTTTATTGAGTGAAGGTGGCACAACGATGATCTCCTGGTCAGTGTTTCGTAAGGCCTTCGAAGAGGAGTATCTTCCACCCGTCGTCCACCGCGAGAAGGAAGACGAGTTTACACATCTACAGCAGGGAGACATGACCGTGCGGCAGTATGCTTCAGAATTCAATAGACTTGCAAAGTTTGCTAAGTCTTACATTTATGATGCAGAGACACGTGCACGAAGATTTGAGATAGGACTGCGACCTTCCATTCGTGCCCACGTCGTCGTTTCTCAATACTGCACCATGCGTGAGTCCTTAAACCACGCCCTCTCCCTTGAATCGCAGTACCCACCAGTTCGTACCGACGTTGTGCAAAATCTCAATCACAAGCGTCCTAGCAATACAGGGGGTAACAATGCGCCTAAGCGCTCCAATAACGACAGTAACAAGGGTGCAAATCAGGGTAAAGGTGGCGAGCTCATTTGTCACCGATGTAATCGTACTGGACACATCACTCGGAACTGTCGAGTATTCAACGGATTGTGCTTTAAGTGCGGTCGTTAGGGGCATATGGCAGCGAACTGTCGGGCAGGTGGACCTAACCAGTAGCAACAACAAAACCGTGCACCTCAGGACCAGAGGTAAGTACTTCGAGCGAATCAGACGGCACAGCAGAACGCTCAAGGCCGAGTCTATGCTCTGACTCGGGATGAGGCACTCGCATCAAACACGACGGTGTCAGGTATATTATTTTTTAATGATGTACCTGCTCGAGTATTATTTAATTCTGGTGCCACACACAGTTTTGTGTCAACAAAGTTTGATAGGGAACACAAATTCATTCAAACCCCGTTAGGTCTAAGGCTTAGCGTCAGTACACCGTCAGGCACGAGCTTGCCTGCAGATTCAGTTTGTCGTGACGGCTACATTTGCATCGGAGGAAGGAAATTATTACTTGATGCGATAGTTCTAGACATAGGGGACTACGACATCATTCTGGGAATGGATTGGCTAGGCGCTTGTTCAGCTACTATCGATTGTGCGGAGAAGAAAGTCGTGTTTCGTCTTCCTGGCGAGATCGAGTTTTGCTATTTGTGCAGTCCACAGTCAGAAGCGTCGAATGCCTGCATGGTGATATCAGCAATGTCTGCTCAACGGATGATTCACTCTGGCTGCGTAGGCTACTTGGCATCCATTCGAGACACTCGGCAAGATTGCGTAAACGTTGAGTCCATTCCCGTTGTGGCAGATTTTTCCAATGTATTCCCAGACGAGTTGCCCGGTATGCCGCCCGACCGAGAGACAGAGTTCACTATTGACACATTTTCTGGAACCCAACCAATTTCCAAACCTCCGTATTGAATGGCACCAGCAGAACTAAAAGAGTTAAAAATTCAGCTACATGAACTGCTTGATCGTGGGTATATTCGGCCTAGTGTGTCTCCGTGGGGTGCACCGGTACTGTTCGTTAAGAAGAAGGATGGCTCGATGTGACTCTGCATCGACTATCGGGAATTAAACAAAGCAACTGTTCAAAACAAATACCCCCTCCCCAGGATAGACGATCTTTTTGATTAGTTACAAGCAGCAACAGTATTCTCGAAAATTGATCTCCATTCGGGTTACCATCAGCTCAAGATTAAGCCGGACGATGTGCCAAAGTCAGCCTTTTGCACTCGATACGGCCATTATGAGTTTTTGGTAATGTCGTTCGGTTTGACCAATGCCCCTGCCGCCTTTATGGGTTTAATGAACCAAGTGTTTCGGCCGTACCTCGATAGATTTGTAGTAGTGTTCATTGATGACATCTTGGTGTATTCGAAGAATGGGGCAGAGCATGCAGAGCACCTGCGGACCGTGCTACAAACCCTTCGATATAACAAGTTGTATGCGAAACTGAGTAAGTGCAAATTTTGGCTGAGCAGTGTATCTTTCCTTGGGCACATCATTTCTGCGGGAGGCATTTCAGTCGATCCGAAGAAGGTGGAGGCCATTGTCGAGTGGAAGAGACCTGCATCCGTTAGTGAAATTTGAAGCTTTCTCGGGTTAGCGGGCTACTACAAACGGTTCGTAAAGGATTTTTCCAAACTTGCCTCACCTCTGACTTTCCTCACACAGAAGGGAGTCGCGTTTGAGTAGTCCACCGACTGTGAAGCATCATTTGCTGAGTTAAAGCATCGCCTCACTTCTGCCCCATTACTTGCACTACCAGACGAGACTTCGGGATTCTAAATCTTTAGTGACGCTTCAGGGCAGGGCTTAGGGTGTGTACTTATGCAGCAAGACAGAGTGATAGCCTATGCATCCAGACAGCTGAGAAAGCACGAGAAAAATTATCACACGCATAATCTGGAACGGGCAACAATTGTGTTCGGGTTGAAGTTGTGACGACACTACCTTTATGGAGTGCCTTGCCGAATTTATACTGACCACAAGAGTTTGAAGTACTTGTTCACACAGGCAGATCTGAACCTATGACAATGGCGTTGGCTATAATTGATAAAAGATTACGATTTGACGATAGACTATACCCCTGGCAAGGGAAATATGGTAGCGAATGCGTTGAGTCGGGTCTTTGCGGGATCTCTGTCCGTCGATCGCAGGTTACAAAAGGAGTTAGAAGAAATGGGCATCGAACTCAGAATTCGTTATTGCGGCGCGCGGGTTGCTCAGATACGATTTGTACCCAATCTGATAGAGAGAGACACATCTACTCAAAGAGACGACCCATTCCTCCAGAAAATGCGGGAGCAGGTTCAAGCGGGGAAGGCGAAAGACTTTGCAGTGGATGTGAATGGGGCATTGCGAGTGAAGGGAAGGCTATGCGTCCCCAATGATTCAGAAATCAGAAAGGAAATCCTTACAGAAGCACATTATGCGGCCTATACTATCCATCTCGGGAGCACAAAAATATATAAGAACCTTCGTACTATCTTCTGGTGGCACGACATGAAGAAAGATGTGGCGCTCTTCGTGTCACAATACATAACCTGTCAGAGACTAAAAGCAGAGCATCAGAGGCCGGGCGGAGAAATGCAGAATCTTGCTATCCCAAAATGGAAGTGGGAGCACATCAGCATGGACTTTATTGTTGGTCTGCCAAGGACGCAATGGGGGAACGACGCAATCTGGGTCATCGTTGATCGGTTAACCAAGTCTGCACACTTTATCCCCATCAAAAGTACTTGGGGCACCGATCGCCTCGCTCAGACCTACCTTGACGAGATAGTCCGGCTGCACGGAGTGCCAGTTTCCATAGTATCAGATCGGGACGGACAGTTCATCTCACATTTCTGGACAAGCCTTCAATCATCGATGGGGACCAAGTTAAAATTCAGCTCAGCCTACCATCCTCAAACAGATGGCCAGACAGAACGGGTGAATTAGGTACTAGAAGACATGTTGCACCTCTGCGTGTTCGATTCTAAGTCAAGTTGGGACGTCAATCTGCCGCTAGCCAAATTTGCTTACAACAACAGTTATCAGTCTAGCATCCAGATGGCTCCGTATGAGGCACTGTATGGGCGGAAGTGTAGGTCACCAATCTGCTGGGATAAAGTTGGGGAGAGGCAAATCCTAGGGCCGAAACTGGTTCAACAAACAGTCCAAAAGGTTCGGTTGATTCGAGAATGGTTAAAAGTAGCACAAAGTCGGCAAAAGAGCTATGTCGATGTTCGTCGTCACCCCCTTGAATTCCAAGAGGGGGACCATGTATTTATAAAAGTCTCACCTATACGTGGTGTTATGAGATTCGGAGTAAAAGGGAAGTTAAGTCCGATATTTGTTGGCCCATTCAAAATTCTCAAACGAGTCACTTCAGTTGCTTATCAAATTGCATTGTCGCCAGCTCTATCAGATGTTCACGATATTTTTCATGTCTCAGCTAAGGAAGTATGTGCACGATCCGAACCATGTGGTAGACTTTGGTCAGTTAGATCTGCAAGCGGACTTGTCGTACATCGAAATACCCGTACAGATCTTGGAACGTAAGGAAAAGCAGTTACGGAATCAGACGGTATCGCTAGTGCGCGTTCTGTGGCGGAACCACGCGGTCGATGAATCGACGTGGGAACTCGAATCTGATATGAGGGAAAGGTTTCCCTTATTGTTCCTTAGGGGTAGATTTTATTCCAAAGTTTCGGGATGAAACTTTCTATTAGATGGTTATGATGTAATGCCCCGTTCCCCCTATTCGGGGAGCGCGGCCAAGAAATACTTAAGACCGTCCAATCGGGACAGATTGAATCAAGATCCTTTCCTCGTTATGGATTGGTTTCTTCAGAATTAGGTCACATATTCAACGGATCATGCCTCAAGGAAAGACTCGGCGGCAGAGTCGAGAGGGGCCTTTCCGTTGCGTTGGTTTTCTTACCCGTTTTCGATGCCGCTTGGTTGCTTTCTTGTTGGTTTTATGACTTACAATTTTTTGAACGGTTTCAATGGATTTCATTGCTTTCATTCTTAGTATTTTGCATTTCGTATCGAACCTCGGAAACCGAAGCAGGGGATATTGATCGTCTCTTGGTGCATGCAGGTGATTGGGTAGACGACGCTCGTGCGGAGTCTTGAAGTTCTTCTTTTTCTCTCCTACTTCACCAACTTGTGAGTGGCTTTATTTCGATTAGCTGTCTTCTTCCAAGTCTGCATTCTAAATAAATTGACTCATTGTTCATCCCGATCAAACGATACTAAAAATTTAAGATTGAGTCAAAATAGAAAAGAAGTAGACTTTAAACACTAATAATGCTTGTCATATGGAATTATTCTGAACGATCACAATGTAGCGTGCATGCCCGTCATATACATAACCATTTCTGTGTCAGTTGTAGTTAGATTCATTTATCTATACCTGTTCATGGTATCGTGCAAAATGGGAAGGAAAATGTGATCCTTACACAAAGTAGCATAGACTATGGAAAATACACTATGTTCACTTGCTTGTATTTGCTTGAATATGTGTTTCATGTGATAACTTAGTTGGTTGTGGTGGCATGGTCTTGGACAACTTGTATACAAGGGATATCGTTCTACGAATGGTCGTCGGGGCACTGGGACCGCTTCGCCCCGGGTAGAACAATTGCTAGTGTAGTCCTAGTATTGGATGGGTCCGTGCGTCCGCTAAGGGCTAGCTACCCAAGGCGGAATGGAAGCCGACCCATCCCAAGTCCATCCAAGTGATTGTTATGTATATTTAAACTGTGCAGACTAACTATGTCTTTATGGCAGGGAAGGTCATTGTAAGTTTTGTACAGGTGGCTCAGACGGTACAGGTAAAGTCACCGAGCGGTGGCACATTTGGTTATGTTATTTTACTCTATCTTATGCAAAGAATTGAACTGAGACAAGATAGATAGATCACATGATAATAAATGTTGCATGCTCATATGAACTCGTTGTAGATTTTGGTTAAGTTGGGTTAGCTCGCCCTCACCGGTACTCTTTGAAGTACTGACCCTCGTTGCAGCAGGTTCCCCGAGCCAAGGCGACGCGGTGTCACCCCCACTTTTTTGGATTAGGGATATTTTCGTGTTTTCAAAATTAATGTATAAATGATTGCATGATATTTAATTATATTTAAATAATTGAGGATGATTAATTGATTTTTTTACTTAATCGATATTCAATAATTAGGACGCTACGCTAGCCCTTGATTTCCAACAGATTCACACCTTGACCTAAACGTGCCAGACCATTGATTTATGTTTGTGTTCCACCGGAATTCAGCCCCATGTACTTCTATTTAATTATAGAACACTTTTTGCATTAATTAAAAACAATAGATACAAGTTGAGCAATTTCTAATTATCGGCACTTTTGTGCAAAAGTGCACTAAGGTGTCCGTCCCTTGGACACAATACACAAATAAACCCATTGTTCCCTTTCATGATTATTTTTCTCCATAATTTTCAGGAATGCGTAATTTAACATCAACCCTTGTACCATGGCCTCAAAACCGTGAACCAATGCAATCCTAGCCATTGAAATATCCATGGCAAGACCCAAAACCAAGAGGGTTTGACCAAACTTATTCTAGGTCAACCCAAATTCCACTACCTATATATATACATATTTCTACTTTTCTTTTCCTTAAACCTAAACTAATCTCCCAGCCGACCAAAACACCATCTCCCCTATTCCTTCCCGACGCTCCACACGACCTAGCCGTTCCTTCCCGACGCTGCACCGGTGAACAGCCACCTGCTGTCGACAGCCCGCCTCCACGCGACGATCTCGACCCGCTGATCCAACCTGACCGGAGCTGCTGCCAACTCGACCATCACAGCAGCCCCGACTTCTTACACTTCTCACCGATCCCCGACCGACTCCATCCCCTCCACGACGTCGGAACGCTGCTGAAGCCGACAACCGCTTGCAATGCTGCTGAAGCCGACGACCCGCTGATCTCGACAGCAACCCGACTTCGCCGAACCCGCTGGACACGTCGCCCGGACTCGCTGTACTGTCGACGACCGCTGAACCGAAGAAGCCCGGAGCCACTAACCTGCTGCCAACCGACACCAGCCCCGCGACGACCTCGACGTACACGACTCGTCCCACGTACCCAGGTTCGAGCCCCTTCATGTGCGTGTACGCGCACGCACATACGCGTATGCGTTATTGTAAACCAGCGTATTGTAGTTGGTATTGGTATATGGTTAATATTAGTATTGGTATATAAGTATATATGCATATATAGTATAATTCTCAATTAAGTATATATTTGCCTACTTATATGTATCGTACTTGGATCTCTAATATATGCTTAATATATATATACATAGTATAAGTTCTATTATGTATATACATATATCTATTATAAGTGTAATTAAATAGTAGGATTGTAATCTGTATTATATATATATGTACTAGATAACCAAGTGTAATCAGGGATATCCTGTAGTTACATTGACCTGTGACCATGTAGTATGTCAGCAGACTGCCACAAGTACACCGACGTACTGGCAAGACCGTATCATTGGCTGTCTGTTATGCACAGCAACGACAGACGTGACCACCCCTAGCATAGTCTGTGAGATCATGATATTTGATTGTGTGTTAGTGTGAAGCCTGATACAGTATTGTGTTTATGATATCTATAGGACTGTTGGATCACTCAGACGGTACCTTGGAACCCGGATAGTGGTACTACCCGCTAAGGACCACAGGCGAGTACATTCTCTGACAGTTTCCATTATGTTAATTATCTCTATAATTCTTGTTGTATAGCGTACATGACTCTGACACTGTTGCTTACACGAGTTAGCATCATTGAGACCTGTCACGAGGAGTCGTGATTGGAATCCATCGTGCTAGCTGGGGAAAACGGGGAAGTATTAGTAGCTTATGTGATCATACCCTTACATGCAGCATTAGCTCACCCACATCTCACGTCGGTGCAGCCTTACCCTTACATGCCTCATCGCTGTTACATTCCGGTTAGCCTGACCTGTTGGGGATGATCGCTAATCCATGTAATGAGTCATATAACCCAAGCCGATCATATGATACACTAATATTTCACACACTTAGATAGAGGATTCTTGACATGTATCTTGATGGACTGATCTTGTATTTTCCATATGTTCTAGTTGTTATTCTTATATACACTTACATACCAGTTCTTGTTCTTGCATGTACTTGTAGTTCTATTCTTGTCGGATGCATATTGATGATGATGTTCCAGTATCTTATTCCAGTATTTCTTTATTTCAGTATTCTTATTGCCAGTTATTTCATATTTGTCCAGTATTTCTTTACACTATTTTATAGCTTTTGTCAATATATGTGGAACTGCTGTTAGAGGTGTATTTTCGTTCAATCCTGACTGGATATTTTTTCCAGAGAACCTTGAGGATTTCTGTACCACGCACTACGGACCAGGTATAGACGCAGACTATGTACCAGAGATCCTAGAGGAGACCATGCTTCTAGATGAGACTTTGCCTACAGCTTCCTAGATAGTATTCATTTATGCTTGAGACTTATGCAAGATATTTCAGTTTATGTTTAGTCTTATGTTAAGTTTAATTGGGAACTTGTGTTGGACAGTCAGACTGTGAGTTATCTTTATGTTAAGACATGGTGTTTAACTATGTTATTTCTTTTATCTTTTATCGTGCCTTATAGTTGTTGTGATTGAGTTATATCGTGAGATTATAGAGATGTATATCATTGACAGGTGTTTAGTTAGTAGTGTTATTGTGACCAGACAGCGTTCTACCGTCGATGCTGCGGCGTAGGCTGGACGTACCCACGCTCTCGTGCCCCTATACTGGGTGCGGGTCGTGACACGTTTTTAGTGGTGGCCCATGCAGGTCTAGTTTCGCAAGTTATGCGATTTCGTGGTAGTGCGGCAACTTAGTTGTACTGCTGCGAGCCTGTGCTAGGATATAGGAAATAAGGATCTAGAATGAGAGTATGCTCAATCACACTAGGAAATTCGGAACTTCTTATTGCTATTTTAATGGTTGTTTCCTTAGCACCTTAGTGTCCTTCCTTGATAATATCACATCTATCACCTTAATTGATTCTTTGATCTGTATTCAGGATGTCGCCGAATACTAGATCCATGAGAATGGGGGCAGCCAATTCAGAGAGGACTGCCACCTCTCAACCTGACGAACAGATACCTGGAGATTCTTCTACATCTCCTGTTCGTGTGGGAGTGTCTGCAACTAACGGGATTCCTCCTCCACCCATTCAGAGGATTGCCCCAGCTATGACAGACAACCTTCCACCACCACCGACACCGATTCCCGGAGGAGTGCCCACTGACGGGGCACAGATGTTCGCACTGATGCAGGGCATGCTAGAGGCCCAGAGAGTAACAGCAGAAGCTCGGCGTGTTCAAGCTGAGGCTCAGAGAATGCAAGCAGAAGCACACCAGGCGCAGACCGAACTGATGAGAGAGAACATGGAGAATGCTCATCAGATGACTCTCCAGGCTGTGGAGAGAGTAGCACGACAACCGCCACATCAAGGTCAGCAACAACAGAGGCCCGGTACCATAGTGGACTTTAAGAGGATGATGCCTCGAGAGTTCAAGGGCACAGAAGGGATACTATATGCTGACGAATGGTTAGAAGACATAGAGAGGAATTTGCGCTTAGCACAGATTTCGGAGATTCTTCAGATGGAGGCCGCTGGCAGCCAGATGTTTGATATCGCACTAACGTGGTATCGTACAGAGCCGAGACTCGCTGCTGAAGGACTTACTTGGGAGAACTTTAAAGAACTCTTCAAAGAGAAATTCTTTCCTGACGTAGCCTTGGGAGCATTAGAAAGTCAGTTCCATGACTTAGTCCAAGGAGGCATGTCAGTCGACGAATATGCTGCAGAGTTTTACCGATTAAGTCGATTTGCACCATCGATGATTCGAGACCCAGGAGACAGAGCTCGAAAATTCAGGAAGGCACTAAACCGAGAGATCAAGTCTCGTACTTCGGGACGATATACTGCTACATTTGAGGGTATTCTGATGGATGCCCAGATTGCCGAAGACGACTTGGACCTCAGACCCAAAAGAGGATGCGATATTTCTGGAGCAACAGGAGGTAACACAGGACCAGCCAAGTGCCCACACTTTCAACAACAACATAGGCCGTACCAGCAACAACATCAGCAACAACACCAGCAACAGGCACCAGTTCGAGGACATGCTCAACAACAGCAACCACAGAGGCATAATCAACTCGCTACCCCATATTCGTATTGTGGAAAGATGGGACATACAAGAGACATTTGCAGAAAAAGGTTGGGCACTTGCTTATCATGTGGATCAGCAGCACATCAGCTGAGGGACTGCCCAACTATTCAGAATCGCCAAGGAGGAGGAGCTGCTCAGAGAGGACCAGCCAGAGCACCTATCGTACCAGGAGGCCATCAGAGGGGACCTCCACTTCCATCGCAGCAGGAGAGGTTCGCTCAGCAGCAGCAGCAGCAGCAGAGAGGAGCACCACAAGGATGAGCTTACGCCATGACTACTGAGGAGGCCGAGCCAACTGGAGACGTGATTTCAGGTTCAGTTTTACTCGATTCTATTCCAGCACTTGCATTATTTGATTCTGGCGCTTCCCATAGTTTCATATCTGTATCTTATGCCCTTAAGCATCATTTAGAAATGAAACCATTAGATAGGACTTGCCAGATCACGACAGGAGGAGGCATTATCCTAGTCCGTGATTGTTGCAAGGATCGGAGAGTGTCATTGGAAGGCCGAGAGTTGAGCGTGAGTTTACTCGTTATGCCACTTCTAAAATACAATATTGTACTCGGAATGGACTGGCTGAGTAAACACCATGCTTCTATAGATTGTCGCGGAGGTAGAGTAGTATTTCGACCACCAGGAGAGCCAGAGTTCGAGATTGCCAGAGGAGCAGAGGAGCGGAGCAGAGGCACTTTTTGCGGAGCCAGGGCGGAAGAAGAAGGGTTACCGCATCCACTTATAGCAGAGTTCGTGGATGTATTTCCAGAGGAGTTGCCAGGTTTGCCACCAGACAGAGACGTTAAGTTTTCTAAAGACCTGATACCAGGAGCGGAGCCTATTTCACAACATGTCTATAGAGTTAACAACAATGAATTGGTAGAACTAAAGAAACAAGTTGAGGAGCTGCAAGACAAAGGTTTTATTAGATCCAGTTCATCGCCATGGGGAGCACCGGTATTATTTGTACCAAAGAAGGATGGCACGGTACGTATGTGTATCGATTATAGAGCTTTGAATAACCTCACTATTAAAAATAAATACCCGCTGCCGAGGATAGATGATCTTTTCGATCAATTGAGCGGAGCGAAGGTGTTTTCAAAAATAGACTTGAGGTCAGGCTATCATCAGGTAAAAGTGAAGAAAGAAGACATACCGAAGACCGCCTTTCGAACCAGATATGGCCAGTTTGAATTTATAGTAATACCGTTTGGTTTAACCAATGCACCAGCAGTATTTATGAACTTGATGAACAAGGTGTTCCACCAGTACCTTGACAAGTTCGTAGTGGTGTTTATTGACGACATTCTGGTATATTCAAAAACCCCAGAACAGCATGAAGAGCACTTGAGAATAGTCTTAGAAACACTCAGGAGAGAGAAATTATACGGGAAGCTTTCAAAGTGTGAGTTCTTTCTTGACAAGGTTGAATTTCTTGGACATATGGTAACGGATGACGGAATTTCAGTTATCCCAAAGAAGATAGAGGCAGTGAAGTCATGGACTACCCCCAGTACGGTAGCTGAAATCAGGAGCTTTCTCGGACTAGCAGGATACTACCGAAGATTTGTACAAGACTTCTCCAAGATTGCAGAGCCAATGACTAGGCTGACCAAGAAGGATGTAGAATTTGTCTGGACCGAAGAATGTCAAGCCGCATTCGATGAGCTGAAGAGGAGATTAACGACAGCACCAGTTTTGACGTTGCCATCAGGGACAGGTGGATTCACTATCTACAGTGATGCTTCATAAAAAGGGTTAGGATACGTTCTTCAACAACACGGGAAAGTAATTGCCTATGCTTCGAGACAATTACGCCCTCATGAAAAGAACTATCCCACTCACGATCTGGAGTTAGCAGCAGTTATCTTTGCCTTAAAGCTGTGGAAGCACTATCTATACGGAGAGCGTGTGGAGATCTTCACAGACCACAAAAGCTTAAAGTACGTGTTTACACAGAAGAAGCTGAACATGAGACAGAAAAGGTGGTTAGAATTGATGAAAGACTTTGATATCTCATTACAGTATCATCCAGGGAAAGCCAACGTAGTCGCGGATGCCTTGAGTAGGTATCCAATGGCTATGTGCTTGACTTTGGATAGACACTTATTAGCTGATCTTGAGAGCTTAAATATTGAGGTGTTAGTTCCAGGAGCTGAGATTCAGATGTGGGGACTGCAGATTCAATCAGAGCTGGTAGACAAAATTAGAGCTGCGCAGTATGATGATGAGACTCTAAGGAGTATTAGAGCACAAGTTCAGGCAGGATTGATAGACGATTTCACTATTGTGGATGATGGATCCTTACGACATGGCACGAGGATGTGTGTGCCAAGTGGAGAGGTGCGCGAAGAAGTTTTACAGGAGGCACACCGCTCTCAGTACTCGATGCATCCCGGAGCCAACAAGATGTATCGAGATTTGAGGAAGCATGTATGGTGGTATGGTATGAAGCGCGAAGTAGCACGCTTCATATCCCGATGTTTAGTGTGCCAACAGGTGAAAGCAGATCGACAGAGGCCAGGGGGATTGCTTCAACCTTTACCCATTCCAGAATGGAAGTGGGAGCACGTGACCATGGACTTCGTTTCTGGACTTCCTCGTTCTCCAGTAGGAAAGGACGCAATTTGGGTCATCGTGGATAGGTTGACCAAATCAGCCCATTTCTTACCTTTTAAAGTGGGTACCTCGACGGAGAAGCTAGCAGAGATGTACGTACAGCAGATTGTCAGATTACATGGAGTTCCTGTGAGTATTGTCTCAGATCGAGATAGTCGTTTCACTTCCCATTTCTGGAGGAGCCTGTAGTCTAGCTTGGGCACTCAGCTCAAGTTCAGTACCGCATATCACCCTCAGACAGACGGGCAGTCTGAAAGGACTATTCAGACTCTCGAAGACATGTTACGCACTTGCGTATTGGATCTTGGAAGTTCTTGGGAGGATCATCTATACTTGGTAGAGTTTGCTTACAACAACAGCTACCAGGCCAGCATTGAGATGTCACCATTCGAAGCTTTATATGGACGAAGGTGTCGTACACCTTTATCTTGGGATGATGTTGGGGAAAGAGCCTTGTTAGGACCAGAAATGGTCGTGGATGCAGCAGAAAAGGTGAAACTTATCAGAGACAGACTGCGAGTGGCGCAGGACAGACAGCAGCATTGGGCCGACAGCCACCGTAGACCCCTGGAGTTTCAGGTATTGTTTGATTATTTTGTTTGTTTTGATTGCTTTGTTTAGATTGCGTGTAAGATCGTTGTTCTAGGTTGGCGATTTGGTGTTCTTACGGATTTCTCCGACACGGGGCACGATTCATTTCGGCAGAGGAGGGAAGCTTAGTCCACGATACATCGGGCCCTTCAGTATTCTTTCAAGGGTCGGTGCAGTGGCCTATAGACTGGACTTGCCGCCTACTCTAGATGGAGTGCATAACGTGTTCCACGTGTCGCAGCTGAGACGGTACGTGGCAGACCCTAGTCACGTATTAGATCACTCGGAGATCGAAGTTGGACCAACACTCAGCTATCCTGAACAACCGATGGAGATCTTGGATCGTAGAGAGAAGATATTGCGGAACCAGACTATTCCCTTGGTTCGTGTAGCATGGAGAAATCACTCTCGAGGAGAATCAACTTGGGAGAGAGAGGACGAAATGCGCGAGCGGTGTCCATATCTCTTCGAGACTTGAGGTATAATTCATGAATTGATTGCTTGCTCTTGTGCTAGTTTATTTAATTTCGGGGACAAAATTCTTTTAAGGAGGGTAGACTTGTCACCCCCACTTTTTTGGATTAGGGATATTTTCGTCTTTTCATAATTAATGTATAAATGATTGCATGATATTTAATTATATTTAAATAATTGAGGATGATTAATTGATTTTTTTACTTAATCGATATTCAATAATTAGGACGCTACGCTAGTCCTTGACTTCCAACAGATTCACACCTTGACCTAAACGTGCCAGACCGTTGATTTATGTTTGTGTTCCACCGGAATTCAGCCCCCTGTACATCTATTTAATTATAGAACACTTTTTGCATTAATTAAAAACAATAGATACAAGTTGAGCAATTTCTAATTATCGGCACTCTTGTGCAAAAGTGCACTAAGGTGTCCGTCCCTTGGACACAATACACAAATAAACCCATTGTTCTCTTTCATGATTATTTTTCTCCATAATTTTCAGGAATGCATAATTTAACGTCAACCCTTGAACCATGGCCTCAAAACCGTGAACCAATGCAATCCTAGCCATTGAAATATCCATGGCAAGGCCCAAAACCAAGAGGGTTTGACCAAACGTATTCTAGGTCAACCCAAATTCCACTACCTATATATATACATATTTCTACTTTTCTTCTCCTTAAACCTAAACTAATCTCCCAGCCGACCAAAACACCATCTCCCATATTCCTTCCCGACGCCCCACACGACCTAGCCGTTCCTTCCCGACGCTGCACAGGTGAACAGCCACCTGCTGTCGACAGCCCGCCTCCACGCGACGATCTCGACCCGCTGATCCAACCTGACCGGAGCCGCTGACAACTCGACCATCACAGCAGCCCCGACTTCTTACACTTCTCACCGATCCCCGACCGACTCCATCCCCTCCACGACGTCGGAACGCTGCTGAAGCCGACAACCGCTTGCACTGCTGCTGAAGCCGACGACCCGCTGATCTCGACAGCAACCCGACTTCGTCGAACCCGCTGGACACGTCGCCCGGACTCGTTGCACTGTCGACGACCGCTGAACCGAAGAAGCCCGGAGCCACTAACCTGCTGCCAACCGACACCAGCCCCGCGACGACCTCGACGTACACGACTCGTCCCACGTACCCAGGTTCGAGCCCCTTCATGTGCGTGTACGCGCACGCACATACGCGTATGCTTCATTGTAAACCAGCGTATTGGTATATGGTTAATATTAGTATTGGTATATAAGTATATATGCATATATAGTATAATTCTCAATTAAGTATATATTTGCCTACTTATATGTATCGTACTTGGATCTCTAATATATGCTTAATATATATATACATAGTATAAGTTCTATCATGTATATACATATATCTATTATAAGTGTAATTAAATAGTAGGATTGTAATCTGTATTATATATATATGTACTAGATAACCAAGTGTAATCAGGGATATCCTGTAGTTACATTGACCTGTGACCATGTAGTATGTCAGCAGACTGCCACAAGTACACCGACGTACTGGCAAGACCGTATCATTGGCTGTCTGTTATGCACAGCAACGACAGACGTGACCACCCCTAGCATAGTCTGTGAGATCATGATATTTGATTGTGTGTTAGTGTGAAGCCTGATACAGTATTATGTTTATAATATCTATAGGACTGTTGGATCACTCAGACGGTACCTTGGAACCCGGACAGTGGTACTACCCGCTAAGGACCACAGGCGAGTACATTCTCTGACAGTTTCCATTATGTTGATTATCTCTATAATTCTTGTTGTATAGCGTACATGACTCTGACACTGTTGCTTACACGAGTTAGCATCATTGAGACCTGTCACGAGGAGTCGTGATTGGAATCCATCGTGCTAGCTGGGGAAAACGGGGAAGTATTAGTAGCTTATGTGATCATACCCTTACATGCAGCATTAGCTCACCCACATATCACGTCGGTGCAGCCTTACCCTTACATGCCTCATCGCTGTTACATTCCGGTTAGCCTGACCTGTTGGGGATGATCGCTAATCCATGTAATGAGTCATATAACCCAAGCCGATCACATGATACACTAATGTTTCACACACTTAGATAGAGGATTCTTGACATGTATCTTGATGGACTGATCTTGTATTTTCCACATATTCTAGTTGTTATTCTTATATACACTTACATACCAGTTCTTGTTCTTGCATGTACTTGTAGTTCTATTCTTGTCGGATGCATATTGATGATGATGTTCCAGTATCTTATTCCAGCATTTCTTTATTTCAGTATTCTTATTGCCAGTTATTTCATATCTGTCCTGTATTTCTTTACACTGTTTTATAGCTTTTGTCAATATATGTGGAACTGCTGTTAAAGGTGTATTTTCGTTCAATCCTGACTGGATATTTTTTCCAGAGAACCTTGAGGATTTCTGTACCACGCACTACGGACCAGGTATAGACGCAGACTATGTACTAGAGATCCTAGAGGAGACCATGCTTCTAGATGAGACTTTGCCTACAGCTTCCTAGATAGTATTCATTTATGCTTGAGACTTATGCAAGATATTTCAGTTTATGTTTAGTCTTATGTTAAGTTTAATTGGGAACTTGTGTTGGACAGTCAGACTGTGAGTTATCTTTATGTTGAGACATGGTATTTAACTATGTTATTTCTTTTATCTTTTATCGTGCCTTATAGTTGTTGTGATTGAGTTATATCGTGAGATTATAGAGATGTATATCATTGACAGGTGTTTAGTTAGTAGTGTTATTGTGACCAGACAGCGTTCTACCGCCGATGCTGCGGCGTAGGCTGGACGTACCCACGCTCTCGTGCCCCTATACTGGGTGCGGGTCGTGACATGCAGCGAGGAGCTGAAGTTTTCTCCAACCTCTTCCTGAATCGAGACGCATTCGTGTCGTGACTTTTGGTAGCTCTAGTACATAAGTAGCAAGGAGCTCACTCTCACTTTTGGGAAAGCCACAAGACGATGGTGCTGACTCGCACCCAAGGTGTTTTGGTGTTTTGAATTTTAGTAAAGGATGTAATGTATGGATCGGCTATCTCATTTTGTGTCCAAGTTGTAAGCCCGTGCGACATATTTACTATTTTTGGGTCAAGAGTCTATAAACAGATGTTCATTATCAATAAAGAAAACTTTTCTATGCCTCAACTGATGTGTTATCCTAATTGCGTACTCTGTTGCATATGCTCTAAAGATTATCTTTATGCCTAGGCCTTGTGCACGCGCGCCCTACACGTGCACGGCATCACGCTCGGGAGGCGATTATCGATTGGGCAAAATTGGGGCATGACAAGGGGTACTATATATTTTTATCTTGTGTGTATATATATATTATTGTATTTTTATATCTAATAATTTACGTATCTTATGATACGGTATAGTGTTGGTATCCTAGTATCATAACATAGCTAGTATAGCCTAGTTACATAGTGTATTGACCCAATATCCTAGAGATTGACTCATAAAACCTAGAAATAGCTAGTTTGACTAGTTTGACCAGAGGTGACCTAGTTTGACTGTTTTGACTTAGAAATGCTTTATGACCTAGAATTTGACTAGTTTAACTTATTTTCATTCCAAAACCTTATAGTAATATAATATTCCATATATAGGTCTATGTGACACCAGTTCGGATATAGTTTGACATTCATTGCTCTGGACCACAGGCGAGTACATTCTCTGATAGTTTCTATTATTTGATAATTACTATAATGCAAGTATTTAGAAATATATTACTTGATTCCTGACACATTGGTACACGGATTAGTATACACATGGATCTTCAGTCATGAGATGTTATTTATTGTTTTATTGTGCCTCGTGTTCTCATATGGTTAATAGATAATATTTAATATTAGATAATGTTTAATATTTAATATTTAATATTTTATAATGCCTTGAGTATCTTGTATCGTAACGTGTCATGTTGGATCCATTGTACTAGTCGGAGAAAGGGAAAGTGTTTGTTAGATATGTGATCAAAGCCTAGACAATATTCAATGTTCAATATTTAAGTTAGACAATGTTTATCCAATGTTTAAGTAGACAATGTTCAACCAAAGTCGATTATATATCTAACTAGTATTTTAAACACTTAGTATAGTTACAGTTCTTCACCATATTCTATTTTATTATCTTGTTCTATTTTATCGTGATAAGTGTATACCATATTGCTCTAGTTTACCTTTTTTTTTTACCATAGTATGATATTGTTCATTATTTCTCATCTTGTATTGTATTCTCTATTTCTATTTATAGTAATTATCAATTAATTGGAACTGCTATTGGGTTGTACTTTGCTCCAATCCTGACTGGATATATTTTTTAGATGACTGGTTAGTGAGGATGTGTCCCACCTATTACGGGCTAACAGATAGAGTATCACCCGAGGATTAGTACCAGATACTGAGGCCATTTAGATTTCCATATCATGTAGTAGTTGTTTCTAGTTAGACTATGGGTTGTATAATTATTTTGAGATCTTGAGTTATGTTTAGATGTTGAGTTGGACTTGTGATCTATTGATACTTGTATTTCTTTTTCTTCTATTCTATATCATACTTAAATCTTTCTTTAGTTTTTATATGTGCTTGAGTTTTGACTACCCTTTATTATAACTTCCTATTGCTCCTCCATTTGGAGTTGAGATGGCATGACAGATATTATATATATATATTATGTGAGATGTTAGATAGTATAGAAGACCGATACAGTATTCTACCGTCGATTCTGCAGTGTAGGCTGGAAGTACCCACGTTCTCGTGGAGATGTATGTTCCATTCAAAGTGGGTATATCTACGGAGAAGCTCGCGAAGATGTATGTGTGCGAGATAGTCAGATTGCACGGAGTTCCTGTAAGCATAGTCTCGAATCGGGATAGTCGCTTCACATCCCACTTCTGGAGGAGTTTGCAGGGTAGCTTGGGCACCCAGCTGAAGTTTAGTATCGCATATCACCCTCAGACAGATGGGAAGTCGGAGAGGACTATCCAGACTCTCGAGAATATGCTACGCACCTGTGTTTTGGATTTTTGAGGCTCTTGGGAGGATCATCTACACCTGGTAGAGTTTGCTTATAACAACAACTACCAGGCCAGTATCGAGATGTCACCATTTGAAGCGCTGTATTGACGGAGGTGCTACACTCTATTATCTTGGGATGATGTTGGTGAAAGAGCCTTATTGGGACCAGAGATAGTTGTGGATACAGTTGAGAAGGTGAAGCTTATTAGAGATAGGCTTTGCGTAGCGCAGGACAGACAGCGGCATTGGGTCGATAGCCACCGGAGACCATTGGAGTTTGAGGTATAGATTTTATTTTGTATTGCTTGTGATTGCTTGTTATAGTTAGAGTGCTAAGGCTGTATTTTGTGCTAGGTTGGTGATCTGGTGTTCTTGAGAATTTCTCCGACATGGGACACGATTCACTTTGGTGGAGGCGGGAAGCTTAGTCCACGGTACATCAGGCCCTTCGGTGTTCTTGAGAGGGTCGGTGTAGTGGCCTACAGACTAGACGTGCCGCATGAATTAGAGGGAGTGCATAACGTGTTCTACGTGTCACAGCTGAGATGGTATGTGGTAGATCCTAGCCATGTATTAGATCACTTGGAGATCGTGGTTGGTCCTACTCTTAGTTACCCAGAGCAGCTCGTAGAGATTCTGTATCGCAGGGAGAAGGTGATTTAGAACCAGACAATTCCTTTGGTACGCGTCGCGTAGAGGTATCACACGCCAGGAGAGAGTACCTGGGAGAGAGAGGCCAAGATGCGCGAGCGATATCCTTATCTGTTTGAGCCGTGAGGTATAATTTTCTTGCTTGTATTGATTACTATTGGTAGTTAGTTTCTTCCTTAAATTTGGAGGACAAATTTTTTTCTAAGGTGGGTAAGATTGTCACCCTCACTTTTTCAATTAGGGGTAGTTTGATAATTTGGCATGGATAAATAATTTTAGAAATAAATATTAATATTAGTGTGATGATTGTATTAACTATTTAATTATTATTGTCACGCCCTAGTCCCAAAATGGCGAGGGACTGGACACGTGGCAATGGCCAGCAGCACGCACCGATGGACAACCCAATTTAATGGATCCATCAGGGCATGCTTAAGCTGTAGTCTAACAATAAATAGAACAGATGATACAGGTCACAGACTATTCTAATCTCATCCACAACAGATAATCACAGATTAAATGCCAGAATAATGCAGATAAATGTAAACTAGCATATCTCAATAAAATGTCTCGGGGAACAATCCGAGAATATGTCTGATACATCAATATAATAGACAAAAAATAAAGGAACTGGAAATAGAAACAGAAATAACTGACTATATAAAGCCAATGCTCAGGAGAAGTCCTCTGGTACGATCTCGTCCTCAGGTTCTGGTACAGCTCCTGGAAGTGCTCCTGTACGGTATATCTCTGGATGGATCTCTTCGGCTATACCTGGGGACATAATCCGGATCCAGGTCCTCAGGGGACATAGCAAGGTACAAGAAAATACAAGCCATAATAATGCAGTGAAATAGCCAATGAAATAAACTGGGTAATTATGTAACCATCTATGTGAAATACAGGTGAGAACATCATCAGTACTCAGGCTGAGACTACTACAAGCTCTGTGTAGGGGAGCCGGTAGCAGCGATATCATGTAGTTGTCTAGCTCGGAGAGAGACTGAGACGCCGGCATAATATAGTCAACCTGTAGCCTGTGTGTCTCTCCAGCAATAAATGGAACAATAGGGAAACACTAAATAACCAGCTAAGTGATATGCAAGATGAGAGCAGCACAAAAACTCAGGCTGAAACTACTACAAGCTCGGTGTCGGGGAGCCGGTAGCAGTGATATCATGTGGTCGTCTAGCTCAGCGGAAGACTGAGACGCCGAAATAATATAAAATCAACCTGTAGCCTGTATGTCTCTCCCCACCCAATGTAATCATACGTCTCATGTCCATGTGGCCCCATGTCCATATCACGTAAGATCATATCTAATGCAACAAGTCATATAGTATCTAGGAACATATGTCAATGTCAAGTCTTGTATCCTATACAGAATCACCACGAATATCTCAGGAAGATCCTGTCCATGAATAGTGTCAAGTGTCCTGGGTTATGATGTACTTGATAAGACAAGTACGAGAAATATCGGGTCTCGGTATCCATGTCTATGTGACGTTACACAATTCCGCGTACGGGGTTGGCACCCGACTATGAATCAGACGCTAAGTAAAGTCACTCGGTCCTGGGTTGAACAGTAAAACAAGTTTATATATGAAATCTACAAGAACTCAAGTAAAATACTATAACAGGAATCACTGCGAGTTGACAAGCTCTACTTGCCCACTGATGCAAAATTAAGCCAAGGAAATAAATAGCAAGCTGCAGGGTTTGGCAAGGTACACTTGTCTGTGGTTCTGATTCCAATTGCTGCTCTGACTTCAGCTAAAATTGCAGGCGGTACTCCGGTTGCTGAAGTAAATATCACCATCAGATCCAGAAAATATAAATCAGCTAGAAATGCCTGTCCTTGAGTCCAATTTGGAGACAAGGACAAAAACTGCAATTTCGGGTCAAAACGGGGTCCACATGTGGGCCCGCTTTGCACCGAAAAACGTGCCAGGGTCAAAGGTCTCCAAATTCACCAAACATAGTGTCAACAGGTCAGGAACGATAATACGAACCCAACGGAACTTCCAGAATTGGATTCCGATGAGCCGATCACAAAATCGCCCGTCGAGTGGGGCCTGTGGAGCCCACGACACGCGATTTCGTCAACGTTCTCAGAATCGAACCAAACTTGGGTCACAGGACCAGCGTATTGCTACGAGTCCGATGGCGCAAGTTTCGTTTCAATCCGACGTGTGTACACAAAGTTAGGGCATAATTCAGAAGAGGCGGATACGGAACGGTGTCCGCGGATACGCGTTGATCCCGGTGTGCACGCACACCCGAATCGACTTCTGTGAAAGCCCACATGTCCGTATCAACGACGCGCACGTATCTGCGAAGACCGCACGCGACCAAGTCGTCCCGTTTGGCGGGGCGTACCCAGTTCCGGGGTGAATCGGGGCGTTGTTTTTCCTATTTTTGGATCGCTGTTCGCGATCGCCACAGGACGCGATGCCTCGAGCGGGTTGCACGGGCACCGAGGTGGTCATGCAGGCTACGCAACACAACTGACAGAATCGAAAACGGGTAAACGAGCAGGGAGATACGCGTACCTGAACAGGGTCCGAAAACCCGAAAATTCTGTGTCTGACACGTGTCCGACACGTGTCCTGTACACGTGTCCTAGGGTTAGGGTTTTCTGCTGTTGGTCGGAGCTTGGAGGCCGGAGGCGGGCCGGAGGGAGGCCGGGTGAGCGGAGGCGGCCGAGGTAGTCGGCGGCGGCGCGCGGGAGGCGGCGCAGGCGGCCGGACGGAGCGGAGGCGGGCCAGAGGGTGCTGCGGGGTCAGGGGCCTGGATGCGAGGAAGAAGGAGGAGGAAGGAGGAGGAAGGTGGGGGCTCGGTGGCTGCGGCGTCGCCGGCGGATCTGGGCGGGAGGCTGTGGCGCTGTGCGGCGGATGAGGGAGGCGGTGGCGCGGTGGAGATCTGGCCGGAGGGAGGAGAGATGGGGGTTTAAATAGGCTGGGCAGAGGGAGAGGGGAGGCCGAGCGAGGCAGGGGACGTGGCGGGGGAGGCGGAGCTCGCGGGGGCGTTGGCCGAGCGGAGCGGGCGGCGCGCAGCCGGGAGGGGCGGCGGAAGAATCGGGCAGCGGGGTCGTGCGGAGGGGGAAGAGGGAACGGGTCGGGGCTTGGCGGGTGCGGGTTTGGGTCAGGCGGACCCGACCCGACCCGCTAGGGCGGTCGGTCCGGTCGGGTTCAGCTGGACCGGGTTCAGGTCGGTTCAGCCCGGTTTGAACCCGGTTCAGCCCGGTTTGATTTAATTTAATTTTAAAAATAGGTTTTTGGCTTTTAAAAATATTTTCGGGGTCCAATAAAATTCCAGAAAATTACCCTAAGTCCAGTTTTTCATTTTACACCCAAAAATATTATTTTCATAATATTTTAATATATTTTAAAAACATTTAATTTTATTTAATGCCAAAAATATCTTGTTTTTAATTAGCAAAGATTCTCGAAAAATCCCAGAAAATTCTGAAAAATCCAGTTTTAAAAATCTTAAAAAATCAGGGGGTTTACAATCTACCCCCCTTAAGAGGATTGCGTCCTCGCAATCAACGAATAACCAGTCAACAGAGATGACACGGTCGCAAGCACTGTTCGAAAACACGTCACAAGATACTTAGGGAAATACCGTTTTCCTAAAAATAAAAGTTATACACTTTCCAGAGAAAATCTAGTTAAAGCAAGAAAACTACAATTTTTAGGAAAACCAGGTTATTATTAACAAGTTTTCAAATTACTAGGTTGGGGCTAAGGTCACGAACCAACTAGGCACGAGCTAAAACAAGACTAGAAACGGATAACTACGAATCACTTACGCGCATTAGCTACTCCACGAGTCTGCGCATCCTCCAAAGTCATCGCTGGAGCTTGTTCACGTCCTTGCAGTCGATTCCTCTGCTGCTGAGCCTGCTGGAAGAGTAGTGCCTGGGGTATCAAGGGTGGCCTCGGCTGATACCCTCCTGGAGCTGGTGGTAGGACTTCTTGAACTCCCGTTTGAGGTGCTTCCAAAGCTGGATAGGCTGGCCTCGGTAATGGTACCGCTTGCTGGTTACCCTTTGGTGCTCTGTCTCGACGCTCAGGGCATTCCTTTAATAAATGCTGACTGGATCCGCAAACTATGCATAATCTCTTCTTTCGTCTGTACTCGTCCTCAGTATGGCCTCGCTTGCAACAATATGGACAGACAGGTATTGCCTGTGGAGATGCTTCTGGTGGCTGGTGTATGTGAGGTCTTTTTGCAACTTCTTCTTGTGGTGCTCCGGCTGGTGCTGATGTGGCTGGCTGATGAATCATCACTGCTTTCTCTTGATGCTGAGGACAATCCTTAGCTAAGTGTTGATTGGTTCCGCAAATTAAGCATAATCCTAACTTGCGTCTGCACTCCTTATTAATATGGCCTATCTTGCCACAGTGGTAACAAGTAGGAAGGAATGAAGCCCTTGATGCTGCTCTCGGTGGTGGATTCATCTGTGGTCGCTTTTCAGCTCTTTCCTGTTGTGCTTGGTCTGGTGCTGACGCATACGGCCGCTTCTAGCTGGACTCGATCCTTGTGGTGCACTCCACAGGTCGTGATGCAGTAAGAACGTCCTCGTCGAAGGTAATTGCATTTGAACTGCTTAGCTTCCGTGACTCCGAGCTAATTCTGTCGATGAAGTTCTCCGCTTGGTTTTGCTGAGCTTCTTGTTGAACCTTCTGATAGGCTTGCATCATCACGTAGAACATTCGGAACATTTATTGTTCGTCCATAGGCTGTCCTAGTGGAAAGGAAGGCATCGGTGGAGTAGACTGTGTCGATGGTGGAACGTCATCTTGATGGATTCTCGAGGCAGGCTGACTTGCTTGACTGCACTGTGATGATTGGCCTTCACCAACTGGTGTTACATCGTCTTCGTGGGTACCCACAACGGCTTGCGGTATTTCTACATGAGCCTCGTTGCGGGCTTGTGGGTCCATTTCCCTGCATCCAAAATAAACAATAAGAGGCGCACAGGAATCAAGGCAGGATGCAAGTAAATTATTTGAAGTCGATATAGAGATCAAGAATGATTCAAGCAAGTGGATGAGATCCTAAAATTTATCATATTCTTATTGCAGGCCTGTTCGGTCCCTAAGTTGAAACCGAACAATTTAGTCGTTGACCTGCATGGGCCACCACAAAAACCATGTCACGCCCGAGTCCCAAAATGGCGAGGGACTGGACACGTGGCAATGGCCAGCAGCACGCACCGATGGACAACCCAATTTAATGGATCCATCAGGGCATGCTTAAGCTGTAGTCTAACAATAAATAGAACAGATGATACAGGTCACAGACTATTCTAATCTCATCCACAACAGATAATCACAGATTAAATGCCAGAATAATGCAGATAAATATAAACTAGCATATCTCAATAAAATGTCTCGGGGAACAATCCGAGAATATGTCTGATACATCAATGCAATAGACAGAAAATAAGGAACTGAAAATAGAAACAGAAATAACTGACTATATAAAGCCAATGCTCAGGAGAAGTCCTCTGGTACGATCTCGTCCTCAGGTTCTGGTACAGCTCCTGGAAGTGCTCCTGTACGGTATATCTCTGGATGGATCTCTTCGGCTATACCTGGGGACATAATCCGGATCCAGGTCCTCAGGGGACATAGCAAGGTACAAGAAAATACAAGCCATAATAATGCAGTAAAATAGTCAATAAAATAAACTGGGTAATTATGTAACCATCTATGTGAAATGCAGGTGAGAACATCATCAGTACTCAGGCTGAGACTACTACAAGCTCTGTGTAGGGGAGCCGGTAGCAGCGATATCATGTAGTTGTCTAGCTCGGAGAGAGACTGAGACGCCGGCATAATATAGTCAACCTGTAGCCTGTGTGTCTCTCCAGCAATAAATGGAACAATAGGAAAATACTAAATAACCAGCTAAGTGATATGCAAGATGAGAGCAGCACTAGAACTCAGGCTGAAACCACTACAAGCTCGGTGTCGGGGAGCCGGTAGCAGTGATATCATGTGGTCGTCTAGCTCAGCGGAAGACTGAGACGCCGGAATGATATAAAATCAACCTGTAGCCTGTATGTCTCTCCCCACCCAATGTAATCATACGTCTCATGTCCATGTGGCCCCATGTCCATGTCACGTAAGATCATATCTAATGCAACAAGTCATATAGTATCTAGGAACATATGTCAATGTCAAGTCCTATATCCTATACAGAATTACCACGAATATCTCAGGAAGATCCTATCCATGAATAGTGTCAAGTGTCCTGGGTTATGATGTACTTGATAAGATAAGTATGAAAAATATCGGGTCTCGGTATCCATGTCTATGTGACGTTACACAACTCCGCGTACGGAGTTGGCACCCGACTATGAATCGGACGCTAAGTAAAGTCACTCGGTCCTAGGTTGAACAGTAAAACAAGTTTATATATAAAATCTACAAGAACTCAAGTAAAATACTATAACAGGAATCACTGCGAGTTGACAAGCTCTACTTGCCCACTGATGCAAAATTAAGCCAAGGAAATAAATAGCAAGCTGCAGGGTTTGGCAAGGTATACTTGCCTGTGGTTCTGATTCCAATTGCTGCTCTGACTTCAGCTGGAATTGCAGGCGGTACTCCGGTTGCTGAAATAAATATCACCATCAGATCCAGAAAATATCAATCAGCTAGAAACGCCTGTCCTTGAGTCCAATTTGGAGACAAGGGCAAAAACGGCAATTTTGGGTCAAAATAGGGTCCACATGTGGGTCCGCTTTGCACCGAAAAATGTGCAAGGGTCAAAGGTCTCTAAATTCACCAAACATAGTGTCAACAGGTCAGCAACGATAATACGAACCCAACGGAACTTCCAGAATTGGATTCCGATGAGCCGATCACAAAATCGCCCGTCGAGTGGGGCCTGTGGAGCCCACGACATGCGATTTCGTCAACGTTCTCAGAATCGAACCAAACTTGGGTCACAGGACCAGCGTATTGCTACGAGTCCGATGGCACAAGTTTCGTTTCAATCCGACGTGTGTACACAAAGTTAGGGCGTGATTCAGAAGAGGCGGATACGGGACGGTGTCCGCGGATACGCGTTGATCCCGGTGTGTACGCACACCCGAATCAACTTCTGCGAAAGCCCACATGTCCGTATCAACGACGCGCATGTATCTGCGAAGACCGCACGCGACCAAGTCGTCCCGTTTGGCGGGGCGTACCCAGTTTCGGGGTGAATCGGGGCGTTGTTTTTCCTATTTTTGGATCGCCGTTCGCGATCGCCACAGGACGCGATGCCTCGAGCGGGTTGCACGGGCACCGAGGTGGTCATGCAGGCTACGCAACGCAACTGACGGAATCGAAAACGGGTAAACGAGCAGGGAGATACGCGTACCTGAACAGTGTCCGAAAACCCGAAAATTCTGTGTCCGACACGTGTACGACACGTGTCCTGTACACGTGTCCTAGGGTTAGGGTTTTCTGCTGTTGGCCGGAGCTTGGAGGCCGGAGGCGGGCCGGAGGGAGGCCGGGTGAGCGGAGGCGGCCGAGGTAGTCGGCGGCGGCGCGCGGGAGGCGGCGAAGGCGGCCGGGCGGAGCGGAGGCGGGCCAGAGGGTGCTGCGGGGTCAAGGGCCTGGATGCGAGGAAGAAGGAGGAGGAAGGTGGGGGCTCGGTGGCTGCGGCGTCGCCGGCGGATCTGGGCGGGAGGCGGTGGCGCTGTGCGGCGGATGAGGGAGGCGGTGGCGCGGTGGAGATCTGGCCGGAGGGAGGAGAGATGGGGGTTTAAATAGGCTGGGCAGAGGGAGAGGGGAGGCGGAGCGAGGCGGGGGACGTGGCGGGGGAGGCGGAGCTCGTGGGGGCGTGTGCCGAGCGGAGCGGGCGGCGCGCGGCCGGGCGGGGCGGCGGAAGAATCGGGCAGCGGGGTCGTGCGGAGGGGGAAGAGGGAATGGGTCTGGGCTTGGCGGGTGCGGGTTTGGGTCGGGTGGACCCGACCCGACCCGCTAGGGCGGTCGGTCCGGTCGGGTTCAGCTGGACCGGGTTCAGGCCGGTTCAGCCCGGTTTGAACCCGGTTCAGCCCGATTTGATTTAATTTAATTTTAAAAATAGGTTTTTGGCTTTTAAAAATGTTTTCGGGGTCCAATAAAATTCCAGAAAATTACCCTAAGTCCAGTTTTTTATTTTACACCCAAAAATATTATTTTCATAATATTTTAATATATTTTAAAAATATTTAATTTTATTTAATGCCAAAAATACCTTGTTTTTAATTAGCAAAGATTCCCGAAAAATTCAAGAAAATTCTGAAAAATCCAGTTTTAAAAATCTTGAAAAATCAGGGGGTTTACAATTATTGAGCTATAAATTATTGTGACTTGTATTATTTATTTAGTAGGAGGCTAGTCTAATAGTTAGACTAGTCACTTGTAACCCAATTAGACTTGTCATGATAACTAGTGAGCCTAACTTGGACCCAAGTCCATTAGACCATTCTCACTAATTAAGTAGGGAGAATTAGTTAATTATAATTAGTTAAAAATTATCCTAAATAGACCTTCCTAATTATTTCTCCATAATACATCATGGAGGGGTACATGGGATATTACATGTGACTTGGGAAAGAGGGAAGGGTCCGGCTACTACTAGTGGGGACTCTCCTCTCCCTCTCCTCTCATTTGTATTCATTGAGATATAGAAATTAGATCCCCAATTTCCCCCATTTCCTTCCATCAATTTCTCTCTCAATTCACTTACATTCCTTCTTACTTTCCCTTTAGCAAAGAGCATTGGAGCTTGGATTAGCAAGGAGCACTAGAAAGAGCAGCTTGTGGCAAGGAGATCATGTCCAGACCGTGTCCACTTTTCATTGGAAATTTATCTCCCAATTGGTAATTTCTAAATTTTACTTCATTGTAGCTTCTAAATCATGCATTTGACCCTTAGGAATTATCCCATGGCATAGGACTGCCTATAGGAACAAGTTCTAAATCAATTGGTTATGTATTATAAATTCTATATGGTATTTTGTGTGTATTTTGGGAGAAATATGAGATTGACACATCAATTATGTGTCATGAGACCAATTAGATCTAATTAGACTTAGATCGGGGTTGTGGGACTAGGTACGTGTCTACAATTGGATACGTGTAGGCTGTATCACGGTATTTTAAGATACGGTGTGATACAGATCTCTATTTTAGGTGTTTTGTACAATTACTTCTCAATTCTCATAGTAGCAAGTTATTTTAATTATATTGTGATGTATTATATATATATATATATATATATATATATATATATATATATATATATATATATATATATATATATATATATACATTGCTAATTGTAGAAGAACTTGTGTTTTGGTTCTTCATTGGACATGTATCATGAGTTTCACAACTTTACTCACTAGTTATTTGACTATTTGACACAAAAACATATAGATACATAAGTATATAGTGTTTTGTGCCTATATATGCATATATACCCGCATATATAAGATGTGTTTCAGTATATGAGTTAAATTTGAGGAATAATTTAGTGTCTGTGTGCTTAAGTAAATAGATGGTTAAGTGTGTTGTGTTGTTTGTAGGCAGATTATAAGTGTGGTGGATTTTTGTGTGCAGTGTGTTTGAGTTAGAGGTGGAGTATATATTAAGAGGGAGTTATCCCCGGGTCAGATGTATGTGTGTATGATGTTTATGTGTGTAGAGTTAGAGGAAGGATCGTGTTAGTGCATAGCCATGTGTTATAACAGTGGTGATATAGTGTGAGAGTGAACTGTGTTCATGTGTATTTGACTGAGAGGGAGTTAATTTGTTACAAACCTTGAATGGAGATAGTGTGTGTGAAGCTGGACACCAAGAGTTGATGTGTTAAGAGTATGGCAATGTCAGTTGGTATTCCAGTATACTGATGTGGTGTTAGATGGGAAGCAAGTTGAGTTGCACACTTGTGCATGTTGTATGTAGAGAAGGGGTGTTGATGGGCAACATGTGCAGATTTTGGGAAGGAAATAGCTGCTCTTGTGCAACTGTTAGCTGCTTCAATGCAGCAACTTGGCATTAATAGTAGCAATTGAATTGCGTAGTAGCTGTAGTATGGATTTGGGGCAGTACAGAAGCTCTGACATGCAGCAACAACAGCTATATGCCTGCAGGCAATAAGAGGTAGGAGCTATTGTAGGAGTGGGCATCAAGAAAGGGAAGTGGCCAATTACAGAGGTGAGGGTTAGTAACAGTCAGGTATACAACAAGGGTACTACGATACACATGTTTAAAAGAATATATTTGAGTTCTTGTGCATCAAGTAAAGTAAAATAGTAGGTATCAGTTCAACCTTGGGGTCGAGTACATGAGTGATGCAGGGTATATGTGAGAGTGATAGAGAGCATTAGTGCTCAAGTTAAGAAGAGAGGGTTCAGGTAATGTGTTCGGGTAAATTATAAGTTAGAATACTAAGATTGGTTGATGAAATGGTATGGGGTTAGTCGTTAGGCCAGTCGACACTGGGTATCATGTAGCAGTATAGAACTAGTAAGGTATTAGATATTAGTTATTAGTATCATTGTAAGATAAGTATCAGTGATAAATATCATATAGAGACATATGTATGTTGAGTTAGCATGTACGGTATTTTCAATTATAAATAAGGGACTGATACAGGGATGGGGATAATGTCAGTTGATGTTATGTTCACCTGTGGTATTTAAGTTGCAGCAATACAAGAAGGAGGGGAGGAAGGAAACTATGAATAGGTGAAGCAATGGCATATCTGATGCAGAGAGGCCAAGTGAAGAGTTAAGGGTGGCAGTTCGGTATGTCAAGTGTACAAAGTTATTAGTATTAGTGAACTAATATAGCAGGATGTCAGTTACCTACTTAGAGTATTATATTGTGGTATCAATTAAGTAATAATTAATTAGTAAGATATACAGGTAAGTTAATATATATTGATACATAAGTGTATCTTAATATATATAGATATTAGTTTTATTAGCTAATGCTAGCTAGTTAGTGACCAATATAGACTACTTAACTAGTATTGGACCTAGAGACTTGTGTACGACCTAGTTTGACCTAATTGGACTAGTAAGACCTAGAAATGGCCTAGAAAGCATGTTAATGCATTCTTTAACTCAATTCACATTCATTACACCATCTGATATATTTTTTCCTAACTAGGATTTGTGTGACACCATCTTGGGCATCGAGAGACACCCTTTGCTCAGGACCAGAGGCAAGTACATCTCTCTGTTAGTTTTTATTTCATGATGGTGTATATATCGTATGTGCTAGAACTGTATACTTGATTCCAACACAGTAGTTACACGGACTGGTACTATATATATCCGGTCAGAAGATGTTATTCCTTACTCTGTTCAGTGGGTACTCCTTCACATGTATTTTATCGTGTGTATCGGGTATTGATTATCGTATACTTTGTGTTCACACACTGCTCATGTTCAGTTTGCACATATTTGTGTTTGTAATGTGTCATGATTGGATCCATTAGTATTGGTTGAGGATAGGGGAGTAGGAGTTGGTTATATGATCAAGCCCAAGTGTATTCGTGTACATGTCGATTACATATCACACGTGTAATCGAGTTACCATATTATATTCGTGTTCAACCCCTAACTGATCACATATTAAACTTGTACTTTATGACACATTAGCTAGTTTTATTTATTTCTATTACTTGCAGTTATTCATATTGCCTATTCTTCATTCCAGTACATTACCTATTATCTCTAGTTTATTCCATTTTTATTGTTAGTTATCCTGTATCCTTTTCTATTATTTGTTATATATGCTCGATTATGTATTTGGAACTGCTTTCAGAGGTATGTACTTCGCTCCAATCCTGACTGGATAAATTTTTCAGATGATTGTCTTGTGGATCAGTGTCCCAGCTACTACGGACCGCAGGATGACTTACCATTAAAGGATACTCCTTTAGGGCAAGAGGACCTAGTGCCAGATACTGAGGAGGCTTAGACTTATTATTTATACTTTTATTGAGGCTTTTGGCATGTATATATATTATTGTGGTCTTGTGATTGTATTATGATTCCTATTTCATCTTTCTTATTCCATATCGTGCTTATCTTCCTTTGTTTGATATTGTGATTATGGATATCATTATCATATCATTTGTTCCTCCGTTTGGAGTGGAGATAACAGTGACAGGTACCTTATATACATTATGTGAGATATTTAGTTAGTATTGTTGACCTAGTCAGCGTTCTACCGTCGATACTGAGACGTAGGCTGGGCGTTGCTCACTATTCGTGCCCTTATTCTGGGTGTGGGTCATGACAGGAATATACAGGTTCTACCACAAAAGGGCCCTCATATTTAGCCTGGAATTTGTCTTTGCTTTTGTGGGCCATGACCATTGGCCTTCTCACAGTAAGGACAAGATCATATAACTCAATAATTTGTTGAGCATATACACGCTTCTCATCTAATGCTTCTAATTCTTGTAGTCGCAGTCGATCATTGTTCTCAACTATTAGCTCATTAGTGATAGCTATTCTGAGAGAAGGGATATGGATCTCAAGGGGAAGGACCGCTTCACATCCGTAGACCAAAGAGAATGGTGTGCATCTGGTTGGAGTTCGTACCATTGTGCAGTATGTCCATAAGTATTCTCCAAGTTTCTCGTTCCAATCGCGCTTGTTGGACGAAACAAACTTCTTGAGGAGCTTAATTATGGTTTTATTGAATGCTTCAGCAAAGCCATTAGCTGCTGGATTATATGCGGTGGACGCATCATTTTGTATCCTATTTTTATCGCAGAAACAATATAGTATCTGACTATAATACCATAACGATAGATGATATAGTGCTTGACGAAGCAAATCACATTGGATGTCTTTACTTCAATCAATGGTACTACTTTGGCTCATTTGGAGAAATAATCAGTTATAGCCAGGATAAATCGATGACCCTGCAAATAGAGGGTTAATAGGGCCAATAATGTCCATCCCTCAAGCTTCAAAAGGCCAGGATGCAGCCGTCTAGTGTAAGAAATCTGACTGTTGGTGGATAAAATTAGCGTAGATTTTACATGCTCCGCATTTATGAGCGTAGACTACAATATCGGCTACCATGGTAGGCAATAGTAACCTAGACTTTTGAGCCTATCTTGTAGTTTAGGGCCTGGTTGGTGTACTCCACTAACACTATCATGAGCTTCACGGAGTATCCCTTTTGCTTCAAGGTTTGAAAGACATCGCAATAAGAGTCCATCATATGAGCGACGATATAACGTCTTAGATGCTGCATTATAATAAAATTAAAGTAAGCGTCTTCTGATAGAGGTAGCTTTTTTTGGGTCGTCTGGAAGAATTCTATAAGCTATGTAGTCTATAAAAGGAAGCCTCCAGTCCTCAGAACCAGAAGTGGACTTCACGTCAATACTGCTTTCGATGTGTAAATTGTTCTTGGCACAGAATAACTCTCGCTCGCTCACTGTGATTGAGTGTTTTCTTCTTATGGGTTGGCCAGATAAGTTGCCAGTCCAAAAAGTACATCTACCTCCATATTCTGAAGTTGGGGTACGTAGTCAATGTAGAAGCCGATAAAAGTTAAAGAAAACTCAAGAGTAGCTTCATAGTAAGCAATAAGGTCCTCGTGACGAACTTCATACTCGCCTCTAACCTGATTGACTACCAGCTTAGAGTCATCATAGGCTTCAAGATATTGGACGTCCAGCTGCTTGGCTAACTGAAGACCAATAAGCAGAGCATTGTACTCTGCCATATTGTTGGAACATGGTTCTCTGAGAGAATATGCACGATGAATGAGCATCTTGTCAGGAGAAACAAGAACTATCCTAACTCCGGGGATGATATTATCTTTATGTCCTATTCTCGATGCACCGTTAAAGAATAGTTGCCATGTATTATCTCTAATTGCTATATTAGACTCCAGTACTTTGTCAAAAATGTCATTATATAGATTAGAGGTTTCTGGTATAGGATGTGCTGCTAGGAAGTCGTCCAATGCTTGGCCTTTTACTGCCTTTTACAGGGCATATACTATATCATAAGGCAATAACAGCATTTCCTATGTAGCCAGGCGAGATTTGAGGGTAGTTGGTTCGGGCGTCAGTATCCATAGCGGATTTACCCTAGATATAATATAGATTATTTGACATGTCACATAGTGGCGTATTTTCTGAATAACGAATACCAAAGCGAGGCATTCTTTTTTGAATGGATTGTATCTGTGTTCAACACTCACCATCATGCGACTGAGGTAGTAGATGGCTTGTTTATGACCTTCACCACTCTTTTGGGATAGTAAAGCGCTTAAAGAGTGGTTCATTGCTTGAACATATAGCAAGAAAGGCTTTTCTACCGTTAGAGCTACCAAAACAGGCAGATTTGTCAAGTATGCTTGATTTCGTCGAATTCCATGCTTCGTTCCACACAAACGTCACCTCTTTCTTTATTAGTTGGGTGAATGGTCGACATCGTCCAAAAATGTTTGATATGAACCTCCTGATATATTCCAATTGGCCTTGCAAACCATGAAGCTCTTTCAGGTTGCAAGAATGGCACATCTCTAGGATAGCTTTAACCTTATCTGGGTCGAGGTGGATACCCTTAGAGGTTATCATGAACCCGAGGAATTTGCCGCAGAAGACTCCCAGGAAGGACTTAGTCATATTCATCTTAAGCTGGTCTTGACGCATCAGGTCAAACACCATCCAAAGATCTTTCAAGTGGTCTTCTTTGTGATGACTTTTGACTACAACGTCATCGACATAGCACTCCATCTTTTTTTGCAAATGCTCATGAAAGATTGTACTCATGGCCCATTGGTATGTTGCCCATGCATTCTTCAAACCAAAAGGTATCACGGTATAGCAATATACTCTCAATGGTGTTTGGAATAACATACATTTTTATCATCGGGGAATATCTTGATTTGATTATATCCCAAAAATCCATCCATGAACGACATTCACTGAAAACCACAAGTATTGTCAATCATGACATCAGTAATGGGGAGAGGGAATTCGTCTTTTTGGCAAGCTGAGTTTAGATCTCGATAATCTATGCAGACCCGAATTTTCCTGTTCTTTTTCATGATTGGAACCACATTGGCCATCCAGTCAGGATATTGTTCCTCACGAACAAAGCCGCATGCTATCAGATTCTTGACTTCATCCTCGATTTCATCTATGACATCTGGATGAAACCTTCGTTGCTGCAATTTTACCGGCTTTGGATTAGGAAGTGAGTGGTTCATTGCTTGAACATATAGCAAAAAAGGCTTTTCCACTATTAGAACTACCAAAACAGGCAGATTTGTCAAGTATCGCTTGATTTCGTCGAATACTTGTTGGCATGCTTTATTTCACACAAATGTCACCTCTTTCTTTATTAGTTGGGTGAATGGTCGATATCGTCCGAAAAGGTTTGATATGAATCTCCTGATATATTCCAATTGGCCTTGCAAACCATAAAGCTCTTTGAGGTTGCGAGAAGGGCACATCTCTAGGATAGCTTTAACCTTATCTGGGTCGAGGTGGATACCCTTAGAGGTTATCACGAACCCAAGGAATTTGTCGCAGAAGACTTCCAGGAAGGACTTAGTCAGATTCATCTTAAGCTGGTGTTGACGCATCAAGTCAAACACCATCCAAAGATCTTTCAAGTGATCATCTTTGTGATGACTTTTGATTGCAACGTCGTCGATATATCACTCCATCTTTTTTCATAAATGCTCATGAAAGATTGTACTCATGGCCCATTGGTATGTTACCCATGCGTTCTTCAAACCAAAAGGCATCACGGTATAACAATATACTCTTAGCGGTGTTCAGAATAACGTATGTTTTTATCATCGAGAAATATCTTGATTTGATTATATCCCGAAAATCCATCCATGAACGATATTCGCTCAAAACCACAAATATTGTCAATCATGACATCAGTAATGGGGAGAGGAAACTCCTTTTTTGGGCAAGCTGAGTTTAGATCTCGATAATCTATGCAGATCCGGATTTTTTTGTTCTTTTTCATGATTGGAACTACATTGGCCACCCAGTCATGATGTTGTTCCTCACAAACAAAGCCGTATGCTATCAGATTCTTGACTTCGTCCTCGATTTCATCTATCACATCTGGATGAAACCTTCATTGCTGCAATTTTACTGACTTTGGATTAGGAAATATGTTGAGCTTATGTGTGGATATCTGAGGATCTAGGCCAGGCATATCCTCGTAACTCCTAGCAAAGATATCAGTTTAGTCCCTTATGAGTTGCATCAAAGCTTTCTTATCTTCGTCAGAGAGGCTTTTACTAATAAAGATCAATTTTGGGGAAGACTCCTCTCCTACATCAATCTGGCTAATTTTATCCTTTATAGACAGTTCGCGTTGCTCGAACTAAAGTTCCCATTGTGAATCCATTTGTTGTGCCTACGGATCATTCCCGAAGGGTTCAAATAGTTGGTCATCCTCTTCATCTAGGTCTGGTAATACCATATTGACTGACAGAGCATATTTAAAAATATTACCTATGCTTCCATCAGAAACCCATGATGACGATTCAGAAGAATGAGAAGGCATTTTTTCATCTGACTCTGAACTTTCAGGAGTCGGAGGAGTGACATAACCTAAAACCCTATATGTGTTCTGATAGTAGTTTTCAGGTTTAACTTTTGGAGAGAAGTGACGTATAGGAGTGCGTGGACCTTTCCCATAATTGAGCCCTTTATCAGACTTCAGATTATAGCCCATATTTTGCATGATGTTCTTACCGGCTTGACTATAACAATGGATTTGTATTCTTCCAGTATCTTCATCTGAGTCGTTAGTCTGTGTCTCCTTCTTAATTCTAGGTTTGCCAAAGATTATCTGGTGATCGTTGTTTCATATTGTCGGCAGCACAAAGCAAGTAGCATCCGATGACTCGTACGAAGTGCTTATCTGGAATGGTGATTTCATAGAGATAGATAGAGGTTCATAAGCGTATACGGTTTCTAAGAATACTCTAGCAAATGGATCAATATCGACATAGTGAGAATGCGTATCTTCTTTATTCATAAAGTACCAGATGTTTTCTTTCTCGACATATTCAACTGTAGGCTCAATTTTGGCAACTGGCTTAGAAAGATTAATAACAATTGGCGGGCTCGCTAGTGCAAATTATTTACTACGAGATGTTGATAACGAGTGGAGGCTCTACCGACCTAGTTTTTGTGAGATTGATCATCAGTGGCTCTTTTGCTTTTTTATCATATATCGACTTACGGAGGTAAATGACAAGAGGCTCTGAAGGATTCAGACGAGTTGTGCATCCTTCGACCCAGATCATTAGGGGTTTTTCTGTTGGGGGGATTTTGGCCTCATCACCAGCTTTGTTGGCCTCTTCTTTCAGGTATTCTGGTGTGTACAATACATAATCAGAGTAATAGATTCAACACCTTCGAATGGATTGATGTCTGCAAGCTCTGTCTTAACTTCACTTTGTCCATCGACGTATTTGAAGCACCGGTGTAGTGTAGTGGGCACAATCTTGTTCTCATGTATCCATGGCCATCCAAGAAAAATATTATAGGATACTTCTGAGTCGATCACATAATATGTGACCTCAGTCCATAGGTCTCCTATTTGAATTTACAAGTGGATCTTCCCAAGGGGACGACTCCTTCCAGCGTTGAAGCCTAAGATTGTAGTTTTAGTGGTTGACAGATTATGTGTCAGAATCTTCAAAGCTCGTAGCAAGTTCCTTGGAATGATGTTGAGTGATGAGCCTGGGTCAATATGAATCATGTTCACTTTAACGAAACCAATATAGCCAGTATAGTACAATGGTCTATCGTACAGAGTGCCCTTTAGTAGCATATCATCTTGTGTGAAGATGATGCTAGAAATTTTCTCCTTGCCCTTTAGTAGCCAATGGATCTTCATATGGTGATTTGAGCTACGTCAATTATGAATCATCATGTGTGAGCGCCTCACTCAAAGCATCCTGAGTTTCTTTCGAAAGATGAAGCAGCTCAAAAATTGAAAGTCGAGCCAGTGTATTAGCAAGCTGTGCCGATATGTCAAAATTATACGGCTTATCAAGTCCGTATGGTGATCTCTTCTTCAAGGTCATGTCAAAGTGTAATTCCATCTGCTTTGCCTTTTTTGCCGCTATAGATTGGGAAGGTCCTGGTTCAGTAGTAGCAGGGACATCAGGAGTATGAGTGTTTGATCGATAGACAACACTAGAGGGGGGTGAATAGAGTGTATATGTGTGCAGTGGAATATAATCACCAATTTAAAATCTAAGGCAGTAACCAACAACAGATAATGCAACAATATGACAAGTATAAAATAAGCAGTATAAATAAGTTAAGAAGTGCAAATGCAAACACCGAGATTTATACTGGTTTTTCTCGTGGAGGACTAATCTAGTCCCGAGAACTCTTGCTCGATGATAATCCACTATTTATGAAATAGCGTACAACACAAGCTACCATCCGAAGGCTTATAAACTTCTTACAACACGAGCTTTGATCCGAAGGACTCGCGACTTTAGACAAGTACATTTAATACGAAGGGCACGTAGACTTCAAACTTGTATGAAAGACGAACTTGTAAACCAAGCTTTACAACTCGAACAGACTTCTAACCAAGATTGCACTTGGCACTAGAAGACAGGGAGTTGATCTTGGGAATAGGAAGGTTTATAGCTCAGGCTGGAATAGGTTTGAAAGTGAAAGCTTTGAGTGAAATGACTTGATAAAATGGTATAGAATTTTACTCTATTTATAGGGTTTAATAGAGCAGAGTTCGGGCAGAGTTTGGATGCCCAAACGTTCATAATTTTAAATGTTAGAGCCTGGTCATTCGGAAGACTGAGTCAAATAGGTTTTACCCTGACCGAGTTCAGCCCAAGTTCGGTCCGAGTTCAGTCCGAGTTTGGTTCAAGTTCGATTTCTCAGTTTACAGAATATTGGCTTCAAGAAGAAAGTGGATGACCAGGGCTTCTGGTTGGGCTGACAGAGTTCGGACAGAGTTCCCCCAGAGTTCTCCCAGAGTTTGGTCCAAACTTGGTCATCCTAATTCCAGAAAGTTCCTAGTTAGGTTTTGGACTATTTTGAGTGGACTAGGTTCTGGTTTAGTTAAGGGTTTGATCTCCTAGTGGCAACTGCGAACTCGATATACATTTAGTCCTATAAACAAAATATAAAATACATAATAAAAGATAAAATCAAGAGCACTTGATGATGCCAATATTTTTAAACGTCCGTTGACTTGATGTCATGACCCGCACCCAAAAAAAGGACATGAGTACGTGGGTACGTCCAGCCTATGCCGCAGCATCGACGGTAGAACGTTGTCTAGATCAATAAAGCTATCTATCAATCTCACACAAATATATGATATCATAACCTATTAATGTATCTTAACTCCAAATGGAGGAAAATGAATATATAACCATCAATCTCATAAATATATACTCAATTACAATGACTATAAGGAAGATAAATGACACGATAATGATATAAGAACCACAAGAAGAGAATGATATATAACTTAACCAAAATAGAGTCTAAGAGTCTAGCTATCAAAACACAATATAAGTCTCAACATAATACAACTAATAGTCTCAATGTTGGAACAATCCAAGTACACAATTAAACTAAGTGCTAACTAGGCAACTGCGGGTGGTATCTCCTCTATAGGGAGTTGCTCCCCTGGAAGCTCCTGGATATACCCATCATATACTCCATGTCCATAATAAGTGGGACAAAAGTCCTCAAGATCCTCTTAAAATATTATCCAGTTAGGAAGGAGCAAGCACATAAACTAACAGCAGTTCTAATTATATTGATAAAGACTATAAAATAGTGTGCAATGAATCTACATGATGGAAAGAAATACTGGAATGTAAGGAAACTAGAGAAACATATAATCATATCACAGGAAAGTAACTAGCAATGAACAAGTAAGTAAACGTGAATACTAGCAAGTATAAACTGGAATAGATAAATGGTAAAACTAGCTAAGTGCCTTAAAATATTAGTTTGTTATGTGATCGGGTTGGGATCTTGATCAGGCTTGTTATATATGATTAGCTATGATACATGTAAGGTCAGGCTAACCATCTGGTTAGCTATGATGTGAGCAAGCGAGAGAGTTAGACTAATCATATATAACAGGCTATGAGGCATGTAATATGGTCAAGCTACACCCTACGTGGAATGTGGGGTGAGCTATGATGCATGTACGATGGGGTATGATCACATAACTTGCTAATATTTCTCTGTCCCCGGCTAGTACGATGGATCCAATCACGACTCCTCATGACAGGTATCAATAATACTAGCCCATGAATCTACTGTGTCCGGAATCAAATATATCACTACAAAACTAGAATCATAGTAATCATCAAAATAACGAAAACTGTCAGAGAATGTACTCGTCTGTGGTCCTGAGCAAAATGTGAGACTAGAGTCACTCTGACCTAAATATCAAACATTTATGTTAATTGGTGAATTAAAGGATGAGTATGATTAACTAACTAAATATGAGGTTTCTAGGCCATGTCTAAGTCCAAACTAGGTTAACTAGGTCCACTAGTCAATTTATATATCATACTATGGTATCTAGTCTATTTTAACCTTATACTTAACTAATACTTAGTTGATATCATATCCTACATTTCATTAATGTATAACAGTATATATATAATTCTAGTTGTATCATAATGCATAACCTCACTGATACTCTACTGGCACTAACTGACATGCAATTGCTAATGCTAGTTGTGCATATCACAACAAGTACTTCCTTCCAAATACTCACCAAGTTGTTGTATGCAACTGGTACTCACTTTCAAAACTGGCAACCTACACACACTGCTCACTGAATGACCTCTTTAACTGATACCTATACCTATCTTAACCATGCCTTCACTTTACTACTACATTTGTTGTTGTTAAATATCCTTGATATTCCACAATAACCCCTCTCTTGCATCATTGCTGATGCAATTAGTCCACTCCCTCTGGACTGATACCCGAGCCCTTACTTCTCTGTCTACAGGTGCAAAACTGTACCACAATGCACATCTGTGCATTGCCCGACACTACCCATCTCTCCCTTATGATGCAAAACCTCCATGCTACAATCTTTGGCCTACCTTAACTATAGTCCACACCTAAAAGATGAGCAAATGTGCATCTCCACATTTTTGCACATAACATTGTACTCTTCATCAACATTCTAATACCTTCTACTCTAACACCTAATGATATCTACTACTAACTTGGCATTGGATATTTCCAGGTATCATATTACCTATACTCTCTTATACCCATACTAATACAACTAACTCTAAATGATTAACTAACTATTAAACATTCACAATAATTGCTAACATAACTAACTAGTGTTAATAACTAACAATTAACTAACATTCTATACTAACTAACTAACTACTAAGCCATCTACTGTTAACATTAACTTATTAACTACATCTAACACATCTAATCATCCAACCTACCTGTTGTCAAGCATAGCCCAACATCTGCTACTGCCAAGGCCATACTCATTGTGCTGCTCACATACATGTTGTGCACATAAGTACACAGCCACTGTGTCACAACCTGTTGTGCCCGACTGTGCATATGCACAGTTCAAGCATCTACCCGAATGTGCACAGATGCACATCATCACATCCTCCCCCTTCATATACTCTTAACACCTTGTCCACTTAAACACAAACATAATATATGCACATCTAATAACCCATAGTATAAGGTATATATTAACACTTAGAACTATATATACTAACACAACTATATTTTTATATAATCTAACACTTACAATATACCCAATACAAGTGTTAATATATCAAACACTTGAAGAGAAACTAGTGATACACCCCAACTAGAGTGTCAAAACTTACAATACTCAATTATAACTAAATGTATATATCAAAAATAGTTATAAATAGCTATTAGAACTTTCTATAAGGAATTTAGGATAAAAACACTCATATGCACAAAATCTTCAAATTAGAGCCCCGTATCACACCATATAATACCGTATCATGATACGTCATACTCGTATCCATTTGTGGACATGGTACTACCCCCACATGACCAATCTAACACCAATTAGGTCTAAAAATCTAATGACAAATATTTGGTGTCCCATTCTCGAATTTTCCCCAAAATGGATAGCAAACTCAATGTAGAAATCTCAATAAGGGTCAATAGGAGTCCAAACTCTTCCCTATGGATATCCCTAATGTATGGGTGCATTCTAAAGGTTCTAATATACTAAATGGAACTAATTAGAGAAGGGATTTCAGAATTTATCTATTGGGGATGGATTCCCAATGAAAGCCAATAGAACAAGTTGTGGACACAAGCACCAAGCCAAACTCCTTCTTCTCCAAGCTCCTTGCACCCACTAGCTTCTAGGTCTTCTAGATGATGGAAATGAGAGGGATTAAAATTAATTTGGTGAAATTTGGAAGAGGAATGAAGCTATTTGGGAAGAACCCTAATTTAAAAATAAAGGAAATGAAGAATGAGAGGAGAGAGTGTGTCCCCACTCTAAATTAGGGCCGGTCCCCCTCTTCCCCCTTCCTCAAGCAATGTACAAAGACCCATATGCCCCTATTGGTTGTCATGAAGAAAATAATTAGCTAGGAAGCTTCTATTCCTAATGAAGATTAAACCTAATCCTCTAATTAGAAGGTTTGGTTGACTAACAAGGGTCCAAATAGGCTAGTCTAATTTGTTGGTCAAGTTGTCATGACAAATTGGTTAGTCCACTAAGGTCTTGTCTAGTCAATTAATATGTTCACTAACTACTAATAATTTATTAATCACATAATATAGCATGCATATTTATATAAATAAATATTATAACACAATAATTATAATAATTCTAAAATGATAAAAATATTTCTATTCTAGAAATGTGGTAGTGACACTTGAAGATCCCTCTTTCCTTGACGGTAGTTGTCCAAAGATAAAAATATCTGAGAATCTGGATACCTTCTGGATAAGTCATAGATGGTTCAAAGAAATCTTCTAGTATAACACCGTATTTGGCTCATCATTATTTTTTTATTGCATATGTCCATTGCTTTTTCTGCAAATACATGTTAGACGATCAAAGCAATATATGCAAGCAAATATAATAACATTTAAGCATATATGGACAATGCTGAATTTAAGTAGAAGTTACGATAGTGATTGATCGATTATCATACTGCTAAACTTAATCGATTAGCCATATTCAAAAATACAACTTAAACATTGGACCAACAATCTCCTCTTTTTTATTACGGTAAATCAGTTAAGTTTAAGATAGATATAATTGATGCATATAGGCACAAATTACTATACGTATACTAATTAAACATATACTTACATACTTAAACTTACTTCTTCCCCATTGACATGATCAAAAAAAATTCTCTCGTAATAGGAGATATTAAACTAAAATTACCGAAGCTTGTGCTTGTGCATAAGCTCTCCCGTAGTATATGAGACATTGACGAATATGCACATATTTGACATATTTCTCCTCCTTTGTCAAAATAGCTAGTTTACGGCTCCCCCGCAAACCAAGAATATATCATGAAGACAAGTGAGTACCATAAATAATATAATATAATCATGTGGTAAATGAAGAGTATTTAGAATATAAATATAAGGAATCATGTAAAATAATGACATGCAGATCATAGAAATAATTTTAACTCAATGCAGATATATTCAATGCATAGCATAACAGTACTATTAAAAATTGGATAACAATAATACAAGATAAGCATAAATAAATATTTAAATTTAGTCATATACAAGAGACAATTAAACAATTTCTCTCATATATCCCAATCTCAACATTAAACTATATATCGCAGTCTAGCATCAAATCATGTACTAGAAAAAAAATGCATATTATTGCAACTAGCCAAAGTCAAATTTAAACAAAATAAAATAGTTCTGAAATAATTAGAAATAGCCAAAGTGACTAGTAGTGCTTACTAGAAGTCATAGTGTCACAGTCTATACTAAAAGTTGTCAACAAGTAGGGCTCAGATACAATGCTGTATTCTGAAAATAATTGCAAATAGACCTTAACAAATCTTTATTCAATAAAGTGTTGATCATCCTGGGTTAGATGTAGGTGCCGGATCCCAGCTAGCGGTGGTCCGAAGACACTTAAGTATCTATCGCTTAGGCTATTTATGCCTTTTTGACAGAAGGGCCATTTTGCGGCTTATAACCAAAATAATCTTAACTTTAAAGAATTTAAATTAAAAGGAATTCAAGCAAATTATATCTTCATACAACATCGGAATCCAAAATTCCTAATTCTCGACGAATAAAGTATACTCAAATATAAAAAGCATGCATAGACACTTGTGTCATATTAATATAAAGTAAATGATTTCATAGTGACAACTAATATTCTAGCTAAACAATTAGTCATGCTGGATAGAAGTAATTACAAGAAAATTAACTAAGTATGCTAGTATCACATCTCACATTGATTTGAATAAATGATAACTAAAGATATCAAATAAGAGATAGTAACAAAATATTAATTTAGAAAAATGCAAGATTCTACAATTTTAGCCATTCTAGGAAGAAACGTCTAGCATGTTACCAAGGTGGCTCAAGTAGCCATACTTATGTTGGTACAATTTCTTTGAAGATGACCTTTGTATCTTTGCAATCACCAACATTCTTGTATCATTGCAATCATCAACATTCTCCTTGGTACTAAATTTTGACACAAAGTGTTCTACCTGCATTAGTAGGCTGAGACTTTGGTATCCAAATAAATTTGGATCCATATTTGTTAGATTTGGAAACCTAATTCATATAAACTTATTTTCTAATATAGCACTATCTAGATATGTGCCCTTTCAAACTAAAATAGTGACATGTAATATGACTATTTGTGTTTGAAGTAGGTTTATAAGTGAGATGTATGATATGAACATTCTTTCGTGGTTGTGTATAGATAAAGGCATGATTGTGAGATTTTTTTAGCCTCTTGTCACTCTTTTGAGAGTTTCTCGTGGTGGTGAATTTGTGATGAGTCACCTTGGGTCTTGTCACGTGACTCGTGTTAGACTAGATCATAGGTTGTATTACCTGTTTTCCCAATCTAATCTCTAACTTTTTAGAGCTAACATATAAATTATCATATTTAGCAATAAGTGCATCAATTCTAAGTGAGGCTATAGAATACTTCTTCTTTTCTGACTCTAATTCCCCCTTAAGATTAGCATTTTTTTTTCAATGTATTCAAGTACCTCATGCAAGCTAAGCTTAAGTGTGGACATTTCAACAGAGTTATCAGAAAAGAAAGTGTCTTTAGCTTCATCCAATAAATAAATAAGCTTTTTATTCTCAAGTTGATAAGACTTGATATCTTTTCTAGCTTGCTGATAATTGTTCATAAGCTTCTTGTGATCATCAAATAAATCGTTGAAAGCATCAGATAATTCATCGTAAGAAAACTCTTCAAATAAAGGATTATCTGTTACCTCGTTTGTTAATGCCTTTAGGTATACATTTTGCAACATATCGAGGGTTTTCTTCTTCCTCTGAGTCGCTAGTTTCGCTCTCGTGCCATATACTCATGTTTGCATACTTGTGGGAAGGTGATCCTTTGCTAGGACTTTCTTCTTCTTTTATGTTGCTTGCTTCCTCTTTGTGCCTGTACTCATGTGTGACTTCAAAAAGTTTCCATATTTCATATGAGGTTGCACAAGAAGAAATACGATTGAATTCATTAATGTCTAAAGTACAGTAAAGAGCATTAATTACTTTTGCATCAATGCTAGCTAACTTCTTTTCTTCTTCTGTGTAATTTACAAAAGATTTGTCAACTACAGTGAAAGTAAGAATGCAGGTGACAATAGGCTTTCTATATCCATAAATAACATTAGTCCATAAGTCAAAATCAAGAGACCTTAAGTAAAACATCATATGTATTTTCCAGTACGTGTAGTTGGTACCATTAAATAGGGGTGGCCTATTTGTCACCATTGTTGGTGTAAATGAATCTAGTGGTTGCCATGGATCTACTCAAGGATGTTAATTCTGATCAAAAGAACCTGCTCTGATACCAATTGTTGGATCGATAGGCAATTCTAAAGGGGGTGAATAGAGTTTATGTGTGTGTAGTGGAATATAATAACCAATTTAAAACCTAAGGACGTAACCAACTACAGATAATGCAGCAATATGACAAGTATAAAATAAGCAGTATAAATAAGTTAAGAAGAGAAAACTCAAACACCAAAATTTATACGGGTTTCCCTTGTGGAGGACTAATCCAGTCTTGAGAACTCTTGCTCAGTGTTAGTCTACTATTTGTGAAATAGCGTACAACACAAGCTTTGATTAGAAGGCTTGCAAATTCTTACAACATGAGTTTTGATCCGAAGGACTCGCGACTTCAGACAAGTGTGTTTGATGCGAAGGGCACACAAACTTCAAACTTGTATGGAATACAAAATTATAAACCAAGCTTTACACCTAGAACATACTTCTAACCAAGATCGCACTTGGCACTCAAATCTTGATTAAGGGTTATTTTACAATGTTAATGGTTGTAGGTGTTTGTCAATATTTTTGGAGCATGGGGGAGATCAAATAATACAACATCCATGTTCCAACTATATTAGACTTAATCAAGATTAATATTATAAATTTTGTTGAAAGAAAACATGTCGTGCATTGCTCAAAATATCAAAGCCATGGCAAAGTGTCATATATATTAAAAATTATTTTAGAAATTAATTTTTTAAATCTATCTAATTAAAAAAATTATAAATTATCCCTATTCCAAAATGAGGGGGCTTACATAACCAAAGATGGATGAACAGAAATATAGGTTATCGCCTCTTTAATGAAGGCAAGATCAAGTATTCACCCAACGTGTTCCCTCTGAAGAAGGAGAGATCAAGGGTTTACTCAACAGGTTTCCTTTCATATAATTACAACTACAAACTAGATTATAACTCCTTCTAGATCACAGAGCTCAAGAATCAAATCATGTTCTTCCTTGCAAATGCAGTTGCATTTGGGACAAAACGTTTAAATTATTCTTGGTGTGGTTGTAAAGACCACCGTTGCTCAAAGCAAGATTCGTCCACTATCGACGATCTGCTCTCAGGAGACAGCTAGTTCACAAGAGAGCTTCTAGAACGCTCGTAGTCACCTCTATGAGTGACTCGAATGGACTCCCTAAACTTCTTTTCTTTCAATATTTAATGTCTCCAAAAGGAAGCCGATGACACTATTTATAGAGAAGAGTGGAAACCCATCTTCACTCCCAGCCGATGTGGGACTAAAATACCAACTTCCAAAAAAATAAAGAATTGATATTCCAAATTCTGCCAACAACGGAGTCACGTGCAATCAACGCAGCCCCTGCATGTGCGCAACAACACAGCAACATATGCACGCAGACTCGCAGACATGCTGTTGCGCATAGCCGCATATGTCATTCATGCACATATGCGTGCATAACAACACATAACCGTGCTTATCGCAAATACGCAGCAACCACGTATGCAACATGCATAGCCCGAGTCCGAGTCGCTAAGCACCATTGGAACTTAGCTCCTAACAAAATTTTCCCAAGAGAGTGAAAAAAGCATAAATGCTTTCTTTGAGGAGTTATTCATTTTTTTTCCTAGAAAAGTACTCCACATGGCACCCACATGTGCCCCACCACACCCCATGTGTATACCTCAACACATGCAAAGTATTATATTGAGATACCCACTTGGCGGTGTAGCAAATGTGGGACTATTCTTCACTTCCAAAGGCAAAAATACCAACAGGTTACAATCTCACTATGTAGAGAAGATGTCCACACGCTAGATTTCAGGTTCTTCCAGAAATCGATATTCTTTATAGGTATGACTAGAAGCTGAAGCCAAATTCAGGGAGACAAATGGACTATTTAAGTATCATTGGTAGTTGGATATAAAAATGTGGTAAAAAAACTTTCTAGATCTGATGTGAAGCTCCCAATCTAGAATCCATTTTGGGATAGAGGTGTCCGAGTATGCAATATGAGTGCCTAACATGGAAATGTGCCTACGACGGATGACCATCTTAATTGGGGAGAGAGAATCTGTGTGTTAAGAATAATTAGATTTAGGATTAGATATTAGTTAGATTTAATAATAGATTCTTTTTACTATATGGATACATATCTCTTCTCCTACTTTTATTCGGATACATATCTCTTCTGCTACTCCTATATGGATATGGATACATTCTCTCTCCATATATATTCGTAGTTGTATGATCTTTTAATATATCATCCATTAATAAAATCAATATTGTTGATTTGTTTCATGGTATTAGAGCTTAAGGTATTTTAGGTCCCAGGTCATAGGTTGTTCCAACTCCACGAGGCTAGTCCTACCCTTGCTCTCCGCAGCCCTTATCGTCTGACAAAGACCCGACACCACAGCACAACCGTCCCACCAAGTGTTGCCCAAGTCTCGGCTCAAGTTTCCAGCAGAAGAAGCACCGGACAAAGAAGAAGTAAATTTTTTAACAAGAACTTCAACTTCTTACTTGATATTATGCCAAAGTGAATATTGCTGAAAGGTCGAGAAGAAGGAAAAAATATTACAGTCTTCAACGAAGAAATCAATGGATTCCATCACCGAAATTCGAATCGGTGTCCATCTCCTATTGTCATTCGAAGATTCTTCCTAGTGGGTCAACCGCCTCTTAGAAAGTTACTACCTTTCCAGCATATAAATGGGAGGCTTGAAGCATCTTTTGCTAGATTGTGAAGTTGAGCTGAGAAAAGTAGAAGGCAAAAATCTTAATTATGTTTGGATCACACGAGTACTTATTGATCAAAAGAGGTTAGAATAAAACACTCTTTTTCTTAAAAAAAAAAAAAAAAAAAAAGCTCAAATAAAAAATCCAAAAAGAAAAAATTTTGCGTCCTATATGTACCTATTGTAGGAAGCATGGTCGTTATGCTATCACCTGCTATACTCGTCAGCGGTATGGTATGATTTGTTCCTACTGCCATTAGGCCGGTCATCCTGTGGATAATTGTTTTATGTTTCTTCTGCATTTAAGGACTCAATTTTCCAAGCGAATAAAGGCAAAAAATTCTTCCTCGACTTGCTCTCCAGTACCTCAAGCTGACATTGTTGAAAGTACACATGGGTTGGCTGATATTCAGCACCGCCTTACTCAGTTAGAGCTCCAGGTCCAGCTCCAGCTTTAGCTCCAGCGCCAGCCAGTCTTTGCTGGCTCCTCTGTATCTGTCTCTACCGGTACATCTATTTCTTGGATATTAGACTCTGGTGCTTCTCATCATATGACTTTTGACATTAGTCTCTTATCTAGTATTATACCTTTACCATCTCACTTTTTTTCTTTACACACGGTTGATGGTTCTCAGTTGGTCATCACTCAATCTGGCTCCATTATTTCTGACACTTTGAGTCTTCCTTTTGTCTTACATGTTCCTCATCTTACTTTACACCTCATATCAGTTAGTAGTCTCTGTGAGAGTGGACTTATTATTTTTTTATTCTCTTACATGTTCTATAAAGGAGCCATGCTCGTAGGTAGGGGTAGTTGTACCACTTAGAGTTTCTTTATCTTCCATCAACTCAACCTTTGAGTGCTAGTCATGCTGCCATCGTCATGTCTGCCGCCGACTTATGGCACAAACGATTAGGTCATATTTCAGAGCCCCGTCTAAAGACTTTATTCCATAATGTAGCTATTGGACGTGGTTCTTTCTCTCCTCTATTCGTATGTACGGGCTGTAAGTTGGCAAAATATATAGCCCTATCTTTTTCTAAGAGTTTATCAAAATCTACTAGTGTTTTGAATTAGTCCACTCAGACATATGGGGACCTTCTCCTATTCTATCTATAACAGGTTTTCTCTACTATGTTAGTTTTATTGATGATTATACTCGTTATACTTGGGTCTATCTCATGCGTCATCGTTCTGATCTTCCTACCATTTATAGGACATTTATTACTATGATTCATACTCAATTCAATGCTAGGTTTAAATAATTTCGTTCTGATTATGCTCGTGAGTATCTCTCGACTAACATGAGATCTATCTTACAATCTCATGGTACAATTTTTCAGCAGTCCTGCCTTTACACTCATGAACAGAATAGGGTAGCCGAGCGCAACCATCATCATATTTTTCAAACTGCTCTCGCTCTCTTGTTATCTTATTCTGTTCCACAAACGTTCTGGGTAGAGGCCATTCTTACCTCTGTCAATCTTATCAATATCACACCTTCTTCTTTTTTGTTTGGTCGAACACCTCATGAGAGTCTCTTTTTTTTATGTCCTTCTGATTACCGTATGCTTCACACTTTTGGGTGTACTTGTTTTGTTCTTCTTTCCGAGATATAACGCACGAAGTTGACAGCCCGATCAGCCAAGTGTGTCTTACTCGGTTTTAGTTCCGAGCACAAGGGATACCGTTGTTTTGATCCCTTGGCCCGTCATCTACGTATATATCGTAATGTCACATTTTTAGAGGACTCTCCTTATTTTATTGTCCCACCACCGGATGGTCATTTTTTTTACCCTCCAGCTCCGTCATCAAGTGTTTCTATTGATCTTAATCCTTTACTTCCCTCTCATGGTACAGCTCCTTCTACGATGCCTCCATCGTTGCCTCACGAGGATCCTCCACATATTCTACCAGCATCTACTACACCATCATCTCCACCATTTATGCCTCCACCACCACCTCTCATCCAGTCACAACGTACTCATCGACCTCCTGCTAGTTTTACTCTCGATTGTTCCGGTCCACCGGACAAATTTGGTTTTGCTACATTAGCCTCATATTCTTCACAGTTTTATTCTTTTCTTACTGCTATTCATCATACACGAGAGCCCATTTCTTATCAAAAGGTTGTTCAGTACCATGAGTGGTAGGAGACCATGACAGAGGAGTTTCAAGTATTTCAGCAAACAAGTACTTGGGATATCGTTCCACTACTAGACGGGGTCCAGCCTGTTAGTTGCAAGTGGGTCTTCAAGGTCAAGTATCGACCTGATGGATCTATTGAGCGATACAAGGCTCGCCTTGTTGCCCGAGATTTTACACAGGAACATGGGATTGACTATGATGAGACATTTGCACTTGTTGCTCAGATGACCACAATTCGTACATTACTAGCTGTTTTTGTCGCTCGTCATTGGCTACTCTATCAGATGGATGTGAAGAATGCTTTTCTTCACGGTTCTTTATCTGTGGTTATCTATATAGAGCCCTTTCTAGGACTTTCTACTCCTCCGAGACATGTTTGTCGTCTTACTCGTGTTATCTATGGTCTCAAGCAAGCTCCCCGAGCTTGGTTTGAGTGTTTTCATATTGCTATATCTGAAGCAGGTTTTCAGCAATGTTCTCAGGATCATCCTTTGTTTGTGCGGTCATCGCCGCAGGGCGAGTTCTACTTTTACTCTATGTGGATGACAAGATTTTGACTGGCGATGATTCAGCAGGGATTACAGCTACTCAGAGGTACCTTCATCAGTCATTTCAGATGAAAGACCTTGGCAATCATCAATATTTTTTGGGACTCGAGATTGCACAAGGCAAGAAAGGGATACTAGTTTCTTAGCAAAAATATACTTCGGAGATTATTTCGTCTGCTTGTCTATCGGATAGCCGCACAATTGATACTCCTTTAGAGCTTCATGTGAAGCTTAGTCTCACCGATGGTGAGCCTCTCATAGATCATATTCGCTACAGACGGCTAGTGGGTCAACTTGTTTATATCTGTTTGATCAGGCCAGATATTTCTCATGCAGTTAGTATTGTTAGCCAGTTCGTTTCTGCGCCTCGATCAGCTCATTATAGTGACTTACTCCGGATTCTATGATATCTTCAGGGCTCCATTACATGCACATTATTTATGTCTTCTAAATCTACTCTGGAGCTTCGAGCATTTTCTGATGCTGATTGGGGCAGGAGATCCGACCACCAGACTATCTACTACGGGATTTGTATGTTTCTTGGAGATTCGTTGATATCATGGTTAAGCAAGAAACAAGATGTTGCATGTTCTTCTACTGAGGCAGAGTACAGAGCTATGACTGCCACCACCAGGGAGATCATTCATGTTCGTAGAGTGCTCTCTGATATGGGTGTTGCTCCTACAGGACCTACGCCGCTTCACTGTGACAACAAGAGTGTTATACAGATTGCAAACGATCCGGTTTTTCATGATCGGACAAAAGAACATTGGGATTGATTGTCACTTCGTCCATGAGTATTTTTTGGCTGGCACTATTTTTCTACTACATGTGACGTCCGTTGATCAGTTGGGAGATTTTTTTACAAAGTCACATCCCACACCACGATTTCAGTTTCTATTTGGCATACTGATGTTGTTTGATCCATCATGAGTTTGAAGGAGGATGTTAAGAATAATTAGATTTATGATTAAATATTAGTTAGATTTAATAATAGATTTTTTTTTCATATATAGATACTTATCTATGGATACATATCTCATGTCCTACTCTTATCCGGATACATCTCTTCTGCTACTCTATCCGGATATGGATACATTTTCTCTCCATATATATTAGTAGTTGTATGATTTTTTAATATATCATCCATTAATAAAATGAATATTGTTAATTTGTTTCACAGTAGAAGATTAGTAATATAGGTTGGCAGGAGTAATAAACAACACTATCCACTTGACTGAAACACGATAATTGGTCCACATACATATTCTTGCCAAGTTGTATATTTTTGTGATATAATGTATGTATTTCCTCTAGTTTCAGCGTGTTCACTTTTGCCTGCTGCAAAGAAGCCATAAGCAGAAAAGAGAACAACTAGTAAATGTAGGGGTATTGACACTTAACAGGGATCCTGGCAACTACTGGCATCAATCACGACATAAACCGATGACACCTAAACTTAACCTTGACTCAATTAGTCCCACATCGGCCAAGTCAATGACTTAGAGGCATCTTATAATAAACATATTCTGTACTGAACCGGAGTGAAGTAGTATTTTTTGTGTGGAATGGGTTCCCACAAACAGTCAGACTGCAGTCCGATGAATGGTTTAAATCTGAGCTCTAATGTGAACACAACCTATCTTCTCGAAAATAGTTGTGAATAATTTTAAGTAGTTAAGCTATTAGTTTTTTTATTTTTTTGTAATGTCGAACGAACTGTATGTACACGCTGCATTCCATATCATTTGGGTTCACAGTTTTCAATTTTTATACACACATTAACATCTTTCCCGTAGTTCTATTCCGAGATCGTCCGTCTAGTCAGAAAAATTATACCTCTCATCGCTGACCGCAAGAACAAGCTGAGGTCAGTAGTTAAGCTATTAGTTAGAATATTTTTTAATTTTTTTAATAATAACAGTTTATTTAAACTAAATATTTTTTAAAATATTTTTTATTTAATTAATTAATGATATAAATACGGTTTAGACATTTTGTTTTTAAACCTTTTTGAAGCCCCTAGTGATTATATATTTAGCATACTTCTCCACTCAGTTTTAAGTGATTCTGGACATGACTAAAAATAGTCCTTTTTGATCATGACACTTAATTATTTTCCTTCCAAAATATTATTTGTTGTTCAATTGTGATCTGACCTTCTTTAGACGCCTGAAGTAACTTGGGGTCTATTTGTTTCGTGGAACTACCCATTGGAACTGTAAAAAATTAGGAACTCCTCGTTAGGTTTCAAAGTTCAAACGTTTGGTTGGAAATGGAGGTGAAAGATTGAACACGGTGATTGGACATATTGAGTTCTTATATTTGGTACTCCTCGATGTATTTTTTCACGTCTGACTTCAAAAAAAATTAGGGGAGTCGTCGGAGTCGGGCTCAGTGAGCGTCCTGACCTCCGCGACTCCCGTCGAGCTTCGTCGCTCCCTCCGTGACCTCCAAGCCGAAACTTCTTGAGCTCCGCGGCAAGCGGGAGTCGAGATCTGTCGAGCTAGGCGACCTCCGTGTCGAACCTCCGTCGAGATCCTTCAAGCTAGGCAACCTCCGTCAAGATCCTTCGAGCTAGGCGACTTCCGTTAGTGTTCTCGGCTTCACGAGCGTCGTCATCGACCAAGGGGCTCATAATCCCCTCTTGGGATAATTTGGGAGAAAGAGAGAGAGAGAGAGAGAGAGATATTTGTGTGAGGGATAATAAATATATGATATTTATAATACTTAATAATAGTAATTAATAAATAATAATAATAATAATAATAATAAATATGTGCTTAATAATTATTAATAACAATGAAAAAAATTGTGAGAAAAAGTAATTTATAATAATAATAATAATAATGCCAATGATAATTGATTTATACTATTTAATAATAATAATTAATTTTTTTGTAGTTCCGACGTTTGATTTGAAAAGAAGTGATAGAGTTTCCCACTTTTAAATAGAGTTATTCCCCCCCCCCCCCCCCTAAGAGACGTGTCAATGTGGATTTTTTCTCCTTTCCTAGTTTCTAACACTTTTTTCTCTTAGTGGAACTTCCATTTAGTTTATATAAATTATAATATTTGCTAAGCTAATATTCTCTCTCTTTCTCTGTCTATAGCTCTTTATTTTTTTTTCTTCATTCTATTTCCTGTCGAACTTGTAGTAGAGTTCACGGCAACAAAAACGATAATTGGTCCACATACATATTATTGCCAAGTTGTATGGTTTTGTGATATAATGTATGTATTTCCTCAAGTTTAAGCGTGTTCACTTTTGCCTGCCCAAAACTAATATTGCAAAGAAGTCATAAGCAGAAAATAGAACAGCTAGTAAATATAGGGGTGTTGACACTTAACAGGGATCCTGGTACCTACTGGCATCAATCACGACATAAACCGATGAAGCCTAAAAGTAACCTCGACTCAATAGTCCCACATCGGCCAGGTCGAAGTCTTAGAGTCATCTTATATTGAAGAAGTGTTGCAATTCGGCCGAACGATGAGGAAATGATAGTGTGAAATGGGTTTCCACTACGAATCAGGCTGTAGTCTGAAAATTTGATTAAATCTGAGTTCATTTTTATTTTATTATTTTTGTGTTAGTTTCCAATATAGGTTTACCTATATTACCCTTTCAAAATGAAGGATGAAAACTCTTATCTACATTCCATGCCTACCCTTCAAACTGATGGGAAAGACCTATCCTCTTGAAAATAGATGAACAATATTAAGCAGTTAGGCTATTAGTGGTTTTTTTTTTTTTTTTTCCGAACGTGTAATATATAAAAAAAATTGCATGTTGTGTTGCATGTCATTTGGGTCCACTGTCTCCAATTTTCACACACACTCCCCTACGTCTTCCTCACGGTTCTATTCCGAGATCGTCCGTCTAGCCGGGGAGATTATATATCTCATCGCTGACCACAAGAGCCAACTAAGTTCGGTAGTTAAGCTATTAGTTAGAATAAATTTTTTTAAATTTTTTAATTATAGCAGTTTATTTAAAATATTAGTTTTGAAATTATTTTTTCTATATTTTTTAATTAATTAATGATATAAATACGGTTTAGACAGTTTATTTTTAAACCTTTTCGAAGCCCCTAGTGATTATATATTTAGCACACTTTTCCACTCAATTTTAAGTGATTCTGGATATGACTAAAGAAGTCCTTTTTGAGCATGACACTGAAAAATATAATGTAAAAATAAAAATAAAAAATAAAAAAGTAGGATCCAAACTTTTCAATTGGACATGTCAGGACAAACTCTAAGCTGATATAAAATTTAGGGTCTAAACGCTAATTAGCCGAACCGGGGTTGTAGACCATTTTTTGAGTAGAACTTAGCCTCTAGCCATTCACCGACATATAGAACAAAACGCGAGCGTATAATTAACACGCAACCAACAATGTACGGCCAAGCATTCCCTAATCCCTACGGCTTGCTAAAAATTAACTAGTTAGGGTTATCACAAGACTTAATTACTAAAATACAAGTTGAGAAACTTTGCTAGCACCTGCTCTGCAAATACTCGGGTGGCCAAAGGTACGAATCTGAGCTTTGTAAGACATATCATAACATAAACATATAGCATATACATAAAAACATATTAAACATATAAATTTTGGTAGGTCATGGAGTCCTTATCTAGCAGGGATGAGCCATGCCTCATGGGGCTGTCATAGCTGCTAGCTATTTATTTTAATATTCATATAATTTTAATTTTTCCATTTTATCTCTAAGACTTATATGCAATTATAAGTTAGGTTATGCAATTTTCAAATTTGCAAATATAATATTATTTTGGAGAAGGGTTTTGGTACTTAAAAACCAAACCATGGGAAGGGAAAGAAAATCCAGCAGCTCCTCTTCCCTGAGTCATCTCCTTTTGTCCACCTGTGGCTTTCTCCCCTCTTCTTCATTCCAAGGGGGAGATATGGCAAGCCCTCAACCCCTGTTTCATTCCCAACACATTCCCTTTTCACTTAATATAAACCCTCTTCCTCTTCTCCTTCCTCTTTCCTTTTGCTGCTACTGCTATTCTTACTCCTGCCGCTGCTGCCCCTGCGAACCACGCCACCGACGCCGCTGACCGTCGCCACCGCCACGAGCGCCGCCGCCGCGCGCTGCTGCCGCCGCCGCTGTTCTGCTGCTGCCTCTGCGGACCACCGTCGCCGCCGCTGACGCCGACGCCGGCTCCTCTCCCTCCTCCGCGTGGGAACACCTCCACCACCACCTCACCGTCAGACATCGCCAGACACGAGCCAGAGTCTGTGCTTCTTCTTCTTCCAAGAAGGAAAACCTAGGTATAATGAATCTTTTCCCCCAATTCTCTTCCAGAACTAAATTAAGTTTCCATGGATTAATTTGGCCTATTAACCATCATCACCTGTGGAATTAGGAATCAACGTAGACACTCGGAGAAAATCCTAGCATTTCGGAACCAAGGCAAGTCCTCCTCCTAATTCCTTCACTTCCAGTTTCCTATATTTGCTTGTATAGTCACTTTCCAAATTTCAGAATTTATAAGTTAGCTATTTACTTATGTTAGACGGTATGAATTAGAATATAAAATTTGGACAAAGGTCTAGGACACAAGTGTATATTAGGACACCAAGAAATTAAAAGTTTGCGATAATATTATGTATATATTATAGAGTCATGTTGTGATTTGTAATTAGGAATTCATTTATTTATATAAACAAAGTAATAGTACATAGCTCGATTATTATTATAGTTAAATGTGATCAATTCGGGAGATGGAATATACGAGTTAAGATATAGGAATCTCATTAGAATTGTTTGATATAATGTAAATACTATACGAACTCTTGATATGGATAATGAAATTCAGATTTGATCTATGTTAGAAAGATTGATGATTCCAATGATAAGTGTTGATTTTATGAAGGATAAATCTCTACAGATATATATATAATACCTTACAAACATTAGGACATAATTGAGATAGAAGCAATGACATACTCCTTTCAGAATTAAACTACTATCTATAGGAATGTGTAGATGAACTCGGTTATGTATGTATATATGATTGATTATTCTTATTTGTTACCTTGTATATGGAATACAGAATTGAACTATACTATTTGTGCTATGTGTAGGAATGAACTTGGCCATATATATAAATAATCCACTGATTATTCATATTTATTATTTTGTATAACACTAACATTGTTGTGGAATTTGAACCTTGTAGTTATACTATGCAAAGTATAGATTGCTAGCACTAAGGTATGATTCCTTCTAAGTAAGAATAGGTTTTATTTCGTTAAGTTATATCAACTGCGTGTATTCCGGTGTTGAGAGTTGCTCCACCGAAGGGGTCGGCGAGCCCGGGAATACTACGGAGGGTTGCTCCGGGTGGATTTATGAACTGCCAAATTTCCGGGAGCCGAAATACAAAGGAAATTCTGCCGAAATTTTCAAGAATTTCGGGAGTTAACCAATATTTCCATACTCCAGATATCGCCGACATCCTAATGTTTAAACCCTAGACTCACACTCTACAGATCACTAGAAATTATATCTTAAACTAGGAGTAACTATTAGAAGTCTAGGACACGGACACGAAGAATTATTCAGACCAACTGATGACCTGCTCTGTGAAAAGTCAATACTTGAATTATGTGAGTTAATGATTGAACTCAAGTTGAATACTTGCAGTACCCTGGATATGCATTCCATTTAAAATAAACAAACAGTCAAGACTATACAGAGCAGAGACTCAATTTTATTATAATTAGAATAAGGAATGATTGTAGTTCTAGGCTAGAAGCATTGGGTGGGGGAGAACAGCTTAAATGATCACCTACGAAATTCTGCCACATTATTTTAAACTCTGGCTGAATCCAGCGGTTTAGGCTCTCTCGCAAGGCCTTACGAAGTGAGCGGGTGAGGCTTAGCTCACTTTATGATTGCCCATAAGGGGCTGGGCCGGATCATAACCCCGTGCCATGCATCCGTAAATCACCCTGATGAGGATAAACAAAAGTCACCTTCTTCGATCCAAAAGGAATAACAATCGAATGGGTGGGTACAAGATTGCCCAATGAGGCTGGGCCGGATTATAACCCCGTGCCATGCATCCGTTTTCAAGTCACAACTAACAACACGCCTATCTCGAATTATAATACTCGAATAGGTGAATTCAAGACTAAGCCATGAGGGCAGGGCCGGACTCTAAGCACCGTGCCATTCAAGTCACAACAGAATCCTTCACAACGGGATTTGTGGCGGGAAACTAGGTGAAGTGGTTATTTAAAGCTTGTTCTCCAAAACTGCATCATCATATAGGAAATTGATTGTGTATTGTGGTAGTGATTTAGGATTTGTGATGTTGATTTTAGATACTATAGGAGATTAAGATTAGGAGTTATTTAAGTCAAGTATACTTATTATATTCATTCTCTTAATTCCTTTAACTATTGTTCTTTGTCTAATATCATATCTTTCATTTGTTTACCGCCTTTGGCCGAGGACTTGCTTGTCGTTCTGACGACCTAGTATTGTTCACTAGGGGTTGAAGAAGGAAATGGAGAGATACTACCCCTTTACAACGTGGATGAAAGCGAGGAATAATCAGCTGGTGGTTCAGAGAGTATAATACTTAGTAGTGGATAACTGCAATCTGTAACTTAATCAAGACCTGTTGTAAAGACTCATGTGGTTGTATATATATAAATTAGAATGTTTTGGTTTAGATATGTTGCCTATTAATTTCAGCATGACTTGCATTTTATTCTAAAAGACTTACAGGCGACAATCGCTGATACGAATGTGCCAGTATTCGTATGGGGCGTAGCCTGGAGATGTAGTTACGTACCCGATTCACCGTATCTTGGGAAGCGGGGCGTGACAGGGGCCCTTAGCGATCAGAGTTCCTGGTAGTGCGAATGTCTATATGAGTTTATCTAGTCAATAACCTACAAGTTTTATTTTCAATTCTCAAGTTGTGGACACTGGAGAATCCTCCCAGAATGATGATCCATGGATACGAGTAATTTGTGAGTTATCACTGATGAATGTTCTCGTAACTCACAACACGCGATACATTGGACATTACTCACACTCGATTGTCCAATGACAAGATGCAATAAATTAAGGACACAACAAATATTCTACGATATCGAGAATGACTTGCACTCATGTGTGTGTGTATATATATATATATATATATATATATATATATATATATATATATATATATTAATTTTAGGATATATATTATTACTATTATAAAGAGGTTTGAAATGACTCAAAATTAGTCGTCTAAGTTATATGTATATCTTCACGTAATTAAGAGGTAACTAAGCGAAAGAAAAAAAAATCCTAAAATGCTTCTAACTATAGCGTATTTATATTCTCACCAAGGAAGAAAAAAATCTTTAAATTTTTGTAGGCTAAATTACAACTTGATACCCTAAAATTTTAAAAGGACAAAATTACCCCCTCTCCCCCATCACCGACTGCACCGCCCTCACCACCCCTAGGCTCGTGGAAGCACCATCCCCCTCCCTCTCCCCCTCTCTCCGCCTGCGGTGGTGGCAGCAGCAGCCCGCGCATGACGGAGAGTGGGGGGGGTGCGGCACTGGGTTGGGGGGTGCTGCACTGGGTTGGTGGTGGGTGGTTGGTGCATCAAGAGGCCGTGGTGCTGCAACCGGGGTGGTGGTGGGGGAGAGGTGGTGCAACCGATAGGGGTAAGGGAAGGGGGGATAATTTCATCCTTTTAAAAATTTTAGGGTATCATGTTGATACTAATCAAAGTTTAGGGAAACATGTTGAAAAATTGAATAGTTGAGGATATCAATTATCTACACCTCATTATTCCACTTCTTGCACAATGTTGGACTAAATTATCAACTTTATTGTCACTCAATCGAAAACCAGATACAATCCAACAATATGCAGTACGCCTATTCGTAACATGAAAGAGTGTCTCTTAGGGATGACCATCCTAATTGGAGATGTAGAATCCGTAGAAGACAAGTAATTTACGTAGCAGGAGTAATTAATATAAGGTCGATAGATATGGAGGCAAGGCCGTCTCTAGGGGGAGGCGGGTGTCACTACCACATTTCTAGATGATGATATTTTTATCATTTAGCATATTTTATAATTAGTGATTAAATATTTATATATGGTGCTACTAGTTATTTATGTTGTGTTGTGCTATTTGTTTATTTAAATGGTTAGTGGACTAGCCTATTTTTTGGACTTGACCCTAGTGGACCTAATTAGACTTGTCATGACATATTGAACCCAACATTTTGGACTAGGCCCATAGACTCAACCCTCTTCATTAATTATGTGATTTAGTTAACTTTTATTAGGATTAAATGCTTTCTAATATAACCCTTCTAATTAATTACCTACATGAAAACTAGTGGGGAGTATAGGGAACTAATTAAACTTGCCGCCTGCGTTAGAGGGAGTGCATAACGTGTTCCACGTGTCGCAGTTGAGACGGTACGTGGCAGATCCTAGCCATGTACTAGATCACTCGGAGATCGAGGTTGGTTCGAATCTCAGCTACCCAGAGCAGCCCGTGGAGATTCTGGATCGCAGGAAAAAGGTGCTATGGAACCAGACGATTCCTTTGGTACGCGTTGCGTGGAGGCATCGCTCGCCAGGAGAGAGTACCTGGGAGCGAGAGGCTGAGATGCGTGAGCGATATCCTTATCTGTTTGAGCCGTGAGGTATAATTATTTCTTGCTTATATTGATTGCTATTGGTAGTTAGTTTCTTCCTTAATTTCGTGGACAAAATTTTTCTAAGGTGGGTAGGATTGTCACCCTAACTTTTTCAACTAGGGGTAGTTTGATAATTTGGCATGTGTATTTAATTTTTAGAAATAAATATTAGTTATTAGTATACTATATATTTAATTGTGCCTTGTATTATTTATTTATTAATTAGTGGACTAGCCTATTAATTAGACTTAACACTTGTGAACAATTAGACTTGTCATGACAACTTGTGAGCCCAACATGGACCAAGCCGAAGAACCCACTCCCACTAATTAGGAGGATTTGACTAATTAGAATTAGTGTAGAAACTTTCCAAAATGTCCACCCTTAAGTATTTCTCATAATTCACCATTGGAGGGCATATAGCATATTTGCAAGGTTGCTTGGAGAAGGGGGAAGTGGCCGGACCCTATATGGAGGTCTTCTCTCTCTCTCTCCTCTTCATTTGTTTCTTCATTTTAGATCTAGAATTTAGATCCCCAATTTTTATTATTTTCTCCATCAAATTTTTTCTCAATTCCTTCACTTCTCCTCTCATTTTTATCCCTCATAGAACCTTGGTGCTTGGAGAAGCAAGGAGCATAAGAATGAGGAGCTTTGGTGAAGAGATCGTATCTATTGAGCATTTCATTGGAAATCCATCTCCCAATTGATAATTTCTGAATTTTCTCTTCTTTGTAACTTCTAAATCTTGTATTTGACTATTAGGAACCACCCCATGGCATAGGGCTACCAATAGGAACAAGTTCTAGGCCAATTGGTTTTGTATAGAGAATTCTACATAGGTTTTTATATGTGGTTTAGAAGAATTATGAGATTGACACACAAATTGTGTGTCATGAGACCAATTAGATCTAATTAGACTTAGGATCGAGGTTGTAGGACTAGATACATGTCCATAAATGGATATGAGTAGGCTGTATCATGATATTTTGGGATACGCTATGATACATGGGTCCATTTTGGGGGTTTTGTGCATATTAGTGTAATTTCTCTCCAATTTCTATTGTAACTTATTACATAAGTTATATATAGATGTATTGGATATGTATAATTAGTATTGTTAACCATTGGAGAGTTTTGGTACTTTGGTTGAGGTGTATCATGAGTATTTTGAAGGAGGAACACTAAGTGTTTGGTTTATTGTCACACTAGTGTGCATGTGTATAGTGTATACTAATATAGATGTCCCTAATTATTATTTTGATGTATATACATATACCCAATTATATGTGTGCAATAGAGTATCATATTATGATAGTGTATATAATGTATTTGTGTGATAAGAAGATAGAGGGGGGAAACTATCACAGTGACATTGGGTACTATAGGTAGTAAAGCTACTGCCTGGGTTGGTGTTGCTCAGGCTAGAACAGAAGGGGGAACTGAGATTGGTACATGGGAGTATTCTGTGCTGAACTCAGTGCCAGAATCATACTTGACAGTGCACAGTTCAGTCCAAACTGAATATTTGTATACTCAGGTTCACAGCAAGTCAAGGAGGTATCAGGTTGTTGCAGTATGTTGTTGTAGTTACTGCTATTGTTCTTGGTGAGTTTTGGCTTCTGTTGTATTGTTGTAGTATTGTTGCAGTTGTTTCCTAAGTGTGGTTGTGAAGTTGTTGTTGTGGTGAATGGAGTTAAGTAGGGGGAGATGAGTATCAATAAGAGGTACAACAGCAGTATTTGAGTGTTGGGGTTCATGGTAGGGTACAATAGAGGGGGGTTTGGAAAGTCTGCAGTATTAAGCACTGCTGTGAACTTGTTTAGACTGTAGTCAGATACTAAAGCATGGATAGTAGGGGAATCAGACATTCCAGTTTAGTGAGTGAGGGGGGGAGCAGTTTCAGAGGCTGCAACCTTAAGTGTTGCAGTGCTACTTCTGTATCGGTTCTTTAAATAAAGAATAGGTTAATGGTGTGTTCAAATATGAATACTTGGTTGAAGGTTATAGGCAGCAGGGAGTGAAGGTTAAGGCATGACTAGTGAGGGATTGATCTTGATTACTGCACATGCATTGGGGGCTGATACTAGGAAGTTGAGGTATTGATACTTTAGAGTATCAGTAGAGGTTACTAGTGAGTATTAAGCGATGAGAGGTTGAGGTGGTAAGGGTGTCAGTATTGGTATTAGAGGGTTGGTATTCATGTGTCAACTAAAGCATAATTAGGATTTTTAAGTTGGTTAATAGGTTATGAGAATAAGGAAATAGTTATGTATATAAGGTATAGATATGTATGACTATATATGATATCTAGTATCTTTATATTAACTAGTATGGACCTAGGATCTTAGGTACAACCTAGAAATAATTATATTAGAATTGTAACCAACCTAAAAGCTAGGTATGATCCTAGAATCAAGGTATGGGACTAGTTCGACCTAGCTTGACCAAGTCTGACTAGTTTGACTTATAGTTTACCTAGTTTGACCTGGAAAGAGACTTGAGACCTAGAAATTAGTTAGTTTAACTTATTTATATTTCCAAACACTATTGTGACTTGATATTTCATATATAGGTCTGTGAGGTATCGTTACGGACACAGTTTGACATTTATTGCTCTGGACCACAGCCGAGTATATCTCTTTGTTAAATTTTATTTTATGATAGTATATATATCGCATGTTCTTGAACTGTATACTTGATTCTGACACAATGATCACACAGACTGGTACTATATAGATCCTGTCAGGAGATGTTATCCCTTACCGTATTCAGCGGATACTCCTTTATATGTATTTTATCGTGTATATTGGGTATTAATTTTAGTGTACTTCGTGTTCACACACTGCTCGTATTCAGTGTGCCCATATTCGTGTTCGTAACATATCGTGATTGGATCCATTGGTATTGGTTGTGGATGGGAGAGTAGGAGTTGGTTATGTGATCAAGTCCAAGTATATTCGTCTATATGTCGATTACATATCACAGGTGTAATTGACATACCATATTGTATAGATGTTCAACCCAAACCGATCACATAATAAACTTGTATTCTATGACAAATTAGCTAGTTTTATCTTCTTTTTTTATTTACAGTTATTCTATTGCCTGTTCTCCATTCCAGTATATTACATGTTCACTCTAATTCACTATATTTCTTATTGCTAGTTATCCTGTATCCTTTCCTATTATCTGTTATGTATGCATGATTATGTATTTGGAACTGATTTCAGAGGTATGTACTTTTCTCCAATCCTGACTGGATATATTTTTCAGATGATTGGCTTGTGGACCAGTGTCCCACCTACTACGGGTCGCAGGACGGTATACTATTAGAGGATACTCCTTTAGAGCAGGAGGACCTAGTACCAGATGCTGAGGAGGCTTAGACTGTTTGTTTAGACTTGTATTAGACTTTTATTAAGGTTATTGGCATGTATATATATTATTTTGGACTTGTGGATGTATTGTGACTCTTTTTCTTCGTTATTCCATATCGTGCTTTATCTTCCTAAGTTTGCTTTGTGATTGAGTATTGTTTACCATTATCATATACCATATTGTTCGTTCGTTGGGAGTTGAGATAACATTGACATGTACCATATATATATATATATATATATATATATATATATATATATATATATATATATTGTATGAGATTTTTAGATATTATGGTTGATCCAGACATCGTTCTACCGTCGATGCTGCGGCATAGGCTGGACGTTGCTCACTACTCGTGCCCTTATTTCGGGTACGGGTCGTGACACATTTTTAGTGGTGGCCCATGCAGGTCAAGAGTCTCAATTAGAGCGATATCGTCATAGTGCTCACCTAGAGTACTGCTACGAGCCTGTTTTAGGATATAGGATTTAGGCTTAGAGCATACTAAATCCCAACTAAGGAATATTTCCAAATATCTATTTTGATATTCTTATCCATTGAATGTTTGCTTTACTTTGAATAATTATGTCATTCTTTGATGATAACGCATTTTACTCAATATTGATTCATTTCTTCAATCTATCTTTAGGATGCCGCCGAAGACGCGTTCCCAGCGCTTAGGCGCAGTGTCAGCGAGGTCGGTCACCTCGTCGCCTCTGAGGGAAGCACCAGCAAGCACCGTTCCAGCAGCTTCAGTTCAGAGGCCCACTTTACCGATCCAGGTGGGCATTTCTGTAGCAGCTTTCGGGGTGCTCCACCTCTGTTACAGAGGACAGCACTGACAGTTTCAAGGGATCTTCTACCCTACCACCCGCAGTCGATCAGACACAGATGTTTGCGCTCTTTTAGTAGATGATGGATTATAGGTATGACTAGAAGCTAAAGTCAAATTATGGAAGACAGATGAACTATTTAAGTATCATTAGCAGTGTGATGTAAAGATGTGGCGAAAAAAAATTCTAGATCAGATGTGAAGCTCCCAATTTAGAATCCAATTTGGGATAGAGGTGTAGGAGCATGCAGTATGACCACAGTTCGTACATTACTAGCTGTTGTTGCCGCTCATTAGTGGCTACTCTATCAGATGGATGTGAAGAATAATTTTCTTCACGGTTCTTTATCTGAGGTTGTCTATATGGATCCCCCTCTACGACTTTCTACTCCTCCGAGGCATATTTTTTGCCTTCGTCGTAATATCTATGGTCTCAAGCAAGCTCCCCGAGCTTGGTTTGAGTATTTTCGAAGTGTTATATCCGAGGCAGGTTTTCAGCAGTGTTCTCAGGATCGTTCTTTGTTTGTGCAGTCGTCGCCGCAGGGGCGAGATCTTCTTTTACTCTATATGGATGACATGATTTGGACTGGCGATGATTCAACAGGGATTGCAGCTACTCAGATGTACCTTCATTAGCAGTTTCAAATGAAAGACCTTAGCAATCTTCGATAATTTTTTGGACTCGAGATTGCACAAGGCAAGAGAGGGATACTAGTTTCTTAGCAAAAATATACTTCAGAGATTATTTCATCGGCTGGTCTATCGGATAGCCGCACAATTGTTATTCCTTTAGAGCTTCATGTGAAGCTTCGTCTTAGAAATGGTGAGCCTCTCACAGATCCTACTCCCTACAGACGGCTAGTTGGTCAACTTGTGTATCTCTATTTGACTGGACCAGATATTTCTCATGCAGTTAGTATTGTTAGCCAGTTCGTTTCTACGCCTCGATCAGCTCACTATAGTGCCTTACTCCGGATTCTACGATATATTCAGGGCTCCATTACAAGCTCATTATTTACGTCTTCTATATCTACTCTGGAGTTCGAGTATTTTCTGATGCAAATTGGACAGGAGATCCGACCACCAGACGATCTACTACGGGATTTGTATGTTTCTTGGAAATTCATTATTCATGGCGAAGCAAGAAACGAGACGTTGTTGCATGTTCTTCTACTGAGACAGTGTAAAGAGCTATGACTGCCACCACCAGGAAGATCATCCATGTTTATAAACTGCTATGATATGGATGTTGCTCCTACATGACCTACGCCGCTTCACTGTGACAACAAGAGTGCTATACCGATTGCAAACAATCCGGTTTTTCATGAACGGACAAAAGCACATTGAGATTGATTGTCACTTCGTCCGTGAATTTTTTTTGGCTGGCACTATTTATCTACCACATGTGACGTCCGTTGATCAGTTGGCATATTTTTTTACAAAGTCGCACCCCACACCACGATTTCAGCTTCTATTGGACAAACTCATGTTGTTTGATTCACCATGAGTTTGAAGTGGGATGTTAAGAATAATTTGTTTTAGAATTAGATATTAGTTAGATTTAATAATAGATTTTTTTTTTCCTATATTGATACATATCTCCTCTCCTACTCCTATCCGGATACATCTCTCTTCTGATTCTCTATCCGGATATGGATACATTTTCTCTCCATATATATTCGTAGTTGTATGGTCTTTTAATATATCATCCATTAATAAAAACAATATCGTTGATTTGCGGTAGAAGATTAGTAATTTAGGTTGGCAGGAGTAATAAACAACACTCTCCACTTGACTGAAACACGATAATTGGTCCACATACATATTCTTGCCAAGTTTTATATTTTTGTGATATAATGTATGTATTTCCTCAAGTTTCAGAGTGTTCACTTTTGCCTGCAAAGAAGCCATAAGCAGAAAAGAGAACAGCAAGTAAATATAGGGGTATTGACACTTAACAGGGATCCTGGCACCTACTGGCATCAATCACGACATAACCGGTGACACCAAAACCAACCTCGACTCAATAGTCCCACATCGTTCAAGTCAAAGTCTTAGAGTCATCTTATAAGGAACAAATTCTGTATGTATTCCGAACAATGAGGAAATGATTTGTGTGGAATGGGTTTCCACAACGAGTTAAGACTTCAAGTCTGATAATTTAATTAAATCTGAGTTCAGTAAGTTTTTTATTAGTTTCCAATATATGTTTACCTATATTACCCTTCAAACTGAAGGGAAAAACCTATCCTCTTGAAAATAGTTGAATAATATTGAGCAGTTAGGTATTAGTTTTTTTTTTTTTTTGACGTGTAATGTATGAAATTTTGTGTATGCTGTGTTGCATGTCATTTTGGCCCATTATCTCCAATTTTCACACACACTCTCCAACGTTTCCTCCGCGGTTCTATTTCGAGATCGTCCGTCTAGTCAGGAAAGTTATATCTCTCATCGCTGATCACAAGTGCCAACTGAGTTCGGTAGTTAAACTATTAGTTAGAATATTTTTTATTTTTTAATTATAACAGTGTATTTAAACTAATTACTTTTGAAATTGTTTTTTTTAGTATTTTTAATCAATTAATGATATAAAAATGTTTTAGATAGTTTATTTTTAAACCTTATCGAAGCTCCTCAGTGATTATATTTTTAGCACACTTCTCCACTCAGTTTTAAGTGATTTTGGACATGACTAAAAAAAGTTCTTTTTGAACATGAGACAATTATTTTCCTTCCCAAGTACTATTCGTTATTCAATTGTGATCTGACCTTCTTTAGACGCCTGAAGTAACTTGGATTTAGATGAAGTAGGTTTGGATATGGACCATTAGAATTGGGTCATGGGTCAGAAGTTAGTCATGTAGGATTATTAGGGGTAGGTGTTGAATAGAAAAAATAATAATTTTAGGATATATATTATTACTATTATAAAATAACTTGAAAACTATTCAAAATGGGTCTCACGTAATTAAGATGAAAACAATTCTAAAATCTTTTTAACTACCGTGCATGTATATTCTAAAAAAAAATCCTGGACATGGATGTAGGTAGTGTTACAGAGAAATTTTTTCCTATCGTCCAAATCCAAGACTTAGAAGATACTGATGTTATTTTTGGTATGTTGATCATCCAGACAGAAACTAGACTTGCTATGTCATAATCTCACTACGTAGAGAAGATAGTCACACACTATAGATATTAGAATCTTCCAGAAATCGATATTCTTTATAGGTGTGACTAGGAGCTGAAGTCAAATTCAGGAAGACAGATGGACTATTTAAGTATCATTAGCAGTGTGATGTAAAGATGTGGCAAAAAAAAATTCTAGATCAGATGTGAAGCTCCCAATCTAGAATCCAATTTGGGATAGAGGTGTCGGAGCATGCAGTATGACCACAGTTCGTAGATTACTAGCTGTTGTTGCCGCTCATCAGTGGCTACTCTATCAGATGGATGTGAAGAATAATTTTCTTCACGGTTCTTTATCTGAGGTTGTCTATATGGAGCCTCCTCTACGACTTTCAACTCCTCCGAGGCATATTTTTTGCCTTCGTCGTAATATCTATGGTCTCAAGCAAGCTCCCCGAGCTTGGTTTAAGTATTTTCGGAGTGTTATATCCGAGGCAAATTTTCAGCAGTGTTCTCAGGATCGTTCTTTGTTTGTGCGGTCGTCGCCGCAGGGGCGAGTTCTTCTTTTACTCTATATGGATGACATGATTTGGACTGGCGATGATTCAACAGGGATTGCAGCTACTCAGAGGTACCTTCATTAGCAGTTTCAGATGAAAGACCTTAGCAATTTTCGATAATTTTTTGGACTCGAGATTGCACAAGGCAAGAGAGGGATACTAGTTTCTTAGCAAAAATATACTTCAGAGATTATTTCATCGGCTGGTCTATCGGATAGCCGCACAATTGTTATTCCTTTAGAGCTTCATGTGAAGCTTCGTCTTAGAAATGGTGAGCCTCTCACAGATCCTACTCGCTACAGACGGCTAGTTGGTCAACTTGTGTATCTCTATTTGACTGGACCAGATATTTCTCATGCAGTTAGTATTGTTAGCCAGTTCGTTTCTGCGCCTCGATCAGCTCACTATAGTGCCTTACTCCGGATTCTACGATATCTTCTGGGCTCCATTACAAGCTCATTATTTACGTCTTCTATATCTACTCTGGAGTTCGAGTATTTTCTGATGCAGATTGGACAGGAGATCCGACCACCAGACGATCTACTACGGAATTTGTATGTTTCTTGGAGATTCATTATCCCATAGCGAAGCAAGAAACGAGACGTTGTTGCATATTCTTCTACTGAGACAGTGTAAAGAGCTATGACTGCCACCACCAGGAAGATCATCCATGTTTATAAACTGCTATGATATGGATGTTGCTCCTACATGACCTACGCCGCTTCACTGTGACAACAAGAGTGCTATACCGATTGCAAACAATCCGGTTTTTCATGAACGGACAAAAGCACATTGAGATTGAATGTCACTTCGTCCGTGAATTTTTTTTGGCTAGCACTATTTATCTACCACATGTGACGTCCGTTGATCAGTTGGCATATTTCTTTACAAAGTCGCACCCCACACCACGATTTCAGTTTCTATTGGACAAACTCATGTTGTTTGATTTACCATGAGTTTGAAGTGGGATGTTAAGAATAATTTGTTTTAGAATTAGATATTAGTTAGATTTAATAATGGATTTTTTTTCTTTCTATATTGATACATATCTCCTCTCCTACTCCTATCCGGATACATCTCTCTTCTGATTCTCTATCCGGATATGGATACATTTTCTCTCCATATATATTCGTAGTTGTATGGTCTTTTAATATATCATCCATTAATAAAAACAATATTGTTGATTTGCGGTAGAAGATTAGTAATTTAGGTTGGCAGGAGTAATAAACAACACTGTCCACTTGACTGAAACACGATAATTGGTCCACATACATATTCTTGCCAAGTTTTATATTTTTGTGATATAATGTATGTATTTCCTCAAGTTTCAGAGTGTTCACTTTTGCCTGCTGCAAAGAAGCCATAAGCAGAAAAGAGAACAACTAGTAAATGTAGGGGTATTGACACTTAACAGGGATCCTGGCAACTACTGGCATCAATCACGACATAAACCGATGACACCTAAACTTAACCTTGACTCAATAGTCCCACATCGGCCAGGTCAATGAATTAGAGGCATCTTATAATAAACATATTCTGTATTCAACGGAGCTTTGTAGAAATTTTTGTGTGGAATGGGTTCCCACAAAGAGTCAGACTGCAGTCCGAAGAATGGTTTAAATCTGAGTTCTAATGGGAACACAACCTATCGTCTTGAAAATAGTTGTGAATAATTTTAAGTAGTTAACCTATTAGTTTTTTATTTTTTTGTAATGTCTGACATACTGTACAAAATTGTACACGTTGCATTTCATGTCATTTGGGTCCACAGTTTTCAATTTTTATACACACACTAACATCTTTCCCGTAGTTCTATACCGAGATCGTCCGTCAAGTCAGGAAAGTTATACCTCTCATCGCTGACCGCAAGAACAAGCTGAAGTCAGTAGTTAAGCTATTAGTTAGAATATTTTTTAATTTTTTTAATCATAACAGTTTATTTAAAGTAAATATTTTTCAAAATATTTTCAAAATATTATTTATTTAATTAATTAATGATATAAATACGGTTTAGACAGTTTGTTTTTAAACCTTTTTGAAGCCCCTAATGATTATATATTTAGCATACTTCTCCACTCAGTTTTAAGTGATTCTGGACATGACTAAAAATAGTTCTTTTTGATCATGACACTTAATTATTTTCCTTCCAAAATACTATTTGTTGTTCAATTGTGGTCTGACCTTCTTTAGACGCCTGAAGTAACTTGGGGTCTATTTGGTTAGTGGAACTACCCATTGGAACCCTAAAAAATTAGGAACTCCTCGTTAGGTTTCAAAGTTCAAACATTTGGTTGGAAATGGAGGTGAAAGATTGAACACGGTGATTGGACAGACTGAGTTCTTATATTCGGTACTCCTCGATGTATTTTTCACGTCTGATTTCAAAAAAAAATTAGGGGAGTCGTCGGAGTCGGGCGCAGTGAGCGTCCTGACCTCCGCGACTCCCGTCGAGCTTCGTCGCTCCCTCTGTGACCCCCAAGCCGAAACTTCTTGTGCTCCGCGGCAAGCGGGAGTCGAGATATGTCGAGCTAGGCGACCTCCGTGTCGGGCCTCTGTCAAGATCCTTCGAGCTAGGCAACCTCTGTCAAGATCCTTCGAGCTAGGCGACTTCCGTTAGTGTTCTCGGCTTCACGAGCGCCATCGTCGACCAAGGGGCTCATAATCCCCTCTTGGGATAATTTGGGAGAAAGAGAGAGAGAGATATTTGTGTAAGGGATAATAAATATATGATATTTATAATACTTAATAATAGTAATTAATAAATGTTAATAATAATAATAAAAAAAAAATATGTGCTTAATAATTATTAATAACAATGAAAAAAATTGTGAGAAAAAGTAATTTATAATAATAATAATAATGCCAATGATAATTAATTTATACTATTTAATAATAATAAATAATTTTTGTTGTAATATACATTAATAATATATTTTTTAAAAGTACGCTATTTAAAAGTGGAAAACTATATCACTTCTTTACAAACCAAATGCCGGAACTACAAAAAATTACACTTTTCATCTTCTCCCTCTCACGAAAAATCTTTCTCACTGGAAAAAAAAAAAAAAAAAAACTTTCTCCCCCCTCAACAGACGTGTCCATGTAGATTTTTTTCTTTAGCTTTTTTCTCTTAGTGGAACTTCCATTTAGTTTATATAAATTATAATATTTGCTAAGCTAATATTTTCTCTCTCTCTCTTTTTATTTTTTTTTCTTCATTCTATTTCCTGTCGAACTGGTAGTAGAGTTCAAGGCAACAAAAACGATAATTGGTCCACATACATATTCTTGCCAAGTTGTATGTTTTTGTGATATAATGTATGTATTTCCTCAAGTTTAAGCGTGTTCACTTTTGCCTGCCCAAAACTAATTTTGCAAAGAAGCCATAAGCAGAAAATAGAACAGCTAGTAAATATAGGGGTGTTGACACTTAACAGGGATCCTGGCACCTACTGGCATCAATCACGACATAAACCGATGACGCCTAAAAGTAACCTCGACTCAATAGTCCCACATCGGCCAGGTCGAAGTCTTAGAGTCATCTTATATTGAAGAAATTCTGCATTTCTGCCGAACTATGAGGAAATAATAGTGTGAAATGGGGTTTCCACAACGAGTCAGACTGTAGTCTGAAAATTGGGTTAAATCTGAGTTCAATTTTTCTTTGGTTAGTTTCCAATATAGCTTTACCTATATTACCCTTTCAAAATGGAGGATGAAAACTCTTATCTACATTCCATGCCTACCCTTCAAACTGATGGGGATGAATAATATTAAGCAGAATAAGTTTTTTTTTTTTTTTTTTTTTTTTTTTTTTTAACACGTGTAATATATGAAATTTTGTTCATGTTGTGTTGCATGTCATTTGGGTCACTGTCTCCAATTTTCACACACTCCCCTACGTCTCCCCCGCGGTTCTATTCCGAGATCGTCCGTCTAGCCAGGGAGATTATATATCTCATCGCTGACCACAAGAGCCAACTAAGTTCGGTAGTTAAGCTATTAATTAGAATAATTTTTTTAAATTTTTTTAATTATAGCAGTTTATTTAAAATATTAGTTTTGAAATTATTATTTTTTGTATTTTTTAATTAATTAATTAATGATATAAATACGGTTTAGACAGTTTATTTTTAAACATTTTCGAAGCCCCTAGTGATTATATATTTAGCACACTTCTCCACCCAATTTTAAGTGATTCTGGATATGACTAAAGAAGTCCTTTTTGAGCATGACACTTAATTATTTTCCTTCCCAAATACTAATTGTTGTTCAATTGTGGCCTGACCTTCTTTAGACGTCTGAAGTAACTGGGATTCAGTAGATTTGGATATGGACCATTAGAATTGGCTTATGTAAGAAGCTAGTCATGTAAGGTTATTAGGGATAGGGTGTTGAATAGAAAAAAAATGGGCTAACTACCGTTTAGACTCTGTATTTTATATCAGCTTAGAGTTTAAGTCCTAACATATTCAATTGGAAAGTTTGGACACTTAATTCTTTTATGTTTTCTTTTTTCCATTATATCCTTAACATGACTACAAGGACACCCACCAACACATGTTAGAATGAAAAATATAATGGAAAAAGAAAAATCAAAAATAAAAATAAAAATAAAAATGCAGGATCCAAAATTTTCAATTGGACATGTTAAAAATGCAGGATCCAAAATTTTCAATTGGACATGTCAGGACAAACTCTAAGCTGATATAAAATTTAGGGTCTAAACGCTAATTAGCCGAACCGGGGTTGTAGACCATTTTTTGAGTAGAACTTAGCCTCTAGCCATTCACCGACATATAGAACAAAACGCGAGCGTATAATTAACACACAACCAACAATGTACGGCCAAGCATTCCCTAATCCCTACGGCTTGCTAAAAATTAACTAGTTAGGGTTATCACAAGACTTAATTACTAAAATACAAGTTGAGGAACTTTGCTAGCACCTGCTCTGCAAATACTCGGGTGCCCAAAGGTACGAATCTGAGCTTTGTAAGACATATCATAACATAAACATATAGCATATACATAAAAACTTATACATTTTGGTAGGTCATGGAGTCCTTATCTAGCAGGGATGAGCCATGCCTCATGGGGCCCTTAGCGATCGGAGTTCCTGGTAGTGTGAATGTCTATATGAGTTTATCTAGTCAATAACCTACAAGTTTTATTTTCAATTCTCAAGTTGTGGACACTGGAGAATCCTCCTAGAATGATGATCCATGGATACGAGTAATTTGTGAGTTATCACTGATGAATGTTCTCGTAACTCACAACACGCGATACATTGGACATTACTCACACTCGATTGTCCAATGGCAAGATGCAATAAATTAAGGACACAACAAATATTCTACGATATCGAGAATGACTTGCACTCATATATATATATATATATATATATATATATATAAATTAATTTTAGGATATATATTATTACTATTATAAAGAGGTTTGAAATGACTCAAAATTAGTCGTCTAAGTTATATGTATATCTTCACGTAATTAAGAGGTAATTAAGTGGAAGAAAAAAAAATCCTAAAATGCTTCTAACTATAGCGTATTTATATTCTCACCTAGGAAGAAAAAAATCTTTAAATTTTTGTAGGCTAAATTACAACTTGATACCCTAAAATTTTAAAAGGACAAAATTACCCCCCCTCTCCCCCATCACCGACTGCACCGCCCTCGCCACCCTTAGGCTCGTGGAAGCACCCTCTCCCCCTCTCTCCGTCTGCGGTGGTGGCAGCAGCAGCCCGCGTATGACGGAGAGTGGGGGGGTGCGGCAATGGGTTGGGGGGTGCTGCACTGGGTTGGGGGTGGGTGGTTGGTGCATCAAGAGGCCGTGGTGCTGCAACCGGGGTGGGGGTGGGGGAGAGGTGGTGCAACCGATAGGGGTAAGGGAAGGGGGGATAATTTCGTCCTTTTTAAATTTTTAGAGTATCATGTTGATACTAATCAAAGTTTAGGGAAACATGTTGAACAATTGAATAGTTGAGGATATCAATTATCTACATCTCATAATTCCACTTCTTGCACAATGTTGGACTAAATTATCAACTTTATTGTCACTCAATCGAAAACGAGATACAATCCAACAATATGTAGTACGCCTATTCGTAACATGAAAGAGTGTCTCTTAGGGATGACCATCCTAATTGGAGATGTAGAATCCGTAAAAGACAAGTAATTTACGTGACAAGAGTAATTAATATAAGGTCGATAGATATGGAGGCAAGGCCGTCTCCAGAGGGAGGCGGGTGTCACTACCACATTTTTAGATGAGAATATTTTTATCATTTAGCATATTTTATAATTAGTGATTAAATATTTATATATGGTGCTACTAGTTATTTATTTTGTGTTGTGCTATTTGTTTATTTAAATGGTTAGTGGACTAGCCTATTTTTTGGACTTGACCCTAGTGGACCTAATTAGACTTGTCATGACATATTGAACCCAACATTTTGGGCTAGGCCCATAGACTCAACCCTCTTCATTAATTATGTGATTTAGTTAAACTTTTATTAGGATTAAATGCTTTCTAATATAACCCTTCTAATTAATTACCTACATGACAACTAATGGGGAGTATAGGGAACTAATTAAACTTGCCGCCTGCGTTAGAGGGAGTGCATAACGTGTTTCACGTGTCTCAGTTGAGACGGCACGTGGCAGATCCTAGCCATGTACTAGATCACTCGGAGATCGAGGTTGGTTCGACTCTCAGCTACCCAGAACAGCCCGTGGAGATTTTGGATCGCATGGAAAAGGTGCTGCGGAACCAGACGATTCCTTTGGTATGCGTCGCGTGGAGTCATCGCTCGCCAGGAGAGAGTACCTGGGAGCGATAGGCTGAGATGCGTGAGCGATATCCTTATCTGTTTGAGCCATGAGGTATAATTCTTTCTTGCTTATATTGATTGCTATTGGTAGTTAGTTTCTTCCTTAATTTCGTGGACAAAATTTTTCTACGGTGGGTAGGATTGTCACCCTCACTTTTTCAACTAGGGTTAGTTTGATAATTTGGCATGTGTATTTAATTTTTAGAAATAAATATTAGTTATTAGTATACTATATATTTAATTGTGCCTTGTATTATTTATTTATTAATTAGTGGACTAGCCTATTAATTAGACTTAACACTTGTGAACCAATTAGACTTGTCATGACAACTTGTGAGCCCAGCATGGACCAAGCCCAAGAACCTACTCCCACTAATTAGGAGGATTAGACTAATTAGAATTAGTGTAGAAACTTTCCAAAATGTCCACCCTTAAGTATTTCTCATAATTCACCATTGGAGGGCATATAGGATATTTGCAAGGTTGCTTGGAGAAGGGGGAAGTGGCCGGCCCCTATATGGAGGTCTTCTCTCTCTCTCTTTCCTCTTTATTTGTTTCTTCATTTTAGATCTAGAATTTAGATCCCCAATTTTTATTATTTTCTCCATCAATTTTCTTCTCAATTCCTTCACTTTTTCTCTCATTTTTATCCCTCAAAGAACCTTGGTGCTTGGAGAAGCAAGGAGCATAAGAATGAGGAGCTTTGGTGAAGAGATTGTGTCTATTGAGCATTTTATTGAAAATCCATCTCCCAAGTGATAATTTATGAATTTTCTCTTCTTTGTAACTTCTAAATCTTGCATTTGACTATTAGGAACCACCCCATGGCATAGGGCTACAAATAGGAACAAGTTCTAGGCCAATTGGTTTTGTATAGAGAATTCTACATAAATTTTTGTATGTGGTTTAGAAGAATTATGAGATTGACATACAAATTGTGTGTCATGAGACCAATTAGATCTAATTAGACTTAGGATCGGGGTTGTAGGACTAGATACGTGTCCATAAATGGATATGAGTAGGCTGTATCATGGTATTTTGGGATACGCTATGATACATGGGTCCATTTTAGGGGTTTTGTGCATATTAGTGTAATTTCTCTCCAATTTCTATTGTAACTTATTACATTAGTTATATATAGATGTATTGGATATGTATAATTAGTATTGTTAACCATTGGGGAGTTTTGATACTTTAGTTGAGGTGTATCAGTATTTTGAAGGAGGAACACTAAGTGTTTGGTTTATTGTCACACTAGTATGAGATCTGTGTTCAAGCCAAACACACTAGGCTACCTTTCAAATATGTAGAAAGTAACTCTGGCCTTCTAGAGCTAGTTCATAGTGATGTGTGTGACTCAAATAGGGTTTTGACCCGAGGCGGTAGAAAATACTTTATTACCTTTATATATGATCATTCAAAGTATTGTTATACATGTCTTCTCAAAACCAAAAAGTTTTAGACAGCAGATTTAAGGTTTATAAATCTGTAGCTGAGAACCAGTTAGAGAGAAAGATTAAGATTCTTAGATCAGATCATGGTGGAGAGTATACATCAAATGATATGACCAATTTCTGTGAAGAACACGGAATAATCCATGAGGTAACTGCTCCATATGGACCACAGTCTAACGGAGTTGTTGAAAGAAAGAATCGTACTCTGTTACACATGGTGAATGCCATGCTCCTCAGCTCAGGTGCTCCCGATAATTTGTGGGGAGAAGCATTATTATCTGCCTGTTACATCCTTAATAGGATTCCTAGTAAGTCTAATGATAAGACTCCCTATGAATTATGGAAAGGTAGAGCTCCTAGGATCCATTATCTCAAAGTTTGGGGATGTCTGGCTAAAGTAGGAATTCCTGAACCTAAAAAGAGGAAGATTGGACCTAAGACTGTAGATGTTGTATTCATAAGATATGTCCTAGATAGAAATGCCAATAGATTTCTTGTTACTCACTCAGAAGTAAATAAAATCACTAACAACACTATTATAGAAGCAAAAGATGCAGTTTACTTTGAGAATATATATCCTTTCAAAGATATAATTTCTTCCTTTCCCTCCAACTCCTCTCTTGCTCCGTCCACTAGCTCTCATGTTCAAATATCTAGTTCACAACCCGAACAAAATATAGAACCTAGAAGGAGTAAAAGAGAAAAAATTGAAAAGAACTTAGGAGAAGGTTTTTTCACTTTTTTGATAGAGGGTGATCCCTCAACTTATGAAGAAGCAATATCTTATCCCGATGCCCCTTTCTGGAAAGAAGCCATTAACAGTGAGTATAACTCCATCATGGAGAACAATACTTGGTTTCTAGCAGACATACCTTTAGATAGTAAACCCATAGGTTGTAAGTGGATATTCAAAAAGAAACTTAGAGCCGATGGTACCATAGAGAAATACAAGGCTAGATTAGTAGCCAAAGGTTTTATCCAGAAAAAAGGGACTAGATTATTTTGATACATACTCTCCTGTAGCTAGGATCACCTATATTAGAACCCTTCTACCCTTAGTGTAAAACTCCTAATTCTAAAAACTATATTTTTTATTATTTATTTAGTAGTTATGAGCTAAATAGAGATAATGGATTTTATTTAATTTTTATTTAAGGTGTTTGTGCATCTAGGGGATTTATGGAGTTATTATAAATTTTTTTTAATTTATTCCATGTAGGAGACCCTTTGGACAGTTGCTAGCTTAATGGTGTGCACCAATATAATCTTCAGAATTTTCTATGTTTAAATATGTATATATATATAGATATAATTAATAAGAAAAAGGAATAAGAAAAAGAAAGAAAAAGAAAAGAATAGAAAATAGAATTCCTATTGGATCTAACCCAAACCCGCAACCATTTAACCCCACCCGCGTAAACAAATAGCAGGAAACAGCTCACCCCCGCGTAAACAGACAATAGCAAACAGCTCACCACCCCGCGTATACTCTTTCCTTTCCTTATCCGTGCGTAAAACATCAACAACAGTAGCAAACCGACTTTCCTTTTTTTCTTTTTACGCGTACAAACTATTCCACCGCTTCTTAAACACTATTATTACCAAAAACCCCTCAACCGAAACCTAAACCAATAAGAGAAAACAACAACAACAATAGTTTCTTAAACACTAAGTTTCCCCACCGCCTCTTATTCTCTATATATATCCATACAATACACCCCAAACCCTAAAAATATCACTTCTTCAACTTAACAATATTGGACGTGCACTATACAAAACCTTGCTCGGCAAGTATACCTTGCCTTTGTACTATTATTTACATTTCAGATGATGCATGATTCTGTTTTATTTATATATTTGCATTGGACCTTGTTTATGAGACCACCCCAGTATATGGAGCATCATTAGATTTTATTGGCCGTGACACAGTTGTTACACGAATTGTGAGTCTTATATAGATCTCGGACTACGTATCGGATTGGCCGCCTATACGTATGAGCCGTGCGTTAGGGATGACTACTGATAGAAACTTTGTATGCTAGTAGACCTGGAAGTTATTTAGAGATTTTATCATTTCATGGATGTGGCATGATTAGAGCATGGGGTGGGAAGAACAATAAGTAAGGCGTTTGGGCTCCTTTGCACTTTTTTCCTGTACGCCCGAATTCTCCACCGGAGAAACGGGTGATGATGACCACTATATATATTTACAGGCGGCCTCTGCCGTTCAAAAGACGACATGCTTTTAGGCCCCTGATTCTTCGAGAGATTCATGCCAATCCCTTGGCCAGATAGCCCACGTGTTGGAAAGTTGTTCTCAAATTGCATTCACTTAGCCGGTTAGGCGACCCGTTAGATGTTTATATTTCAGTACTTATTGGCATGTTTATATGTATCTTGTTACATCCCTCTGAGGACCTGGTCCCTTTCCAGATATGGACGAGCAGGAGTACCCACAGGAGTACGGACCTGGACCTGACTCTATTTACCAGGCCGAGGAGATCTTACCCTCAGAGTATCTGTGATTTATTACCACTGTTTAGAGATTTTGTTGCTACCTCAGTATAGTTATTTTGTAGTGGATTTATTTCCACCCGACTATCAAACTTGTTACACATCTTGGATATTCAGTTATTATTCAGCTCTTATTTCCTACTGATTATTTGTGCTGTGGATGAGATATAGATTGCATGTGACTTGTTGTGACAGTATATTACCACTAATGGATTGAATATTCATGTACAACGTACGTGTGTATATGGTTCCCATATATTGGAGTTCATATACATACGGCTGGGCGTGTTACGTATTCCTAGTCCTACGTATTTTGGGACTGGGGCATGACACTTAGCATCCATTAATAAAATGTTAATCCATCAAATGGATGTAAACACAACATTTCTAAACGGGGACCTAGAGGAAGAAATCTACATGAAGCAACCTGAAGGTTTCATTACTAAAAGGCAAGAAAAGAAAGTTTGCATATTAGTTAAATCTCTTTATGGCCTAAAGCAAGCTCCCAAGCAATGGCACGACAAATTGACATAGTTATCTCAGAACATGATTTCGTGCCAAATGAGTATGACAAATGTATATACTCCAAAATTTTAGATGAAAGTTGTGTCATCTTATGTTTGTATGTAGATGACATCCTTATTTTTGGATCATCACTAGAATTGATAAATAATACCAAGGACTATTTATCTAGCCAGTTTAATATGAAAGATCTTGGTGAAGCCAACTTGATACTAGGCATGCAACTGTCCAAATTCAAGGAGGGCTATACTCTATCATTAGCACACTCTATCGAGAAAATGCTAATTTTTTTTGAGTATTTTGATAAGAAACCTGCCCTTACTCCTTATGACAATAGTGTTGTTCTCAAGAAGAATGATGGTTCTCCCATGAAATAACACAAATATTCTCAGATGATAGGTTCTCTCTTGTATATATCAAACAGGACCAGACCAGATATTGCATTTGCTATTGGGAGACTAAGTAGATATACTAGTAACCTAAATCAGTTACATTGGACATCATTAGAAAGAGTATTTAGATATCTTAGGGGTACTCTAGATTATATGCTGCACTATATTAGACACCCTAATATCATAGAAGATTATTTAGATGCAAACTGGGTAACTGACTCACATGATGTAAAATCCACTATTGGATATATTTTCACTCAAGGAGGATCTGCAATCTCCTGGGGCTCATGTAAACAAACTATCATAGCTAGGAGTACAATAGACTCCGAAATGATAGCCTTGGACACTACATGTACAGAAGCCGAATGGCTAAGAAACCTTATTATGCATATACCTATTTTTATTAGTCCTGTTCCTACAATTTCTATAAACTGTGATAATAAATCTTTTATGGAACTACTAAAGCATGATTCTGTGAATGCTAATATGAACATGCACCTGCAGCTGCGCTTCAAGTCTATAAAGAGCCTATTGGCCAAATATGTGGTTCTTGACTATATAAAGTCAGAAAAGAACCTTGCAGACCACTTGACGAAGGGTCTGTCTAGGACTTTGATCCTAGAATCATCGAGGGGAATGGGGTTAAGCCCATAAGTAAAGTCACCAGCAGTTGCAACCTAACCGAGTCTGACTGGAGATCCCAAGAAGTTGGTTCAATGGGTAGGAACAAGCTGGACTTAGGTGACTTTTATGGAACACTGACTCGAGATTAAAATCTCATTCTATAATGTCCAAGTGGTTGTACATGCGTACAATAATTTCCCATCCCTATGGTGACAGTGTTCTTGAGTGATATCGTTAGAATGAGTTTTTAAAAATCTTAATAGGTCCAAGCTGATATGCGGGGTTGAAACCTATCACCAACCCTTAAGGACTTACTTATATGAGAGGTCATGAAGGCCGTGATTATGTGACAGGGCGATCCCAGACAACTCTCATGAATTTGGGTTTAGTGCGCATGGACAACCAAAAGGATGGCTGCAAAGACTACTGTACCAGCTCAAGCACTAGCTCCAGTACCTCAAGCTAGAGTTGGTTCAGTAAAGGACTTTGTACAGATGGTTCCAAGGCCGTACAAAGGCATTGAGAGCCCAGAGGAAACTACCAACTGGATCACTCACACTCGAAAGTTATTAGAGGCATCACAGTTACTTGTAGACCTATGGATGACAGGTGTAAGGACGCTTCTAGATGGTAATGCTCATCACTGGTGGAAATCCATGGAACGCCAGTTGGGTACCTACCAGACATGGGAGCAGTTCTTGAAATGCTTCAAAAGAAAGTACTTCCCGGACACCATCAGAGATGCATTGTACGATCAGTTTCTCCACTTGGAGCAGTGGAACAGAACAGTGGACGAGTATGATGCTGAGTTTAGTCGCCTTAGCAAATATGGCACTGCTCTAATACCAGATGACTTGGCCAAGGCTAAGAGGTTTCATCGTGGACTGACTAAGGAGCTCCAACATTACACAAGCTCACAGTCCTGGATCTCTTATGCCGAGTTACTAACAGAAGCCAGATTACAAGAAACCATCAGCCGAGGAAAAGGAGGTCAGCTGAGGACACAACAAGGACCAGCAAGGACACAACAAGGAGGACCTATCAGACGTCCTTTAGCTCCACAACAGCAATACCAACACATAGCAGGACCGTACCAGACCCCAGAGAAACCCCAATACAATTATTGTGGGAGGCACGGGCACATCTCAAGGGACTGTCGGGTCCGTTTGGGACAGTGTATGAGATGTGGTTCCGGACATCATATGATAAAAGACTGTCCTATGCAACAGGCATCGACACTTCCACCACCAGCTCAGAGGCTAGTGCTTTCAGCACCGAAGCCAACTCAGCAGACGATGAGACCAGGAGCACCTCGACCTCCAGCAGCAGGAGGATTTCAGCGAGGACCACCGCTACCTGCGCAGGAGGATCAATTTGCAAGAACCAGACAGGGACAACCACAGAGGAACGGACAAGCTTTTACAATGGAAGTGGATGACATGAATCAGGAGATTGATGTCATAGCAGGTATCACTCTTGCTTTTACTTTTCCTGCTGTGACATTATTTGATACGGGAGCCACCCACTCATTCATATCATCTAGTTTTATTGCCAAACACAACATTTCCTCCACATCTTTACCTAGTTGTATTAGAATTCTTACCGGAGGAGGAGTTGTACCTATTAGTAGAATTTGTAGATCGTGTCCTATAGTAATTAGTGGCAGAGAGATGAATGCCCTACTCTTAGTCCTTCCTACGCCGACTTTTGATATTGTGCTCGGAATGGACTGGCTGAGCAAGTACCACGCTTTCTTCGATTGCTTTGGAGGTAGTATTCTTTTTAAAGTACCAGGCCAGCCTGAATTTGAGTTTGCGCGAGGATCCACAGAAATCCTTGATGGTATGCAGTTCGCAATGGACAATGTTGTCTATCATCCCATTATTTCAGAATTCCAAGACGTCTTTCCAGAAGAATTACCAGGACTACCCCCCAGATAAAGATGTAGAGTTTTTGATTGAATTGACACCGGGAGCAGCATCCATAGCATCACATGTTTATAGACTGGCAAAGAAGCAGATGGATGAACTAAAGACACAGTTGAAAGAACTAGAAGAGAAAGGTTTCATCCGACCAAGTGCATCACCCTGGGGAGCACCAGTGTTGTTTGTACCAAAGAAGGATGGGTCAGTGCGTATGTGCATTGGCTATAGAGCCTTAAATGCACTAACAGTAAAGAATAAATATCCACTGCCACGCATTGATGACCTATTTGATCAGCTTAGTGGAGCCAAAATATTCTCAAAGATAGATTTGAGATCGGGATATCACCAGGTGAAAGTAAGGAAGGAAGACATTTCGAAGACCGCTTTTCGGACAAGCTATGGGCACTACGAGTTTCTGGTCATGCCATTTGGATTGACCAATGCTCCAGCTATCTTTATGGACTTAATGAATCAAGTTTTCCATCAGTATTTGGACCAGTTCGTGGTCGTCTTCATAGATGATATACTTGTCTATTCAAAGAGCCACGAGGAGCAAGAGAAGCACCTGCGGATTGTTCTAGAGACCTTAAGGAGAGAGCAGTTATATGCGAAGCTCAGTAAATGTGAGTTCTTCCTGAACAGAGTTTCATTTCTTGGACATGTTATTACAGGAGATGGTATTTCTGTTGATCCAGAAAAGATCTCGGCAGTTGAGACATGGCCTGTTCTAAATCAGCAACGGAGGTGAGAAGTTTCCTCGGACTTGCGGGATATTACCGACGGTTCGTAGAGAACTTCTCAAAGATAGCAACACCTATGACTCGGTTGACTTGCAAAGATCAAGAGTTCATATGGACCAACGAGTGTCAAGACGCTTTCGAGGAATTAAAGAAGCGACTAACTTCAGCACCAATATTGGCTATTCTATCAGGATCAGGAGGCTATGTGATCTACAGTGACGCATCAGGGAAAGGTTTGGGATGCGTATTGATGCAGCATGGCAAGGTGATTGCATATGCATCTAGACAGTTACGAGTACATGAGAAGAATTATCCAACTCATGACTTGGAACTTGCAGTCGTAGTATTTTCTCTGAAGCTATGGAGACATTACTTATATGGGGAACAAATGGAAATCTATACAGACCACAAAAGCCTCAAGTATGTCTTCACACAGAAGGAGTTAAATATGAGGCAACGTCGATGGCTCGAGTTGATGAAAGATTTCGAGATAGAGCTACATTATCATCTAGGCAAGGCTAACGCTGTAGCAGACGCGTTAAGCCGGAAACCAGTAGCTTCCTTCTTGACAACACAAAAGGAATTAGGGAAAGACTTGCAAGGTCTTGGCATTGAAGTAATATTACCCAGAGCAGACGGGACACTAGCCAACTTACAAATACAATCATCACTAGTAGAAAGAATCAAGGCAGCATTACCTACAGACCCCAGATTCAGAAGATTAAAAGAAAGAACAGAGGTCGGAGAGCAGACAGGACTGTGCATTCATAATGACGGGACATTACGATGTGGTGATCGTCTTTATGTTCCAAATGGAGAAATTCGATAGGAGCTGATGAAATAAGCTCATAGTTCGATATATTCTATTCATCCTGGAGGCACCAAGATGTATCGTGATTTACGACAGCACTTTTGGTGGCATGGAATGAAAAGAGAGATAGCTCGCTTTGTAGCTAAATGTTTGGTATGTCAGCAAGTAAAGGCGGAGCACCAGAGAACAGCAGGATTATTGCAACTACTTCCGATTCCAGAGTGGAAGTGGGCACATCACTATGGACTTCGTCACGGGTTTTTCCAAGAGTCCAAGTGGTAGAGATGTAGTATGGGTAATAGTGGACTGACTCACCAAGTCAGCCATTTCTTGCCTTTTAGAGTTGGCCAATCTACAGAAACGTTGGCTGACTTATATATGAGGTAGATCGTGAGATTGTATGGCATACCAGTCAGCATTGTATCAGACAGGGATTCGCGCTTTACATCACACTTTTGGAGGAGCATGCAAGAGAGCCTTGGAACTCGTCTGAAATTCAGTACATCTTACCACCCGCAAACAGATGGGCAGTCAGAACGTACTATTCAGACATTTAAGGATATGTTAAGGGCTTGTATGTTAGACTTTGGAGGATCATGGGAGGACCACCTACACCTTGTGGAATTTTCCTACAACAATAGCTATCAGGTGGGCATCCAGATGGCTCCGTTTGAAGCATTGTATGGAAGAAAGTGTAGGTCTCCTGTGTGTTGGAGTGACGTGGGAGAACGTCAGATTCTGGGACCAGAGTTAGTGGTCAACACTGTTGAGACAGTTAAGAAGATACAAGGACACTTGCGAGCAGCGCAAGACAGGCAAAAACAATGGGCAGACCTTCATCGTCGTCCCTTGGAGTTTAAAGAGGGCGATCATGTCTTCTTAAGGATATCACCTACCAGAGGCACCATTCGATTCGGAGGGCGCGGCAAGTTGAGTCCAAGATACATTGGACCATTTGACGTGCTAGAGAGAGTGGGAGAAGTGGCTTATCGACTTGCGCTACCACCTTCACTTGAGGGAGTACATGACGTATTCCATGTATCGCAACTCAGGCGATATGTGGCAGACAGCAGTCATATTCTCGACCATTCGGAAATAACCATTGGGCCGAGCTTGTCATATCAAGAGCAACCCGTAGGAATCCTTGATCGTCGAGAAAAAGTATTGAGAAACCAGTCTATTCCCTTGGTCCGCATAGCATGGAAGCATGGCGTACCAGGAGAATCTACTTGGGAGAGCGAGGACGACATGCGCGAACGTTTTCCGAACCTATTCGCAGATCAAGGTATGAATTTACTTTGTAAATTTATATCTTATACCATTCTGGACTTTCTACCATGGCTTAGTTTTAATTTCGAGGACGAAATTTTTATAAGTTGGATAGAATGTAAAACCCCTAATTCTGAAAACCGTATTTTTTATTATTTATTTAGTAGTTATGAGCTAAATAGAGAATTGATTTTATTTAATTTTTATTTAAGGTGTTTGTGCATCTAGGGGATTTATGGAGTCATTATAATTTTTTTCTAATTTATTCCATGTAGGAGACCCTTTGGACAGTTGCTAGCTTAATGGTGTGCACCAATATAATTTTCATAATTTTTTATGTATAAATATGTATATATATATAGATATAATTAATAAGAAAAAGGAATAAGAAAAAGAAAGAAAAAGAAAAGAATAGAAAATGGAATTCCTATTGGATCTAACCCAAAAACCCAAACCCGCAACCATTTAACCCCACCCGCGTAAACAAATAGCAGCAAACAGCTCACCCCCGCGTAAACAGACAACAGCAAACAGCTCACCACCCCTCGTATACTCTTCCCTTTCCTTATCCGCGCGTAAAACATCAGCAGCAGTAGCAAACCGACTTTCCTTTTTTTCTTTTTACGCGTACAAACCATTCCACCGCTTCTTAAACACTATTATTACTAAAAATCCCTCAACCGAAACCTAAACCAATGAGAGGAAAACAACAGCAACAGCAACAGCAGTAGTTTCTTAAACACTAAGTTTCCCCACCGCCTCTTATTCTCTATATATATCCATACAATACACCCCAAACCCTAAAAATCTCACTTCTTCAACTTAACAATATTGGACGTGCACTATACAGAACCTTGCTCGGCAAGTATACCTTGCCTTTGTACTATTATTTACATTCCAGATGATGCATGATTCTATTTTATTTATATATTTGCATTGGACCTTGTTTATGAGACCACCCCAGTATATGGAGCATCATTAGATTTCATTGGCCGTGACACAGTTGTTACACGAATTGTGAGTCTCATATAGATTTCGGACTACGTATCGGGTTGGCCGCCTGTACGTATGAGCCGTGCGTTAGGGATGACTGCTGATAGAAACTTTGTATGCTAGTAGACCTGGCAGTTATTTAGAGGTTTTATCATTTCATGGATGTGGCATGATTAGAGCATGGGGTGGGGAGAACAATAAGTAAGGCGTTTGGGCTCCTTTGCACTTTTCTCCTGTACACCCGGATTCTCCACCGGAGAAACGGGTAATGATGACCACTATATATATTTACAGGCGGCCTCGGCCGTTCAAAAGACCACATGATTTTAGGCCCCTGATTCTCCGAGAGAGTCATGCCAATCCCATGGCCAGATACTCCACGTGTTGGAAAGTTGTTCTCAAATTGCATTCACTTAGCCGGTTAGGCGACCCATTGGATGTTTATATTTCAGTACTTATTGGCATATTTATATGTATCTTGTTACGTCCCTCTGAGGACCTGGTCCCTTTCCAGATATGGACGAGCAGGAGTACCCACAGGAGTACGGACCTGGACCTGACTCTATTTACCAGGCCGAGGAGATCTTACCCTCAGAGTATCTGTGATTTATTACCACTGTTTAGAGATTTTATTGCTACCTCAGTATAGTCGTTTTGTAGTGGATTTGTTTCCACCCGACTATCAGACTTGCTACACATCTTGGATATTCAGTTATTATTCAGCTCTTATTTTCTACTGATTATTTGTGCTGTGGATGATATATAGATTGCATGTGACTTGTTGTGACAGTATATTGCCATTGATGGATTAAATATTTATGTACAACGTACGTGTGTATATGGTTCCCATATATTGGAGTTCATATACATACGGCTGGACGTGTTACGTATTTCTAGTCCTACGTATTTTGGGACTGGGGCATGATGCTTAGCATCCATTCATAATATGTTAATCCATCAAATGGATGTAAACACAACATTTCTAAATGGGGACCTAGAGGAAGAAATCTACATGGAGCAACCTGAAGGTTTCATTACTAAAAGCCAAGAAAAAAAAGTTTGCATATTAGTTAAATCTCTTTATGGCCTAAAGCAAGCTCCCAAGCAATGGCACGACAAATTGACATAGTCATCTCAGAATATGGTTTCGTGCCAAATGAGTATGACAAATGTATATACTCCAAGATTTTAGATGAAAGTTGTGTCATCTTATGTTTGTATGTAGATGACATCCTTATTTTTGGATCATCACTAGAATTGATAACTAATACCAAGGACTATTTATCTAGCCAGTTTAATATGAAAGATCTTGGTGAAGCCAACTTGATACTAGGCATGCAACTGTCCAAATTTAATGAGGGCTATACTCTATCATTAGCACACTCTATCGAGAAAATGCTAATTTTTTTTGAGTATTTTGATAAGAAACCTGCCCTTACTCCTTATGACAATAGTGTTGTTCTCAAGAAGAATGATGGTTCTCCCATGAAATAACACAGATATTCTCAGATGATAGGTTCTCTCATGTATATATCAAACAGGACCAGACCAGATATTGTATTTGCTATTGGGAGACTAAGTAGATATACTAGTAACCTAAATCAGTTACATTGGACATCATTAGAAAGAGTATTTAGATATCTTAGGGGTACTCTAGATTATATGCTGCACTATACTAGACACCCTAATATCATAGAAGGTTATTTAGATGCAAACTGGGTAACTGACTCACATGATGTAAAATCCACTACTAGATATATTTTTACTCTAGGAGGATCTGCAATCTCCTGGGGCTCATGTAAACAAACTATCATAGCTAGGAGTACAATAGACTCCGAAATGATAGCCTTGGACACTACATGTACAGAAGTCGAATGGCTAAGAAACCTTATTATGCATATACCTATTTTTATTAGTCTTGTTCCTACAATTTCTATAAACTGTGATAATAAATCTGTTATGGAACTACTAAAGCATGATTCTGTGAATGCTAAGATGAACATGCACCTGCAGCTGCGCTTCAAGTCTATAAAGAGCCTATTGGGCAAATATATGGTTCTTGACTATATAAAGTCAGAAAAGAACCTTGCAGACCACTTGACGAAGGGTCTGTCTAGGACTTTGATCCTAGAATCATCGAGGGGGATGGGGTTAAGCCCATAAGTAAAGTCACCAGCAGTTGCAACATAACCGAGTCTGACTGGAGATCCCAAGAAGCTGGTTCAATGGGTAGGAACAAGCTGGACTTAGGTGACTTTTATGGAACACTGACTCGAGATTAAAATCTCATTCTATAATGTCCAAGTGGTTGTACATGCGTACAATGATTCCCCATCCCTATGGTGACAGTTTTCTTGAGTGATATGGTTAGGATGAGTTTTTAAAACTCTTAATAGGTCCAAGCTGATATATGGGGTTGAAACCTATCACCAACCCTTAAGGACTTACTTATATGAGAGGTCGTGAAGGCCGCGACTATGTGACAGGGCGATCCCAGACAACTCTCATGAATTTGGGTTTAGTGCGCATGGACAACCAAAAGCGCCACCCGTTAGACCCAGAACCTCTAGCGTACTATGTGTGCTATTTTTCTGAATCTGGTAAAAGAAGTCTGATTCAAGGCACAGTCCATCAAACACTTCTTCAGACAAAGACAATAGTCACTAAGTGAGATTCAAGGATATAGTCCATCTCATATATGCATAGTATATACCTGCCCAGAAACTCTTCCTTTTAATTTCTTCGTCTCTTATATTTCGGAACTTGACCTTTTGGGGGGGGGGGTGGATTGTTAGTTGTGTTTGAGCAAAAGCTCAACTTCCCTTTTTTCTTTTGTCCCACATCGGTTGGACCACCCCCCTTGTATGTTGTAAACCCCCTCGACCATATTTCAGTATTTTTAGGATTATTTTTATCAATTTAGGATTTATGGCAATATTTTAATTTATTGTATTTACATATCCTATTGATTTGTGCACCTGTCCATCACCTAATTATTTGGAGCTTTACCTTGACTGTTATCCCCGAACGAAGTTCACATACCTCTCCTAGACGTGACAGTCTACTATCCTGCACTTTGTGCAACTCCCAGATACTCTGTTTTGAGCCTCGTATGAGACGCACAAATATCGTTACAATCGTCCGTATTTATTCCCTATTTAATTTCCTGCTCTATACCCATCTCTGTACCCCTAGGGATATGAGGCCCAACATGCACCTGTTTTGCCTAAACAAAAATACGTTAATATTTCACTTTAAATATACTACATTTAGTATATTGACACCGTAGAAAAATTATGGCCCTACCTGCCTCTAAATAAATAGTGAACACCGTGCGCAGTATTTATAAATTAATTAAATACGATGGCCCGCATCACCCCAAAACCAGGCCCAGTCCCTGCCCAGACTCACCCCCACCCCCTCAGGACCCTCACACAGCAATTTCCTCCAGTTCTGTACATTTTAGCATTTTCAGGAATCGGGTATTTTTCCAGACAATTTCGTAAATTGTGCAATTTCCCAAAATAGGACCATTATGCAATTTATGAAATTGCAGGAACTTTTCTCCAAAATTTTGTGTGAGGTGTCAGCCTCCTACTGGCCGGTGAACCTGTACCGTCCATTTGGAGACGGGACCCACCCGAAAATATCCTGTAAATATCCTGTAAATATCCTGTAAAATATCTTTAGATATTTTACTTAAAATATTAATTAATTATTTCTATAAAAGAAAAGAAAAGAAAAATAAAAAGAAAAACCAAAAATCCTAAACTCTACCCCGGCCCGCAGCAGACCTCCCCTCCCGCCGGAGCGGCGAGCCCCCTCGCCGGAGCCGACCCCCCACTCCGCGGCGAGCCACCCCCCCCCCCCCACCGCTGAGCTCCACCGACATCCCCCCTCTCTTCTTCTTCCCCGTTCCTCCTCCACTTCCCCCTTCCCCGACCTCGTCGGCCCGACCCCCGCCGGTGAGCAGCTCCTCCTCCTCCTTCCCTCTCTCCCTCTTCTCCGACCCTCCCAGCACCCGGCTCCGCCCTCCAGCACCGTCCCCAACTCCTCCGCCCCGCTTCTCCGGTGACCCCTCTCCGCCTGACCACCCCTCCGACTCCCACAGCTCCGCCCTCTCCCCGCAGCCTCCCTCCTCGACCCGTCCCACCGCCTCCACGAGCCCAGCGACGTCTCCTCAGCCCCGCCTTCCCTTCTTCCTCCTCCTTCAGCTCCGCCGACCTAGCCGGAGACCCGCAGCAGCCTCCCCCGCCTCTGCCCAACCTCCCCGGACCTCCACAGTCCCTGGCCGCCTCCGCCGTGTCCGCCACAGCAGAAACCCTAGCTCGGACCGGACACGATTCAGCCATGACACAGGACACAGCTCGTGTCGAGAGACGCGGACACGGAAAATTCTAGTTTTCACGGAGCCCTGTTCAGGTAACCCGTTCTAACTCCTCGTAGATCCATTTTTAATTCCGTCAGTTGCATCGCGTAGCCTGCATGACCCTCTCGGTGCCCGTGCAACCCGCTCGGAGCATCGCGCCCTGTGGCGATTGCGAACCGCGATCCAAATATAGGAAAAACAACGACCCGATTCACCCCGGAACTGAGTATGCCCTGCCAAACGGGACGACTTGGTCGCACGCGGTCTTTACCGAAACGTGCGCGCCGTTGATACGGACGTGCGAGATTTCGCAGAAGTTGATTTGGATGTGCGTGCACACCGGAATCAACGCGTATCCGCCGACAACGTCCCATATCCGTCTGTTCTGGAACACGCTGCAACTTTGTGTACACACGTCGGATCGAGGCGAAACTTGCGCCATCGGACTCGTAGCAATACGCTGGTCCTGTGATCCAAGTTTGGTTCGATTCTGAGAACGTTGACAAAATCCCGTATCGTGGGCCCCATAGGCTCCACTTGACGGGCGATTTTGTGACCGACTCATCGGAATCCAATTCTGGAAGTTTCGTTGGGTTCGTATCATCGTTCCTGACTTATTGACACTAAGTTTGGCGAATTTGGAGACCTTTGACCCTGACACATTTTTCGGTGCAAAGCTGCCCACATGTGGACCCCGCTTTGACCAGAAACTGTCATTTTTGCCCCTGTGTCCAAATTAGACTTAAGGACAGGTGTTTCTAGCTATTTGATATTTTCTGAGACTGTTAGTGATGTTTATTTCAGTATCCGGAGACATTCATTCTGAGGCCATAGTTCTGGCTTTTGGCATTTGACATCTGGGCGTTATATTTTGCAGCTCTCTTGCCAGGCAAGTATACCTTGCCTTGTTGTACTATTTAAATTCAGTTATTGTTAGTTACATGTTTATCTATTTTAATATTATATAAATGTGCGCGTCCGAGAAAACTCGGGTGCAGTCAACGATGGCGTTGACGTTAGGACTTGTGTCTGACCTAGTGTCTAGTAGACCCACCTAAAGTTGTGAAGTTATTGATATAACTTCCCAGGCCTTGACACGTATCATTACACGTCACAGAGTGAGTACATGTAGGGACGCGTGCCTCATGCGCGACTGGCCATCAGTGTGAGCAACACGTGTAGCGGTATTTAGCTCAGTTGTTTATTTTATTGAGACTTGCATCATAGTAGGAGGTGTCCACGTCGTCTTCACGACTTGTACATCTATATTGGGCGGGAAAGATACTAGTAGGCGTATGGGACACCCCCTCCTTATATATTACTGTTGCCTGATACCATACTCTTCGGAGATGGGGTATTCCTGTTACCATGCTGCTCGGAGATGGGGTATTGGTTTTCTTGTTCCCGTTACCATGCTCCGAGGAGGATGGGGTACTGCTTGTGCCCTTGCGTCAGGGGGCATATGACACATATACTAGCCAGTCATGACGATTGGTGAATTACGTCAGCATATGTCTAGCCTACACATTCCCATGCGTACTACAAGGTCTTCAAATTGCATTCACTTAGATGGTTAGCACACCCCCTTATTTATTCAGTATTTACATTATGGCATGTTATTTTTATGTATCTTGCTATGTCCCTCTGAGGAACTGGTCCCCTTCCAGGTGTATATGTTCTTGAGTATTCGCAGGAGCACAGAGCCGGACATGTTACGTATATCCCGAGGAGGTCTTCTATTCGAGCCTCGTGATTGTCAGATGTTGTTCTTATATGGTGTGTATCTGGTTCCATTTATATTCTATTTCGGCAGTGGATTTGTTTCCATCCGACTGTCATTCTTTAGATATTTGTTATTGAGATCTAGTTACCTGATTATTGGTTATTCCTGTATATGTGATATTCTGTGGATGAGATTTAGATATTATCCTGTGACTTGTGATTAATTATACCACTGGTGAATTATTGTTCATCATACAGCGTACGCACGTATATATGGTTTTCACATATTGGAGTTGCCATATATACGGGCGGCTGGCATGGTTACGTATCCTAGTCCTACGTATTTTGGGACTGGGGCGTGACATATGTTTATATTAGTTCTTCTTCATTGCTCTCTTAAAGATATTGTGTGGGGAACCCCTTGGGCCACACGCTCGCGTCGTCGCCCGGCTCGGCTCGGTTCGGTTCGGCGTGCGTAACGGGTGCGGGTACGTGCCCGAATGCCGATCCAATTTACTATTCGGGTTCGGGCTGGGATCCAAAAAATCCTTCATTCAAATTTTGAACGTTGAGGCTCTATGTCCAGGTTCATTGAACACTTGTGACAGCTTCTGTAACAGCTATTTTGACAACAATTCCTCCACGTTTCTTTCCTTTTGTAATTGCTCCTTAATGGCCTGTTTATGAGTCATTTACTGTCCTGTCCGTGGCAGTATTTAGGGACTATATTTATATTGTAGTCTCATCCTCCTTCCTTTGAGATAGAAAATCTTCCTACGTGAAAGCTCTCTCTCATTACTCTCTCGAACCACATTCTGATCTCTAAATCCTTGCTCTGGACAGAACTAAGTTCGGTCTCTCTCCGAGTTGTGTGCAACGAAGAGAACCCGGTAGTCAGGGGGTTTTACCACTAGAAGCTTCCGAGAAACGTCTGCACATAGATCTCAGATCAACTCTTAGGGCAGTGTTTCGTGCACGACTTTCCCAGAGGTCGATAACAATTTTTAGTTTCTTTGTTCTCTTATCAATTTCTGAAAAATAATATATATATATATATATATATATATATATATATATATATATATATATATATATATATATATATATATATATATATATTAACAACATTTACTTCGGTATATATTGCTAACAAGATTCATTTTTGATCCAGTTTTGTAATACTAATGATAATATTTTTAGCACACTTCTCCACTCCCGGGTTATTTTAAAGTTATTTTGGACATGACTTAAATGTCTTTTTGAACATGACACTTAATTTTTTTCTTCTCTATACTATTTATAAGCCTGAAATAACTTGGATTCAAATTAAGTAAGTTTGGATATGGACCATTAGAGTATCTCCAATCCTATTATCTTGTTTTGTGTTGTAATTCTTATGTGACATGAGTCACAAGATAATGTCTTTCATATGTGACAAGATTATATTCACACAAGACAATGACATAGAAAATTGATCTCCAATGCAAAAATATTGAGAAGACAATAAAAACTATTTTTTTCCAAGTTTCAAGACAACTTTTCCACTTCTTCCTTTTTTTTAAAATATTTTTATTCATATTTGATGATGTGAAAATAAAGCATTGTGAAGTCCATTGTCTAGGTCCAGACAACCAACTTCACATTATCTTTGACATGTCAACTTCACAATTTATTTCATATTTGTATTGTAGAAAAAAATTTGAAATAAGAAATTGTGATTCTTACGTGGCAACTATTTTTTTCAAACTCACATCAGGGGTTGGAGATGCTCTTAGAATTGGGTTATGGGTCAGAAGTTAGTTATGTAGGATTATTAGGAGTATGGTGTTTAATAGAAAAAAATAATAATATTGGGATATATAGTATTACTATTATAGAGACGAGAAAATATTCAAAATGAGCGTTAAGATGAAAAAAAATCTAAATTCTTTTCAACTAACGTATATGTATATAAAACTGGTTTTTCTTTTTCTTTTTTTTCTTTCCGCTTTCCACAACACCAAACGAAAGCGTCTCAAAGCTTTTCTACTACGGAGTACCAAACTCTTACCTCTCCAAATGACAGTAAGCTGTAGTGCGTAAAAATTATGGACACGATCCTGATGCTCGCACGAGCGAAGTGGACTGGCTATTGTGCCATTTCTCTCTCATGATGCATTTGTCAATCAATCAAGAAGGTCTCGACATAGTTTTTGGCAATAGTATATTTGGTACATCTCACGAGAGTTGAGGAAATGCTTGTGCTGTATAGGTTTTCACAAAGAGTCAGTCTCAATTAACCTTTTTATTAGTTTAAATTTGAGCTTTTAAAGAAATTTTGATTTATCTCCTACTTATTTATCATATTTTAAAGATGTACTTCACTATTTTACTATAATGTAAAACATCTTTTACTTTTGACGCATCCGGTCATGACTAAAATAATTCTTCCCACGCGGACAATTTGAGACGAAAATATCCCTCCTTCTGTTGTCTTCTACCCCGAGACCCAACCCCCTTCCCCCGGAGCCGCTACCCCGTCCCCCTCGTCGTACGCTCCCCCGGCGATGCCCCTCCCGCCGTGCGCCTCCCAACCGAGCGCGCCCTCGCCTCCGCCGCTGCTGTTGCTTCCCCGTCGCACACCGCTGCTAGCCGCCGCAGCCTCCCTGCCGCACGTAACTCCGCTCCCCCCTTCTTTCTCCTGTCGCTCACGCTACTAGCTGTTGTCGATGGGGCCGGAGAAAAAAGGGGGGGGGGGAGGGAGGAGAGAGCGCACGACAGGGGGAGGCACGACAGGGGGAGGGGGGTCTCAGGGTAGAAGACAACGAAAAAGATATTTTTGTCAAAAATTTTGAGTCAAAGGAGTTGACCGTGAGTCCTAGACGATTTCTGTCAAAAGTAGAGGGTGTCTTACATTATGGTAAAATAATGGGGTATATCCTTGAATATGATAAATAAAGTTGGAGGAAAGTCAAAATTTCTTTTAATTTTTTATTAGTTTCCAATATAGGTTAACTTCAAATGATGGGAAGAAAATTCTATATTCTTTGCCTACCCTTAAAAATGGTGGGATGAAACTATCGTAGTTAAACTATTAGTGAGAATATATTTTTAATTTTTTATTGTAAAATTTTTTTTTAGAGTAATAACTTTTTTAATTAATTAATAATATACAAATGGTTTAGACGGTTTTTTTTGACTCGTATTGAAGCAAACATAACACTTAATTATTTTTCTTCCCAAATACTATTTGTTGTTCAATTCACTTGTGGCCTGACCTTCTTTAGACGCCTGAAGTAACTTGAAGAAAAATCCAAGGTCCAAATTATAAGAGAAAATCAAGGTATCGCAACCGATACCGAGTTTCTCTAAGGTACCATACGTTACCGACCTAGAAACCTAGATCTACTCAAAATCAACGACCAAAATCAAAAATTATATATAAAAAAGAAGTAAACACTTTAGAGACGCATATTATAGACCATAAATACACATGCTTCGAAGAAAAAATTATAATACAAAAATTATAGTTATTTTCTCTTTGAGCAAGATGTACTTGCTTAGAGTCCTAGCAAAGAAATCCAAGCTTTTACTCCTCCTAGGACCACACCTAAAAAATCAAGGCCAAGCTCCAAGCACCAAGCTCAAGCATGAAAGAAGAGGGAGAGAAATGAAAAGAGAGAGAGAGAGAGAGAGAGAGAGAGAGAGAGAGGGGGGGGGGGGGGGGGGGAAAGAGAAAGAGAGAAAGAAAATGGGTTATATAGAGACAAGGATGAATAGAGACAAGGATGAATGAGGGTCATTAGAATATGTGCCATGCCATTGATCCATGTCACCCCTCCCCACCCCCCCACCCCCCCACCCAACTCATCTCGACCATTGGAAACAAAATCAAGCGTCTAATGGACAAAAGGATGTCTTGGTTTATAACCAATGGATGAGTCATTAACATCGGACGGTATGCATGCGCAGTTCTACAGTATTCCGATGATATTCTGGTATGACTGCCAATTTTCTTTTATAGAAAAAACTTGGAATTTCCATTCTATGCACGTGTCCTAGCATAGGTATGTGGCAATGCCCAAGGTATTCTACAAGTCTAGGGTAGTCGCTCATATCAAAACAAAATTCATCCATGAAAAATACAGCAAACATGATACGCAATAATACAAATCATAATACAAGACACAATTTACGAAAAAAATTTAAAAATAAAATATTCTGAAATATGGAACCGGGAATGAATGTGACAAAAATTATTGAGTCTCTGAATGCTAAACTTTTTAAAGACAAGTTTTCCAGTCACAAGAACATACGTGCAAATTTATCAGAGAATATAGCAAGCTCAAAGAAAGATAGTGCTACCAAAGATGCCATGGTTCAAGAGGTGTTAATTGTACCTAAAGATGCAATTATAGAATTATAACTCACTAAGCCACCTTCAAAGCGAGTGAGGAGACCAAACAATATTGGAGAAGACTTCTTCACCTATCATGTAGAAGCTGATCCACTCACCTATGATGAAATGATGAAGTCGAAAGTCCCTGTCTTTTGGAAGGAAGTTATCAATAATAAGATTGACTCCATAACAACCAATAACACTTCAGTGTTGGTTAATCTACCTGAAAGAGCATTTACTTCATACGATGCAAGTGAATCTTCAAGAAGAAGATGAGAGCCAGTACAATTGATGATAAGTTCAAGACCAAGTTGGTGGCTAAAGGGGATCGATTACTTCGTCACTTTTCTTTCAGTTGCGCAGATGGCAACCATCAAAATGTTTATCATACTGGATCTAATTCACAAGTTAGAGATTTACTAGATGGATTTCAAAACAACATTCTCAGGATCGTTCTTTGTTTGTGCGGTCGTCGCCGCAGGGGCGAATTCTTCTTTTACTCTATGTGGATGACATAATTTGGACTGGCGATGATTCAGCAGGGATTGCAGCTACTCAGAGGTACGTTCATCAGCAGTTTCAGATGAAAGACCTTGGCAATCTTCGATATTTTCTTGGACTCGAGATTGAACAAGGCAAGATAGGTATACTAGTTTCTTAGCAAAAATATACTTCCGAGATTATTTCGTCTGCTGGTCTATCTGATAGCCGCACAATTGATATTCCTTTAGAGCTTTATGTGAAGCTTCGTCTTAGAAATGGTGAGCCTCTCACAGATCCTACTCGCTACAGACGGCTAGTTGTTCAACTTGTGTATCTGTAATTTTTTATTAGTTTCCAATATATGTTTACCTATATTACCCTTCAAACTGAAGGGAAAAACCTATCCTCTTGAAAATAGTTGAATAATATTGAGCAGTTAGGTATTAGTTTTTTTTTTTTTTTTTTACCTGTAATGTATGAAATTTTGTGTATGCTGTGTTGCATGTCATTTTGGTCCACTATCTCCAATTTTCACACACACACTCTCCAACGTTTCCTCCGCGGTTCTATTTCGAGATCGTCCGCCTAGTCAGGGAAGTTATCTCTCTCATCGCTGATCACAAGTGCCAACTGAGTTCGGTAGTTAAACTATTAGTTAGAATATTTTTTATTTTTTAATTATAACAGTGTATTTAAACTAATTACTTTTGAAATTGTTTTTTTAGTATTTTTAATCAATTAATGATATAAAAACGTTTTAGATAGTTTATTTTTAAACCTTATCGAAGATCCTCTGTGATTATATTTTTAGCAAACTTCTCCACTCAGTTTTAAGTTATTTTGGACAAGACTAAAAAAAGTCTTTTTTGAACATGAGACAATTATTTTCCTTTCCAAGTACTATTCGTTATTCAATTGTGATATGACCTTCTTTAGACGCCTGAAGTAACTTGGATTCAGATGAAGTAGGTTTGGATATGGACCATTAGAATTGCGTCATGGGTCAGAAGTTAGTCATGTGGGATTATTAGGGGTAGGTGTTAGAATAGAAAAAATAATAATTTTAGGATATATATTATTACTATTATAAAATGACTTGAAAACTATTCAAAATGGGTCTCACGTAATTAAGATGAAAACAATTCTAAAATCTTTTTAACTACCGTGCATGTATATTCTAAAAAATATCCTGGACATGGATGTAGGTAGTGTTACAGAGAAAAAAGTTCCTATCGTCCAAATCCAGGACTTGGAAGATACTGATGTTATTTTTGGTATAATGATCATCCAGACAGAAACTAGACTTGCTCTGTCACAATCTCACTACGTAGAGAAGATAGTCACACACAATAGATATTAGAATCTTCCAGAAATCGATATTCTTTATAGGTATGACTAGAAGATGAAGTCAAATTCAGGAAGACAGATAGACTATTTAAGTATCATTAGCAGTGTGATGTAAAGATGTGGCAAAAAAATTTCTAGATCAGATGTGAAGCTCCCAATCTAGAATCCAATTTGGGATAGAGGTGTCGTAGCATGCAGTATGACCACAGTTCGTACATTACTAGTTGTTGTTGCCGCTCGTCAGTGGCTACTCTATCAGATGGATGTGAAAAATAAATTTCTTCAGAGGTTGTCTATATGGAGCCCCCTCTACGACTTTCTACTCCTCCGAGACATATTTTTTGCCTTCGTCGTGCTATCTATGGTCTCAAGCAAGCTCCCCGAGCTTGGTTTTAGTATTTTCGGAGTGCTATATCTGAGGCAGGTTTTCAGCAGTGTTCTCAGGATCGTTCTTTGTTTGTGCGGTCGTCGCCACAGGGGCGAGTTCTTCTTTTACTCTATGTGGATGACATGATTTGGACTGGCGATGATTCAGCAGGGATTGCAGCTACTCAGAGGTACCTTCATCAGCAGTTTCAGATGAAAGACCTTGGCAATCTTCAATATTTTCTTGGACTCGAGATTGCATAAGGCAAAAGAGGGATACTAGTTTCTTAGCAAAAATATACTTCGGAGATTATTTCGTCTGCTGGTCTATCGGATAGCCGCACAATTGATATTCCTTTAGAGCTTCATGTGAAGCTTCGTCTTAGAAATGGTGAGCCTCTCACAGATCCTACTCGCTACAGACGGCTAGTTGGTCAACTTGTGTAACTCTATTTGATCGGGCTAGATATTTCTCATGCAGTTAGTATTGTTAGCCAGTTCGTTTTTGCGCCTCGATCAGCTCACTATAGTTCCTTACTCCGGATTCTACGATATCTTCAGGGCTCCATTACAAGCTCATTATTTACGTCTTCTATATCTACTCTGGAGTTCGAGTATTTTCTGATGCAGATTGGACAGGAGATCCGACCACCAGACGATCTACTACGGAATTTGTATGTTTCTTGGAGATTCATAATCCCATGGCGAAGCAAGAAACAAGACGTTGTTGCATGTTCTTCTACTGAGACAGTGTACAGAGCTTTGACTGCCACCACCAGGAAGATCATCCATGTTTGTAAACTGCTCTGATCGATATGGATGTTGCTCCTACAGGACCTACACCGCTTCACTGTGACAACAAAAGTGCTATACAGATTGCAAACAATCCGGTTTTTCATGAACGGACAAAAGCACATTGAGATTGATTTCACTTTGTCCGTCAGAAATTTTTGACTAGCACTATTTATCTACCACATGTGACGTCCGTTGATCAGTTGGCAGATTTTTTTACAAAGTCACATTCCACACCACGATTTCAGTTTCTATTGGACAAACTCATGTTGTTTGATTCACCATGAGTCTGAAGGGGGGTGTTAATAATAATTTGATTTAGAATTAGATATTAGTTAGATTTACTAATAGATTTTTTTTTCCTATAAGGATACATATTTCCTCTCCTACTCCTATCCGGATACATATCTCTCCTGCTACTCTATTCGGATATGGATACATTCTCTCTCCATATATATTCGTAGTTGTATGGTCTTTTAATATATCATCCATTAATAAAATCAATATTTTTAATTTGTTTTAGGGTAGAAGATTAGTAATTTAGGTTGGCAGGAGTAATAAACAACATTCTCCACTTGACTGAAACACGATAATTGGTCCACATACATATTCTTGCCAAGTTTTATATTTTTGTGATATAATGTATGTATTTCCTCAAGTTTCAGAGTGTTCACTTTTGCCTGCCCAAAACTAATATTGTAAAGAAGCCATAAGCAGAAAAGAGAACAACTAGTAAATATAGGGGTATTGACACTTAACAGGGATCCTGGCACCTACTGGCATCAATCATGACATAACCGATGACACCAAAACCAACTTCGACTCAATAGTCCCACATCGTTCAAGTCAAAGTCTTAGAGTCATCTTATAATGAACAAATTTTTTATGCATTTCGAACAATGAGGAAAATATTGTGTGGAATGGGTTTCCCACAACGAGTTGACTTCAAGTCTGATAATTTGGTTAAATCTGAGTTCAATTAATTTTTTATTAGTTTCCAATATATGTTTACCTATATTACCCTTCAAACTGAAGGGAAAAACCTAGGGCTGAGTAATCGGTTTCCATCGAACCGAATTTTGGAAAACCGGTTAAACCGAAAATTTAAAAAACCAAACCGAAACCGAACCGGAATTTGGAAAAATCGAATATAACCGAACCGAGATTTTTTAATCCGTTTATTCGGTTGGGCCATTTTTTATAGTGGGCCGGATAATTGGGCCGTTTTTTGTTACTGGGCCTGGACCAAACACTTGTCAAAAATTCCATAAAAATTCATACACACAGCTTTCTTAGAATAGTCACAGCAATATATACACATTACACAGCTTTCTTCCTTCTTATACCCAAGTTTCTTAATTATGCAAACAAGTCAAAAGACTCACAGCAATATAAAAGGGCCATTATATACAGTTATACACAGCAATATATACACATTACACAGCTTTCTTCCTTCTTATACTCAAGTTTCTTAATTATGCAAACAAGTCACAAGACTCACAACAATATAAATGGGCCATTATATACAGTTATACACAGCTCCAGATTTGTTAAGCTCCAGATTTGTTAAGACATTCCTTGCCAAACATTACAAATGGTGTAGCCCACTGGCCCCACTCCTTTGCCTAGACTTGCTCCAGATTTGTTAAGCTTAGACTTTCTTTGAAAATTGCCATACTTGACTTGCTGCATACTTGAGGTGTGCTTGTTGATAGAGACATGAAACAATCAAATGATACATGAAACATTAAACTATCAGTATGTGGAAAAATAAGATAGCATCAATGTAAAACTAAATGCATGAGCATAACTACATAGCTAGTATAGATTTTACTGCATTCACAGTAGCCACAGTAGCCTTTTAGATTTATAGGCTACTATCAATCTTTAACAAGCATGAACAGTCAGGACTCAGAAAGAAGCAAAACATACTGGCAAGTAGAATATATAACTTATGATGAAAGCCTGAATCCCTGATGATGAAAATTTTAGGACAAACCAAGTAACCAACTAGACTTGCTGCATATTTGAGGTGTGCTTGTTGATAGAGACATGAAACAATCAAATGATAGATGAAACATGAAAGATTAAACTATCAGTATGTGGAAAAATAAGATAGCATCAATGTAAAACTTAATGCATGAGCATAACTACATTGCTACTAGCTAGTATAGATTTTCCTGCATTGACAGTAGCCACACTAGTGAGTAGCCTTTTAGATTTATGGGCTACTATCAATGTATAGATTTTTCTGCATTCACAGTAGCCACAGTAGCCATTCACAGTAGCCACAGTGGAAAAATAAGATAGCATCAATATTCTTACAACTGTTTAGAGCCTTTACCTCTGTTTGATTAATGAAGGGAGACAATGAGCAACTGCAGGAACATCACTGATTGAAAGTGGCAGACTTAGCACACATTGAGAATCTTGAAGTATGGTTTGAAGTCTGCATGATGGAGCAAGAGAAAGTATGGTTTGAAGTCTTTGAAGCTCAGATCAGATAGGCAATTGTGCATCAAAAAGTGATGCATTGTAGTATCTGTCTACTTACTAATGCCATATCATCATATCATCATTGCAATTATTTGAAGCTCAGATAGGCAATTGTGCATCAAAAAATAATACATTGCATTGTAGTATCTATCCACTTACTAATGCCATATCATCATTGCAATTTTCTTCACATCTTGTTAGCAACATATAATGGAATAAAAAAAGTAACTGTAATCCAAATGTGCATTGTAGTATCTATCCCTAGCTACATATAATGTCTAAATGTGCAGTTATACTTATACACATCCAAAATGTGGTAGTGCATTGTTTAGTGTCCTGTATAATATTACATTTCAGTGACAGTGACAGTGTTTAATATTACATAATCCAAATTCCAAAATGAGGTAGTGCATTGTTTAGTGAAAACTGAAAACCTGGGGCCTGGCTACACATTTCAGTGACAGTGTTAAATATGACATAATCCAAACCAAAGTAACAATCCAGATTCCAAATAATAACTTTTCAAACATCACTTGAGGTTGAACCCATCAATTGGCTTAAATCTACACAAGTATAAAAAATGACAGGAACAATCAATACAAGTAAAAAACAAAAAATTAACATTATGTGATATAAATTGTTATATAAAATGATACCTCTTTCAAGTTTATCGAGGGATTCCAAATTCTCTTCAAGATTACTAACAATAGATCGATCGGAACAAGTCCTAAACCAATCTTGAGAACAAATAAGACCCTGAACAATCTTAGGTGTCAAAGAACTCCTAAATGCATCAAGGACCCGACCACCGGTACTAAATGCACTCTCCGAAGCTACCATAGATATAGGAACGGCTAAGATATCACGAACCATTCTTGAAAGAACAAAAAACGAGGAGAGTTAATTTTCCACCAAGCCAAGAGATCAAAATTAGGATTCTCATCTTCATCGGCTTCTGTGGGCTCAACAAGATAACGATCCAACTCAGATTTATTATCACAACCAACAGTTTTCATTTTATGATTTTTATATTGAGCCTTCATCATACTTTTCAAGTTGAAGACTGGACGATCTTCGATGGTAGGAGATTCAGTCATTTCACTAGTTGTAGAAGAAACTATAGGTGCATACAACTTTCTGTATTCTTCAAACATGGAATAAACAACAATTTTAACCTTCTCTAGCATGGTGTCACCCTTTGATTGGACATAGAGTTGATATAGCCACCATTCCAAATATGCAAACTTTTGCCTTGGATCAAATAGTGGCGCAATGAAGACAACCATATTCATCTTCTCAACGTCCCCCCAATATTTATCATATTTCTCTCTCATTTTATCCGCCATAATAGATAACTCGAAGTCGTCATTACTCTTAGCATTCTTCCAGAGAGAATCAATAGATGCAATCTCTTCAAAAAACTTGTTTGAAGTGACATATAAAGAGTCCGAACACGTAAGGTGAATTCATAGAAATGTTCTAGAAACGTACACAACCTTCTCACATTCATCCAATCCTCTTCGGTTGGAAACAAATTCTCACCCTCAAGTTCTCTTTTGAATGAAAGATCTTCGTCTTGGAATCTCTCAAAGGCACTTTGAAACCTTTGGGCCGTATCCAACATCAAATATGTTGAATTCCAACGGGTGCTCACATCTAGACACAATAATTTCTTACTTTCAATTTTTTTAATTTGAGCACAATCTTTAAACTTTTAAAAACGTGAAGGAGATTGTCTAACATAGCTAATAGCTCTCCGGACACGAGCAACTGAAGAAGACATCATTTTTAACCCATCTACTACAACAAGATTGATAATGTGTGCAATGCAACGCATGTGTAAATACTTCAATTGAAGAATACTATTTCCCCGTTGTGCAAACTTTTTGCTTAGATAAGCAATAGCAACATCATTAGAGCTAGCATTATCAACGGTGATTGTAAAAAATTTCTCAATGCCCCACTCAATCAAACATGACTCAACTTCCCTCCCAATAGCCTCGCCTTTATGACTTGAAATTGGACAAAAGTTGATAATTCTTTTCTGTAATTTCCAATCTTCATTAATGTAATGTGCCGTAAGACACATATAGTTTATCTTTTGATTAGATGTCCATGTGTCCGTCGTAAGACACACCCTTTGATTGGACTCCCTAAAATAAGCCTTTAACTTAGTCCTCTCACTAGTATAAAGATTGTAGCAATCTCGTGCAACGGTCCATCTCGACGGTACACCAAACATCGGACATGTGTAAACCCCCAGATTTTGCAAGAATTTCAAATTGGGATTTTTCGCAATTTTCTGGAATTTTCTGGAAATTTTCTGCAATTAAAATCAAGGTTTTCAATTATCAAATGATTTTTAATTGTTAATAAATAATATTAAAATATTGTGAAAATAATATTTTTGGGTGTAAAATGGAAAACTGGACTTAGGGCAATTTTTCTGGAATTTATCGGACCCCGGACCTATTTTTAAATGCCTAAAAACTATTTATTTAATTAAATTATTTATTTATTATTATTATTATTAATTATTATTATTATTATTATTATTATTATTAATTTTATTAATATACTCGGCCCGGCCCATTAGCCAGCCCCCGGCCCGCGAAACCGGCCCAGCCCCTAACGGGTCGGGTCGGGTCCGCCTGAACCCGACCCGCCCGACCCGAAACCCGGACCCCCACTCTCTCTCTCTCCCCACGACCGCGTCTCGCGGCGGAGACGACGCCGCCGCCCGCTCCGCCCGGCGCTCCGCCCGCTCTCTCCCGCACGACCACCCCTCTTCCCGCCCGTCTCGGCCACGACACCCCTCGGCCACCTATTTATAGCCCCGCCGTCGTCGCTCTCGACCAACGCCCACCGCTGCCCGACGCCGCCACGCCCACTGCCGCCGCTGCCCGACGCCGCCACCGGCGCCACCCGCCCGCGAAGCCGCCGCAGCCATCTCCCCCTCTCTTCCCCGGCGGCCCCTCAGCCGCAAGCAGCAGCAGCACCCCCTCCCCTCGCCTGAGCCGCTCCGGCGAGCTCCGTTCGCCGCCGACCAGCCGGCCGCCGTGCAGCCCTGCCCCGGCCCGCCTCGCCGTCCTCCGGCGCCGCCACGTCAGCAAAACCCAAACCCTAGCTCCCAATTCTCCGTGTCGTGTCGGACACGACACGGACACGAAGATTTTCGGTTTCTCGGGTCCTGTTCAGGTACTCGTATCTTTTGCCTCGTAGCTCCGTTTTCAATTCCGCAAATTGCGTTGTGAAGCCTGTATGACCCTCTCGGTGTCCGGACAAACTGTTCGTGGCACCGCGTCCTGTGGTGATCGCACACCGCGATCCAAAAACAGGAAAAACCAGACCCTGTTTCACCCCGGAACCGAGTACGTCCCGCCAAACGGGACGACTTGGTCGCGTGCGGTCTTCACAGATACGTGCGCAGCGTCGATACGGACGTGTGAGATTTCACGGAAGCTGATTCGGGTGTGCGTGCACACCGGAATCAACGCGTATCCGCGGACATCGCTCCGTATCCGCCTTTTCGGCAATTTGCCCTAACTTCGTGCACACTCGTCGGATCGAGACGAAACTTGCGCCATCAGACTCGTAGCGATACGCTGGTCCTGTGGGTCAAGTTTGGTTCGATTCTGAGAACGTTGACGAAATCGCGTGTCGTGGGCCCCACAGGCCCCGCTCGACGGGCGATTTTGTGTTCGGCTCATCGGAATCCAAATCTGGAAGTTCCGTTGGGTTCGTATCAGCGTTCCTGACCTGTTGACACTAAGTTTGGTGAATTTGGAGACCGTTGACCTGGACACGTTTTTCGGTGCAAAGTGGGCCCAACGGCGGACCCCGTTTTGACCCGAAACTGCCGTTTTTGCCCTTGTCTCCAAATTAGACCCAAGGACAGGCGTTTTTAGCTATTTGACATCTTCTGAGAGTGATGGTGATGTTTATTTCAGCTTTTGGACTCATCTCTGGAACTTCCCCTAGACCTATTAATCGGATCCAAACAACAGGCAAGTACCTGCACTTCAAGTTAATCTTTATATTGTGATAATTAAATTCCCTGCTCTACTAGTACCCTTGCTGATTACACGTAGTGTTAGAATACTGTATTTCATGTCTTGAATAATGGAATTCATGTCTTGTTATCGTGTCGGGTGGGAGAATACTGAAAGGCATGTAGTTTACCCTGACTCCTGTCGTGAATAATAGCTGTTGGTACACGACTGTCCATCAGCCGGATCTCGATTTTCCGTGCTTAATAGCCGTCTATGACGGCCGGTTTAACCCTATAAACCCCTGCATGCCAACTAGGTATTCTAAATACACAAGTTCACACACCTAGTTTCTAGTCTTGTTATATTTCCTGCTTATTGTCGTAGTTCATTCCTGTCTCATTTATTTCCTGCTTTTCTCATATTCCTGCTTATAACATTAAACTCTGAAATATTGATGTTTCCTTTATGCAATGTTCTCAATATGATACTCAACTTAATTGTCATAAATATTTAGTTTAATTTTGTTGTGCACTGTGTACTTTGCTCCTTTCCTGACTGGATCCGTTGTTTAGGTGATGATGAGAACTTTGCCCTACCTATTGTGAACCATATGACGTAGCGGGTGACACAGTTGAGAAGCCGGTTCCCACTCAGGAGACCACCTCTGAGGAGTAGTAGCCAGTTAGCTAGTTTTCCCTTTTCAGCTCAGTAATCGGGTTTGTCCCCGATTTATCTTCTGTTCATGTATAAACTATGGATCTGTTATCACCATTTATTTTATAAATCAGCATTCCTATTTCCTGTTAATTTCCTTGTCTATTTATTTTATTGTGGATGAGATAGATTTAAATTACCTGTGAGTAAGACCTAGACAGCGTACTACCGCCGACTCTGCGGCGTAGGCTGGACGTGCCCACGCACTCGTGCCCGAATATCCGGGTGCGGGTCGTGACACGTTTTTATGGTGGCCCATGCAGGTCAACGACTAAATTGTTCGGTTTCAACTTAGGGACCGAACAGGCCTGCAATAAGATTGAGGATTTTAGGAAAAGCTCATCCACTTGATTGAATCGTTCTTGATATTCATATCGACTTCGAATCATTTTATTGACTTGCATCCTGCCTTGATTCCTGTGCGCCTTTATCGTTTATTTTTGGATGCAGAGTAAAGGATCTACCAGCAGGCGACGAGGTTCCTACAAGATCACCACGAGATGCTCTACCAGCATAACCGTGGAGAACGCGCAGACTCTTGGAGCAGCTAATGCGCGTAAGTGATTTCTTTTAGCTGCCTTTCTATTATTGTTTAGCTCGCGCCTAGTGGTTCGTGACCCCAGCCCCAACCTAGAAAATTTTAAACTTGCTAATAACCTGCTATGCTTTTATAACTGATAACTGTAGAGTTTGTAGAATCTTTTTGTGCTTATTGTAGGTTGTTTTGTGAACTTAAATAATTTGTACCTTCTTTTCATCATCATCTAGCGCACTTAATTTTGATGTACTCGACTTATGCTGCTATTCTATAGCCTAGTTTTGCAAGCTTACTCTTTATCGAGCTTGTTCACGACATATGTATTAGTGGGTCGACACACTAATACAATTGTCTATTCAGAATCAGTGTATTACGGTCTGATCAACCTTAGTACATTTGATTCGCCCTTCGCCCTACTTTACGTGGATTGAGATATATAGTTGACTAGTATACCTGCCCTAGACATGTCTGAGCATAACTGTGTTAACACAAGCATGTGAATAGGAATTACCAAGATAGGATTTCAATCCACAAATCGTTTGACAATTCCCACTTGAATTCTTTACACTCCTTGATCCCAATACCTCTGTTCTATCACCTCGCCCTTGAACTCTTTATTATTGATCTTCGTTTTCCCTTATTTTGGAAAGACGAAATCTCGTGCCTGGTATAAGTTTGGTACATAGATAGTACTAGATATGCCACATAGGCCGATCACATACTTGAGGATTAACCTTTCGTAATCGAGGACATATCAAATGTGACATGATCGACGTTGAAGTTTCGAGGATTGAATGACATGAATAAACATATTAAGGAATATTTTTTCTTAAGGTATATAGTCTATTGTGATGTATGGGTAAATTCTAAGTTGGGTAGCAGTGCAATTGTCAACTCAAGATAAATTCTTTAAAATTGTGACCGAGAAGATTAGATTGGAAGAGGTTCAAGCCATTCTCATTTTGAAAATTTAGAGGAGTGACTAAGATGATTAGTGAATTGATATCAATAGTTATATCTCAAGTACATGGTTTAAATCTTGAAATAATGAAAGTAAAATCGTCAATTTAAATTTAGAGGATATGATTCAGACGTGAACATTGGTGGACGACATTTTACTTTTTCAATTTGATGATTCGAATTACAAATTGGTGGTTAGACTACCTAGTTAGAATATTGAGAATGTGAATGGAATTTAAAAATTTAAAGCATACCATTGTGAATGGAAATACTGTTGGACTCGAATCACTTCTAGAGGAATTATGATTATGATAATCAGAATCGTGAGGCAAAGTCATATGGACTTAATCAAAAAAAAAAAATTTGCCTGCGGTAATTAGGGGAAGTAAGAAGTAATAACCCTAGGTTGACTCTTGCTTGGAATAGTGGTCGTCTTAACCTCGAAGTGATTGCAGTGGACATGATCATGAATTAACCATCGCAAAGAGATTTCGATTGATTGGCCTTATGTGCATGAAGGTTCAACAGACTATGGCTTAATTTTAAATTTCGAGGACGAAATTTTTATAAGTTGGGTAGATTGTAAACCCCCAGATTTTGCAAGAATTTCAAATTGGGATTTTTCGCAATTTTCTGGAATTTTCTGGAAATTTTCTGCAATTAAAATCAAGGTTTTCAATTATCAAATGATTTTTAATTGTTAATAAATAATATTAAAATATTGTGAAAATAATATTTTTGGGTGTAAAATGGAAAACTGGACTTAGGGCAATTTTTCTGGAATTTATCGGACCCCGGACCTATTTTTAAATGCCTAAAAACTATTTATTTAATTAAATTATTTATTTATTATTATTATTATTAATTATTATTATTATTATTATTATTATTATTAATTTTATTAATATACTCGGCCCGGCCCATTAGCCAGCCCCCGGCCCGCGAAACCGGCCCAGCCCCTAACGGGTCGGGTCGGGTCCGCCTGAACCCGACCCGCCCGACCCGAAACCCGGACCCCCACTCTCTCTCTCTCCCCACGACCGCGTCTCGCGGCGGAGACGACGCCGCCGCCCGCTCCGCCCGGCGCTCCGCCCGCTCTCTCCCGCACGACCACCCATCTTCCCGCCCGTCTCGGCCACGACACCCCTCGGCCACCTATTTATAGCCCCGCCGTCGTCGCTCTCGACCAACGCCCACCGCTGCCCGACGCCGCCACGCCCACTGCCGCCGCTGCCCGACGCCGCCACCGGCGCCACCCGCCCGCGAAGCCGCCGCAGCCATCTCCCCCTCTCTTCCCCGGCGGCCCCTCAGCCGCAAGCAGCAGCAGCACCCCCTCCCCTCGCCTGAGCCGCTCCGGCGAGCTCCGTTCGCCGCCGACCAGCCGGCCGCCGTGCAGCCCTGCCCCGGCCCGCCTCGCCGTCCTCCGGCGCCGCCACGTCAGCAAAACCCAAACCCTAGCTCCCAATTCTCCGTGTCGTGTCGGACACGACACGGACACGAAGATTTTCGGTTTCTCGGGTCCTGTTCAGGTACTCGTATCTTTTGCCTCGTAGCTCCGTTTTCAATTCCGCAAATTGCGTTGTGAAGCCTGTATGACCCTCTCGGTGTCCGGACAAACTGTTCGTGGCACCGCGTCCTGTGGTGATCGCACACCGCGATCCAAAAACAGGAAAAACCAGACCCTGTTTCACCCCGGAACCGAGTACGTCCCGCCAAACGGGACGACTTGGTCGCGTGCGGTCTTCACAGATACGTGCGCAGCGTCGATACGGACGTGTGAGATTTCACGGAAGCTGATTCGGGTGTGCGTGCACACCGGAATCAACGCGTATCCGCGGACATCGCTCCGTATCCGCCTTTTCGGCAATTCGCCCTAACTTCGTGCACACTCGTCGGATCGAGACGAAACTTGCGCCATCAGACTCGTAGCGATACGCTGGTCCTGTGGGTCAAGTTTGGTTCGATTCTGAGAACGTTGACGAAATCGCGTGTCGTGGGCCCCACAGGCCCCGCTCGACGGGCGATTTTGTGTTCGGCTCATCGGAATCCAAATCTGGAAGTTCCGTTGGGTTCGTATCAGCGTTCCTGACCTGTTGACACTAAGTTTGGTGAATTTGGAGACCGTTGACCTGGACACGTTTTTCGGTGCAAAGTGGGCCCAACGGCGGACCCCGTTTTGACCCGAAACTGCCGTTTTTGCCCTTGTCTCCAAATTAGACCCAAGGACAGGCGTTTTTAGCTATTTGACATCTTCTGAGAGTGATGGTGATGTTTATTTCAGCTTTTGGACTCATCTCTGGAACTTCCCCTAGACCTATTAATCGGATCCAAACAACAGGCAAGTACCTGCACTTCAAGTTAATCTTTATATTGTGATAATTAAATTCCCTGCTCTACTAGTACCCTTGCTGATTACACGTAGTGTTAGAATACTGTATTTCATGTCTTGAATAATGGAATTCATGTCTTGTTATCGTGTCGGGTGGGAGAATACTGAAAGGCATGTAGTTTACCCTGACTCCTGTCGTGAATAATAGCTGTTGGTACACGACTGTCCATCAGCCGGATCTCGATTTTCCGTGCTTAATAGCCGTCTATGACGGCCGGTTTAACCCTATAAACCCCTGCATGCCAACTAGGTATTCTAAATACACAAGTTCACACACCTAGTTTCTAGTCTTGTTATATTTCCTGCTTATTGTCGTAGTTCATTCCTGTCTCATTTATTTCCTGCTTTTCTCATATTCCTGCTTATAACATTAAACTCTGAAATATTGATGTTTCCTTTATGCAATGTTCTCAATATGATACTCAACTTAATTGTCATAAATATTTAGTTTAATTTTGTTGTGCACTGTGTACTTTGCTCCTTTCCTGACTGGATCCGTTGTTTAGGTGATGATGAGAACTTTGCCCTACCTATTGTGAACCATATGACGTAGCGGGTGACACAGTTGAGAAGCCGGTTCCCACTCAGGAGACCACCTCTGAGGAGTAGTAGCCAGTTAGCTAGTTTTCCCTTTTCAGCTCAGTAATCGGGTTTGTCCCCGATTTATCTTCTGTTCATGTATAAACTATGGATCTGTTATCACCATTTATTTTATAAATCAGCATTCCTATTTCCTGTTAATTTCCTTGTCTATTTATTTTATTGTGGATGAGATAGATTTAAATTACCTGTGAGTAAGACCTAGACAGCGTACTACCGCCGACTCTGCGGCGTAGGCTGGACGTGCCCACGCACTCGTGCCCGAATATCCGGGTGCGGGTCGTGACAACATGCAATAGAAACGAAACGTTTGAAGCCCTCACCCTCGACAAACCGAAATGGAAGCTCATCGACAATTAGCATATAAGACAAGGCCTTCCTTACGGACTCTTGATTAAATTGCCAACTAGTGAGAGTTGACTTGCCTTTCTCAACACATTTCATACTCAATATTGATTGAGAAGGACCTTTGTGCTTTGGATTAAGGGGACATATAAGCCAATGATTTCTAACTAAGGAGGTCCCATTAATTACGGGGTGACAATAATACTGTTTTTTGCAGTAGTTACACTCTGCTTTTGGGTTTCCATTCTCTTAAAATTGTCTAAATTCATCCCAATAAATAGCCCTTTTTTTCCCAATCCGTTTGTTTTTTGCTTTGAGTTTACAAATAATTGGGTCAGGGTCATTTGTGCCTTGGGAACTTGTTCCCCTCACAACTGGAACCTCAAGCTCAATAGGTTGAGCTTCGCTTGACATCTAAAATAAACATGAAAACAAAAATATATTTCAATTCAAAAGCAAATTCACAAAATGAAACTGAAGATAAGAAAACGCACATTGCATGAGTATGATGTTGATGCCATGAACTTGACTTATTTGACGCAATAAATGACCTATTAATTTTTGATAGTAATTTTAGTATAAGAAAGTAATTTTAGTAAATAATATATAAGATTTCAAAATGTGCCAAAAATTTCATTTCATTTCAGTTAAAAATATTCAAAACTCAGATAAAAATGCTAAGGAACTTATCTGTTCTTATCAGTAAATATCATATAAGAATAAGATATAAGAAAGTGTGATTTTACAACTTATCTGTTCTTATCAGTTTAAAATATTCAAATATTCATTTCAGTTTAAATATCATTTCAATTTTCAGTTATCAGTAAACAAACTAAGCAACTTTTTATAAAGTAACTCAGATACTTTTTGTAAAAAAAGTATCAAACTAAGCAACTTATATGTTCTTATCAGACAATATCATTTCATTTCAGAATATTCATTTCATTTCAGTTAAAAATATTCAAAACTCAGTTAAAAATGCTAAGGAACTTATCTGTTCTTATCAGTAAATATCATATAAGAATAAGATATAAGAAAGTGTGGTTTTACAACTTATCTGTTCTTATCAGTTTAAAATATTCAAATATTCATTTCAGTTTAAATATTATTTCAATTTTCAGTTATCAGTAAACAAACTAAGCAACTTTTTATAAAGTAACTCAGATACTTTTTGTAAAAAAAGTATCAAACTAAGCAACTTATATGTTCTTATCAGCCAATATCATTTCATTTCAGAATATTCATTTCATTTCAGATAAAAATATTCAAAACTCAGTTAAAAATGCTAAGAAACTTATCTGTTCTTATCAGTAAATATCATATAAGAATAAGATATAAGAAAGTGTGGTTTTACAACTTATCAGTTTAAAATATTCAAAACTTAACCAAGCACTAAACAAAACAAGAAATAATGTTCAAAACTTAACCAAGCACTAAACAAAACAAGAAATATCTGTTCTTATCAGCCAATATCATTACAACTTATCTGTTCTGTTCTTATCAGTTAAAAATATTCAAAACTCAACCAAGCACTAACAAATTGTGCCAAAATCATTCAAAAACTAATATAAGATAACAAACTGTGCTAAAATCATATAAGACAATCAAAAAATTCAGATTATAAGCATTTTGGCAAACTGGCCATTGCGCAATGCGACATTTGTGCAAACTGGCACTATAAGGCATAAGCATAGTTGGCTAGCCCTGCAAACAAATTCCATTTCCAGCCAACATATATAGTAATTCAGATTGATCAAATAACAATATAACTAATACATTTATTGTAGATCTACAAACTATATATTTTCTTCTAGATCTAAAAAAATATACACAAGTAATCATATAGTATACTCTAAATATATTAAACAACACAACAACCACAATACATTTATAAATATACACAAATATTCATATAACAGTATAACACTCCAATTTTAGATCTACAAAGACATGTACTAAAAAATTACATTTTAGATCTACAAAGTGAAAATATACACAAGTAATCATATAACAGAACTAATTATATAATATACTAATACATTTATTGTAGATCTATAAACTATATATTTTCTTCTATATCTAAAAAAATATACACAAATAATCATATAGTAAATTCTAAATATATTAAACAACACAACAACCACCATACATTTATAAAAAGTTAAAATATACACAAATAATCATATAACAGTATAACACTCCAATTTTAGATCTACAAAGACATGTACTAAAAAAATACATTTTAGATCTACAATGTGAAAATATACACAAGTAATCATATAACAGAACTAATTAGTTAAAATATACACAAATAATCATATAACAGTATAACACTCCAATTTTAGATCTACAAAGACATGTACTAAAAAAATATATTTTAGATCTACAATGTGAAAATATACACAAGTAATCATATAACAGAACTAATTATATAGTATCTACAAACTATACATTTTTTTCTAGATCTACAAACTATACAACCACAATACATTTATTGTAGATCTACAAACTATACATTTTTTTCTAGATCTAAAAAAATATGAATATAACAGAGATCGAGATGTAGATCTAGGAGATCTGAACATATAACAGAAATTATAAAGTAACATAAAGTATAGATCTACAATTTATAAAGTAACCTCTAAGACTAATTACCAACTAGCAACTAAGAGATGTGAACAGAGATACTTACAAAGTATAGATCTACAATTTATAGATCTACAATTTATAAACTGTAACTAAGAGATGTGAACAGAGATACTTACAAAGTGGACTTGGAGATCTGAACAGAGATCGAGATATAGATCTAGGAGATCTGAACATATAACAGAAATTAAATCGAGATCTGAGTGAGAATCTTGTCTAATGAAACAAAATATAACAAAAATAAAAAATTTTAAAAAATTACTTACAGGGTGGAGAAGAGACTCAACAAGAGAGGTTGTACTTGTCAGAAAATAGCCGTTGGCCGGCACTGAGGTGGAGGAAAGTCACATGCATGGAGGCGGGAGATGTGTGAGAGAGAGGGAGAAGAGAGGAGGTGACCGTGAGAGAAGGAGAGAGTCTGAGAAGCAAGAAGGGAGGTGGTGACCGGTGTTTACTGGCGGTGAGAGGCGGTGTTAGGTAGGGATAGGGATTAGGGTTTTTTTTTCTCAGGAAGGAGCGGAGCGGAGCGAGCGGCTAGGGAACGAGAGAGAATGAGAGAAGAGAGAGAGAGGAAATTATGATATATACTGAGGTTTAGGGCTGAGGGTATTATAGTAATTTTAGATACTAATTCGGTTTCGGTTTTAAACCGAAACCGAACCCAATAACCGAATCCGAACCCGATAACCGAATAAAATGGTTTTTATAACCGAATCCGACCCGTTATCTTTTGCACCCGAACCGAATAGCAAATTCGGTTCGGTTCGGTTCTTTTTTCGGGTTTGAACCGATTAATGCTCACCCCTAGAAAAACCTATCCTCTTGAAAATAGTTGAATAATATTGAGCAGTTAGGTACTATTTTATTTTTATTTTTTTGACGTGTAATGTATGAAATTTTGTGTATACTGTGTTGCATGTAATTTTGATCCACTGTCTCCAATTTTTATACACACACACTCCAACGTTTCCCCCGCGGTTCTATTTCGAGATCGTCCGTCTAGTCAGGGATGTTATATCTCTTATCGCTGATCACAAGTGCCAACTGAGTTCTGTAGTTAAGCTATTAGTTAGAATATTTTTATTTTTTAATTATAACAGTTTATTTAAACTAATTACTTTTGAAATTATTTTGTTTTTAGTATTTTTAATCAATTAATGATATAAATACGTTTTAGATAGTTTATTTTAAAGCCTTATCGAAGCTCCTCAGTGATTATATTTTTAGCACACTTCTCCACTCACTTTTAAGTGATTTTGGACATGACTAAAAAAAGTCCTTTTTGAACATGAGACAATTATTTTCCTTCCCAAGTACTATTCGTTATTCAATTGTGATCTGACCTTCTTTAGACGCCTGAAGTAACTTGGATTCAGATGAAGTAGGTTTGGATATGGACCATTAGAATTGGGTCATGGGTCAGAAGTTAGTCATGTAGGATTATTAGGGGTAGGTGTTGAATAGAAAAAATAATAATTTTAGGATATATATTATTACTATTATAAAATGACTTGAAAACTATTCAAAATGGGTCTCACGTAATTAAGATGAAACCAATTCTAAAATCTTTTTAACTACCATGCATGTATATTCTAAAAAAAATCCTGGACATGGATGTAGGTAGTGTTACAGAGAAAAAAGTTCCTATCGTCCAAATCCAGGACTTGGAAGATACTGATGTTATTTTTGGTATAATGATCATCCAGATAGAAACTAGACTTGCTCTGTCACAATCTCACTACGTAGAGAAGATAGTCACTCACTATAGATATTAGAATATTCCAGAAATCGATATTCTTTATAGTTATGACTAGAAGATGAAGTCAAATTCAGGAAGACAGATGGACTATTTAAGTATCATTAGAAGTGTGATGTAAAGATGTGGAAAAAAAAAATTTAGATCAGATGTGAAGCTCCCAATCTAGAATCCAATTTGGGATAGAGGTGTCGGAGCATGTAGTATGACCACAGTTCGTACATTACTAGCTGTTGTTGCCGCTCGTCAGTGGCTACTCTATCAGATGGATGTGAAGAATGATTTTCTTCACGGTTCTTTATCTGAGGTTGTCTATATGGAGCCCCATCTCCGACTTTCTACTCCTCCGAGACATATTTTTTGCCTTCGTCGTAATATCTATGGTCTCAAGCAAGCTCCCCAAGCTTGGTTTGAGTGTTTTCGGAGTGCTATATCCGTGACAGGTTTTTAGCAGTGTTCTCAGGATCGTTCTTTGTTTGTGAGGTCGTCGCCGCAGGGGCGAGTTCTTCTTTTTCTTTATATGGATGACATGATTTGGACTGGCGATGATTCAACAGGAATTGCATCTACTCAGAGGTACCCTCATCACAGTTTCAGATGAAAGACCTTGGCAATCTTCAATATTTTCTTGGACTCGAGATTGCACAAGGCAAGAGAGGGATACTAGTTTCTTAGCAAAAATATACTTCAAAGATTATTTCGTCTGCTGGCCTATCGGATAGCCGCACAATTGATATTCCTTTAGAGCTTCATGTGAAGCTTCGTCTTAGAAATGGTGAGCCTCTCATATATCCTACTCGTTACAGACGGCTAGTTTGTCAACTTGTGTATCTCTATTTGACTGGGCCAGATATTTCTCATGCAGTTAGTATTGTAAGCTAGTTCGTTTCTGCGCCTCGATCAGCTCACTATAGTGCCTTACTCCGGATTCTACGATATCTTCAGGGCTCCATTACAAGCTCATTATTTACGTCTTCTAATATCTACTCTGGAGTTCGAGTATTTTCTGATGCAGATTGGACAGGAGATCCGACCACCAGACGATCTACTACGGAATTTGTATGTTTCTTGGAGATTCATTATCCCATGGCGAAGCAAGAAACAAGACGTTGTTGCATGTTCTTTTACTGAGACAGTGTACAGAGCTATGACTGCCACCACCAGGAAGATCATCCATGTTTGTAAAATGCTCTGATATGGATGTTGCTTCTACAGGACCTACACCGATTCACTGTGACAACAAGAGTGCTATACAGATTGCAAACAATCCGGTTTTTCATGAACGGACAAAAGCACATTGAGATTGATTTCACTTTGTCCGTCAGAAATTTTTGACTAGCACTATTTATCTACCACATGTGACGTCCGTCGATCAGTTGGCAGATTTTTTTACAAAGTCACATTCCACACCACGATTTCAGTTTCTATTGGACAAACTCATGTTGTTTGATTCACCATGAGTCTGAAGGGGGGTGTTAATAATAATTTGATTTAGAATTAGATATTAGTTAGATTTACTAATAGATTTTTTTTTTCCTATATGGATACATATTTCCTCATCTACTCCTATCCGGATACATATCTCTCCTGCTACTCTATTCGGATATGGATACATTCTCTCTCCATATATATTCGTAGTTGTATGGTCTTTTAATATATCATCCATTAATAAAATCAATATTTTTAATTTGTTTTAGGGTAGAGATTAGTAATTTAGGTTGGCAGGAGTAATAAACAACACTCTCCACTTGACTGAAACACGATAATTGGTCCACAAACATATTCTTGCCAAGTTTTATATTTTTGTGATATAATGTATGTATTTCCTCAAGTTTCAGAGTGTTCACTTTTGCCTGCCCAAAACTAATATTGTAAAGAAGCCATAAGCAGAAAAGAGAACAGCTAGTAAATATAGGGGTATTGACACTTAACAGGGATCCTGGCACCTACTGGCATAAATCACGACATAACCGATGACACCAAAACCAACTTCGACTCAATAGTCCCACATCGTTCAAGTCAAAGTCTTAGAGTCATCTTATAATGAACAAATTTTTTTTGCATTGGGATCAATGAGGAAATTATTGTGTGGAATGGGTTTCCCACAACGAGTCAGACATCAGTCTGATAATTTGATTAAATCTTAGTTCAATTAATTTTTTATTAGTTTCCAATATATGTTTACCTATATTACCCTTCAAACTGAAGGGAAAAACCTATCCTCTTGAAAATAGTTGAATAATATTGAGCAGTTAGGTATTAGTTTTTTTTTTTTTTATATTTTATTTTACGTGTAATGTATGAAATTTTGTGTATGGTGTGTTGCATGTCATTTTGGTCCACTATCTCCAATTTTCACACACACACTCTCCAACGTTTCCTCCGCGGTTCTATTTCGAGATCGTCCGCCTAGTCAGGGAAGTTATATCTCTCATCGCTGATCACAAGTGCCAACTGAGTTCGGTAGTTAAACTATTAGTTAGAATATTTTTTATTTTTTAATTATAACAGTGTATTTAAACTAATTACTTTTGAAATTGTTTTTTTTTAGTATTTTTAATCAATTAATGATATAAAAACGTTTTAGATAGTTTATTTTTAAACCTTATCGAAGCTCCTCAGTGATTATATTTTTAGCACACTTCTCCACTCAGTTTTAAGTGATTTGGACATGACTAAAAAAAGTCTTTTTTGAACATGAGACAATTATTTTCCTTCCCAAGTACTATTCGTTATTCAATTGTGATCTGACCTTCTTTAGACGCCTGAAGTAACTTGGATTCAGATGAAGTAGGTTTGGATATGGACCATTAGAATTGGGTCATGGGTCAGAAGTTAGTCATGTGGGATTATTAAGGGTAGGTGTTAGAATAGAAAAAATAATAATTTTAGGATATATATTATTACTATTATAAAATGACTTGAAAACTATTCAAAATGGGTCTCACGTAATTAAGATGAAAACAATTCTAAAATCTTGTTAACTACCGTGCATGTATATTCTAAAAAATATCCTGGACATGGATGTAGGTAGTGTTACAGAGAAAAAAGTTCCTATCGTCCAAATCCAGGACTTGGAAGGTACTGATGTTATTTTTGGTATAATGATCATCCAGACAGAAACTAGACTTGTTCTGTCACAATCTCACTACGTAGAGAAGATAGTCACACACAATAGATATTAGAATCTTCCAGAAATCGATATTCTTTATAGGTATGACTAGAAGATGAAGTCAAATTCAGGAAGACAGATAGACTATTTAAGTATCATTAGCAGTGTGATGTAAAGTTGTGGAAAAAAAATTTCTAGATCAGATGTGAAGCTCCCAATCTAGAATCCAATTTGGGATAGAGGTGTCGTAGCATGCAGTATGACCACAGTTCGTACATTACTAGCTGTTGTTGCCGTTCGTCAGTGGCTACTCTATCAGATGGATGTGAAAAATAATTTTTTTCACGGTTCTTTATCTGAGGTTGTCTATATGGAGCCCCCTCTACGACTTTCTACTCCTCCGAGTCATATTTTTTGCCTTCGTCGTGCTATCTATGGTCTCAAGCAAGCTCCCCGAGCTTGGTTTTAGTATTTTCGGAGTGCTATATCTGAGGCAGGTTTTCAGCAGTGTTCTCAGGATCGTTCTTTGTTTGTGCGGTCGTCGCCACATGGGCGAGTTATTCTTTTACTCTATGTGGATGACATGATTTGGACTGGCGATGATTCAGCAGGGATTGCAGCTACTCAGAGGTACCTTCATCAGCAATTTCAGATGAAAGACCTTGGCAATCTTCAATATTTTCTTGGACTCGAGATTGCACAAGGCAAAAGAGGGATACTAGTTTCTTAGCAAAAATATACTTCGGAGATTATTTCATCTCCTGGTCTATCGGATAGCCGCACAATTGATATTCCTTTAGAGCTTCGTGTGAAGCTTCGTCTTAGAAATGGTGAGCCTCTCACAGATCCTACTCGCTACAGACGGCTAGTTGGTCAACTTGTGTAACTCTATTTGACTGGGCTAGATATTTCTCATGCAGTTAGTATTGTTAGCCAGTTCATTTTTGCGCCTCGATCAGCTCACTATAGTGCCTTACTCCGGATTCTACGATATCTTCAGGGCTCCATTACAAGCTCATTATTTACGTCTTTTATATCTACTCTGGAGTTCGAGTATTTTCTGATGCAGATTGGACCGGAGATCCGACCACCAGACGATCTACTACGAAATTTGTATGTTTCTTGGAGATTCATTATCCCATGGCGAAGCAAGAAACAAGACGTTGTTGCATGTTCTTCTATTGAGACAGTGTACAGAGCTATGACTGCCACTACCAGGAAGATCATCCATGTTTGTAAACTGCTTTGATCGATATGGATGTTGCTCCTACAGGACCTACACCGATTCACTGTGACAACAAAAGTGCTATACAGATTGCAAACAATCCGGTTTTTCATGAACGGACAAAAGCACATTGAGATTGATTTCACTTTGTCCGTCAGAAATTTTTGACTAGTACTATTTATCTACCACATGTGACGTCCGTCGATCAGTTGGCAGATTTTTTTACAAAGTCACATTCCACACCACGATTTCAGTTTCTATTGGACAAACTCATGTTGTTTGATTCACCATGAGTCTGAAGGGGGGTGTTAATAATAATTTGATTTAGAATTAGATATTAGTTAGATTTACTAATAGATTTTTTTTTTCCTATATGGATACATATTTTCTCTCCTACTCCTATCCGGATACATATCTCTCCTGCTACTCTATTCGGATATGGATACATTCTCTCTCCATATATATTCGTAGTTGTATGGTCTTTTAATATATCATCCATTAATAAAATCAATATTTTTAATTTGTTTTAGGGTAGAAGATTAGTAATTTAGGTTGGCAGGAGTAATAAACAACACTCTCCACTTGACTGAAACACGATAATTGGTCCACAAACATATTCTTGCCAAGTTTTATATTTTTGTGATATAATGTATGTATTTCCTCAAGTTTCAGAGTGTTCACTTTTGCCTGCCCAAAACTAATATTGTAAAGAAGCCATAAGCAGAAAAGAGAACAGCTAGTAAATATAGGGGTATTGACACTTAACAGGGATCCTGGCACCTACTGGCATCAATCACGACATAACCGATGACACCAAAACCAACTTCGACTCAATAGTCCCACATCGTTCAAGTCAAAGTCTTAGAGTCATCTTATAATGAACAAATTTTTCATGCATTCCGAACAATGAGGAAAATATTGTGTGGAATGGGTTTCCCACAACGAGTCAGACGTCAGTCTGATAATTTGATTAAATCTGAGTTCAATTAATTTTTTATTAGTTTTCAATATATGTTTACCTATATTACCCTTCAAACTGAAGGGAAAAACCTATATTGAGCAGTTAGGTATTAGTTTTTTTTTTTTTTTTACGTGTAATGTATGAAATTTTTTGTATGCTGTGTTGCATGTCATTTTGGTCCACTATCTCCAATTTTCACACACACACTCTCCAATATTTCCTCCGCGGTTCTATTTCGAGATCGTCCGTCTAGTCAGGGAAGTTATATCTCTCATCGCTGATCACAAGTGCCAACTGAGTTCGGTAGTTAAACTATTAGTTAGAATATTTTTTATTTTTTAATTATAACAGTGTATTTAAACTAATTACTTTTGAAATTGTTTTTTTTTAGTATTTTTAATCAATTAATGATATAAAAACGTTTTAGATAGTTTATTTTTAAACCTTATCGAAGCTCCTCAGTGATTATATTTTTAGCACACTTCTCCACTCAGTTTTAAGTGATTTTGGACATGACTAAAAAAAGTCTTTTTTGAACATGAGACAATTATTTTCCTTCCCAAGTACTATTCGTTATTCAATTGTGATCTGACCTTCTTTAGACGCCTGAAGTAACTTGGATTCAGATGAAGTAGGTTTGGATATGGACCATTAGAATTGGGTCATGGGTCAGAAGTTAGTCATGTGGGATTATTAAGGGTAGGTGTTAGAATAGAAAAAATAATAATTTTAGGATATATATTATTACTATTATAAAATGACTTGAAAACTATTCAAAATGGGTCTCACGTAATTAAGATGAAAACAATTCTAAAATCTTGTTAACTACCGTGCATGTATATTCTAAAAAATATCCTGGACATGGATGTAGGTAGTGTTACAGAGAAAAAAGTTCCTATCGTCCAAATCCAGGACTTGGAAGGTACTGATGTTATTTTTGGTATAATGATCATCCCGACAGAAACTAGACTTGCTCTGTCACAATCTCACTTGGTAGAGAAGATAGTCACACACTATAGATATTAGAATCTTCCAGAAATCGATATTCTTTATAGACATGACTAGAAGCTGAAGTCAAAATCAGGAAGACAGATGGACTATTTAAGTATCATTAGCAGTGTCATGTAAAGAGTGGCAAAAAAATTCTAGATCAGACGTGAAGCTCCCTATCTAGAATCCAATTTGGGATAGAGGTGTCGGAGCATGCAGTATGACTATGGAAGAGTGTCTACGATGGTTAACCATCTTAATTGGAGATATATAATCCGTGTTGGCAGGAGTAATTAATATAAGGTTGATAATTGTGGAGATTGTCGAAGCCTATATAAAACAGTTTTTTTTTCTTCTTTCCGCTTTCCACAACACCAAACGAAAGCATCTCAAAGCTTTTCTACTACGGAGTACCAAACTCTACCTCTCCAAATGACAGTAAGTTGTAGTGTGTAAAAATTATGGACACGATCCTGATGCTCGCACGAGCGAAGTGGACCGGCTATTGTGCCATTTCTCGCTAAGGATGCATTTGCCATTCAATCATGATAGTCTCGACATAGTTTTTGGCAATAGGATAGTCCCACATCGGACAGCACAAAGAATTAGAGGCTTCTTATTATAAATATATTTGCCACTTGTTGATTGATGAGGAAATTATCGTGGAATGGGTTCCGGCAAAGAATCAAACTACGGTCTGATGTTTGGATTAAATCTCTGAGCTCACATTTTTTTTTATTAGTTTTCATATAGGTTAATTTATAAAAATTTATGCACTTTCTTGTCTCCTAGAAAAAGATAAAGATAAAGGTATTTGATTGAGATATAAAAATAAAAAACGAAAAGTAAAATAATAATAATAATAATAATTATTAATAATAATAATATTATTATTATTATTTCTATTAATCACTCTTTTTCTCTTCCTATTTTATTTTTTCTTATATCAAATTATTTTAATATTAACAAATTAAATAAAAGCCTGTGCTTGTGAGCACATATAGAAACCTCTCACACACATATACACACAATAAACTCATGAAGACCCTCCTCCTCATTCTCATCCTCCTCCACCGGAGATCCTCCTGCTCCTCCGGAAGACGCCACCACTACTAGTCTCCTCCACCGGAAGACGTCACCTCCGTCTGAAAACCCTCCTCCTCCTTCGGAAGACGCCGCCACCAATATTCTCCTCCACCGGAAGACGTCACCTCCGTCTGAAAACCCTCCTCCTCCTTCGGAAGACGCCGCCACCAATATTCTTCTCCACCGGAAGACTCCACCACCACCGAAAAACTCTCCTCCTCCTCTGCTCGCTCCGGAACCATCCATCGGACCTCCGGATTCCGACACCACCGTCGCCTTTGGTGACCTCTTTTTGCTGTCGTTAAGTAATTTAAAAAAAAAAAAAGGCTATAAGAAAGAAGAAGTTGATTCCCACCCACATCCGGAGTTGGATGTGAAAGAGGATAGTTAAACTATTAATTAGAATTTTTTTTAATTTTTAATTGTAATAATTTATTTAAAATAATTACTTTTTTAGTATTTTTTTAATTAATTAATATTATACAAATGGTTCAGACAGTTTATTTTTCACTCATTTTAAAGCAAACATGACACTTGATTATGGCCGGTGATAAGGGCACTACAAAATATACTCGGGACTAGTCCAGGATTGGGGCTACCCCATTAATGAATAAAGTTTACTCATACTAGTCCAAAAGTTTACTCATACTAGCCCAGGATTTGGGCTCCTCCTCCGCCTCCGCCTCCTCCCCCGTCCTCCACCGTCGCCTCTCGTCGCCGCCTCCGCCTCCTCCCCCGTCCTCCACCGTCGCCTCTCGTCGCCGCCTCCGCCTCCTCCTCCACCTGCCGCCGCCGCCTTCCCCTCCTGCTCCTCCGCCGCGTACATCTAAGTCCTCCACCGGGCATCCCATTACACTGCGATGAAGGATGATTCTGCATGTCCCTCTTCCCATCCCAGGAATGCAGCTCCCAGAGAAGTCGAACCTCACATTCCCATTCCCATCGAAGAAGAAGAAGAGCTAGGATTGATCGATCAATCGAAGCCGGAGAAGAAATTATAGGCCACAATCAAGTTAGCCAATCAAGATAACCTGAGTTTCTCTTCTAATTAACATAAATTAACCTATTTTTCTTAAATTACACAGAAACTTATTTTGACATATATGTTGATTTTTTAGGACTGTCAAACTTTTGACAGTCCTACCAATTGGAAGGTGACAGTTCTAAAAATTCAACATATATTTTTAGGAGTGTCAAAATTTTAACAGTCCTACCAATTGGAAGGACTGTCAAAATTTTGACAGTCCTAAAAATTCAACATATATTTTTAGGACTGTCAAAATTTTGACAGTCCTACCAATTGGAAAGACTGTCAAAAAATTTTGACAGTCCTACTAATGGGAAAGACTGTCAAAATTTTGACAGTCCTAACAATGGATAGGACTGTCAAAATTTTAACAGTCCTGCAAATTGGAAGGACTGTCAAAATTTTGACAGTCCTAACAATGGATAGGACTGTCAAAATTTTGACAGTCCTGATTATAAAAAAAATCAAGAGTGGGCAGCCTCGAGTAATGTTTGGGAGTGACAAACTTGTAATTATCAATGGTAAATATTTGGACAGTCCCGAGTAATTTTGGTAGTGCCCTTATCAACAGCCTTGATTATTTTCCTTCCCAAATACTATTTGTTGTTCAAACAAATTGTAGCCTCACCTTCTTTTGAGGCATGAAGTAACTTGGATTAAGTTGGTTTGGATATGACCATTAGAATTGGGATATGGGTAAGAATGTAGTCATGTAAGATTATTAGGAGTAGGGTGTTGAATAAAAAAGAAGAAGTGCTAATTAGCATTTAGACTCTAAATTTTATACAAGTTTAGAATTTAAGTTCTAGCATTCCAATTAAAAAGTTTGGATCTGATTTTTTTTTCTTTCTATTATATCCTTAACATAACTACAAAGGCAAAAACCAACACATATTAGAAATGATGTTATAATGGAAAAAGAAAAATCAAAGGTTCAAACTTTCTAATTGGATCTGCCATGACTTAAAACTCTAACCAGGTATAAAATACAGGGTCTAAACGCTAATTAGCCTAAATAATAATAATAATTTTAGGGTATATATTATCTTCCATAACATAATGAGGCTTCAAAACGGCTCAAAAGTGAGCCGTCTAAGTCGCATGTATATCATCAATTAATTATATTTAAAAAATTAATATTACGTAAAAAAATTATTGGAAAAATTTAAATTTGTTATAAATAAATTTGAACTCAACCAACCAAGGAGAATACATCACACCTTAACCACATGAGTGAGAAGAGATATTTGTTTATAATTAGATAATATTATATAGCTAACCATTTTCAAGACTATTTATGAAAATTAGAAATATATCCATAACTAATTATAATTAAAATATAATCAAATACATAACAAATTTTAATTAAAATATATATAATAAATCTTAATTTAAATATATTTAAATATTTAAATAATTTTATATTAATATCAGACGAGATTTTTTGTTTTACGTGCAACACATGTGAATTTACTAGTTACTATTATAAAGAGGCTTGAAACGACTCAAAATTAGTCGTCTAAGTCGTATGTATATCTTCACGTAATTAAGAGATAATTAGGAGGAAGAAAAAAAAATCCTAAAATTCTTCTAACTATAGCGTATGTATATTCTCCCATAGGAAGAAAAAAATCCTTAAAACTTTTCTAACTACCTGAACATATCAAAGCCTATAAACATGTCTATTAAAAAAAAATTCTAAATAAAATATATTTAATATTAAAATTATATTTAAACCACATATATCCAAAGTTTTAAAAACATGTTTATAATAAATTTTAATTAAACTATATTTAAACTATTTTAATATAGTTTAAATTTTTATCTAATTTTTTAATAATATTAAATAATTTTTCCTTTTCCATTGTGATATTTTTTTTATATGCCCGACGTAACGCTCGGGACCAAACTTCCACCATTTTTTTTATTATAAATGGAAGGAATAATACGCTCATGTGGCTCGTTTCGCCGATCTTCCACCATCTAGCCATGGCTCTTACACCTCTCTCCGGTAACCACAAGGGTCACTCGATGTTGGTTTATTTTGGTACTTACGTTATATGTGAATGTAACTAGTATATATAATGACTATAAAGAATAAATATCTTCCATAATATAAAACGGCTTCTAGACAACAACTCAAAAGTGAGCCGTGTAAGTAAATACTCAACAAATTAATTTTAAAAAAATTACTTACGGGAGATAAATAAAACCTTAAACCAACTTCCATCTTATCCGTCCAAATCGTTAATAAATACTCAACCAATTTAATTAAAAAAAACTAAAGGGAGATTAAAAAATAATCTCAAACTAACTTCTTTCTCATCATCCGTAACCCACTCTTTTTCTCATTATCCGTAACTCACTCTTTTCTTCACGTAATTAATAATTATTAATCTTCACGTAATTAATAATTAAAAAATTCTAAAAAAAAAAATTAACTACCCGTGTACGTGTTTTTCTTACTTAGAAACATCTTAAAATCGTTATAATTATCTAAATATATATTCAAAAGCATATAAAGATATATATAACAAATCCAAATATATATATATATTCAATATTCAAAATATATTTAGACTAATTTTTTATATCTAAACATATATCCACACTCCATATATATATATATATATATATATATATATATATATATATATATATATATATATATATATCAAAATTTAATTTAAATATATTCAATGTACTAATGAGGAAATGAAAACTACTATACTAAAAAAAAATGTCTAGGCAAAAATGAATTAGGGCTATACCTAAATTATTTTAATATAATTTAAATTTTTCAATAACATTAATGGATTTTATAAATCTAATTTTTCAATAAATATATATATATATAACAAATCTTAAATTACAAATATTTAAACAATTTTTAGCAATATTAGAAAAATATATTTTACGTGCAACACACGTGCATTTGCTAGTATAATAATAAGGTGGATTAGTGTCTCTTTCTAATCGTTTGGAGACCACCTTACTGTTAAGTTTCCGTTAAAACCAAATGTAACTAATCGTTTGGAGACCCAAGTGATCTGTTTCCAAAATGTTTGCCCATAGATGGTTTAATTTAAACAGAAATGCTAAGACTACTACCAAAATATTATAATCCAGTTACAACTGCTGAGGTGGCACTGATATGGCAAAGATGAAGTGGCAGCAATATGAGAGAAAAACCAAACAGACCACATTTCTTTCCTTGAAAATATTTGGAAGCTCTTCTACCCCCCCCCCCCCCCCCCCCCCCTCTTCCTTCACCTCATTTCTTTCCAAAAAAAAAAAGGGCTTCGACGGCTGAAGGGAAGGGACGGGTACCTCTCTCTCTCTCTCTCTCTCTCTCTCTCTCTATATATATATATATATATATATATATATATATATATATATATGTCTCTTTGTATCTCTCTCTCTCTCTCTCTCTTCAACCTGACATTATGGCGTGAAACTAGGGCACAATGGCGACCTCACTCCTCGACGACAACGACGACCTAATTCAACCTCTCTTCAACCTAACAATACGACCAGAAGAAGAAACATGTACTTCTTCATCTTCTTCTTCTCTGTCTCTCTCTCTCTCTCCCTCCGTCTACCAGTGAAACTAGGGCACGCTGTACTGCAAACTACGGTAAACTGAAATTAGGGTTATGGTTTTTGAGTTTTCATTCTGGAATTAGGGATTATTTTTCTGAAATTAAGAAACTTATTTATGGAATTAGGGTTTTTTATTTATGAAATTAGGGCACTACTGTTTCATCATATTGAAGGTTCTCTCCCTCCCTTTTATACTATATATTTACCAGGATATGATGAAATTAGTTTATTTTTTGTAACTTACATTTACAATGATATGATGAATTTTCTTGATTACCTTGTGTAGGCATGGAAGCAGAGCACTTGTCTGAAGAGTTCTTACAGGAAGAATATGTAAGCATGAAAGCAGAGTATCCAAATATACGTGATGGAGAATTGAAAAAAATTGAATTCACAGATGTAGTCACACCTGAGGTGGGGATGAAGTTTGAGGATTTAGAAAAAAATGTACGAGGTCTTTAGATTATATGGCTGCCACAAGAGATTTTCAGTGAGGAGACGACATTCGAAAAAGGGTGATGATGGGGAATTGAGATATGTTGCACTTGAGTGTAGCCGAGGTAACAAGTTGTGGCAAAGTAAGGGGTTAAATGTGTTAAGGCCCAGACCTCAAGGTGGAACCAGGTGCAAGGTTAGGTTTTCAGCACGTTTAAACATTGACGACGAATGAGAGATTACAAAATTAGTTCTTGACCACAATCATGATTTAAGCCCTAACAAGACTCGATTTTATCGATGCAACAAAAAACTCACTCTATCAATGAAAAGAAAACTCGTGTTACATGATATAGCGGGAGTTAGACCAAACAAAAGTATCAATACAATTGTGGTTGAATCCGGTGGATATGAGAATATAGGATGTATAGATAAAGATGCTAGAAATTTTATTGAAAAAGAGAGGTGTCTACGATTGGGAGAAGGTGATGCTCTTGCAATTCAATAGTATTTTTTTAAGATGCAAGAATCTAATACATGCTTTGTATTTTGTATGGATTTGGATCACAAAAATCGATTAAGAAATGTGTTTTGGGCAGATGGTAGGTGCAGAGAAGCATACAAAGAGTTTGGTGACGTCGTCACATTTGACTCAGGTTTTACAGGTTTTGCATGCTTGTCGAAAAGGTTACAAGAGAACTATGGAATTTCTTTGGGAGCTCTCAAACTAAACGTGTTAGAACTAGAAAATAAATGTACAATATGTGAATGAGGTGACACTTGTTATGCTTTTGTTTTGAAACTTATTATTCATATTTATATAGTTTTAATGATCCAGGTATATTAATTTTTTATTTTTGGGAGATTATGTTGATCGCGGACAACATAGCCTTGCTTCTTGCTCTTAGGGACTATTTGGAGAAATATATTTTGTAACTAAAATGTGGCCAAAACTTGATGCCACACAGACCTATTAATTATGTGCTTGTTAGAGTACATGAAACATGTTGTTCAAGTAGTTTTAATTTTTCTGTGGCAAATTCTCAAACATTGTAGGAGACAAATTGATCATATTTGTCCCAGTGGTTGCAATTTCTCATATTAGTTTTATTGAATTAGAGGAGACTTTGAATACTGCAGTATCTAATTGTAGGAAATTGGTTCAAGCTTCTGTTGACTTCTTTCATGTTCAAGACTTTGAAGACTTTGAATCCATAAGGTAAGTTACAGCGAGAGGAATCCGTTTTAGTATTAATTTACATATTGCTATTATATTTCTAATACTATATTTCTGAAACAATATTGGCCTTATATTTCTACAGATTGAAAAAAAAAGGAGATAACATGGCACTGCAATGATAATGTGAAGAAGTTTTTGTTGATTCGAATTCGCTTCTACTGATAATATAATCAGAAAATAGAGTTCTGTGATGTGCTTTAGTGATATAGCTGTTGATTATATTAAGTTTGGATTGTGGAAAGTTTTTAGAAGCATGGATGTAATGATGTTTGGATTATATGACATTTTTAGAATTGTGGATGTAATGAAAGCTTGGATTTTATGAAGTTTGGAGTTTATGAACTTACGTATATTGACTGTATGCACTAATTTGTTCTCAGGCTACAATGAAAGCTTGGATTTTATGAACTTACATATTATTTGTCCTTCTTGGTTTTCAGAAGCACCAGAGAGAACTCCTCCATCCAAGGATTGAGAAACCACCGAAGCCAATTAAGCCTGGGACCTAAAGGGGCCCGCGGGACGGTATTCTAGATCGGTCTAAGAGATCTTTGAACTGTCAAGATGCGATCACCTTCACTCTGGTGTCGACATAAAACTTGGAGTGTGCGATTTGAGCTATTGATTGGCCCATGTCGATATATTCTTTTATCCGCCACGTTGGAATTCATAACCAAATGTGTCCGCGGGTCTCCAAAATCCGATGTCGTAGGTTCTTTCTTTTCCATTTTTTTTTAAGAATTGTGGATGTAATGAATGCTTGGATTTATTGACTCTGTATGCACTTTTGCTCTTAGAAGCCCTTTCTTTTCCATTGTCACTCTCCGATTTTGTCTGGAACGCTTCCATTTCTGTGGATAGCTCAGAGACCCTGCTAGTGAGCTGATTTGATTCCATTTCAGCCTCTCCACATTTTGCTTCTGATATGCTGAGAAGTTGTTCAAATTCCTGAGTTTGCTGTTTAGAACCTTCAAGCAATATCTCAAATTCAACCACCTTCTTTTCAGCTCTCTTCTGCTTTAGAACTTGATATATGAACCAAGCCTTCCAGTTCAACACTACGTTGATGTGCTACAGAAGCTCGTTCCACATGCTCAGCGTGCATCTCTAAAAGAGTTTTTTTTTAACTCTTCTTCAAGCTTTGAGTTCCTTGTACTAGATTTACCAAAGATTCTTCCAATTGGCTAACCCTATCTTCATAGGCCTGGATGTGGCATTTTGATAGTGAGTTCTAGATTTGTGATTAGATCAGCCACAATGCTTTGAAGACTTTCCTTTTCTGCTGCCAATTTATCCAACAACAATTCTGACACCAGACAGTCAATATTGACCTAAAATAAAATAGAAAATGGTAATTATATTAACACAAACATATGATACAATGCCAAAATATTAGAGTTTTGAGACAATTGAACAGAAAGGTTTTTAGTCATTACAATACAATTACTAAATCTTAAATCTTCCAAATTACTAAATCTTAAATCCCCCAAATTTCTTCAAAAATGAACCATATATTTCGACTTGACGTTGCGCTATACGGTGTTCAATCTCAACTTCCAATAGGATCTCCTTCATAATATCCTTGTCATGTCCCGAAGAAGCAGTAGCCCCATCATCTACTAGTTTCCGTTTCTTCTTTGTCTTTGAAACCTTAGATTTTTTGCATCCAATAGATATATTCACAACATGGATTTTCCCTCTACACATATTAAACAAACAAATTATAATTGTAATCACAGTTACATATAAATAATAATTAACTTTTTGTGAACAAAGTAAAAAGTTTTACTTACACTAGTAGATGATGGACAACAATATAACTTTTGTCCTAAGCTCATAGGCATCTTCGATGTTCTTATTTTGCAAAAGCCGGCTTCGCAACGACAAAACCGAAGTTCATCCGCCCAACACCAAAATTCACATCCATCATTCTATGTAAATCAAAATAAGATCATTCAAAAAAATTTAATTTTGCAAAAATCAAGAGAATGATCTAAAAAACAACAAAAATGCATGCCTCCTTTGCACAATTCAGAAATTTGCGACCACGATTCCAAGGGATATTTGCAATGAATAATTTGCACATAGAAGTAACTTCACAATAACATGGGATCTTCACAAGATCCCATTCAGCTTCAGTTGTTTCATTTTGTGGCATTTGGGAGCCTAAACATGTTAGGACATTAGGATTTCAATATGCTAAACAAAACATTAGAATTTACTAAAGCTTTGAAATAACAAAAAATAAAATTTAGTTACCATCATCCAAAGTCTAATATGAGGAAGAAAATATCACCATAATGGTCAAATACTTGTGTGGAATGGCTACATAATTTCCCAAACGAACTAACATGATTGAATTTAATGGTTTTGCAAAAAAATTCCAAAATCAAAGGCATGCATCTTGTTATTTAGCATTGAATTAATTACTTCTAAAACTATCTAAAATTAATGAGTACCACCTTAACAAATGCCAAGTCTAATATGAAGAAGTGTTTGTGTGAATTCAGTAAGGCATGCATCCACCACCTGGGACAACACCAAACGTCGAAGTATTTTAATACTATGTAGCCTCTTATACTCAGAAGAAGAGGGGTTTACAAGAAAAAAAGATATAAAACCCTAATTTCAGAAATAAAAACTCTAATTTCAGAATCTATAGTTCAAAATCATAACCCTAATTTTAGAATCAACATCAAAACGGAATCCTAGTTTACAGATTTCAGTTTTCCCTTGTTTAATTTTTTATTTCCCCCCTGTTTCTGTTTTTCCTTAGTTTACAGTACGAACTGGTATAAAGAGAGAGAGAGTAGAGAGAGAAAATTAGGGTTTATATGTTCTTACCCTTGACCACAATTTTTAGAGGAGTCAGAGTTTGAGAGGGGGAGAAAGAGTGAGTTTTAGAGAGAGAAAGTGAGTGAGAGAGAGAAGTACTCTTTCCCTTCCCTTCAGCCACCGAAGTTCGATATTTTTTTGGGGTGGAACTTTGGTTTGGGGGAAGAAGAGCTCCCGAAATTTTTTTTAGGGAAGAAATGAGGTCTGTTTAGTTTTTCTCTCATAGTTGCCACCTCATCTTTGCCAAATCAGCGCCACCTCAGCAGTTGTAACTGGATTGTAATATTTTGGTAGTAGTCCTAGCATTTCAGTAATTTAAAATACGATCCTTCAAGCTATAATTTAAACTATGGTCAACACAGCCGGTGGGGCTGTGGCCTGTTGGTTATGATAGAGGCTTCCGTGGATATGGACACGATTCAAATTTTTTTTTTTTTGGAACTTAGTTCCTAATCACATATCAAAAAAAAAAAAAAAAAAAAAAAAAAACTATGGTCAGCACCAGAGGCGCTAGTCCCGCCGCTGAGATGTCCAGCGGATTCCGGGACCTTGACGAATGACCGGCCACCATTGTTGTTAGAAGAGCAAAAGGCCCGGGGCACAAACCGACTTTCTTTTCTTCTACCTGGCCGAAACTGATGCGAATGGACCTACTGACTGAATGGTTAGTTTCTCCATACTGGATGAGCCCACCAAATTTTTTTTTTCTTTTTTTTCCCTTCATATATATATATATATATATATATATATATATATATATTTCCATGAATCAATCTATACTTAGTCCACCCAAGTCCAGTCCAGACCATTCGAACTCAAATTTTTGGATCCCTTGACACGAGGGAGGAGTTTCATGAAGTTGTTGCCAAGAGCTGAAGAACAGGTATAATTTTGACCAGGCCCCCCATCTAACTAGCTTCATCCACGAATGAATGCATGGGTGATATAGCTTGCTTACTCTATACATGCATTTGCACCCCCATAAACGAAGGACAACCATATGATCTTATTATTTCATATCTTAATTTTTGTTACATAGTAATGATAGGATCTATCACGCATGCACCTTATAAATGGGCAGTGACCACCCAACAAGCGAAAAGAAGTAATTGATTGTAGTAGGGAAGGAAATGGTTCTTGACAAGATATGGGATGATGTTGCAGGGGGGCCTAGCCCTGACAGTGGCTTAGGCAAACTCAGGAACCTTTCCACCAAGCCATTGATACTCAAAGGTCCCTCCTCCTCCTTCTTCTTCTTCTTCTACTTCTTCATCAATTAGTCTAATTATAAATCTAGTTTGAACTTGAATTGATACATCCAGAGATGAAACAGATGCCAACAGCATATTGCCAAAAAGGTTTTTCAGTAGTATATTTGTTTTCACCTGCCAATGATCCTTTGATCTAGTGGTAGTGGTGAGACATGAGGTCCGGGTGATCGGATGTTCAAGTCCCAATGAGACATGCTCATGAAACGTATTAACCATAGGGTCTTTGTGCCCTTCGAAAAAAGGAAAATATTTTCATTCGTCCCCATCAAGATCTACTCTCAAATGGAAGTGTTAGTAATGCATGGAGGACGCCAGACAGTGTAGCAAATTGTATTTAATGAACAGGTTTTTCATCTTTCAAAGCGAAAAATATATCAGAAATATATATTTGTTCGGATCCGTCACCGGTTGACCTGCCAATGGGACGATGACACGTAGCCTACGGACTAAGACTGCGGTACCTGTAGCATCGTCCAAAATATATATTTGCATGCACGATATGTTAAGATTTGGATATACGTTAAGTTTGTAAATATTTTTATAGATGATGCCGGGGGAAGCAGCAGCAGCAGCAAGTACCAGAGGTCGATGTCGATGCCGGTGGCGTCACCGCAGACCCCGGGCACGCCGGTGTCTCCATCGACGCCTTCTTCTGCCGGAAGGCCGAACGTGTGGAGGAGTGTGTTCCAGCCGGGAAGCAACCAAAACACCAAGACCCTCGGTGCTAATCAGCTCTTTGACAACGCGCAGCCAAACTCTCCCACCGTTTATGATTGGTAAATTATATGCTCCAACCTCTTACACTCATCTATTTGGGGAGGCCCTTGGACGGCGTCCAGAGTCCAAAGATTAAAGAAAGACCAACATAATTATATCTAAAATAGAAGTAATATATATCATGGACCACCTTAAACACGTAACAATTGTGTTGTAGCGGTTAGTTCAAATCTTGGTGGCAACATTATTTAATTTAGTTTTATTTTATTTTAGTTTCTTAATTTATTTATTTTTATATTATGTATGGTGACCTATTTTGAAAGTTAATCTTCTAGTGCCCCCTTGAGCTCAGGGCCGGACATGCTCTCTACGTAGTATATGTCCCTGCTGCAACAATCTCAAACAGTTGGTGCGGTTTTGTTACTTTGTATAAAATCTAAATCGTTTCTAAATTTTTTTCTTCTTTATACAAAATTATTATTTTAATTAATTCTTCTTTTCAAATGCATTTTATAAAATATTTTACATTTTCTATACAAATATATATTATCTCTCTCCTCTTATAATGAGGTTTAGAAACGGCTCAAAATTGAGCCGTCTAAGCCGTCTGTAAATACTCCACTAATTTTTTCTTTAAATAATTAATTATTTAATTATCTAATATGATTTATTTACAGTTAAATAATTCAAGTGATTAAAGTGGGAGATATTTTTTCTTGGTTGCTTGAGTTTAATTTCGAGAAACGACTATATTTATAATAATTTTATATTTAATTTTTTTAACAATTTTTTTATGCACGTACAATTCACGTTGCTAAGTATGTCAATAAGAATCAAACTGTAGAGTTTATATGTTGTCTCCAGTAAGTTGTTGGGAAGGTATTGCAAATAGAAATAAAAATATTATATATGTAAATACAAATTGAGTAGATATTTGTAGTCTTCTAAGACAAACTTATCGAAGTCTACTTTTAAGGAATGTTTTCGTTTTCCATTAATGAAAATAATTTTCAAATTAGTTATGTATGGATTCTTCAGGGGAAGTTAAATTACTAAAGTAGAATTTTTAGTTTTAGACAAAAAAAAAAAAGATTTCAATATACTAAGTGCAAAATCCAAATCTCTCCAACTAATCTTTATTATTATAACTAGTAACGTGCACGTGTGTTGCACGCATATTTAATGCTAAAAGTATTGTTTGTAAAGGATAATTTATCTTGAGTGTTTTTTATTTCGTAATTATAAGTATTTTTATATTTTTTTGAGTATTTACTTCTGGCTTTGACGGATAAGAGGGAAATTGGTTTCAGTTTTTATTTATCTTTCGTAAGCTTTTTTTTCTTCATAAAATTGGTTGAGTATTTACTTATGGTTCTAGTTTTTTAATCTGCTGTAAGTTTAAAATTTAAATTTAATTGGTTGAGTATTTACTTACGGTTTTAGATTTTTTTAATCTCCCATAAGGTTTCTCTCTCTTTAGTTTTTTTTTTTTTAAAGTAAATTGGTTTAGTATTTATTTACTGTTTGGATGAATAAGAAAGAAGTTGGTTTAAGATTTTATTTTTATCTCTCTCGTTATTTTTTTTGTTAAGTAAATTGGTTTAGTATTTATTTACTGTTTGGATGAATAAGAAAGAAGTTGGTTTAAGGTTTTATTAATCTTTCGTAAGTTATTTAAAAAAATTAATTAGTTGAGTATTTATTGACGACTTAGATGGATCATTTTTGAGCCGTTTTGAAGCCGCATTATAATTATAATAGTAGAAATGCGGTTGAAAACGGTTCAAAAATGAACCATCCATTAATTAATAATAATAAAAAATTCTAAGTTAAGTTTCTTTCAAATATCACCATATCTATATTTTTCACTTAAAAGAAAAATCTCAAAATGTATAACTACCCGAACTTATCTCCAAAATCTATTTTAATCTAGGGTTAATTACACTGACACCCCTTGTATTTTATGTTTACTAAACGGACTTTTCCTAGTTTGAAAATAAATACATGGACCTCTCTTGTCCTTTATATATATTTTTTAAAAGTAGGAATGGTCAGTGTAATAATCCCTTACATAAATCACAAAACTTAGAAGAGATCCGTCTATTTATCACTAAACATAGGAGATGTCGGTGAATTTATTTTCAAACTAGGAGAGGTTGGTTGAGTAAACAAAAAATATAGGAGATATCAGTGTAATTAACCATTTAATTTGTTTTAAATTTCTATCTAATTTTTTAATAATATTATTAAAAAAAAAAAACATTGGTATGTGCCATGAACATAACTAGTGCTAGTGATTTATAAAATAGGTTCTAATAAGTGGATCATGACATGATTTATAAAATAATTAAGTTCTAATAGATGGATCTTGAAGATAATTAGTGATTTATAAAATAGGTTCTAATAGGTGGATCTTGACATGCAGGCTTTACAGTAGGGCGACAAAGAGCAGCCACCGCTAGAAGGTTTTGTTGAGATCCAGGAAACACAGAAGAAAATAAGGATGGAGCAAAGACGATCAAGTTTCGTTTGTAGTGTGTAGTATAGTCGTTTTTGGAAGAGGGGGAGAGTAGTGCTCTCTCTGTTGTCTCTCCATTTAATAATGTGTTAATGTCACATTTCTTGTTTTAAAGAAATGTCTACGTACTGTTGCAGTTTTTTATATATATATATATATATATATATATGTTGTTGCTTTCAGAAAAGAGTGCATGTAAATAATATGAAGAGCATGCCCGTCGTTGTACTTAGCACTGCTCTAATTTTGACTAATATAAAACTAATAAATAATTTATTTTTTATTGGTTTGAGTAAGCCTTTTATCTTTGCTTTTTCATTCTATGAATTTATATTTCATGTGTATGTAATAAAAATTCTATGTGCATTATTTGTTACTACCTTGGAGAATAAGAAAGCCTTTTTTTTTTTATTAGTTTGATTAAGCCTTTTTATATCTATGCTTTTATTCTATGAAGTATGAAATGCAAATTTGCATTATTTATTACTATCTTGGAGAATAAGAAGCATAGGTGAGCAAGGACGGATCTAGATTATACTTAGGGTGGCGGATCTAGATTATACCTAGGGTGGACTTTATCATATATGCTCTATGTTTACTGTTTTCTTGTTTGAATGATTGATATATAGAAGTTCTTGACCCTAGGAGACTTGATTGTAGCATGCACCCCTTGTCTTATTACAGTCGTGATCGTTGTACGACGTATAGTACTTTGTACGGGATAGCTGGCCATGTTCGTCTCCGTATTCCGGTACTGAGGTATGATAAGTTTTAGTGGTGGCCCATGCAGCTTTGTTCTTAACACTTGTGGAGTGCCATGGTCATAGGAGTCTCAATCAAACATGATCCTTCTTGAAATTATGAATTTATCCTCTTCGCTACTCAGCTTAAAAATTTTCAGATTGGTTGCTTCCTTGTTCCTTCTCGTTTGGAACTTGATTGTTTCTCGTGCTCTTCCTTAGGTCTTATCCTTCCCCCGATGCTGCAGAAACAAGAGAGGCAGAGTTGCGAGTGGAACGAGATCCTGTAGAACCCCAGCCAAGGATCCGAGTTGAGCCCACGATAAATGGGAAGAGCAGCAACATCCAGGTGTTCATGTACCTCCCGCAGTGCCGGCAATACTGGATACCCCGACCTTGCTAGAGATTATCCGTGGATTGTTAGATGCCCAACAACACCAGATGGTGGCGCAACAATAACAACAACAGCAACACCAGCTTCAGCAGCAGGAACATAATGTCATGTTGAACCAAGGATTGCAGACTGCCCTAGAACGAGGCGGGAGAATAGATTCTGGGATATCTGTTAGATTTTGCATATTGAATCCTAGATATTTTGATGGCACGGAGGATGCAATCACGGCAGATGATTGGCTCTAGGATATTTAGACCATTCTGGCAACAGCTAAAGTTTTGGCCGAGGAACAAGTTGACCTGGTTCGCCTATAACTCCAAGATCTGACAAGGGATTGGTGGGCCACGATAGAGGTAGGATTGAGGCATCCTATTTTGTGAGATAATTTCAGGACCAGGTTTAGGACAAAGTACTTCGGGATTGTGGCCCAGTATGAGTTACAACAAAGGTTCATTAACCTCAAGCAGGCTGGAAGGACAATAGACAGCTACGCGGTAGAGTTTTGTCGACTATGCAGGTTTACGCCAACCATGGTGGCAATAGAGTTGGATAGAGCAATGAGGTTCCAGCAGGGACTTCACTTAGAAATATTACACATGGTAGAGGTGCATGACTACCAAACTTTTGAGGTGCTATTGATAGCAACTAAGAGGGTTGAGCTTACTTCTCAGATGATGGAATTAAGAAGAGTGGATCGGAAGATGCCTCGTAGACAGAGTAATAAGGGAGGACCGGTACCGCGAACGGCATCACCATCTCCTGGCATTCGCATACATGACATGACACAGAGGAGGTCAGTGACCTCGACAGTGATAGCACCAACTTGGCAGCATCAGCTGAGGCAGCAGTAGCAACAACAACAACGACGGGGAGCACCGATAGGTTATATCTATTGTGGCAAAGGAGGTCATACCGGGGATGTTTGTTGGGCAGCTAATCGATTATGCTTGATACGTGGGAGCCCGGATCACAAGATTGCCACATGCCCATTGATACAGAGGCCAGGAGGGCCAGTACAATAGTTTCCTATATTGCCAGCTCCAAGGACGGTGCAACAAGGAGGAACAACAACAATAGTACGACCCTTAGCTTAGCGTCCGTTACCGACGCAGGCCCATCTTTATAGACAATAACAACAGCAGACTCAGCAGGGACTGCAACAATGGTAGCAAGGAAGACAACAGTACGGAGCTTGATAAGGCCAAGGGTAGGCGTTCACCTTGTCTTTGGAGGATGCTATGGCGTTGGGCGACGTAGTGGCAGGTAACATTTCTCTTAAAACCTTTTTAGCCATTCTGGAGCTTCGTACTCATTTATATCTGCACATATGTGACACGTATTGGATTAAAGTTTGAGGCTTTACCAGAGAGGCTGAATATTCTCACTGGCAATGAGATCATAGAAGTTAGTAGTGTGTGCCTAGCATGTTCAGTCATAGTATGTGGGCATTTATTACCTGCAAAGTTGGTCGAGTTTTCTATGGATAACTTTGACGTTATCTTAGGAATAGACTAGTTGAGAGACAGTCATACAACGATAAACTGTCATGAGGATATAATGATGTTCATAATTCCTAATTTAGAAGAGTTTGTCCTTAGCAGAATAACAAGAGACCAGCATAAGGGAGGAGTCACAAAAGTAGCAAAGGAAGAAGACTCGATATCCAAGATAGTTGAAGAATTTATGGATATCTTTCCCAACGAGCTTCACGGATTACCCCCAATTAGAGAAGTATAGTTCTGTATAGAGTTGATGCCAAGAGCAGAACCAGTATCCCAGAAGGTATACCCAATGTCACCATTGAAGCTTGATTAATTATATCGACACGTGAAAGAACTAAAGGAGAAGAAGTTTATTCAGACTAGTGGATCACTGTAGGGAGCACCAACGGTATTGGTGAAGAAGAAGGATGGATCGACATGGTTGTATATAGATTTCAAGCGGTTAAATGCAGTGACCGTGAAGAACAAGTGCCCATTACCAAGGATTGATGATTTGTTTGACCAATTAAGCGGAACAAGATTCCTCTCCAAGATATATTTACGATCAGGATATCATCAGGTGCGAGTCCGGGAGCATGATATACCAAAGACATCATTTAAGTCACCATATGAGCATTATAAATTCCTAGTTATGCCATTCGGACTGACTAATGCACCAACAGTATTCATGGATTTGATGAATCGTATCTTCATGCCATACTTAGACCAATTTGTGGTAGTATTCATCGATGACATTCTTATGTATTCTTGTAATGAGGAGGAGCATGAAGAATATCTCAAGATAGTACTGTAAACTTTGAGAGAGCACCAGTTATATGTGAAGCTTAGTAAGTGTAATTTTTGTTTGGATTACGTATCTTTTCTTGGGTACATTATTTCTGGAGCAGGAGTGTCGATTGATCCCACTAAGGTAGATGCAGTAGAGAACTGGCCAGTCCCGAAGACAGTAGCAGAAGTGCATAGTTTCCTGGGCTTGACAGGATACTAAAGAAGATTTGTGTCAGAGTTTGCTAAGATATCGATATCTTTGACTCGGTTGACGCACAAGAAAGTTAAATTAGTGTGGTCAACAGAATGTCAGATAGCCTTTGAAGAGTTAAAGAAGAAATTAATCTATGTACCAATCCTTACTCTTCTAGCAGGCTCAAGAGGATTCACAGTGTATTATGATGCATCTGGCAAAGGACTTGGATGTGTTTTGATGCAACAAGGTAGATTAATAGAGTATGCTTCTCGGCAGCTCAGGGATCATGAGAAGAACTATCTAACTCACGATTTGGAGTTAGCAGCAGTAATGTTCGTACTTAAGTTATGGAGGCACTACTTATATGGCGATCAGATATAAATATTCATAGATCATAATAGTTCAAAGTATGTGTTCACGCAGAAGGACCTGAACATGAGGCAGAGAAGGTGGTTAGTATCACGACCCGCACCCAAAAATTGGGCATGAGCCGTAGGTACGTCCAGCCTACGCCGCAACATCGGCGGTAGAACGTTGTCTAGGTCTCAAACATAACTCATCCTGTCAATGGTCTCAACTCCATAGGGAGAACAATGATAATACATGAATCACAATTTATAATATACTCAATCACAAGACTATTGGAAAGTAAATGACACGATGAGATATAAGGATAAAGAGTACTGCCATAAGTCAGGCACAAATATAAATACATCACAAGTCTAGCGTCTAGATGTCCTCAAAAAGTCACAACAGTAATACAACCCAGATCTCAGTTCTAGAACAAAATACATAAATATGACAGTCTAAATGCCTGTAGGTGGAATCTTCTCTAAGATAGATAATTCCTCTGGAATTTCTAGTATGAAATCTCCCTCTGCTCCCGGGCCGTAGTGGGTAGGACAGAAATCCTCCAAGTCCTCTGAAAATGTTATCCAGTCAGGATTGGAGTGAAGCACAGACACTAAACAGTAGTTTCATTTATGTTGACAAAAGCTATAAAACAATGTAAGTAATACAAGATGAAACAAATACTAGAAATATGGAATACTAGAGAATATAAAATAGGCAATAGAACATCTAGCAATGAGTAAAAATATAAGTAAATGCTAGAACAAGTAAACTGGAATAAAGAATAAATATCTGGCTATGTGTTTGAAATATCAGTTTATTATGTGATCGGCTTGGGACGAGATCGGGCTTGATATATATGATTGGCTATGATACATGTGAGGTCAGGCTAACCATCTGGTTAGCTATGATGCGAATAATAGTCAGGCTAATCATATATATCAGGCTATGAGGCATGTAAATGGTCAGGCTACACCCGACGTGATGTGTGGGGTGAGCTATGATGCATGTAAGGTGGGGTATGATCACATAATCTGCTAATATTTCCCCATCCCCAGCTAGCACGATGGATTCCAATCATGACTCCTCATGACAGGTATCTAGGGTGCTAACCCGTGTATCCACAGTGTCAGAGTCAAGTATAGTATACAGCTGGAATTATAGAATTAATCAACAAAAACGAAAACTGTCAGAGAATGTACTCGCCTGTGGTTCTGAGGAAGGTACGAGGACCGATGTCCAAGATGAAATCACAATCACCTAAATATCAAATATCCATATCAAAAAGTGTTTTGAAAAGGTTTACATGCAAACCTAATTCTATGCTAGGTATAGGGTCATTTCTAGGTCTTTGGTGAGCTGTCTATGCCATATTTAACTATACTAGTCATTGCCAACTATATTAACTACTGCTAATATATATATAATTACTTGTAGGGATTTCCACACTAACTAACATTTGTATACACTGCATCATCCTATACATACCCATATAATGTATACATATGATATTACTCTTAGCTAATAGTCTAACTTAGGGTATATAAGTATCTACTATTAAGGAAACAAGTAACTTTATACCTAAGAATCTAACTACTTGCTAACTGTTCATTCATAGGTACACTAGGCTTAGCTAACTGGAATATGTATACATATAGAAACTATCACAAGAAAAAAATATGATGCCCACATAAATCAGAACTGAGCTTCAAGCTCACACTAACTAGGCTTTGCTAGCTCATGCAACTGAGGTATAATTTCCCTCAAAACTTGGAAGGTCTGCTGAACTTAGCCCAAAAGCTAACATACCCAGACAGGCAGACATCAATATGTGATGTATAACCCTAGTTAGTGATAGCAGCAGGAATCCAGCAGCTATCTGAACTTTCTGATACCCAAAACACTGCTACACACCTCTATGCTCACTGAACTGCTCCCAGATTCCCCCCCACACATACTGACACAGTTACACAGTTTGAAAATATTCAGACTACACATACATGGCTTAATCTTTGAGACAAGCTTATGGCTACTGGCAGGATCACTCACAGTATCAGATGCTACTACTCATCTCCCCCAAACATTGAGACTGACACTCACAGATATGAACTCAACCCCTCACTGAATACAGAAACTTCACAATAACCTTACTGACACTAAGTATCAGCCCACCCCTCTAAACTAATACACAGAAGAACACCACTGTCATATGTGCACACCTAACAACTAGACTGCATATATTTCACTGAACCCAAACACTCACTGAGCTGAACCCGATTACCCCCAATGCTGTTACACAATGCACACAATGACCACTGTATCAGTGATACTCACTCCTCTCATTGACACCATAGTTTAATCTATATAATCACCCATATATGCATAGCTACACACAGCCACAAAACTGCCATACATAAGGTCCACGCCTATGTATACATATATATACCCACAGGTGAACTGACACCCCTTACTAAGACACTCACTATTGACACTCTGATACACACTCACAGACCGATACGATAGGCCTCAAACAACTGATATTCTTCCCCCCAATACTTGATACTCTAGATAAATTAATTTCTCAAGAACCTAGCACTCACAACAACACACTGATACAGTCACAGTTCAACCTACACCTCTCCCTCACTGAATGCATAGTCCAAGAGCACAGGAAACCTATCTCATTACCTACTGATACATAGAACCCTAACACACTTATGTACTCAACACTGAGCTCAAAACTGACCTCACTGTACAGGCTGATACTCCACACACACACAGACCTGCTGCTCAGTTCACCCAAAACACTGAGATAACTGATACACTATGAATCCAAACACTGATACTCGACTAAACCCTAACAACTGACACTAAAACCCTAAATGCCACAACCTACACGAGCCCATAGTGTCCACAGTGTCAATACTGCACAATCCCGACTCAACCCCCTGCTCTCACTGCTGATACACACAGGAACTGAAGAACCCGACTCTGCATAGTGAATTTCCCCCATCAATATGCATACACAATAGCACATAAACGTAGGTATATAACTACACATACATATATATGTATATATACATATCAAGGTTCCTAAGAACTAGATTAAAAATTAGGTATTCCCTCTAGGGAGCATTTCATCAAACATATAAAGTGTAAAAGCGGATTCCACACTAAGAACTCCTGAATGCCCAAATCTAAACCCTAAATCGAGATCAAAACTATAGGTAGGAGATGTAATCATGTATAAATGCATACCCCAATGATTAGGGTTCATGAAATTGGGGAAAACCCCTCGTAGGAACACCAAAACCCTAGAATCACCTAGGTCTTCATGGAAAAACCCAAAGAACCAATTCTAAAACAAATGGTGGGCTCCTAAAGGCCAAACAACAATTAAAAACAGAATTAAATGGGGTTTAATTCTGATTCTCACCTATTGGGAGATGGTTTCCCAATGTAGGTCCTCTTTCTTTAAGTCTTCTTGGTCCAAGCTCCTAGATCTCTCTTGATGGAGAAGGAAATGGGTTTCTAGGGCTTATAAATTCTGAAATTTATGGGAAAGGAAGGGTTTTCTAAATGGAGGCTAGGTTTAGGGTTTTCTTCATGAATGAAGAAGCTTGAGGGAGGTTTCCCCTCATTATATAGGACTAGGGTTAGGGTTTCTAATGCCAAATGCCTAATTAGCCTTCCATAATGGTCATGAAGAACTTAAATTAATAAGGGTTTAGTCATTTCTAGGGTTTAACTAAAAACTAAAATACTAATTAGGGTTTGGTCACAAGGTCAAACCTAATGAGTCTTTAGGTCAAGCCCATAAACCTATACATTAAGAACACCCTACAATTATTTAATAAACTTATCATACAGATTTATTTACACAATAAATTAATCATGGAAATTATAATAATGCCCTAATCTAGAAATGTGGTAGTGACAAGTCTACCCTCCTAAAAAAATTTCTTTCTCGAAATTGAATTGAACTAGAACAAGAACGAAATCAGATAAAGAATTATACCTCAAGTCTCGAAGAGATACGGGTATTGCTCGCGCATTTCGTCCTCTCTCTCCCAGGTCGACTCGCCTGGAGAGTGATGTCTCCATGCAACACAAACCAAAGGAATGGTCTGGTTCCGCAATACCTTCTCTCTGCGATTCAAGATCTCTACGGGCTGCTCAGGGTAGCTGAGAGTCGGACCAACCTCAATCTCCGAGTGATCTAGTACGTGACTAGGGTCTGCCATGTACCGCCTCAGTTGTGACACATGGAATACGTCATGCACTCCCTCTAGTGCAGGTGGCAAGTCTAATCTATACGCCACTGTACCGACCCTCGCAAGAATACCGAAAGGTCCGATGTAGCGTGGACTAAGCTTCCTGCCTCCACCAAAACGAATCATGCCCCGTGTCAAAGAAATCCGTAGGAACACTAGATCGCCAACCTAGAACAAAATAGTCTCAACACATAGTCTAAAATAAAACAATCACAAGCCAGAAAAATAACAATCTATACCTAAAACTCAAGGGGTCTACGGTGGCTGTCGGCCCAATACCGCTGTCTGTCCTGCGCCACTCGCAGTCTGTCTCTGATGAGTTTCACTTTTTTTGCTGCATCCACGACCATTTCTGGTCCTAATAAGGTCACTCTCTGACATCATCCTAAGATAACGGTGTACGATACCTTCGTCCATATAGAGCCTCGAATGGCAATATCTCGATGCTGGCCTAGTAGCTGTTATTGTAAGCAAACTCTACCAGGTGTAGATGATCCTCCCAAGAACCTCTGAGATCTAGAACGCAAGTGCGTAGCATATCCTCGAGAGTCTTAATAGTCCTTTCAGACTGCCCGTCTGTCTAGGGGTGGTATGCGGTACTGAACTTGAGCTGAGTGCCCAAGCTAGCCTGCAGACTCCTCCAAAAATGGGAAGTAAAACGACTATCCCAATCCGAGATGATGCTCACAGGAACCCCATGTAGTCTGACAATCTACCGCACGTACATCTCTTCTAGCCTCTCTGTCGATGTGCCCACCTTGAAGGGTAAGAAGTGGGCTAATTTGGTCAACCTATCCACGATGACCCAAATCGCGTCCTTCCCTCCCGGAGAACGCGGAAGCCCTGAAACAAAATCCATTGTCACGTGCTCCCACTTCCACTCTGGGATAGGTAAAGGTTGAAGCAATCCACCTGGCCTCTGCCGATCCGCCTTTACCTGCTGGCACACTAGGCACTGGGATACGAAGTGTGCTACCTCGCGCTTCATTCCATACCACCATGCGTGCTCCCTCAAGTCTCGATATATCTTGTTGGCACCGGGATACATCGAGTACTGAGAGCGGTGTGCCTCCTGCAAAACCTCCTCGCGCAGCTCCCCGCTCGGCACACACATCCTCGTACCGTGCCGTAAAGACCCATCATCCGCAATAGTAAAGTCGTCTGATAATCCTGTCCGCCCTGATACTCCTCAGAGCCTCATCATCATGCTGCGCAGCTCTGATTCTATCCATCAGCTCGGACTGTATCTGCAATCCCCACATCTGAATCTCAATACCGGGAACTAGCACCTCAATTCTCAAGCTTTCCAGATCAGCCAACAAATATCTATCTGTCGTCAAGTACATAGCCATCGGATACCTGCTCAAGGCATCGGCGACTACGTTAGCCTTTCCTGGGTGGTACTGTAATGAGATATCGAAGTCCTTCATCAACTCCAACCACCTCCTCTGCCTCATGTTCAGCTCCTTCTGTGTGAACACGTACTTTAAGCTCTTATGGTCCGTAAAGATCTCCACACGCTCTCCGTACAGGTAATGTTTCCACAGCTTTAGAACGAAGATAACCGCTGCCAACTCTAAGTCATGGGTGGGGTAGTTCTTTTCATGAGGGCGTAATTGCCTGGAAGAATAGACAATTACCTTCCCGTGCTACTGAAGAATGCAACCCAAACCCTTCCCTGAAGCATCACTGTAGGTAGTGAATCCACATGTCCCCGCTGGCAACGTCAAAACTGGAGCTGTCGTCAATCTCTTCTTCAGCTCATCAAATAAAGCCTGGCAATCCTCCATCCAGACAAAATCCACATCTTTCCTGGTCAACCTGGTCATTGGCGCTGCAATCCTGGAGAAGTCTTATACAAACCTCCTGTAGTATCCTGCTAGCCCGAGAAAACTCCTGATCTCAGCTACTGAATTGGGGGTAGCCTACGACTCCACTGCCTCGATCTTCTTCGGTTTAACTGAGATTCCGTCACCCGTCAGCACATGCCTAAGAAATTCAACCTTGTCAAGGAAGAATTCGCACTTTGAAAGTTTCCCGTATAGCTCCTCCTTTCTGAGAGTCTCTAAGACCAACCTCAGGTGCTCTTCGTACTCCTCCGGGGTCTTGGAATACACAAGAATATCGTCGATGAACACCACCACGAACTTGTCAAGGTACTGGTGGAACACCTTGTTCATCAGGTTCATGAATACTGGCGGCAAGCCTGGTAACTCCTCTGGAAATATATCCAGGAACTCCGCTATCAGAGGATGTGGCAACTCCTCTTCTTCCATCCTGGCTCCGCAAAATATGCTTCTGCTCTGCTCCGCTGCTCCTCTGGCGACCTCGAACTCCGGCTCTCCTGGTGGTCGAAATAACACTCTGCCTCCATGACAATCTATAGTAGCATGGTGCCTATTCAACTAGTCCATTCCGAGTATAATATCGTATTCCGGAAGTGGCATGACGAGTAAGCACATGCTCAACTCTCGGCCTCCCAATGATACTCTCCGGTCCTTGCAATAATCACGGACTAGGATAATACCTCCGCCAGTCATGATCTTGCAAATCCTATCTAATGGTTCTGTCTCTAAATGATGTTAAAGAGCATAAGATACAGACATGAAACTATGGGAAGCGCCAGAGTCGAATAATGTAAATGTTGGAATGCAACAGAGAAGAACTGAACCTGTAATCAAGTCTCCTGCTGGCTCGACCTCCTCGACCGCCATGGCGTATGCTCGTCCCTGGAGTGCACCTCTCTGCTGCTGGTGCTGAGCAAACCTCTGCTGCTGCGGTAGAAATGGTCCCCTCTGCTGGCCTCCTGGTATGGTAGGTTGTCACGCCCCAGTCCCAAAATATACGGGACCAGGCCACGTGGCAATAGCCAGCTGACACGTCTCCGAAGATATTCCAATTTAATGGATCCACGAAGAGTGCTACGCTGTCCTAAAATACTAATATGTACAATATCAGTCCATAACAGGTAATCTAATCTTATCCACAAATAAAGAGCAAGATGTACGAAATAAACTGCTGGGTAATAAATGCCAGTCTCAAGATATCATAGTACAACCAGTAAAGTCTGGTGGGAACAAACCCACTACTATGACGAAATAAAGTACTGAAATGAGATATAAAAGATAATGACTAGGGCATCGGCTCTAGATAATGACGCACCCAATCTAGGCTGAAGGCCTACCAACTGGTCACGGAAACTCTGACGGCTGCACCTCTAACTCCTCGGCGGTGGCGAATCTCGTCTCCTGTCCGGGGCCGTATACTGTGGGGTAGAAAGCCTCGTCTAAATCTGGAAAGGAACCAGGTCCTCAGAGGGACGTAACAAGATACATAGAAGCATGCTATATATAAATACTGAATAAGATAAAATGCAATAAAGGGTGTGCTAGCCAAACTAAGTGAATGCAATGTGAGAACAACTGTGAGTATATGAGAAGGTGTAGGCTAAACATATGCTGACGTAATTCACCAGTCGTGACAACCTGCTAGTATATGCCACACATGTCCCCTATAACACGGGCGCAGGAATACAGTAACGTCCAACCTTCTATAGAGTATGGTATCTGCAATGTCATCAAGTAACTACCCACACTCTACAGAACGTGGTATCAGTAATATATAAATACGTCCGTATCACTCCATCGAGTGCGGTATCAGTGTAAAGGAGTGTGGTGTCCCATATGCCTACCAGTCGTCCTCCCCTCCCAATGTAGATATACCCGTCAAATAATTGACATGCATATCCCTTATCTAGATGCCAAGTCTCTAAACTGAAATAGTCCTAGATTCCTTGCTAACCGTGATGCACGTCGCACGTGGCGATAGCTAGTCGATCACGCGAACACGTATCCCAACATGAGATTTTTTACTATGAATACGTGTAAAAGTGTCAGGTCATGGGAGAATACAGGATATCCTCCCATAGGGTGAGTCTACTAGTGACTAAGTTAATGTATACCAATCTTCGACGTATCCGTCGAATGTACCCGAGACAATCTCGGACGCGCACAGTTGTATCAGTCAGAACATGTCACTACCACTTTTCCATATAAGGGCATTTCTGTAATTTAACTATTTTTAAAAATTTATGTATTTAATTAATTGCTGAGTTTATAAACTAATTATATTATTATTAGTGATATTTGGTTTAAGGTAAACCCTAGAACGCATTAGGGCAAACCCTAATGACCAAACCCTAATTGTGTAAACCCTATTCTAGCAAAACCCTAGAATTTTAAGATTAGGGTGAACCCTCAAAACCCTAGACTGACTTAACCTGAGACTATTAGGTCCTACATGACTTAACATAAAGGTTTAAACCTAAAGCTGTGCAAGGAAACCCTAGAACTAGGTTTATATATAAAGGAAGCTTCTCACAAAGCCATCCTTCTTATAGACAGGAGAAACCCTAGCCTCCACAAGAGAAACCATCTCCCCACTCCAAAAATTCGAAACCCTAACCCTAGGTTCCATTTTCTCCACCTCCAAAGCAAGAGAAACAAAGAACGTGGGTCAGGGAGCCTTGGAGAAGAAGAGCCTCGTTGGAGAAACCTTCCCCTGCAGGTAAAACCCTAGTTCTACTCATTTAAATTCTGTGTACAGATGATAATGGCCATTAGGAACCCCCAAATCTGTGTGTAGTTCGATTTTAGGGTTTTTGGATTAGGTTTTGGTGACCAACATAGTTTTCCCAATTAACAGAACCCTAACCCTAGATATTCGAAGGTAGGTTGATTTCATCTCATAGGGGTAGGTTTAACTCGATTTCTTAGGGCTGTGATTGAGGATTTATGGGGTTGTATGTAAATCGGCTTCCTGCCCTTCCTGTGTTTGATGAAATGTCTATTAGGGTTTTCTTATCTAGGTATTCTAATTTCTGTATAATTGATGTATGAATCTATATGCATATATATGTATTGTGTGTTGGGGGCATTCATTTGTACATTAAGATTTGGGAAACAGGGTGCAGTCGGGCAGTTGTGCTGTGTGGTGGGGGGATGATGTAATGAGTTGAGAACTGTGTATTTCTGTGTGCAGTCGGGTTGTGTAGGTTGGAGTGTTGCTGTGCAGATCCAGTTGTGTAGCAGTGTCTACTAGTGTATTCCTAGTGTATCAGTAGATAGGAATCCCTATATGTGTAGAAGTGCAGTGAGTACTAGGTATCCATGTGCTGTGGGTGTTTAGAAGAGGGGAAATTCTGTGCAGGTGATACTGTGTGTCCTTGTTCAGAACCTGTGTGTGTGAGGGTATTACCTAGGTGTTAGATGACCTGTGTTTACTGAGAAATTCTCAATGTATTTCCTATATGAACTAATGTGTTTGTAGAGTTTGCATCAGTGTGTAGGTATTTAAGGTCCTGTGTGTTCAGTGTGTGCAATAAGCATACCTAGTGTATCAGTCACCCATTGCATATTGTGTGAGGGTTGTGTTTATTCCTTGCTGTGCAGATTCAGTTGGTGTACTGTGTGTTTCAGTATAGATTTCATCCTGATCCAGTCCCAAGCCGATCACATAATAAACTGATATTTCAATCACTTAGCTAGATGTTTTATCTTTATTCAGATTACTGTTCTAGCAGTCACTATTTATTGCTCATTGCTAGATGCTTATTGTCTATTTCATTTCTTCAGTACTTCACATGTTCAGCTTTTATTTCCATCTTGTATCTCTTACACTGTTTATAGATTTTGTCAATTTAATGAAACTGCTGTTAGTGCTTGTGCTTCGCTCCAATCCTGACTGGATAACAACATTTTCAGAGAACCTGGAGGACTTTTGCCCTACTCATTACGGTCCAGGAATAGAGGAGGATTTCACCCCAGAAATCCCAGAGGAGGTGCCTGTCCTAGAGGAGAACTTGCCTGCCCATGTTTAGATTATTTTTCTGCATTTTTATTTTAGACTGAGACTGAGATGTATTTATTTTATTTGTGACTTTGTGAGGTCATCTAGACCCAGGATTTGAATTGAACTTCTTGTGGTTGGTTTAATAGTACTCCTTTCAATTCTCATCGTGCCATTATTCTTATAGCTGTGATTGAGTATATTATAGAACTGTGGTTTATTTTTCGCATTGTCCTCCGTACGGAGTTGAGACTATTGACAGGATATACTATGTTTGTGACCTAGACAGCGTTCTACCGCCGATGCTGCGGCGTAGGCTGGACGTACCCACGACTCATGCCCAAATTCCGGGTGCGGGTCGTGACACGTTTTAGTGGTGGCCCATGCAGGTCGAATCATAGTCTTAGACTGTTTTAGGAAATAGGAATTAGGCCAAGAATATGCTCAATCACAATTAGGGAATTCTGATTCTTATGATACTATTCTTAATGATTAATTCCTTTAGAAATTTTTCTGTCCTTCCTTGATATCATACCTATTGCCTTAATTGAATCTTTCGGCCTGTCTTCAGGATGCCGCCAAGAAGATCCCAGAGACTCGGAGCAGCAGATACAGAGAGGTCTGCCACCTCTCGCGCTGCCGGACAGACATCAGCAGCACCTTCTACATCTCCAGGACAGGTGGGAGTGTCTGCAGCATTCGGGGGTCCTCCACCACCAGTTCAGAGGGTCCCCACAGCTACGACGGCACAACCACCACCAGCTCAGCATCCAGGAGGTGTGCCCGTCGATGGGGCACAGATGTTCGCCTTGATTCAGGGCATGGTCGACGCCCAGAGGACGTCGGCAGAGGCCCAGAGAGTGCAGGCTGAGGCACATCAGGCCCAGACAGAGATGATGAGGGTGAACATGGAGAATGCTCACCAAGTGGCTCTCCAGGCTGTGGAGAGAGTCACTCAGCAGCAGCAACATCCTGGTCAGCAACAACAGAGGCCGGGCACCATTGTGGACTTCAAGAGGATGATGCCTCAGGAGTTCAAGGGGACAGAAGGGATACTCTACGCCGATGATTGGCTAGAGGACATCGAGAGGAACTTGCGTTTGGCGCAGATTCCAGAGGCGCTCCAGATCGAGGCCGCTGGCAGCCAGATGTTCGACATTGCCTTGACGTGGTTTCGCACGGAGCCGAGACTCTTGCGCGGGGGACTCACTTGGGAAGCTTTCAAGGAGCTCTTCAAAGAAAAGTTCTTTCCTGATGTCGCCCTGGGAGCTTTGGAGAGTCAGTTCCATGACTTAGCCCAGGGGAGCTCGTCAGTCGACGAGTATGCCGCGAAGTTTTCCCGCCTGAGCCGCTTCGCGCCATCGATGATTAGAGATCCGGGGGACAGGGCCCGGAAATTCAGAAAGGGGCTGACAAGAGAGATCAAGTCTCGCACGTCGGGACGTCGCACAGCTACCTATGAGGGCATATTGATGGATGCCCAAGTAGCCGAGGATGACTTGGACCTCAGACCCAAGAGGGGACGCGATGTTTCCGGAGGAGCAAACAGTAGTGCGGGACCAGGCAAGCGTCCACACTTTCAGCAGCAGCAGAGGCCCTTTCAGCAGCAGCATCAGGCACCAGCCCGAGGGCAGGTCCAGCAGCAGCAACAGAGACAGAACCAGCCCGCCATCCAGTGTGCGTACTGCGGGAAGATGGGACATACTAGAGATATCTGCAGGCATAGATTGGGCTCATGTTTGTCCTGCGGATCGACGACACATCAGCTGAGGGATTGCCCTACCATTCGGACTCGTCCAGGCCAGGGTGGAGCAGCCGCCCAGAGAGGACCAGGCAGGGTACCAGTAGCACCAGGAGGCCAACAGCAGAGGGGACCACTTCCACCGCAAAATCAGAGGTTTGCCCAGCATCAGCAGCAGAGAGGTGCACCCCAGGGGCGAGCATACGCCATGGCAGTCGAGGAGATCGAGCCAGCAGGAGACTTGATCACAGGTTCGGTTCTTCTCAATTGTATTCCTGCATTTACCTTATTCGACTCTGGCGCTTCCCATAGTTTTGTGTCTGTATCATATGCACTTCGACATCATTTAGACACAGAACCATTAGCTAGGACTTGCAAGATCATGACTGGTGGAGGTATTATCCTAGTCCGTGATCACTGCAAGGACCGGAGAGTGTCAGTAGGAGGCCGAGACTTGAGCGTGAGCTTACTCGTCATGCCACTTCCGGGGTACGATATTGTACTCGGAATGGACTGGTTGAGCAGGCATCATGCTACTATAGATTGTTATAGAGGCAGAGTATTGTTCAGACCACCAGGAGAGCCGGAGTTTGAGGTCGTCAGAGCAGCAGCGGAACAGAGCCGGAGCACATTTTGCGGAGCCAGGGCGGAAGAAGAGGAGTTGCCACATCCTCTGATAGCGGAGTTCCTGGATGTATTTCCAGAAGAGTTGCCAGGCTTGCCGCCAGACAGAGATGTTGAATTCTCTATAGACTTGGTTCCAGGAGCGGAGCCCATTTCACAACATGTCTATAGAGTTAACAACAGCGAGCTGGCAGAACTGAAGAAGCAAGTCGAGGAGCTGCAGGACAAAGGCTTCATCAAATCCAGTTCATCACCATGGGGAGCTCCGGTATTGTTCGTACCGAAGAAGGACGGCACGGTGCGCATGTGCATTGATTATAGAGCTTTGAACAATATCACTATCAAGAATAAGTACCCGCTGCCGAGGATAGATGATCTTTTCGACCAGTTGAGCGTGGCGAGGGTGTTTTCAAAGATTGATTTGAGGTCAGGTTATCACCAGGTGAAGGTGAAGAAAGAAGACACGCCGAAGACAGCTTTTCGGACCAGATACGGCCAGTTTGAGTTCATGGTGATGCCATTTGGTTTAACCAATGCGCCGGCAGTATTCATGAACTTGATGAACAAGGTGTTCCACCAGTACCTTGATAAGTTCGTAGTGGTGTTCATCGACGATATTCTTGTGTATTCCAAGACACCGGAGGAGCACGAAGAGCACCTGAGATTGGTCTTAGAGACTCTCAGGAGGGAGAAGCTATACGGGAAACTCTCTAAGTGTGAATTCTTCCTTGACAAGGTCGAATTTCTTGGGCATGTGGTATCGGGTGACGGAATCTCGGTAAACCCAAAGAAGATCGAGGCAGTAGAGTCGTGGGCTACCCCCAGTTCGGTAGCTGAGATCAGGAGTTTTCTCGGGCTAGCAGGATACTACAGGAGGTTTATACAAGACTTCTCCAAGATTGCAGCGCCGATGACCAGACTGACTAGGAAGGATGTGGATTTTGTGTGGACGGAGGAGTGCCAGGCTGCATTTGATGAGCTGAAGAAGAGGTTGACGACAGCTCCAATTTTGACGTTGCCATCAGGGACAGGTGGTTTTACCATCTACAGTGATGCTTCAGGGAAGGGTCTGGGATGTGTTCTTCAACAGCACGGGAAGGTAATAGCCTATGCTTCCAGGCAGTTACGCCCTCATAAAAAGAATTATCCCACCCACGATTTAGAATTGGCAGCAGTTATCTTCGCTCTAAAGCTGTGGAAATATTACCTGTACGGAGAGCGTGTGGAAATCTTCACAGACCACAAGAGCTTGAAGTACGTATTCACACAGAAGGAGCTGAACATGAGGCAGAGGAGATGGTTAGAGCTGATGAAGGACTTTGACATATCATTGCAGTACCATCCAGGGAAGGCTAACGTAGTCGCCGATGCTTTGAGCAGGTATCCGATGGCTATGTACTTGACAACAGATAGGCATTTGTTGGCTGATTTAGAGAGCTTGGAGATTGAGGTGTTAGTTCCCGGTACCGAGATTCAGATGTGGGGATTGCAGGTACAGTCCGAGCTGATGGACAGGATCAGAGCTGCGCAGTACGATGATGAGACTCTGAGGAGTATCAGAACCCAAGTTCAGATGGGTTTGTCAGACGACTTCACTATCGCAGATGACGGTTCTTTACGGCACGGCACAAGGATATGTGTGCCTAGCGGGGAGCTACGCGAGGAGGTTTTGCAGGAGGCACACCGCTCTCAGTACTCGATGCATCCCGGTGCCAACAAGATGTATCGAGACTTGAGGGAGCACGTATGGTGGTATGGAATGAAGCGCGAGGTAGCACGCTTCGTATCCCGGTGTCTAGTGTGCCAGCAGGTAAAGGCAGACCGGCAGAGGCCAGGTGGTTTGCTTCAACCTTTACCGATTCTAGAATGGAAATGGGAGCACGTGACCATGTATTTTGTTTCAGGACTTCCATGTTCTCCAGGAGGAAAAGACGCGATTTGGGTCATCGTGGACAGGTTGACCAAATCAGCCCATTTCTTACCTTTCAAAGTGGGCACGCCGACAGAGAGGCTAGCAGAGATGTACGTGCGACAGATTGTTAGGCTTCATGGAGTTCCTGTGAGCATCGTCTCAGATCGGGATAGTCGTTTCACTTCCCATTTCTGGAGGAGTCTGCAGGCTAGCTTGGGCACTCAGCTCAAGTTCAGTACCGCATATCACCCCCAGACAGACGGGCAGTCTGAAAGGACTATTCAGACTCTCGAGGATATGCTACGCACTTGCGTTCTAGATCTCGGAGGTTCTTGGGAGGATCATCTGCACCTGGTAGAGTTCGCTTACAACAACAGCTACCAGGCCAGCATCGAGATGTCACCATTTGAGGCTCTTTATGGACGGAGGTGTCGTACACCGCTATCGTGGGACGACGTTGGAGAGAGAGCCTTGCTAGGACCAGAAATGGTCGTGGATGCAACAGAAAATGTGAAACTCATCAGAGACAGACTGCGAGTGGCGCAGGACAGACAGCGGCATTGGGCCGACAGCCACCGTAGACCCCTTGAGTTTCAGGTATAGATTATTGTTTTCTGATTTGTGTTGTTTGCTTAGACTGCGTGCTAAGACTGTTGTTTTAGGTTGGCGATCTAGTTTTCCTACGGATTTCTCCGACGCGTGGAACGATTCATTTTGGCAGAGGCGGAAAGCTTAGCCCATGCTACATCGGACCCTTCAGTATTCTGGCGAGGGTAGGTGCAGTGGCATATAGACTGGACTTGCCGCCTGCATTGGAGGGAGTGCATGATGTGTTTCACGTGTCGCAGCTGAGACGGTACGTGGCAGACCCTAGTCACGTACTTGATCACTCGGAGATTGAGGTTGGTCCGACGCTCAGCTACCCTGAGCAGCCCGTAGAGATCTTGGACCGCAGAGAGAAGGTATTGCGGAACCAAACTATTCCCTTGGTTCGCGTAGCGTGGAGACATCACTCTCCAGGGGAGTCGACCTGGGAGAGAGAAGACGAGATGCGCGAGCAATACCCGTATCTCTTCTAGACTTGAGGTATATCCTTTCTGATTTCATTCTTGTTGTAGTTCAGTCCAATTTCGAGGACGAAATTTCTTTTAGGAGGGTAGACTTGTCACTACCACTTTTCCATATAAGGGCATTTCTGTAATTTAACTATTTTTAAAAATTTATGTATTTAATTAATTGCTGAGTTTATAAACTAATTATATTATTATTAGTGATATTTGGTTTAAGGTAAACCCTAGAACGCATTAGGGCAAACCCTAATGACCAAACCCTAATTGTGTAAACCCTATTCTAGCAAAACCCTAGAATTTTAAGATTAGGGTGAACCCTCAAAACCCTAGACTGACTTAACCTGAGACTATTAGGTCCTACATGACTTAACATAAAGGTTTAAACCTAAAGCTGTGCAAGGAAACCCTAGAACTAGGTTTATATATAAAGGAAGCTTCTCACAAAGCCATCCTTCTTATAGACAGGAGAAACCCTAGCCTCCATAAGAGAAACCATCTCCCCACTCCAAAAATTCGAAACCCTAACCCTAGGTTCCATTTTCTCCACCTCCAAAGCAAGAGAAACAAAGAACGTGGGTCAGGGAGCCTTGGAGAAGAAGAGCCTCGTTGGAGAAACCTTCCCCTGCAGGTAAAACCCTAGTTCTACTCATTTAAATTCTGTGTACAGATGATAATGGCCATTAGGAACCCCCAAATCTGTGTGTAGTTCGATTTTAGGGTTTTTGGATTAGGTTTTGGTGACCAACATAGTTTTCCCAATTAACAGAACCCTAACCCTAGATATTCGAAGGTAGGTTGATTTCATCTCATAGGGGTAGGTTTAACTCGATTTCTTAGGGCTGTGATTGAGGATTTATGGGGTTGTATGTAAATCGGCTTCCTGCCCTTCCTGTGTTTGATGAAATGTCTATTAGGGTTTTCTTATCTAGGTATTCTAATTTCTGTATAATTGATGTATGAATCTATATGCATATATATGTATTGTGTGTTGGGGGCATTCATTTGTACATTAAGATTTGGGAAACAGGGTGCAGTCGGGCAGTTGTGCTGTGTGGTGGGGGGATGATGTAATGAGTTGAGAACTGTGTATTTCTGTGTGCAGTCGGGTTGTGTAGGTTGGAGTGTTGCTGTGCAGATCCAGTTGTGTAGCAGTGTCTACTAGTGTATTCCTAGTGTATCAGTAGATAGGAATCCCTATATGTGTAGAAGTGCAGTGAGTACTAGGTATCCATGTGCTGTGGGTGTTTAGAAGAGGGGAAATTCTGTGCAGGTGATACTGTGTGTCCTTGTTCAGAACCTGTGTGTGTGAGGGTATTACCTAGGTGTTAGATGACCTGTGTTTACTGAGAAATTCTCAATGTATTTCCTATATGAACTAATGTGTTTGTAGAGTTTGCATCAGTGTGTAGGTATTTAAGGTCCTGTGTGTTCAGTGTGTGCAATAAGCATACCTAGTGTATCAGTCACCCATTGCATATTGTGTGAGGGTTGTGTTTATTCCTTGCTGTGCAGATTCAGTTGGTGTACTGTGTGTTTCAGTATAGATTTCAGCCTGATCCAGTCCCAAGCCGATCACATAATAAACTGATATTTCAATCACTTAGCTAGATGTTTTATCTTTATTCAGATTACTGTTCTAGCAGTCACTATTTATTGCTCATTGCTAGATGCTTATTGTCTATTTCATTTCTTCAGTACTTCACATGTTCAGCTTTTATTTCCATCTTGTATCTCTTACACTGTTTATAGATTTTGTCAATTTAATGAAACTGCTGTTAGTGCTTGTGCTTCGCTCCAATCCTGACTGGATAACAACATTTTCAGAGAACCTGGAGGACTTTTGCCCTACTCATTACGGTCCAGGAATAGAGGAGGATTTCACCCCAGAAATCCCAGAGGAGGTGCCTGTCCTAGAGGAGAACTTGCCTGCCCATGTTTAGATTATTTTTCTGCATTTTTATTTTAGACTGAGACTGAGATGTATTTATTTTATTTGTGACTTTGTGAGGTCATCTAGACCCAGGATTTGAATTGAACTTCTTGTGGTTGGTTTAATAGTACTCCTTTCAATTCTCATCGTGCCATTATTCTTATAGCTGTGATTGAGTATATTATAGAACTGTGGTTTATTTTTCGCATTGTCCTCCGTACGGAGTTGAGACTATTGACAGGATATACTATGTTTGTGACCTAGACAGCGTTCTACCGCCGATGCTGCGGCGTAGGCTGGACGTACCCACGACTCATGCCCAAATTCCGGGTGCGGGTCGTGACAGAACAACAAGCATACAATACAATATTTGCATAAATTAAATTAGACAACAAAATATAGCAAGGTATCTTGCCTGAGTCTTCGAGAGATGAATGCCAAAAGCCTATTCCGGTAGCGTCTCCTGGCTGATCCAAAGACCCTAAACAACAATATAACACAATAATACAGGTATCAGATACTACGCCTTATCTACGTACTGCTAAGACGCTAATCTTGAATACTTGTCGCGAGTTCTCTGTTGCTCGAGTAAAGCATCACGTGCGCACTTAGCTAGGGTGTACACGGGTGTTGTCTTCGGTTAACAGGTGCCTTGGGACAATAATTATCCAGTTACGGTTATCCATGATTTATGTTCTATGTGAACACCTGTCTTTGGTTTCTATATTCAGGGTACGTGGTTTATGACCAGACGTTAATTTAACTAAAGTCTTTTATGGCAGGTATCGTGGTTTAAGGAATTTTCTAATTATTAACAAATTCTATTCTGGTTAATTATTAAGCCATCATCATTTTAATTAGGGTTAGAAAGGTTGTGTTTCAACTATGATTCTCGACACACAGACCCAACAATCATTCATGGACACGCTATATGGTGAGATGGTTGGAACACAAGAGAGAAACTGCTGGAGGATGAGTACCTATTCGATAGGACGTGGGGCATCTTCTCCCTCGACGAGGGTGTCTCTGGCAGCGTGGATGAGTTGCCTCACGGGTGGTGGGACAGTCGGGGTCGGGCAGTACTCCGGTTGGGGGAGCAGTCGGCTAGGGAGCAGCTGGTCGGGGGAGGAAAGTAGTCGGCTAGGGGCAGCTGGTCGGGGGGAAGCAGTCGGCTAGGGAGCAGCTGGTCGGGGGGAAGCAGTCGGCTAGGGAGCAGCTAGTCGGGGGGGGGGGGGGGGAAGCAGTCGGCTAGGGTGGCTGGAGCAGTCGGTTAAGGGCGGCGACGACGGGAGCAGTCGGCTAGGGTTTGGAGAGGGGGTTGTGATAGTTTTCTTAGGGTTTTAAGGGAGAGACTTCATGTATATATATATATATATATATATATATATATATATATATATGTGGGGAAGTTGTGTGCTAGCCTCGGCTTGGGCCTATCTGGGCTCATTGAGGTGGGCTAGTCTAATGAGACAGTGTACAGGTGGGCTGGGTTAAGTGTTACTTGAGGTAAAATTAGCCTTAACTAAAATTAAATTAACAACTTAACTAGGTAATTCCTAACGTATTTAAAACATTAGGAACTAGATTTTGAGTGGTACACAGGAGTCGTGGCATAACAGGTTTGGTGTAGACTGTTACCCTAATTTGGGTACTTAGGATTTGGGTTATGGTTGTTCTCAAATTAAAATAATTAAAGAAATCCTATATTTAAGACGAGGGGGTTTACAATCTACCCTCCTTAGAGCATTTCGTCTTCGAAATTAAACATACGTATGGGTAAGAACTAAGGACAAACAAAATAAAAATAATACTGAAACGTACCTAGTCCTTCGAATAGGTGGGGATAACGTTGTCTAATGTCCTCCTCGCGTTCCCAGGGCGACTCGCCTGGTGCATGATGCCTCCATGCGACACAAACTAGGGGAATAGTCTATCCTCGTAGTACTTTCTCACTCCTGTCCAGAATCTCGACGGGCTCCTCTTGGTATGATAGACTCGGCCCAACTGTGATATCTGAGTGGTCAAGCACGTGACTAGGATCCGATATGTACCTCCTCAATTGAGATACGTGGAAGATGTCGTGGACTCCTTCCAAGGTCTGCAGTAAGGCTAATCTGTAAGCAACCTCTCCGACGCGTTCTAATATGTCGAATGGCCCGATGTACCTCGGACTCAGCTTCCCTTTGCCTCCGAATTTGATAGTCCCTCGAGTCAGCGAGATCTTTAAAAATACGTGATCTCCAACCTGAAACTCTAAGGGTCGATGATGCGCCTTCGCCCAATGCTTCTGTCGGTCTTGTGCTGCTCGAAGGTGCCCTTGGATCTTCTTCACCTTTTCTACCGTACGAACAACCAACTCTGGTCCGAGAATCTGTCGCTCGCCTATATCGCTCCAGCATACTGGGGAATAATATTTCCTTCCATACAATGCTTCATAGGGAGCCATCTGGATGCTCGCCTGATAGCTGTTGTTGTAGGAAAACTCAACCAGATGCAAATGGTCCTCCCATGATCCTCCGAAGTCAAGCATGCACGCTCTTAGCATGTCTTCTAGCGTCTGAATGGTGCACTCCGACTGGCCATCTGTCTGTGGGTGATACACTGTGCTAAACTTTAGGCGAGTACCAAGGCTCTCCTGCATACTCCGCCAAAAGTAAGACATAAACCTCGTATCCCTGTCAGACACGATGCTAACTGGTACTCCATGTAGGCGCACCACCTCTCTCATGTACATATCTGCTAAGGCCTCCGTTGATTGCCCAACTCTGAAGGGTAAAAAGTATGCGGACTTTGTGAGTCTATCCACAAGTACCCATATTGCATTGCACCCACTAGGACTCCTCGGAAAGCCCGTAACAAAGTTCATAGTGATATGCTCCCATTTCTACTCCGGTATAGGAAGTGGTTGAAGCAATCCTGCAGATCTCTGATGCTCAGCCTTGACTTGCTGACACACCAGGCACTTGGCCACAAAGCGTGCTATCTTCTTCTTCATTTCGTGCCACCAGTAGTACTGTCTCAAGTCCCTGTACATTTTGTACCTCATGATGAATAGAGTAGGTCGAACTATGTGCCTCTGCCATCAACTCCTGACGAAGTTCTCTATTTGGAACATAGAGGCGATCTCCGCATCTCAAAGTCCCATCCTCATGTATTCTCAGTCCTGTCTGCATTCCAGCCTCTGTCCTCTGTCTAAGCCTCTGAAATCTGGCGTCGGTTGGCAAAGCAGCCTTGATTCTCTCCACTAATATCGATTGCAACTGGAAGCTCGACAACTGTCCATCTACTCCGAGCATAATGACCTCTATACCCATCTGCTCTAGCTCTCTCAACAGGTGTGGTTGGGTGGTCATGAAGAATGCCATGGGTCTTCTGCTCAACGCGTCAGCTACTACTTTGGCCTTTCCCGGGTGGTACTGTAGCTCGATCTCAAAGTCTGTCATCACCTCGAGCCAACGTCTCTGCCTCTGATTAAGATCCTTCTGGGTTAGAGGTACTTTAGGCTCTTATGATCAGTAAATATCTCCACTCTCTCCCCATATAGATAGTGCCTCCAAAGTTTCAAGGCAAAGATTACTGCTGCAAGCTCCAAGTCGTGGGTGGGATAGTTCTTCTTATGTATTCTCAACTATCTGGAAGCATAAGCTACAACCTTTCCGTGCTGCATCAAGACACATCCTAATCCTTTTCCGGACGCATCGCTATAGATCACGAATTCTCCGGGTCCAGATGGTATGGTCAAGATAGGTGCTGTAGTCAACCGCTTCTTCAGTTCGTCGAATGCCTTCTGACACTCCTCTGTCCAGGTGAACTCCGGCTCCTTATGGGTCAAGCGGGTCATTGGCTCTGCGATCTTCGCGAAGTTTTCTACGAACCTCCGGTAATACCCGGCAAGTCCTAGGAAACTCCTTACTTCTGAGACATTGGTAGGGGTTGGCCATGTCTCTACAGATGAAATCTTTGCCGGATCTACTGAGATGCCATCTCTTGAGATAACATGTCTAAGGAAAGCGACATGATCTAGGAGAAACTCATATTTGCTCAGCTTGGCGTAAAGCCTCTCTCTCCTCAGCGTCTCTAACACTAGTCTCAAGTGTTCTTCGTGCTCCTCGTGGCTCTTCGAATACACCAAGATGTCGTCTATGAAGACTACCACGAACCGGTCTAAGTATTGGTGGAATACCCTGTTCATCAAGTTCATAAATACAGCTGGCGTATTTGTCAGTCCAAATGGTATTACTAAGAACTCTTAGTGACCATAACGAGTCCTGAATGCTGTCTTCTGAATGTCTTCTCTTCTCTTCGCACCTTCTCAAGTCAATCTTGATGAACACCACTGCTCCTGTCAACTGGTCGAATAAATCATCGATTCACGGTAGGGGTACTTGTTCTTGATAGTCAAAGCATTAAGGGCTCTGTAATCAATGCACATGCGTACTGTTCCATCTTTCTTGGGTACGAACAATACTGGTGCATCCCAAGGTGATGCACTAGGACGGATAAATCCTTTGCCCTGCAACTCCTCTAATTGTAACTTCAGCTCATCTAGTTCCTTATTCGCCAATCGGTATACATTAGAAGATACCTGCGCTGCTCCGGGTACTAGCTCGATGGTGAACTCCATGTCTCTATCTGGCGGTAAGCCTGGCAGTTCTTCTGGAAATACATCCTCAAATTCTGTAATTATTGGCGGGGGTGCAATCTCCATAGCCATGCAAGTTTCTGCTATCTGTCCTACTCCTTGCTCGATGGTCCCTCGCATGTACTCGAACTCCGACTGATCTGGCGGTCTAAAGGTGACACTACCCTTCCGGCAGTTCAGTACGTCGTTATACTGGCTTAGCCAGTCCATGCCTAACACAACATCAAAGTACGGCATAGGCAATACCAAGAATCGCGCTCTCATCTCTCTACCACATACAACTACCAAGCACGTTCTGATAGTGTTGGTAACTGGCACGATACCTCCTCCGGTAAGAATCTTCCAACTCTTAGGTAAGGGGGAAGTCGCTACTCTATGCATTGCTACAAATCTACTAGATATAAATGACAATGTAGCTCCAGAATCAAACAATGCAGTTGCAGGTAATGATGCAACTAAAATGGTACCTGTGATAGCTTCTCCTTCTGTTTCCTCTTCGGTAGCTGCTAATGCAAAGGCTTGTCCCTGCCTCTGTCCTCCGGTCTGCTGACGAGCTCGCTCAAACTGTGCCTGCTGTGGGGCCAATGGTGGTCCCCTCTGAAATCCTCCGGGGGCTGGTGGATGTTGTCCTCCTGGTGGGGGTAGTATCCTCTGTACTGGTGCTGCTGGCCTCTGGCCTGTCTGCAGTGCTGCTTCTCTGCGCTGCGGATAATCTCTGACAAGGTGCTGACTTGACCGATATATCATGCACAATCCTAACTTCTTCCGATAATCCTTAATGACGTGTCCCTTCTTGCCACAATGGTGACAAGTCGGAAGCTCCTGCTATGGGTATGGCGCTGCCCTCTGCTGTGTCTGTGCTCCTGGACGACGGATCCGTCCTCCTGCTCCGGGCTGTGCACTGGCGGGTATAGTCGTGCTGGTACGTCTAGCTCCTTTGACGATGGCCTTCTGGATTCTCGCCTCTACAAGAACCTCTTCATAAGAAATCCTCGCCTGTGTAGTGGTATACTTCTCTAGCTCAAAATTGAGGCCGTAATGAAATCTCTGGGCTTTCTCAAGATCGGTGGGTATCAGGACTGCACCAAATCTGCTAAGGTGGCTGAACTCTGCGTCATAGGCGTCAACAGTCATATTTCCCTGTTCTAGATGTAGGAACTGGGAGTACAGGGCATTTTTGACTGTAGCTGGGAAATACTTCGCATTGAAATATTCTAGGAACTGTTCCCAAGTCTGGTTCTTGCCTATACTGCGCTCAATGGAATCCCACCAGTGATGGGCGTTACCTTTTAGCTGGGCCCTCACGGTGGTCATCCAAAGGTCGGGGTGCAGTTATGAAGTTTCTAGTAACATCTCCGTGTTGGTGACCCAATCGGAGATCTGTTCTGCAGTCTCATTGCCTGAGAAAGTATCTGGTCCCATCTGTCGGAACCATCTAACAGTGCCATCTGTCTGGGCTGGTGGAGGCGCTGGTACTGGTGCTGAGACAGGTATCCTCCCTAGTACCGCCATCAAACTCTGTCTCAATATCTCTGTCTAATGCCACTGTGCTTGCATCATCGCCTGGAAGAACTGAAGCATCTGCGGTTGTCCATCTGGCTGTGGCATCTGGGGTGGATAAGGTGGAGGCGGTGGTAGTGGAATCTCTGGCTGTGCAGTAGGCGTCTCCTCAGATGTCGGCCTCGTAGTCTGCGGCATCGGTGTAGCTCCTGAAGTCTGGCCCTCACAATGTTGCGTGGGGATTGTATGGGAAGTTTGTCCCTCAGGCTGCGGTGTAGGATCGCCCTGCGATGTCTCGTGCCAATGTATCAGCGGGGTCTGTAGCGGGGGTTGCCCTTGGGGTACCTCCTTTCCTTGAGTGGTGTTATCTGGCATTGCGGTACGGGGTGCTCCACGTCCACTGCGCAAATTCATCTTGCTGCAAGAGATGGATTTCATTAAAAGAGTACGAATCAAACAAACAAGATGCAGATATTTAGAAGCCAATACGAAGGAAGTTCAAAGACGAATCAAAAAGTGGATGAGACCTAGCAATTTCTATCCTATTACAGCCTCGCTGGGCATGTTACCACACCACAAACGAAAAAGAAGACCTGCATGGGTCACCACTAAAATCATATCATGCCCCAGTCCCAAAATATAAGGGACCAGGCCACGTGGCAATAGCCAGCTGACACATTTTCGAAGATATTCCAATTTAATGGATCCACGAAGAGTGCTACGCTGTCCTAAAATACTAACATGTACAATATCAGTCCATAACAGGTAATCTAATCTCATCCACAAATAAAGAGCAAGATGTACGAAATAAACTGCTGGGTAATAAATGCCAGTCTCAAGATATCATAGTACAACCAGTAAAGTCTGGTGGGAACAAACCAACTACTATGACAAAATAAAGTACTGAAATGAGATATAAAAGATAATGACTAGGCCATCGGCTCTAGATAATGACGCACCTAATCTAGGCTGAAGGCCTACCAACTGGTCACGGAAACTCTGACGGCTGCACCTCTAACTCCTCGGCGGTGGCGAATCTCGTCTCCTGTCCGGGGCCGTATACTGTAGGGTAGAAAGCCTCATCTAAATCTGGAAAGGAACCAGGTCCTCAGAGGGACGTAACAAGATACATAGAAGCATGCTATATATAAATACTGAATAAGATAAAATGCAATAAAGGGTGTGCTAGCCAAACTAAGTGAATGCAATGTGAGAACAACTGTGAGTATATGAGAAGGTGTAGGCTAAACATATGCTGACGTAATTTACCAGTCGTGACAACCGGCTAGTATATGCCACACATGTCCCCTATAACACGGGCGCAGGAATACAGTAACGTCCAACCTTCTATAGAGTATGGTATCTGCAATATTATCAAGTAACTACCCACACTCTACAGAACGTGGTATCAGTAATATATAAATACGTCCGTATCACTCCGTCGAGTGCGATATCAGTGTAAAGGAGTGGGGTATCCCATATGCCTACCAGTCGTTCTCCCCTCCTAATGTAGATATACCCCTCAAATAATTGATACACATATCCCTTATCTAGATGCCAAGTCTCTAAACTGAAATAGTCCTAGATTCCTTGCTAACCGTTGTTTATGGTGATAAACGAAAGAGTGTGTATATAAGACGAGGGTTTATACGAAACCCATTTCTTTGGTTTACAAACAAGCTTGTACAATTTAATCCTATACTAGGATGTGGGAGTACAATTTTTAAATCTGGGTAAATATTGATATAGGTGTCTGATCTGCAGTCGATCACTTTAGCCCTTGGACCACACGATGGTGAAGAAGTGCCGTAGAAGACGGGGAACAGCTTCGGAGGTTGCTGAGGAGAGTGGATGCACGATGCCAAAGTCATTGACCGCTACTCCTCGCCTGAGCTCTGGATTCTTCTCTCTTTCAAGGACTCTTCGACTTCTCTCCTGGGTCTTTCGACCTCTTTTTCCCGACCTCGGTCTCAGTTTTCGGTTTTTAACCTTGGATCTTGGTCTCCGTTCTTCGACCTTGGTTCGATTTTTTTCGACCCTGGTTCGATTTCTTCGACCTTGGACCTCTGTCAATAGAGGTCTCTATTTATAGAGTTTTGGTGACAGTGACCACTCAATCGGTGTAGAAATCGAGTAGTGATAAGTACAACACCCTTTTACACAACTGTTAAAATAACCAATGCCTGCGTATAGATGATCTGTTGGATGAGCGTGTGACACGGGTCCAACTAAGGGACAAAATGCGTATAACTGCTGCGAAGATCACGACGTAGAAGCCACGTAGGTAGGTATCCCTCGTGTAGAAGAGGTGAGCGTAGAAGCCAATGTCTGTCACCTTGGCGTAGAAGCCAAGTAGGCATAGAAACCTGATGGCATAGAAGCCGAGTAGGCACAGAAGGCCGAATGGGCATAGAAGCCGAGTGAGCATAGAAGCTGAAGAGGCATAGAAGCCGAGCGGGCACAGGAACTGGATGGGCGTGGAAGCCGCTGCGTAACGTGCCAGAGTGATGATGTAGATGTCTCAGCCGGAATTACGGCTCTTTGGAGATATAATCAAATCTCTCGCATTAAATGCAGAGATCCGCCATCATCCTGTGCATTAATTGCAGAGGCGTGTTCTGAAGGCCTGCCACCGTTCTGAGCATTGGGTGCAGAGACGTGCCTCGAGCCTTGTACGAAGAGCAGCTTTTGACGTGGCAGTGTGTTTGTCTTCCGTGGAGCGTAAGCGGCTCACGTCTGCCTGTGTAAAACAAGGCAGCGTATCTCCTTGTATGCGTAAAAGCAGTTTACGCAGAGGGGATGTCACTAAACGACGGTTCGGTGACATTTAATCAAATCTCCTACATTAAATGCAGAGATCCGCCATCATTTTGTTCATTAAATGCGGAGGCGTGCCCCGAGTGGTCTGCCATTATTCCAGCCGTCGTCTGGGTAGCCCTGCAGTACTTTTTGTCAGGAGTCATACGCCAGGTTTATTGCGTGACTTGACAGGTTTATTTCAGGAAATACAAAGCGTTCCTCGTACGCTTTAATGCTGCATTGAAAGCGGAGGAGTTCCACGCCATAGAGGCGATGAAGCACCCTGTCTACGCTGAAGTGGTCTGGATGTACTGCACTTACGCAGATGGTCCTTTGAGCTTAGTTTGTTGTGCTCAGTGGAAAAGCTCCGTTGCATGCTTGATGGCTCTGAGGTCCCCTGTTTACGCTGCCCTGCATCACCATGCTGCGTAGAGTCATCCAGCGTATTTTTCATGCTTCTACAAGACCCCTTTCAAAGCTTTCAAATTCCTCGTAATTTGAAACGCTTTGAATGAAGCTTGAAACGGTCAAGTCTGACACGTTCTTTCAAGGCTGACTTTATGGAAGAGTTATTGGGGATAGGTGTGATCTTTTTTGCCTATAAAAGGCTGAGGAGTTAACCTGTTCTTCCCACGTTTTCTTCACCACGCAGAGATGATCGCCGGAGTTCGTCGGGTCGATCTGAGGAAGAAGGAGATCATGTTCTTCCTGTATGTAAGAAGCCGAAAAAGATGGCGTCTTCGAGCAAGTATCATCTGCAACGATGGATCATGGAAGGATATCATAGCCTCCCTTGCTCGGGATAATCAGCAACTTTGTATGGCGGTTCTTCCGGAGAGAGAGGAAGGGTCATATTTGACCACACAGCTTACAAACTATAAATTTTCTTCTGATACTTTCGTGGAGGAGAGCAGACAAAGTGTGACTGCTGTCCACGAAAGTTGAGTTGGATGAAACACCTCAACTCAATCCGTCATGGCGTATTGGAGGATGGGTCTGTGTATAACACGCCCAGTTTTGTATCCTCCCGCCATTGATCTTGTTGTTCATGACTGTGGAAGTCGATGAACTGCCATGGAAGAAGAGAAAGACCTGCATCGATACGAGAACCTGGTAGAACAGATCCTGGGGGTGGCCTTTCGATGGCGATGAGGAAATCCTTTGTAGAAGGGATTTCCCTCATATGTAACCATGAAAAATGAAGAAAAACCCCTTGTAGACAGGATTTCCCTCACATGTAATCATGATTTTAATTTTAATAAAATCGTCTTCTTCTGTGCGTATGATCATTTGCCATATGTTGCTGTGAAGTCTGAATATGTGTAGCTTCGACACGTTTGATTCTTTACGCTGACTCCGTTAGAAAGAGTATTAGGTCCCGCTCTGTCTTTTACGCATATCTAGCGATACGCAGAAAGCTGCTTTAGCATTTAAGTCGAGTCTTCGAACCGTTCTGCTGTTAGGAATGGGGGAGCTGCGTAGGATTCTGAAGTGTGGCTTCTGATAAACAGAATTCTTGTTCAGATATCATCTTCAAGAATGACTTCTCAAAAATCCCTTGGAACAGGGTGAGAAATGGCTGTCAAACTGAGTTGCCATCTTGAACTGTAGACGGAATATTCAGACTGGAGTCTGGATGAACTTCGAGTCGACCCATGAAGAAGAGTAATTTTTAATGTTGAACTCTGCATGCTTCGGGTACTTGGGATATCTTCTGGTCAAGAAGGAGTATCTTCTATGTGAACTCTTGTAATTGACCGCTTTGAGAACCATTCAGATGTACGCGCATTCTGGCCTGCGTATCTTTTAGATGAGCGGAGAGTCATAGCGTAAGATCGTAAGTTCGTAGCCTCGTGAGCGTAAGCTAAACGCCACCGAGCGTGAAATCGTAGATTTGTAGTTCCTCAGCGTAAAGTCGTAGGTTTGTAGCCTCTCGAGCATAAAAGCTTACCGAGCACAAAGGCATCCGGGCGTAAAACCATAGACTCATAGCCTACGAACGTAAAACTATAGATTTGTAGCTGTCGAGCGTAGAAAGCTTCTCAGCATAGAGCTGTAGATCTGTAGCTGTGAAAAGGAAATCTTTCGAGCGTGAAGTCGTGGATCTTGTTGCTTCTGAGCGTAAACTAAACGCCACCGAGCGTAAGACCATAGATTTGTAGCTGCTGAGCGTGAAGTCGTAGGTTTGTAGCCTCTCGAGCATAAAAGCTTACCGAGCACAAAGGCATCCGGGCGTACAACCATAGACTTGTAGCTTGTGAGCGTAAAATCGTAGATTTGTAGCTGTGAGCGTAGAAAGCTCTTTAGCGTAGGAACCACGAATCTGCTTTGCGCGAAAACTTTTCGAATTCGCTGACTGTCTGTCTTTCGAGAATAATAGCCTGACGTAGTCCCCAATCATAACCGAACATTAGTTAGGAGATTTGGTTTGGGTTTCGAGGAGTCCATCCGAACTCTATATATATCCCAAGTTTTTGAGAGAAAAACTTTTCATCTGTCTTCTGCGAGAGAAAGCCTTCATCTGTTCGAGTTCTTCTTCGTTTCTTCCAAGCTTCCAGTAATGGTCTCGAAGCAAACCTCCTCCTCCAAGGGAAAGAAGGTTGATTCTTCTTCCCGTTCTTCTGCTCAAGCAAGAGCAACTTCTGTCGGGCAAGGCGAGCTTCCTCCTGAGCGAAGCGTCCCGGCGACGAGCAGTGCTCCTGGCCTGAAAGGTAGAGTTTTTGGGACGAAGAGAACGATTTGAAACATCCTTCGCACACGTTGAACGTGACCGCGCTAGGTCGTCTCCTGTTCTGATAGCCTCTTTGAGGAAGATGATGCACGGAGACGTTTCATCTTTTTACGCCCACATTTCTAATGTGTCAGCGTAAAAACTCTAGATTTTCGTAGTTGAGCGTAAAAGCTTTGACCGTCGAGAACTTGGTTTTTACTACAAAATTTGAGTCGTACGCTCGTGGATGAAAATCCTGGCGTAAGCTCAAATTTTGTCAGTCTGGCGTAGAGCACAGACTGCATACTGCCGACCTGATTTTTACGCTCTTGAAAATGGATCCCAGCGTAAATGATCAGGTTTTTATAGTCTTGGCGTAAAGCACAGACTGTTGGCTTTTGGCATATGCTGCAAGTTTGTAATGTCCAGTTATAGAAGCTGACGTATTTTTCTTGCACCCTTGCAGTTAACTTGCATGAGTCTCCGCTAGCCGAGGTGATGGGTTCTGCTGCTGGGATGCTGCACTCCAACTATCTGGAGGATCTGTCCCATGTGATATTTTCTATCTCCGGGCCCCAGTATCCTGAAGGGAGGGAATTTTTGATATCGGGTCAGAGCGAGTGAACCCTGCTGAGCATGATTAATGGAGAGCCCCTGACATACGTAGACGGGGAACAGTATATAAAGCCAGCTTTTCTCTTTGGGGATATGATCGACAAGCAGTCCCAGACAAAGCCCAAGAAAGAACTCTTGGTTTTCCCTGCCGGGGGCTTGGTCTTGAATCTGCCCAAGATGCCGAGAGATTATCCCATCTCGGCATTCTTCCATGCTACCCATCCCAGGAGGATGTCGTGGACACTGACTCCCGATCTTCACGGTAGGCCGAGGAAGATCTTCTACCAGAAAGGGTCTGGCCTATTTGTTAGCCGCCCTTCTGGTCCTGTAACGTCGTTCAGGGGACTGTACCCGGGCAGTGTCCTGAGTGAAGACAGCCTGGTGCTCCAGCCGGTGCAATTGCCGACCTTCTGCAATAATTTCATGGGGCGCGGAGAAATATATCCCAAGGTGAATCCTTGGTGTAACGGGTGGATGACCCCAACAAATCTTCGGTGGGCTCGTTTAGTTGATTGGGCCCTGGAGTATTTTCAGGTCGAGTTGGAGAACATCAGCCTTTTTGCAGCTGTGAGTGCCACCAGTGTTGGGTTACCTCCTAACCCTAACATGTTTCTGGCACTGATGGAGCGATATATTTCACTCACCGGGACTTTCGCCACTCCACTGGGGGAGTTGGGATTGGCCCTCCACGAGATGGCAGAGATCTCGAGACTGCCGATGGGGGATACTCCGTATGAAGAGTATGTTCCCATGAACCGGGAGCTGGGGGATTCAGACCCTCGGGTAGTGGAAGTGTACCAAAAGCTGATGTGCCACTACCTTGCTTGCACCGCCTTCTATGGTGAGCCTTCAGATTTGGCTCACACCAGTAAATGGACGTCCTACCTCTTTTTCCACCGGGCCAGGATCAGCCTGTGAATCCTCTGAGCATGCTCACTGCTCAGGTAGTCGACGATCTTATGGAGGACGCCGGAGCTCCAGATCAGATTCTCGACGAAGGGGTAGAAGATATCCTGTAGGCACTAAGGCCTACAGTTATCTGAGGCATTATCGCAGGCCTCTATCCAAGGAAGCTCAACTGGCTGGCTTCCTCTCTATATGGCTGCGCCGACTGGTGTTACCCGGGATCACATCCGCGGATCGTATTCACCGCAACACCTTATGGCCTGTAGTGCGTCTGGTATTTGGGGCGAGACTGGGCTTGCTCCCTGCCATGGTGTGCCGCATACAAGCTGGACTGAGGGCGATGACTGAGGCGCTTCTTGTCTATGAAGCTCGACGTGAAAGCTTTCCCCGGGTGGAATTACCATACTTGTATCTGATGGGATGGTTAATTCTCCATAACCCCCGGGTGATGTCTCCAGGTTCCGGTAGTAGCTTGGGGGGTAGTTTCTTGCTGAATTACAGGAAATCTTCCTGGAACGTGCTCACAGTTCTAGACTGTCGACGGGTGCTGAATTGCGGCCATAGCTGGAAGCTCCTTTGCACTGTCCCCTCTGTTCATCGCAATCAATCAGGGATTAGGCTTGAGGACTTAGGTGGAGAGAAGACCATTCTTTCTCCTGAGGCCTTCAATTGGTTGGTCTGCATTAGACCTTCCCACCTGCTGTACAGGAGTGAAGACCACTGCTTCTTCGAACCCTACCTGCCTAGTCGGTTTGCCAGGCAGTTTGGGTGTGATCAGCTGCACGTGGGCAACGCCGTCACCAGCTTCAGGTCCAGAGGTGGACTCATCGATGGAGCGGGGGGATGGCGATATTTTATCATGGGCTGCACTGGGGCAGTTTTTACCGTGCCCGTCATCACACTCTCCACGAAATTGTGCATCCTTCATACGTATGCCCAGTTCTATGTGGCAACCAACACTTTCCATCACGATTTTGACATGCATGGAAGTTTTAGGGTGCCCTCTTCTAAGCCTGGGGGAAGAGCTGAAGTCCCCTCGGTTTCTTCTGACGAGGGTGAAGAGTCCGTTACCCCGGATGAGCCTCTTGTATTGGTACCGAGGGGTGAAATACCTTCGCCTGCAGGGGCTTTGGTAATCTCCGGGAAGCGAAGGGCTCCTGCTCCAAAGGAGATTTCCCCTCGTAAGAGGAAGAAGAAGATGGTTACTCGTCTTCTCCGGATCCCTGGTATCGAGGCTCCTGGAAGTGAGCTTACCTCTCCCTATTTTGGGGATGATTCTTTGGTTGGAGGTTCCTCGCCTTTTAGAGAGGGACCTTGTACAGCTTCGGTCGGCAGTGCCGGAGAATCTCAGCTGGAGACTGCTGTCGCTGCTACTGCCTCAGGTAGTGGAACGAAGTCGCCTCCGGGGCTGATTATAAGATTCCATGTACCTTTATCCAGATCAGCATCGGGAGAGACCCCTGCCGTGCCTGTCAGCGCCGCTAGCGAGATTCCATCCGATGAGCCTCAAGTGGATCTCGGTGAAGACCTGGAAGAGCATCTCCCAGTGTTTGTTAGTGTACCCCCTTCTCCAGGTATGACAGCTTGCCTAGCATTACTAAGACATGATTTAGCTGCACAGGCCGCAGACGCGACATATACACCATTGGCCATGGGTAAATATCGTCTTTTCATGCCTCTTCTTTAGAAAAATTAATCTTATGTTGATATTAACTTCCTCTTGTCTTCTTTTCAGGGGAAGACCCCTTCGGGGAGGGCAGTGCATATGCATCCTTCGGCTCTGTGTCAGATCCTGGTGGCGACACGGAGGTGCCTGATTTTGAAGAGGAAGTATCTTCGGGTGCCGGCTCGCCTGCAGAAGAGGACGAGCCTGTCGTTGCGACAATGCCTCCTTCGAGTATGCTGGTTACTTCGTCCGGTGTTGGCGCTTCATCTTTCGTCGTGCCGCCTGTTGAGGCGATGACTATGGCTACATCGATTGCGATCGTCCCTGGGGTGAGGTTTGACAATATTGCAGCCACTCCCAGCGTGCATTCGAGTCTAGCTGCGCTGACCGAGCAATATACCAGTATCTTCTACAATACTTTGAAAATGCTGATATCAATGGTGTTGGAGAAGAATCTAAACTTTGAGCGTCTGAGGAAGTCCTCTCGGTTCTCGATAGAGGCGATCAGGGACCTCGGCGATACCGAGTTAGCTGACGCTCTAGAGGAGATAGTTAATAGTTTGGAGCAACCCATTAACGAATACCTGGGGCTATCTCGAGGCAACATTGAAGCCCTGGTCCAGGCTAGACAAGACTCCTTGACTGCGCATCTTTTTGAAAAGATGGAAAGCCTGAACAAAATCATCCAAACAAATCAGCGGGAGATGGATGAAGGAAAAGTCGTCTTGGAGGAGACTATTGCCCTTCAGACGAAGTGCCAGGCCGAGCATGACAGGAATACAGCGAGGGTCCGCAAACTGGAGACGAAGCTTGCTCAGGCAAAGGAGTGGTCTTCTCAGTCGTCGAAAGGTCTCGATGTGGTGAATGGCCGACTGGTCATAGCACAACAGAACTTGGCGAGAAAGGATGTCGCCCGTGCTGGTTTCCTTCGGGCTAGAGCCGAGCTGTCCCTCCTGATTAATGACGAGGCACGGCTGGAGCGGGCCCGCACTGATGTCTTGAACTCCCGGGATGAGAAGATGGCTGCACTGGCGCAGCAGATTCGCGATTTGACCGCTCCTCCTTCATGATGTACTTTTGCTTTTTTGCTTTGCAAATGTAATTTTCCTCTCTTTTGGGAATAATAAAGAGGCTTTTTATCTGACTTTGTGGGCCCATCATTTCGGAATGTAAATGACAGGTTTGGGTGAAAGTTATATCAGAGGTAGTATGGACGTAATATACTTTCGGTAAACTTTAGCAGGATATATCTATTCAGAGGTTATATGAACATGATAGAATATGTTTTAGTAGGTCATATCTATTCAGAGGTTATATAGACATGATAGAATATGCTTTGACTAAAGTTTGTACACAAAACACTATCAGAGGTAATATGGACGTGATAGGTCTTGCAGTTCCAAATTAGTCGAATATATCTATTCAGAGGTAATATGAACATGATAGAATATGCCCCAACTAGTTTCGTTTTGGAAGTAGTTTTGTCAGAATGAGGTTTTCGCCATATTTCCTTTGAGCAGAGAAGGTTAAGCATAGTACCTTTTTAGGAATTTGCCGTTGATAGGAGCCATTAGCAGGTCTCCATTAGGCTGGGCTAACCTGTAAGCGCCGTTTGAGAACGTTGTCTCGATCACATAAGGGCCTTCCCATTTGGGCTAGAATTTGCCCTTGCTCTTGTGAGTAAGAATTATTGGCCTTCTTACAGCTAAGACTAGCTCGCCAACTTTGAACACTCTTTTCTTTACTTTTTGATTGAAAGCTCTGGAAATGCGTGCCTGGTAGAAGGCAATGCTCTGTTGAGCTTGAAGGCGTTTCTCGTCTAATCCTTCTAGCTCTTGAAGCCTTTGTAGGTCATTCTTTTCCTGAGTCAACTCATTAGCGACTGCTATCCTGAGTGACAGAATTTGAATTTCGATAGGAAGAACTGCTTCACTCCCGTAGACCAATGAGAATGGGGTGCAACTTGTTGTGCGGTATGCCCAGAGACATCCTCCCAGCTTCTCGTTCCAATCTCTCTTGTTCGAGGAGACGAACTTCTTCAAGAGTTTGATAATGGTTTTGTTGAAAGCTTCCGCCAAACCATTAGCAGCTGGATAATACGCCGTAGAGGCGATATTCTGTATCCGATTTTTATCGCAAAATTGATGAAACGCTTGGCTGATGAACTGAGGACCATTGTTATGGATTATCCTTCGGGGAATCCCAAAGCGATAAATAACGTGATGCTTGATGAAGCTGATCATATTAGATGCCTTCACCTCAGCGAGAGGGATCGCCTCTGCCCATTTAGAGAAATAGTCCGTGATAGCCAGTATGAACCGGTGACCTCTGGAAGAAGACGGGTGAATAGGACCAATGATATCCATACCCCATGCTTCGAAAGGCCAGGATGCAACCGTAGGATATAGATGTTCAGACGGCTGATGTATAAAGTCTGCATGAACCTGACAGGCTCTGCATTGTCTTGCATATTTGATTGCGTCTACGATCATAGTGGGCCAATAATAGCCCATTCTCCTGATACGATCCTGTAGCTTAGGACCGGGTTGATGCGCCCCGCATACGCCATCGTGAGCTTCACGGATAATCTGCTGTGCTTCGTCATTAGAGAGACATCTCAATAGCAGGCCGTCGTAGGTCCGGCGATATAGGCATTATGAAGATGCATCAAAGTAGAAACGTAAGGATCGTCTTTTGACGGATACCGCTTCCTTAGGGTCCTCCGGCAAGATTCCGTATGCCACAAAATCTATAAAGGAACTCTTCCAATCTCTCGTAGGAGGATCGACGTTCACAGCGTAGCTGCGTTCTATGTGAAAGTTGTTCTTCACACAGAATAAATCTCTGTTAAGAAGGATTACCGAATTCTGCCTTCTTATAGGAGTAGCTAAATCTGCAGCTAGACCGGCTAGGGCATCAGCTTCCAGATTCTGAGATCGAGGTACATGCTCTAGGAAGAACCCTTTAAATGTCATGGCTATCTCGACCGTTGCTCGGTGATAGGGGATGAGGTCCGGATTACGGACTTCATATATTCCTCTGACTTGATTGACGATAAGCAGAGAATCACCAAAAGCTTCCAGAGATTCGACCCCCAGCTCTTTAGTGACTTGGAGCCCGATTAGTAGAGCATTGTACTCTGCGATATTGTTAGAGCAGGGCTCGCTAAGAGAGTATGCTCGGTAAATGACGAGTTTGTCGGGAGTAACCAGGACAATTCCTACCCCTGAAACTACGTTTCCCTTGGGACCAGTCCTGGAGGCGCCGTCGAAGAATAGTTGCCATGCGTCGCCTTCCATTGCGGAATTACATTCTGCAACTTCGTCGGAAATGTCCTCGTATAATTTGGAGGCCTCCGGGATCGGATGGGCAGCTAGAAAGTCAGCCAATGCTTGGCCTTTGATGGACTTCTGCGGGACGTACACCATGTCATATGGTGTTAATAACATCGCCCAAGTCACGAGTTGGGAGTTAAGAACACTTGGCTTGTTCATCAGTACTCGAAGAGGGTTGATCCTGGAGATGATATAAATAGTTTGGCCGGTGACATAGTGCCGCGTCTTCTGGATAGCGAACATCAGAGCCAAACATTCCTTCTCCACTGGATTGTACCGCTGCTCAGCTCCGATCATCATTCTACTTAGATAGTAGATGGCCTGTTCATGTCCCACATCATTTTTTTGCGCGAGAAGAGCTCCCAGAGAATGGTCCATCGCTCGAACGTACAGGAAGAATGGTTTTCCTATGACGGAAGGCACCAGAACTGGCGGATGAGTGAGGTAGCATTTGATATCGTTAAACGCTTGCTGACAGGATTCGTCCCATATGAAGGATACACCTTTTTTCATGAGACGAGAGAAAGGCTGGCATCTCCCAGAGAGGTTGGATATGAATCTTCGGATATAAGCCAGGCGACCCTGAAATCCCTTGAGTTCCCTCAGATTACGGGGTGGTCGCATTTCTAAGATGGCCTTGACTTTATCAGGGTCCACTTGAATGCCTTTGGCGGTAATGACAAATCCCAGGAATTTTCCACTAGATACACCCAGAAAGGACTTTGTAGGATTCATTTTGAGCTGATGTTGGCACATCAACTCAAATACTGTCTTCAAGTTTTGGATGTGATTACCCTTGAGGCGGCTTTTGACAGCTATGTCGTCTACGTAACATTCCACTATCTTGCGTAAATGCTTGTGGAATATGTTACTCATAGCCCGTTGGTATGTAGCCCCGGCGTTCTTCAATCCGAAGGGCATGACCGTATAACAATATACCCCCAATGGCGTCCGGAAGGCAGTATGCTTCTTGTCTTCAGGATGCATCTTGATCTGATTGTATCCTGAGAATCTGTCCATGAAAGACATACGTTCAAAACCGCATGTGTTGTCAATCATGACGTCTGTGATGGGAAGAGGAAACTCGTCCTTGGGGCAGACTGCATTCAGATCTCGGTAATCGATGCAGATGCGCACTTTCCCATTCTTCTTCATGACCGGGACAACATTAGCGACCCAGTCGGGATGTTGTTCCTCCTGGATGAAACCGCAGGCTATCAACTTTTTGATTTCAGCTTCAATGGCATCCATCATATCCGGGCGGAACCGGCGTTGGTGCTGCTTCACAGGCTTTGAATCGGGCAAAATATTGAGTTTATGGGTAGCCACCTCTGGATCAAGTCCTGGCATATCCTCATAATTCTACGCAAAGACATCGATATATTCTTTTATCAGTTGAATAACTTCTTCCCTTTCGGCTGGGGAAAGATTGTTACTGATAAATATCGACTTTGGCAAAAGTTCATCCCCAACATTGATCTGGGTAACTTCGTCTTCAGTGGGAGGTTCTCTCTGCTCAAAGCGGAACTCCCATTGTGTATCCATTTGTTGAGCCCAAGAGTCATTCTCAAACGGCTCAGATTCCTGTTCGTCTGCTTCGAAGGAACCCGCCACTACCATATTCACTGATAATGTTCGTTCGAGATCCTTAGATAAGTCGGAGGGCGACGAGCCGTCTTGAAAAGAGAAAAAGATATCCTCGTTCGACTCAGAAGTTGTAAGGGAGGTGGCATACCCTAACCCGAAACGAGTTTGTTGATAGCGGGGATCGCCGTGCAACGGTATTCGTCTGCCCTTCCCGTGGTTGAGACCTGGTTTCAGCTTCAAGTCGTAGCCAATGCTTTGTATGATCTTCAAAGCTTGCGGGCTGTACCTGTGAACTTGCATTTTACCAGCATCGTCGTCGAAGGAATCTTCTTGTATAGTCGGTTCGTTGCGCACGTGGCCGAAGACTATTGGATGCTGACCGCTGCGGGCAGACGGAACAATGAAGATAGAATCCTCGTGTGGTCCATATATCGTGACGACATTGGATGATGACGCTACTTCCCATACGTACGGATGATAGGAATCTACAGCTGCCAAGAATTTCTGTGCTATAGGCTCTATATCGTCATGGGGAGAGGATGCCTGATTTGGAATCTGAGCGTCGATATACTGGAAAATGGGTCCTTTATTATCAACGAAAACCACATTCCTGGTTGCATTTACATCAGTCGGCTGCCTGTCGCGCCGAAGATTGATGACCAAGGGTGGAGGCTTCTGGTTCAAAGTGATCACCAGAGGATGCCCTCCTCTTGCTGACCTGGTTTTGTTCAGGTGGATAGCCATAGGCTCTATGGCTTTTGGGCGAGTAGTTCGCCCTCTCACTCTGATTGACAGGGGTTGTTCGACAGAGGGTTCTTCAGGCTCTCGGTGGGATTCCTTCTTTGCCTCGCCTGATACTTCTTCCGTACAGTCCTGAGAGTACAACACGGCATTGGAATAGTAAGATTCTACTCCTTTAAATGGGTTCAAGTCAGCAACCTCCGTTTGTACCGCTCCTTGAGTGTCTACATATTTGAAGCATTGATGTAGAGTCGAAGAAACGATGTTGTGGTCGTGGATCCAAGGTCTACCCAGCAGAATATTGTAGGATACCTCTGTATCGATGACATAGCATGTAGCCACCGATCTGAGGTCCCCGATCTGGATCCTCAGACGAATTTTTCCCAATGGCTTGTTTCTCCGAGTGTTGAAGCCTACGATTATGGTGGTGGTGTAAGCCAATTCGCTGGTGGGGATCCTCAGTGGTCTGAGTAGACTATGAGGGATAATGCTGATTGATGATCCTGGATCGATGTGAATCCGGTCGACCTCCATGGAACCGATATATCCGGTGTAATAGAGGGGTCTGTCATGCCTGTTATGTTTTAACAGCATGTCGTCTTGAGTGAAAGTGATGTTCGGGACCACCTCCATCACACTGTGGCATTGAGGGCACGCCACTGGTTCTTCGTCAGGGGACTTGAGCTGGGTCAAGTATGCTTCCGCCTGCATCAGTGCTTTGCTCAGGGCTAGACGAGTGTCTTGGGATAGCCTGAGTAGCTCGAAGATGGACAACCTGGCCGGTGTATTGGCCAATTGGGCCAGGATATCGAAGTTGTAGGGCTTCTCTAAACCTTTGTTTTGAATATTTTTCAAAGGTTTGTCGAAGCGTACTTCTTTCTGCTTCCCCTTGTCCGCCGAAGTTGGTCTTGAAGGACCGGCCTCTGGTACGGCGGGCTCTGGTTCCGAAGGTTTGGCAGCTGAAACGTCTGTCGGTGCATCTTCCTGACTAGCTCCGTAGTCCTTGAGGTAAGCTTTCCCTGAGCGGGTTGCAGCCAATACCTCTTCTTCGTCTGACGTCGAAGAAGTCGCAACCATATGGCATGGTTTGCATTTGGAGCTCTCTCTAGACTTAGCCTTAGTAGCTTTAGTCTCCTTCTCGAGCTCTGACACCAAATCGGGATAAACCCACATAGTCTCGCCTCGCCGGGTGGTTAGGGGTACCAGGTCATGATTCTGACCCCTAGCTGGAGGGAGATTGACGATGTTCATCGTTGTCCGGGAAATAGGTGTAACACCGTCCGGGACTTCTTGGGGAGGCAGATTGCCAAATTGCAGAGAGATCATGTTGGCCGTGACCGTCTTCTCGATATTGTGCAGAGAGATGGCCTTAGCGTCGATCAGCTCCTGGATCTTCCTTTTCAGTATATAACACGCCTTTGTTGGGTGGTGTATGTATCTGTGGAAGATGCAGTACTTAGGGTTGTTGGTACTGCCGACTTCTTGGGGCCGCATTTGCTCCGGAAGGGTGATCTTGTCGGTCTTGACGAGACACTCGAATATGCTCGGAATATCCTTTTCAGTATATAACACGCCTTTGTTGGGTGGTGTATTTATCTGTGGAAGATGCAGTACTTAGGGTTGTTGGTACTGCCGACTTCTTGGGGCCGTCTTTGCTCCAGAAGGGTGATCTTGCCTGGTCTTGTCTGCGTGGTAGCCACAGTCTTTTGCCTGGACGTATTGATTATCAGGGCTTCCTTTCCTTTGGAACCACGGGGATGGTCGTTGTTGGGAGATGACCTCTTGCCTCTGTCGGAGGCAGAGATCATGATGCCATTGTCACGTACCTTCTGACTGTTGTCTTCGGCGGCTACCGCTGAGATGATGAATGAGGGCCAATCATGGAACTGATATGGTCCTGTGAACACCGAGATAACGGGAAGAAGGTTCTTCCTGCAAATGTCCACCAATGCTGAGTCTGGAACTCCGGAAGGCATTTGTAAAGTGGCCTGACAAAAACGTTCGATGAAGGTACGAACGCCCTCTTTCTCCTTCTGCTTTACTTCGATGAGAGAGGGCGTAGACATGTCCATCCCTCCCTCGTAGAATCGTGTGAAGAATAAAGCCTTGAAGTCTTCGAAGGACGAAATGCAGTTGTCCACCAGGCTACGGTACCACTGATAAGCTACTCCCGAGAGACAGCCTTTGAACACCCGAGTGAGGAGGGCATCATTCCCTTATAATAGCACCGTCATCATACTGAAGTAGTTTATGTACTGACTTGGTGACGTTTTTCCTTCGAACAAAGCCATGGTCTGTGGCTTGTATCTCGGAGGGAAAGGGACCTCTTCCCAGGTAGCTGGGTAAGGCTGGTTGATTCCCAGTTTCTTGAGCTGATCTTTGTGATTCAAGGCATCAAACTGGGCTTTTATCTCCCGTACTGCTTGCATCGTGTTTTTAGCTGGTAGCGAGACCTCGAAGTGGTGCAGAATTTGTTGTACTATGACTCCAACAGGAGGTAATACATTCTTCGAGTGAGGAAGCGGAGGAACTGCTGACTCTTGGTCTAGAGCAGGCTCTTGGATTGTGTTGGATGGTGGTAAGTCCACCCCCACACATATCTGAGTTGGAGGGACCGGTGTTTGAGCCATAGCAGCTGCGTGTTGGGTCAGCATCATCTGGTGCATGTTCTCCATCATGGATTATATTTGTTTCAGAGACGTCTCCAGTATAATGATGCGTTGTTCCGCGCTCCCTGACGGCGAAGCTTCCTCGTGTTCATCTCCAATGGCATAAACTCCCATCTCCCTGGGTGTCATTGAAGGATTAGTATTGGTCGCTGTAGAAGTTAACTCTATACTTTCAGCATCTGACTCGGGGGATTGGTGACCCCCAGTATCGGAATCAGAAGAGTACGAAGCCGGCTATTGTGACTTCGAACAGGTGTTTTGGAACACCCCAGCTTCAGTGTTTCTGAGGAGCTGGTTGAATCTCCTTCGGCTTGGAGTTCTAGAGGGATACCGTCTTGAGCTTGATCATCCTCTAGGTATGTGTGAAGCCATGTTCACCGATGCATGTGTGGGGTCTTCTCCTTGGGAAGACGGAGAGTAGTTTAACTGGTCGAAGACCGACCGTCTTGCTTCAGAACAGCAACAATTAACTACAATCCTATGACTATTATAATGGTGCTCGCTAGGAGGCGTAATAGACATGCTGATCCCCTATCCTTGCGTTTCTGGATTAGATATGTACGTAGGCAGGAGGATTTACAGAAGAAGAAGACTGCTTGTTCCTTCTATTCACCGCAGTGGCCATGCGGATGTTGGGAACCCCAGTTTTCCCTGTGCCACCCGTATAGAACAGGTTGGCCATCTGGTTGGCGGACAATCCCCGAGGAGGTTGTTCTTCCGCAAACCGAGTATGCTTTACGCTGGAGGAGTTCTTCCGGCGTAATTTGGCGCTATGCTCCGGCTGGCGGAGAGCCGAGGAGGCCCTCAGTCGGCCATCAGTACCTCGCATAATCCGAAGGCCGGGCAGATTTTCCCCTTGCTGGCGTAAGGGCCGAGAAGTTGAGGAGTCCGCCACTTGCTTTCCCTTGCGTAGTTTGCAGGGATCATCTGTTTCTCCGCAGAGGGCAGATGCATTTTTACACGCGGAGCGAGTTTGGTTCTTCTGATTTGGCGCTAAGGCACTGTCAGAAGTTTCGTCTATTCCGCCGAGGACGGGAGACTGAATTTTATGCACAGGGCGCGAGTGATACTTCTGGGTTGGCACTAAGGCCTTACCAGAAGTTTTGTCTATTCCGCCGAAGACGGGAGACTGAATTTTATGCGTAGGGCGCGGGTGATACTTTTGGGTTGGCACTAAGGCCTTACCGGAAGTTTTGTCTATTCCGCCGAGGATGGGAGACTGAATTTCACGCGCAGGGCACGGGTGATACTTCTGGGTTGGCACTAAGGCCTTACCAGAAGTTTTGTCTATTCCGCCGAAGACGGGAGACTGAATTTCACGCGCAGGGCGCAGAGGGAGCAATGCTAAAACCTCATTGGTCGGAGAAGTCGGAGAGTCGACAGGAATGGCAGTGGATGTCTTGGGCATCCATACCTTGCGTAGCTTCCTGTTGTCTTGAACAGAGAGAGAGTGAGAGATACCCCCTGTCCGAAGCATGTCTTCGTAGGCAGACTGGTCGAACTGGACGACCAGTGTCTTCTTCACGGATCCCACGGATACCGCATCGTGTTGAGCAATCGCTTCCTCGTCAGAAGAGAAAGATGTCCCCAGTAGAGTCGCCATCTTGTTTATGGTGATAAGCGAAAGAGTGTGTATATAAGACGAAGGTTTATACGAAACCCGTTTCTTTGGTTTACAAACAAGCTTGTATAATTTAATCCTATACTAGGATATGGGAGTATAATTTTTAAATCTGGATAAATATTGCTATAGGTGTCTGATCTGCAGTCGATCACTTTAGCCCTTGGACCACACGATGGTGAAAAAGTGCCGTAGAAGACGGGGAACAACTTCGGAGGTTGCTGAGGAGAGTGGATGCATGATGCCAAAGTCGTTGACCGCTACTCCTCGCCTGAGCTCTGGATTCTTCTCTCTCTCAAGGACTCTTCGACTTCTCTCTTGGGTCTTTCGACCTCTTTTTCCCGACCTCGGTCTCGGTTTCAGTTTTTCAACTTTGGATCTTGGTCTCCGTTCTTCGACCTTGGTTCGATTTTTTTCGACCCTGGTTCGATTTCTTCGACCTTGGACCTCTGTCAATAGAGGTCTCTATTTATAGAGTTTTGGTGACAATGACCACTCAATCGGTGTAGAAACCGAGTAGTAGAAAGTACAACACCCTTTTACACAACGGTTAAAATAACCAATGCCTGCGTATAGATGATCTTTTGGATGAGCGTGTGACGCGGGTCCAACTAAGGGACAAAACGCGTATAACTGCTGCGAAGATCACGGCGTAGAAGCCACGTAGGTAGGTATCCCTCGTGTAGAAGAGGTGGGCGTAGAAGCCAATGTCTGTCACCTTGGCGTAGAAGCCAAGTAGGCATAGAAACCTGATGGCATAGAAGCCGAGTAGGCACAGAAGGCCGAATGGGCATAGAAGCCGAGTGAGCATAGAAGCTGAAGAGGCATAGAAGCCGAGCGGGCACAGGAACTGGATGGGCGTAGAAGCCGCTGCGTAACGTGCCAGAGTGATGATGTAGATGTCTCAGCCAGAATTACGGCTCTTTGGAGATATAATCAAATCTCTCGCATTAAATGCAGAGATTCGCCATCATCCTGTGCATTAATTGCAGAGGCATATTCTGAAGGCCTGCCACCGTTCTGAGCATTGGGTGCAGAGACGTGCCTCGAGCCTTATACGAAGAGCAGCTTTTGACGTGGCAGTCTGTTTGTCTTCCGCGGAGCGTAAGCGGCTCACGTCTGCCTGTGTAAAATAAGGCAGCGTATCTTCTTGTATGCGTAAAAGCAGTTTACGCAGAGGGGATATCACTAAACGATGGTTTGGTGACATTTAATCAAATCCCCTGCATTAAATGCAGAGATCCGCCATTATTTTGTTCATTAAATGCGGAGGCGTGCCCCGAGTGGTCTGCCATTATTCCAGCCGTCGTCTGGGTAGCCGTACAGTACTTTTTGTCAGGAGTCAGACGTCAGGTTCATTGTGTGACTTGACAGGTTCATTTTGGGGAATACGAAGCGTTCCTCGTACTCTTTAATGCTGCATTGAAAGTGGAGGAGTTCTACGCCATAGAGGCGATAAAGTACCCTGTCTACGCTGAAGTGGTCTGGACGTACTGCACTTACGCGGATGGTCCTTTGAGCTTAGTACGCTGTGCTCAGTGGAAAAGCTCTGTTGCACGCTTGATGGCTCTGAGGTCCCCTGTTTACGCTGCCCTGCATCACCATGCTGCGTAGAGTCATCCAGCGTATTTTTTATGCTTCTACAACCGTGATGCATGTCGTACGTGGCGATAGCTAGTCGATTACGCGAACACGCATCCCAACATGAGATTTTTCACTATAAATACGTGTAAAAGTGTCAGGTCATGGGAGAATACAGGATATCCTCCCATAGGGTGAGTCTACTAGTGACTAAGTTAATGTATACCAATCTTCGACGTATCAGTCGAATGCACCCGAGACAATCTCGGACGCGCACAGTTGTATAAGTCAGAACAACAAGCATACAATACAACATTTGCATAAATTAAATTAGACAGCAAAATATAGCAAGGTATCTTGCCTGAGTCTTCGAGAGATGAATGCCAAAAGCCTGTTCCGGTAGCGTCTCCTGGCTGATCCAAAGACCCTAAACAATAATTTAACACAATAATACAGGTATCAGATACTATGCCTTATCTACGTACTGCTAAGACGCTAATCTTGAATACTTGTCGCGAGTTCTCTGTTGCTCGAGTACAGCATCACGTGCGCACTTAGCTAGGGTGTACACGGGTGTTGTCTTCGGTTAACAGGTGCCTCGGGACAATAATTATCCAGTTACGGTTATCCATGATTTATGTTCTATGCGAACACCTGTCTTTGGTTTCTATATTCAGGGCACGTAGTTTATGACCAGACGTTAATTTAACTAAAGTCTTTTATGGCAGGTATCGTGGTTTAAGGAATTTTCTAATCATTAACAAATTCTATTCTGGTTAATCATTAAGCCATTATTATTTTAATTAGGGTTAGAAAGGTTGTGTTTCAACTATGATTCTCGACACACAGACCCAACAATCATTCATGGATACGCTACGTGGTGAGATGGTTGGAACACAATAAAGAAACTGCTGGAGGATGAGTACCTGTTCGATAGGACGAGGGGCATCGCTTCCCTCGACGAGGGTGTCTCTGGCAGCGTGGATGGGTCGCCTCGCGGGTGGTGGGACAGTCGGGGTCGGGCAGTACTCCGGTTGGGGGAGCAGTCGGCTAGGGAGCAGCTGGTCGGGGGGTGGAAAGCAGTCGGCTAGGGGCAGCTGGTCGGGTGGAAGCAGTCGGCTAGGGAGAAGCTGGTCGGGGGGAAGCTGTCGGCTAGGGAGCAGCTGGTCGGGGGAGGGAAGAAGTCGGCTAGGGTGGCTGGAGCAGTCGGTTAAGGGCGGCGGCGGCGGGAACAGTCGGCTAGGGTTTGGAGAGGGGTTTGTGATAGTTTTCTTAGGGTTTTAAGGGAGAGTCTTCATGTATATATATATATATATGTAGGGAAGTTGTGGGCTAGCCTCAGCTTGGGCCTATCTGGGCTCATTGAGGTGGGCTGGTCTAATGAGACAGTGTACAGGTGGGCTGGGTTAAGTATTACTTGAGGTAAAATTAGCCTTAACTAAAATTAAATTAACAACTTAACTAGGTAATTCCTAACGTATTTAAAACAGTAGGAACTAGATTTTGAGTGGTACACAGAAGTCGTGGCATAACAGGTTTGATGTAGACTGTTACCCTAATTTGGGTACTTGGGATTTGGGTTATGGTTGTTCTCAAATTAAAATAATCAAATAAATCCAACATTTAAGACGAGGGGGTTTACATAGATACCCTGGCTGGTCCCCTCTGGGCGGCTGCTCTACCCTGACTTGGACGAGTCTGAATAGTAGGGCAATCCCTCAGCTGATGTGCTGACGATCCGCAGGAAAAACATGTGCCCAACCTCTTCCTGCAGATCTCTTTAGTGTGTCCTACCTTCCCGCAGTACACACACTGGATAGCGGGCTGAGTCTGTCTCTGCTGCTGCTGCTGGGCCTGTCCTCGGGCTGGTGCCTGGTGCTACTGATGCTGCTGTTGGTATGGCCTCTATTGCTGCTGGAAGTATGGACGCTTGCCCGGTCCCACACCACTGTTTGCTCCTGAAGTGTCGCGTCCTCTCTTGGGCCTGAGGTCCAAGTCATCCTCAGTTATCTGGGCATCCATCAAAATGCCCTTGAAGGTAGCAGTGCGACATCCCGACGTGCGAGACTTGATCTCCCTTGCCAGCCCCTTTCTGAACTTCCGGGCCATGTCTCTTGGATCTCGAATCATCGATGGCGTAAAATGGCTCAGGCGGCAAAACTTTGCGGCGTACTCATCAACGGACATGCTCCCTTGGACCAAGTCATGGAACTGACTCTCCAAGGCTCCCAGGGCAACATCAGGAAAGAACTTCTCCTTGAAGAGCTCCTTGAAGGCCTCCCAAGTAAGTCCCCCAACAACAAGTCTCGGCTCAGTACGAAACCATGTCAGTGCGATGTCAAACATCTGACTGCCGGCGGCCTCGATCTGAAAAACCTCCGGAAGCTGCTCTAAGTGCAAGTTTCTTTCTATGTCCTCTAGCCAATCGTTGGCGTAGAATATCCCCTCAGTACCTTTGAACTCCCGAGGCATCATCCTCTTGAAGTCCACAATAGTGCCCGGCCTCTGGTGGTGCTGGCCAGGATGCTGCTGCTGCGCAACTCTCTCCACAGCCTGAAGAGCCACCTGATGAGCATTCTCCATGCTCACTCTCATCATCTCGGTCTGGGCCGGGTGTGCCTCTGCCTGCACCCTCTGATCCTCCGCTGACGTCCTCTGGGCATCAACCATGCCCTGGATCAGCGTGAACATCTGTACCCCATCAACGGGCATACCCTCTGGAAATGGAGTCGGAGGTGGTGGAAGAGGCTCCGTCACAGCTGTAGGAACCCTCTGAACAGGTGGGGGAGGAGTACCCCCGAAAATTGTAGACACTCCCACATGTACAGGAGATGTAGGAGGCAGTACGAATGTCTGTCCAACAGGACAAGAGGTGGCAGACCTCTCTGAAGCTGCTGCTCCTAGTCTCAAGGACCGGGTCTTCGGCGGTATCCTGAAGACAGATTGAAAAGAATCAATTAAGGTACTAGACACGATATCATCAAGGAAGGACAGTAAAAATTTTAAAGGAAATAATCATTAAGAATAGCATTTTAAGGATCAAAAATTTCCTAATTGTGATTGAGCATATTCTCGGCCTAAATCCTATCTCCTAAAACAGGCTCGTAGCAATACTCTAAGCGAGCACCACTATGATAACGCTCTAAATGCGAATCTAGACATGCATGGGCCACCACTAAAAATGTGTCACGACCTGCACCCAGAAATTGGGCATGAGCCGTGGATACGTCCAGCCTATGCCGCAGCATCGGCGGTAGAACGCTGTCTAGATCTCAAACATAACTCATCCTGTCAATGGTCTCAACTCCATAGGGAGAAAAATGATAATACATTAATCATAATTTATAATATACTCAATCACAAGACTATTGAAAAGTAAATGGCACGATGAGATATAAGGATAAAGAGTACTGCCATAAGTCAGGCACAAATATAAATTCATCACAAGTCTAGATTCTAGATGTCCTCAAAAAGTCACAACAATAATACAACCCAGATCTCAGTTCTAGAACAAAATACATAAATAGGACAGTCTAAATGCCCGTAGGTGGAATCTCCTCTAAGATGGGTAATTCCTCTGGAATTTCTGGTATGAAATCTCCCTCTGCTCCTGGGCCGTAGTGGGTAGGGCAAAAATCCTCCAAGTCCTCTGAAAATGTTATCCAATAAGGATTGGAGCGAAGCACAAACACTAACAGCAGTTTCATTTATATTGACAAAAGCTATAAAACAATGTAAGGAATACAAGATGAAACAAATACTGGAAATATGGAATACTAGAGAATATAAAATAGGCAATAGAACTAGCAATGAGTAAAAATATAAGTAAATGCTAGAACAAGTGAACTGGAATAAAGAATAAATATCTGGCTATGTGTTTAAAATATCAGTTTATTATGTGATCGGCTTGGGACGAGATCAGGCTTGATATATATGATTGGCTATGATACATGTGAGGCCAGGCTAACCATCTGGTTAGTTATGATGCGAGCAATAGTCAGGCTAATCATATATATCAGGCTATGAGGCATGTAAATGGTCAGGCTACACCCGACGTGATGTATGGGGTGAGCTATGATGCATGTAAGGTGGGGTATGATCACATAATCTGCTAATATTTTTCCATCCCCAGCTAGCACGATGGATTCCAATCATGACTCCTCATGACAGGTATCTAGGGTGCTAACCCGTGTATCCACAGTGTCAGAGTCAAGTATAGTATACAACTGGAATTATAGAATTAATCAACAAAAATGAAAACTGTCAGAGAATGTACTCGCCTGTGGTCCTGAGGAAGGTGCGAGGACCGATGTCCAAGATGAAATCACAATCACCTAAATATCAAATATCCATATCAAAAAGTGTTTTGAAAAGGTTTACAAGCATACCTAATTCTATGCTAGGTACAGGGTCATTTCTAGGTCTTTGGTAAGCTGTCTATGCCATACTTAACTATACTAGTCATTGCCAACTATATTAACTACTGCTAATATATATATAATTACTTGTAGGGATTTCCACACTAACTAACATTTGTATACACTGTATCATCTTATACATACCCATATAATGTATACATTTGATATTACTCTTAGCTAATAGTCTAACTTAGGGTATTTAAGTATCTACTATTAAGGAAACGAGTAACTTTATACTTAAGAATCTAACTTCTTGCTAACTGTTCATTCATAGGTACACTAGGCTTAGCTAACTGGAACATGTATACATATAGAAACTATCACAAAGAAAAAAAATATGATGCCCACATAAATCAGAACTGAGCTTCAAGCTCACACTAACTAGGCTTTGCTAGCTCATGGAACTGAGGTATAATTCCCCTCAAAACTTGGAAGGTCTGCTGAACTTATCCCAAAAGCTAACATACCCAGGTAGGCAGACATCAATATGTGATGTATAACCCTATTTAGTGATAGCAGCAGGAATCCAGCAGCTATCTGAACTTCCTGATACCCAAAATACTGCTACACACCTCTATGCTCACTGAACTGCTCCCAGATTCCCCCCCCCCCACACATACTAACACAGTTACACAATTTGAAAATGTTCAGACTATACATACATGGCTTAATCTTTGAGACAAGCTTATGGCTACTGGCATGATCACTCACAGCATCAGATGCTACTACTCATCTTCCCCAAACATTGAGACTGACACTCACAGACATGAACTCAACCCCTCACTGAATACAGAAACTTCACAATAACCTTACTGACACTAAGTATCAGCCTACCCCTCTAAACTAATACACAGAAGAATACCACTGTCACATGTGCACACCTAACAACTAGACTGCATATATTTTACTGAACCCACACACTCACTGAGTTGAACCCGATTACCCCCAATGCTGTTACACAATGCACACAATGACCACTGTATCAGTGATACTCACTCATCTCATTGACACCATAGTTTAATCTAAACAATCACCCATATATACATAGTTACACACAGCCACAAAACTGCCATACATAAGGTCCATGCCTATGTATACATATATATACCCACAGGTAAACTGACACCCCTTACTAAGACACTCACTATTGACACTTTGATACACACTCACAGACCCACACGATAGGCCTCAAACAACTGATATTCTTTCCCCAAAAACTTGATACTCTAGAGAAATTAATTTCTCAAGAACCTAGCACTCACAACAACACACTGATACAGTCACAGTTCAACCTACACCTCTCCCTCACTGAATGCACAGTCCAAGAGCACATGAAACCTATCTCATTACCTACTGATACATAGAACCCTAACACACTTATGGACTCAACACTGAGCTCAAAACTGACACTCAAAACTGACCTTACTGTACAGGCTGATACTCCACACACACACAGACCTACTGCTTAGTTCACGCAAAATACTGAGATATCTGATACACTATGAATCCAAACACTGATACTCGACTAAACCATAACAACTGACACTAAAAACCCAAATGCCACAACCTACACGAGCCCACAGTGTCCACAGTGTCAATACTGCACAGTCCCGACTCAACCCCCTGCTCTCACTGCTGATACACATAGGAACTGAAGAACCCGACTCTGCACAGTAAATTTCCCCCATCGATATGCATACACAATAGCACATAAACGTAGGTATATAACTACACATACATATATATGTATATATACATATCAAGGTTCCTAAGAACTAGGTTAAAAATTAGGTATTCCCTCCAGGGAGCATTTCAACAAACATATGAAGTGCAAAAATGGATTCCACACTAAGAACTCCTGAATGCCCAAATCTAAACCCTAAATCAAGATCAAAACTATTGGTAGGAGATGTAATCATGTATAAATGCATACCCCCATGATTAGGGTTCACGAAATTGGGGAAAAACTCCCGTAGGAACACCAAAACCCTAGAATCACCTAGGTCTTCATGGAAAAACCCAAAGAACCAATTCTAAAACAAATGGTAGGCTCCTAAAGGCCAAACAACAATTAAAAACAGAATTAAATGGGGTTTAATTCGAATTCTTACCTATTGGGAGATGGTTTCCCAATGTAGGTCCTCTTTCTTCAAGTCTTCTTGGTCCAAGCTCCTAGATCTCTCTTGATGGAGAAGGAAATGGGTTTCTAGGGCTTATAAATTCTGAAATTTATGGGAAAGGAAGGGTTTTCTAAATGGAGGCTAGGTTTAGGATTTTCTTCATGAATGAAGAAGCTTGAGGGAGGTTTCCCCTCATTATATAGGACTAGGGTTAGGGTTTCTAATGCCAAGTGCCTAATTAGCCTTCCATAATGGTCATGAAGAACTTAAATTAATAAGGGTTTAGTCATTTCTAGGGTTTAACTAAAAACTGAAATACTAATTTGGGTTTGGTCACAAGGTCAAACCTAATGAGTCTTTAGGTCAAGCCCATAAACCTATACATTAAGAATACCCTACAATTATTTAATAAACTTATCATACAGATTTATTTACATAATAAATTAATTATGGAAATTACAATAATTCCCTAATCTAGAAATATGGTAGTGACAGCTAGAGTTGTTGAAAGACTACGACGTGGAACTTCAGTACCATCCAGGAAAGGCTAAAGTAGTAGCTGATACATTTAGCAGAAGAGGTGGCAAATTTATGTTGACTACTCAGAAGTACATTCTAGATGACATACGGGAGGTGTGTATTGAGATTGTACTTCAACAGAGTACAGGAGTTCAGGACAGCCTACAGATTCAGTCAACTTTGGTAGATACAATCAAGCTAGCTCAGGCAAAGGACCCGAAGATTCAAAAGCTACGAGAAGAATGTGACTCCGGTCTTCGGAAGGAGTTGACAATATATGCGAATGAACATTAAGGTTTGGGAATTGTCTATTCGTACCAATAGGGAATATTCGACAAAAAAATTATGACTGAAGCACACAGTTTCCAGTATTCAATTCATCCGGAAGGCACAAAGATGTACCAAGATATCAAGCAATACTTTTGGTGGACAAAATAAAAAGAAAAATAGCATGCTTCGTATCGCGATGTCTGATATGTCAATAAGTGAAAGAAGAATAATAGAGATCGACATGATTATTTCAGCTGCTCCCTATTCCTCAGTGAAAGTGAGAATACATCACCATGGACTTTGTGACCAGTTTACCTAGATCACCGACTGGTCGAGATACAGTTTGGGTGATAGTGGATCGGCTCACGAAAGTGGCATATTTTTTCTCCTTCAGAGTGGGACAGTCTATAGAGCAGTTGACAGATTTGTATATGTGATAGATTGTGAGATAACATAGAGTGCCAGTAAGTATAGTATCAGACCGAGATACAAGGTTCACTTCTCATTTTTCGAGAAGCTTGCACGAGAGAATGGGTACCAAGTTAAGATTCAGCACTGCTTACCACCCCAGACAGACGAACAATCAGAGAGAACTATCTAGACTTTGGAGGATATGTTACGAGTCTGTACCTTAGACCTTGGCGGATCTTGGAAAAATTACCTTCACTTGGTGGAATTCTCGTATAACAATAGTTATCAGGATAGTATTCAGATGGCACCTTTCGAAGCACTGTACGGCAGGAAGTGTAGATCACCGTTGGCTTGGCACAATATTAGTGAGCGAAAGATATTAGGCCCCAAAATGATCACACAGACAATAGAGGTTGTCAAGCAGATCAGAGAGTGGCTTTAGGTTGCATAAGATCGGTATCGTCACTGGACATATTAGCATCGTAGGCCTTTAGAATTTTGTATTGGCGACCACGTATTTTTGCGAATTTTGTCAACCCATGAAGTCATTAGTTTTGGGGTTCGCTGGAAGCTTAGTCCGTGATACTTTGGGCCGTTCTACATTCTCGATTGGGTAGACAATGTGGTATATCATCTTGCCCTTCCACCTTCGCTCCGTGAGGTGCACGATATATTTCATGTATCTCAATTGCATAGGTATGTCCCGAATCTGAGTCATATCATCGACCAGTCTAAATTAGTTGTTGGTACCGACTTAACTTATGAGGAGCAACCCGTATCCATTCTGGATCGAAGAGAGAAGGTACTCAAGAACCAAAATATTTCTCTTGTCCGAGTTGCCTGGGGACATCACACTCTTAGAAAATCAACGTGTGAGCGCGAGGACGATTTTCGGTCTCGGTACCCGCACATGTTCTATACAGAAGGTATATTATACCTTATGCCTTCGTATTCAGATTCTGTGATCAGGTGATCACCTATATATTGTGATAATATTTCTTGCATGTGTAGTTTTACTAGTAGGATTATGTCGTGCTTGTCCTGACTTCTCTAGCTTACTTGGATTCGAATTCTGAGGATAAAATTTTTCTAAGGTGGATAGAGATGTCACTCCTCGTTCCCAAATATATACGTATTTGGAGCGTATTATTTTCTTGCTTGCATGATTAGTATACTATATGAGACTAGACACATTCTTTGGTTTATTTTGGTTCATGGTTTCTTTTTTGGGTTGGTTTAATCATGGGTTCACCATGGTCTAAACCTCAAACCTTAGTGTATATGAACCAAACCTTTCCTTTCTCTCTCTTCATTACTTAATTTTCTTTCTCTCTCTTGTGTTTTCTTCCTCCAAGTCTTAGGTAAGTACACCTTGCATGAAAAATAAAGAAACCATCCATATTATTGGTTTATTATGTTTATTTTTTATTTTTAAGCACTTTTAATATTTGGAGTTTTCGTTTTTATGAGTGGATTTGAGTATATCTACATTTAAAGTTTAGGATTTTCATGGGTTACATATATTTTTGGTAGTTTTGATCTATTAAAACATAGTATTTTAGAAAATTAGTTTTTGTGGTTGATGGAGCACTTCATTTCGAGCATTTTGGCTTTTGTTTTACTTGATTCAGAGTTAAAATAAAATATTTATGAAGAAAATAATTTTTGGATTTTTTGAGCTTTTCCACCATGGCTGAACTTGTTGTCTGGAGAAGACAAAGTTCTCATGCCGCTAGCACAATATGTCGTCGAGACTTCCATGCGGCATAATCCTTATGTGACCTGGACTCTTTGTCCCATAACCAACCAGCATGCGTCCATCTTGTTGGATGCATGATTGACTATTACACAAAGTATTCTGGAGCTAAGTAACATGACTCCTTTTTGTTTTGTTCGCTGGACGAATAAGAAATTCGCTAAGTCCAAAGAGCAATATGCGGCCGAGTGACTTATGCGGCAAGCAGAGCATGTGGCCACTTTTCTTGGACGCAAGACTCTGAACCGTTGGCACATGTTTTTAGGATTTTATTCTTTCTCTCTGACACACTTTATTGTATGTCACATCAGTCATATCAATCACTTTATGTCACTTCACTGACACTTTATTTATTGGCCTTCACTTCAAATACTTGCCCCAAGGAGTAGACTTTAACCCTGAGCATGCGGTCTGGACTTCATATGCGGCCCTGACTTCATATGCGGCCAGAACTTCACATGCGGCCTAGAGACATATGCGGCCAGGACTTTCCATGCGGCCTAGAGACCCATGCGGTCTTGATTGTTTTGATTGAATATTTTTCTTATTCCTTATGATTTATAATTGGGTTAATGCTTGTATTATGATTCTAAGGAAGAATGAACTTAGTAACCAGATCTCATGTCAGATATGACCATGGGCTAAGATTGGCTATGAACATGGCATGAGTTGAACTGAGATTTCAATATTAACTAGACTAAGTGGAAAGTGACTAACCGGCTATGTGCATGACATAAGCTTAATATTACAATATGATCTTGATTCATGTGACATAATATATAATTGGTAATTGGACTCGAATACTGTATCTGTGACTAAATATCGCTTGGAAGTTTATATGATCGAATGTGCGCCGCGGTGTGACATACCGTGTCACGTGTTAAGTAATTTATATTTGGGTTGTGCATCAAGAATGCCTCCAAATTCCTGAATTCGTGATATTATAAATATATATTATTTTCCTGGTACGGTCATGATATGCGAGTCAACTACCAAAGCGTGGCTAGGATATTAATTAGCTGAATGTTGCATACACGCTCGGGTGAATCCAGATTGGACTTCCAAGGATTCGTATCTAGCATGCCTGTACTGTGTACGACATCTTAAGAAAATGTCTCATGTGACCACGCCTTAAGATTTTGAACACAATATATGGCTAATTAGGTAAATAAAAATGGTAGTAACATTTAGAGGAAATGATATCCCGAGATCATGCCAACGAACCTTCGCACAGAGATTCATTCTAAGTGCACTGTGGGCTAGCCACCACAAATACGATATATCATCTGCCTTAGTGGAGTGCAATATCTGAACTATTATAATGTCGAGCCATTGTCTCCCTATAGGAGCACTGGAACCGCTAATACAGTATTTTAGCGTAGTGGTCCTACGAGAAACTGGTGCATCATGAAGTGCCTGTATATTTCTTAGTTGGCTCGGTTAGCTCATGTTCAGCAATGGCGTGATATGAGGATACATATTATAAATTATTTCTGAGACAACCTCAAACTTCATAAATATCAAGCCGTACAAATGATTGGCCGATATAAGATTGGTTGTGATTGTATTATTTGGTTAGTAGCCTAGGGAGATAGACTATCAAAGTGTGATGGTTCAACCCTTGTCCTTGTTGGTTGTAGGGTTGGGCCTTTGCGCTAGGTTATACCATGGACCTAAGTTACGACACTGAACCTATGTATTATTATATAATTATTTCTTGGATTTTTGTTTCTCTATTTCATGGTTCCTTTGTGGTACTTGCTATTTGGGGTCTAACCCCACTGGTTTTGTATGGACAAATTTTGAGCCAGCACCCGAGGATCCAACGTACTATCCTCCAACTCATGGCACGTACCTGTTAGCCGGCACGTCTGGACATTAATCTCCTTACATGATTGTATTAAATCATACTGCAGCTGATCACTGTTATATACTTTTGCTACTCTTTCAGCTTCTTATTTTGTACAACTGGTCTCTAGAATATTTTAAAAAAGTATTTGGGACGCATTATTACTTTATCATATATGCTCTTTGTTTACTATTTTCTTATTTGAATGATTGAGATATAGAATTGCTTGACCCTAGGAGACTTGATTGTAGCTTGCACCCCCTTGTCTTATTACAACCTTGATTGTCGTACGATGTATAGTACCTTGTACGGGGTAGCTGGCCATGTCTGTCTCCGTATTTTGGTACTGGGACGTGACACATCAGGTTTGTGGGCCAAAAAATGGATCATCGGTCGGACTACCGCAGATGACCGTCGGATCATCTGATTGGTCACAGCAGGTTTGTGGTCCAAAAATTGGATCATCCGTCGGACTTTCGCAGATCACCGTCGGATCTTCCGAGTGGTCATAGTAACCCAAACTTGGAATAATTCTGAGACTTGTTCAGGCCGTAAAAACTCTATTTTAACTCAGAATCTAGATTTTCAAAGGTCAAAATTGGATAGGACCAAATTCCCTACAACCTATGAGCATTTGTTTTAACAAATTTTGAGATTTTGTAGATCTATTCCGAGAAATACCGCAAAAGTAGATTTTTTAAAAAATTGAAACTTGTCCGGATTCTATAAAACTCAAAGCTACTAGGTTAGAAGCTAGGCACGAATCTCAAGTAGCATATAAAGTAGGTTCTATGGTAATCACTCCGGTTATCGTTTCCAACACCGAGTTTTCTATCGTGTAAATACCAGGGTTTCTAGAAAAGTCAAAACCAAGCTCAAACCAATTTCTGAAACATGCACATGGTTGGAAATCACTAGAGAAACATATTTAACAAAATAAGTTTCATTAAATTCTAAGTATAAAATATTAAGGAAAATAAAAACAGCTATAAAATACTTTTTTTTAAAGTTCGACAAGATATACTTGCCTAAAGTCGAGCTCTCAACCTAAACCTTCAACTCCACCACCAACAGGGGTTCAAAAACCAGACTCTTAGGCCTCAAGGCTAAGCTTCAAGATCCCACAAAAAATGGAAAGGAAATAAAGAAGTGAATAAAGAAAGAAAACAAAGAGAGAGAGAGAGAGAGAGAGAGAGAGAGAGAGAGAGAGAACTAAATCATATATATAGAAGATTTGATTAAATCGTGACCATCCAATCTGCAACATCAATTATCCAAGTCACGAGATCAAATCAATCTCGATCGTTCAAAATAAAACCATTTATCCATTGGATAATAGAAAGTATCAAATACTATGCACAAAAATATCAAAATAAAATATCTCGAAAATATCTCAAAAGTAAAACGAATATCTGCCGGAAGGATTTTCGTTGCTATGCCGCGGTATACCGGCGGTATTCCGGTTAGGGAGAAAAGTTTCAGTTTTGAGAAAATTTTAAGATTCTATGAGATCCAATAAAGCACAGTATATTATACAAAATACGTATCCGTATACCAATACAGATATTGTGAGACGAGACTCACAACTCTCCCCTCAAAAAAATTTTGTCATCAGAATTTCAATAAGGATCCAAATCAAGCATCAAAATCCAGAAAATCATAATATCAAGAACTAAGTAGGAAACTCAGGTAATGTAAAATCCAGGCAAGTAAATGGAACAAGAAATTTAAAAGCAATTATCTATAGCAAACCAACAATCACAGATAAGCTAGGATATGATACAGAGGACACAAATGAATATACCTCTTGAGTCGAACAAATAGGGATATATATAGCAAGGATATCATCCTCGTGCTCCCATGTCGACTCACCCGATGAGTGATGACCCCAAGAAATTCAAACTAATCGGATAGCCCGATTCTTGAGAACTTTCTCCCTCCGGTCTAAAATATATACGGGCCTCTCGTCATACGATAGGTCGGTACCAACGACCAACTCTGAATGATCTAGGATATGGATCAGATCTGGAATATACTAACACAACTGAGATAAGTGAAATACGTCATGTACCTCGCCAAGAGATGACGGAAGAGCTAGACGATAGGAGAATCTCCCACACGCTCAAGAATATGGAACGAACTTATAAATCTAGGACTAAGCTTTTCCTGTAGCCCAAATTTGATAACTCCACTGGTACAAAAAATCTTAAGAAATATGTGGTCGCCGACAGTAAACTCAAGATGTCATCAATATGAATCTTTCCAATATCGCCGACGATCCTGAGCTACTCTGAGATGCTCTCGGATCATCCTGATAACTCCTACCAATGATCGATCATCTTAGGACCAAGAATCTTCCTCTCGCCAAAATCATCCCAAGCCAACGGTGATCTACATCTTCGAGCATATAATACCTTAAAAGGTGCCATCTGAATGCTCTCCTGGAAGCTATTTTTGTAGGAGAACACTACCAAATATAGATGATCCTCCTAAGAACCACCAAAGTCTAAAGTGCAAGATTAAAGTTTGTCCTCCAAAGTCTGAATCGTACGTTCGTACTGACCATCTGTCTGCAGATTGTATGCTAAATTGAGCCTCATACGGGTGTCCAAACTCTACTGAAGGCTCTTCCAAAAATACGATGTAAACCTGGAATCCCTATCTGAGTTAATGCTAACTGGCACTCCATGTAGTCTGACAATCTGCCTGATATACACCTCGGCTAGTTGCTCAATGGATTGACCAACTCTGAAAAGTAGGAAGTGATTAACCTTCGTGAGTTGATCTACTATCACCCAAATAATATCTCTACCAGTCGAGGTCTAGGATGACCGGTCACGAAGTCTATGGTAATATGCTCCCACTTTCACTCCGAAATCGACAAAGGATGAAGAAGTCTGGCTGGTCTCTAACTCTCAGCCTTAACCTGCTGACAAACTAAGTACTGAGAGATGAACCTTACTATCATCCTCTTTATCCCATTCCACTAGAAGTGCTGATAAATATCACGATACAACTTTATCTCTCCTAGTTGAATAGAATACTGAAAACTGTGGGCCTCTGACATAATCTTGTACCGGATATCTCCACTCGACACACAAAGTCGACTTCTGAACCTGAGAGTCCCATCCTCGTGAATACTCAACTCTGCTCGGCGTCCTGTCTCATACTTTGTCCTGAGTAGCTAACGCCTGATATCATATGACTGTGTTGTCCTGATCCTCTCGATAATGGTAGACTGTACCAGCAATCCTGCCATCAAGCATGCATCACCAGGTAACATGCCTTAATACCCATCTCTCGAAGATCTTTCAGGATGTGACATTGCTCCGTCAAGAAGTAAGCTCCTACTCTCCTTCTCAAGGCATTTGAAACGACGTTGGCCTTCCTTGAATGATACTGGAGATCAATATCATAATCTGTCAGTAACTCCAACCATCTCCTCTGTCGCATGTTGAGGTCCATCTGTGTGAACACATACCTCAAGCTCTTGTGATCTATGAAGATCTTCACTCGCTCACCATACAGGTAATACCTCCAGAGCTTAAGTACAAACACAACTGAGGCTAACTCCCAATCATGGATAGGGTAGTTCCTCTCATGGTCTCGAAGCGGCCAAGAAGCATACGTAATAACCCTACCATGCTGCATTAGGACACACCGTAGCCAAATGCCTGATGCATCATAGTAAACCGTGAACCCACCTGGTCCAAAGGGAAGTATCAAAATAGGAGCTAAAATTAAACTCTGCTTGAGGTTCTCGAAAGAAAACTAACAAGCATTTGATCACTCAAATCGTACGTCTTTACATGTCAGTCATGTCAAGGATGCATAAATCCTAGCAAAGTCTCCCAAAAATCGTCTGTAGTAGCCTGTTAATCCTAAAAAATTGTGCACCACCGAAACGGTACGAGGCAATGGCCAACTCTCAATAGTCTACACCTTCTTGAGATCCACCTGTACCACTACTAAAAAAAGCGGGATTAGCGACATTTTTAGCGACGTCAAAGGAAACGTCGCTAATAAAATATAAATTAGCGACTCCATGTAAATACGTCGCTAGACGCCTCTAAATGGCGACATTTAGCAACGTTTAGCGACTTTTATTAAGATTTTAAAAGATTAGTCGCTATAAGTTCAATTAAGGTCGCTAAACGTCGCTAATATGTTTAATTTAGCGACGTTTAGCGACGTATTTAGCGACGTTTATATTAAAAATATTTAGCAACGTGTTTAGCGACGTCTATGACGTCGCTAAAATTTATTTTTGCGACGTTTTTATTTGACGTCGCTCAACGTCGCTAAAATTTGGTTAATTAGGGCTCAGTTTTGTTTTTCCCCATATGTCAAATTTTTTGAAAGATTTGAAAAACTTTTGATTTCCCCCACCCCCCTCTCCGGCGACCGGCATCTCCATAGCGGCTACTCCGACATCCCCCTCCTCCTCCTCGAGCTCTAGGTAAACCCTATCTCTCACAGGACACACATGTGACACTGACACAATATACACACTTGACAGACACAGACACGACACACACACACACACACACGTGACACCAACCCTAACCCAAAACTGACACGACCTGGGATCAGGACCTAGGGTTAGGGTTAGGGTTAGGTTTTTTGACCTGGGGTTAGGGTTAGGGTTAGGGTTAGGGTTAGGGTTTTTGATCAGGATTGATTCCTATACGTCTATCTTATTCAAGACTACCTTAATCCTAGAATACACTGTCTACTGCTCTGCTCTGCTCTGTCTAAATACATATACTTTCTGCTTACATGTAATTAATTATTGATGTTCACTAAGTTTACATTATGCACACTGCACACACTAACTCTACACTGACATAGCTCACTGGACACACACATCAATGATACACTGATCACTTATGACACACACACACAGAATGACACTAATATCAACACACCATAAACTGTATATTTGTTTGACATTTTATTCTTGTTTCAACTTTTAGCCTTACAAAGTAAATATGCATCTCTATTCTCAGTGTCATATGTGATTTGAAGTTATTTGTGTTATCAGGTTAATTGGACAATTAGCATAAACTACTTGGAAGCTGTAAGCGCTACTCACATGGGTAGTCACTTGTTTTGAAGTTATTCGCATAGTTTCATAGTTGTACTATGTTCACTAATTGATGTAATTCGCATGTTTTTCCTAATATTAATCATTTCTACATATAATTATTTGCATATTTCATTGCTTTTAAATACTACTGTTGTCACTTCCATAATTTTTCTTCTAAAGATGGAAGTATGTTTTTGTATGTAGTAAAATAGTATTAGAACCAATAAGGGGGCGGTTTAGTAGTAACACTAGTAAGGGAAGAAAGGAGTAGGTATTGGTTCGAACGTTAGCGTGAGCAATAATTAAATGGGGGACGGGGTCTTGGTTTTCCTAGCCTAGGACAGGAAAAATCAGGGGTCAAATGACCTTATCTATAAATAAAATATAGAATCAGATTTAAAATATGACCATCTGGAATGACAAAGCGGACAAGGGTTTGGATAATACTTTGCTACTGTAGTCCAGTGGATATATTCACTCTGAGGAAAAAAAGCAGAAACTTGAATCACATCAAAAAGTGTTGCTTATCAAATTCGTTTTTACATAAAAATTCATTACCTTTTTTAATTTAATCCTACCATCTTATAATAAGCTTTAACAATCCCAAACCAAGCCTAACAATCTTATATATATCTCGAGAGCCGAGTTTCCAATCTTTTGTTTCGAATTTAAGTTAAATTTAGTCTGCTATCTTTAAATTCATTGCTTTGTGAACGATCGAGTAGGCTCCAATGATCTAGCATGCTGCACAGGATCTAGCATGCTGCTGTCCTACAAAATATTGTACCTACACTGGTGTGCACACGCTCTATATAGTGTCCCAGTGTCACTGTTACACCATAGTGCTAATGCGCACCCACACTAGGAAAACTTTGCTTCTTCTGGATTTGAGAATGCTACAATGGAGTTCCGTAGGAAAACTTTGAAGCCTACTTACCACATCATTCTTGACGGTGATGCACAATTATAATCATATATATCCTACTTTGGTTCTTCTATGTGACTTCAAATATAGATTACCTAGCCAACTAATTGTCAGCTTCTTCTTTAGAGAATCACACTGTATATAATGATTTATATGATACATACTGTCATTTTTGCAGAAGTATCTAGAAATGGATATGAATTACTATCTGTGTCATCGTTCGTGGATGTACAACCGTCATCCTGATGACATGTGCGGTGTGCGGGATGAATTCATTGAGGGTGTACAGCAGTTCCTGCAGTTCGCCAAGGCGTTTCCTCAGTACATGTATGGTACCAAAATTAAGTTTTCGTGTGTGAGATGTCGCAATAAAAAATATTATCCAGAAATGGAAGTCACATATTATTTGTACTCGAAGGACTTCACGCCGAATTACTATCAGTGGACCGCGCACGGAGAACACGTATCTTTAGCATCGGAGTCAGAGCCTTATGTGGAGCCGTATATGGATGTCCACGACCACGATGCTTACGACAACGGTGGGTGAACATGGTTTATGATGCGGCGGGGCCTAGTTTCAATCCGGACAATTATGATGCGACGGGACCTAGTTTCAATCCGGACAATTATGATGCAGCTGAGGAGACACCAAATGTCGATGCTGCAAAGTTTATGAAGTTGCTGGAGAATGCAAGGACTCCACTATATCCTGGTTGTAAGGATCATTCACCGTTGGAGGTGGTTACAAGATTATTGAGTATCAAGTCCGATTTTAACATGTCGCAAGAATGCTATAATCGACTGATCGATTTGATTATAGAGATCTTGCCCGAGGGTGAAAAGTTGCCTAAAGACTTCTATCGATCTAAGAGGATGGTGAGATCGCTCTGGATGGGATACGAAAAAATTGATGCATGTCACAACGGGTGCATGTTGTACTACAAAGACGACAAGGATGAAGATGCATGCAGATTCTGTGGTGCTGATCGCTCCAAGACCACTGTTAGAGGAAACTCTGTCGGTGCAAGGAAGCCTACCGATTCGATGCACTACTTGCCTTTGATGCCGCGCTTGCAGCAGTTGTTTATGGTTAAGGAGACTGCAGAAAACATGAGTTGGCACAGGCGAAAACAGATCGAAGGAGTATTGGATCATCCATCCGATGGAGAAGCATGGAAGCACTTTGATCGAGAGTATCCAGATTTTGCTTCGAATTCGCGTAATGTCAGATTAGGGCTCTCCTCTGACGGTTTTACCCTATTCGAACTTTTGGGCTCCCAGTATTCGTGTTGGCCTATGATCATCACTCCGTACAATCTATCGCCTTGGATGTGCATGAAGACTCCGTATATGTTCCTAACCGTTATTATCCCGGGTATGAACAATCCGAAGAGGAACATCGATGTGTATTTACAGTCTTTGATAGATAAGTTGAATCAGCTGTGGGAAGTAGGTGCCAACACGTACGATGTTTCTATAAAGCAGAATTTTTAGATGAGGGCAGCACTTATGAAGACCATCAACGACTTTTCGGTCTATGGAATGTTATCGGGATGGAGCACCCATGGTCGTCTCTCATGTCCGTATTGCATGGACTGTACTAAGGCTTTCCGTTTGAAACATGGAGGCAAACCGTGCTTCTTCGATTGTCATCGACAATTTCTGCCGAAGGATCATCCGTACCGGAGGAACAAGAATGCTTTTCGTGCAGGAGTTGTGGAGAAGGCTAATCCACCACCAAGGTGGCCCGGATACACGATATGGGAAGAGATAAAAGATTTACCAAGTGCAATCGAAGAGCCTGCTAAGGGGTACAAGTGTGACGGATTTGGTCGCACCCATAACTGGACGGAAAGGAGTATATTCTGGGATCTGCCATATTGGAGCACCAATCTGATCAGAAATAACCTTGATGTCATGCATATCAAGAAGAATGTGTTTGATAACATAATTAATACTGTAATGGAGGTAAAGGGAAAGATGAAAGATAATTCGAAGGCCAGGTTGGACTTAGAAAAAATATATAGACGTCCTGCATTGCATTTGATAGATGAGGGGAATGGAAAGTTAAAGCAACCTATGTCGGTTTTCTCACTGGAAAAAGAGGATAAAGGAAGACTTTGTTGGTGGATTCAGGGTCTAAAGTTTCCAAACGGATACGTGTCGAACTTAAGAAGATGTGTCGACCTCAAGGAGAACAAACTGGCGGGTATGAAAAGCCACGATTGTCACGTATTCATGGAGAGGTTAATTTTGATTATATTTCGGGAATTCTTACCGCAGGTCATTTGGGATCTATTGACAAAGCTCATCATATTCTTCAGAGATCTTTGTTGTACTAAGTTGTTCGTCGATCATCTAGAAAAGCAAGAGAAGGACATTGCGGTAACACTATGTAAGCTCGAGAAGGTGTTTCCTCCTGGATTCTTTGACTCTATGGAGCATTTGCTGTCACGACCCGCACCCGGGGTAAGGGTACTAGTCGGAAACAACGCCCAGCCTACGCCGCAGAATCGGCGGTAGAACGCTGTCTAGAAAGTCTATCTAATATAATGAACCACCAAAAGATAGTGTACTCAATCACAGAACTAAGATAGAATGAACACGAATCAGATAAGAATAGAATAGTCACAATACAACTCATGAGTCTAAAATAATACATCAATGAGTCTGAAGAAAAATACAAAAATATGCTGGAGACAAATCCAGTACAAAAGAATACTACAAAACTATAAAGCTACAACTCCAGGGTCAACTGTCTCAGTTGGGATAAGTCCCTCTTGAGCCAGGGTCTCAGAATCTAAACCCACAACATCCTGGGGTCCATAATAGGTAGGGTACTCCTCAGTGTCATCTGGAAAAATATATCCAGTCAGGAAAGGAGCAGAGTACAACCCTAACAGCAGTTCTCAAATAATGATAAAAACTATGTAACAGTAAGTAGCTGTGGATAAACAAGATGCATAAATAGATACAAGAAATATATAGACAATAAGGAAGTACTGGAAAGAAATACAATAATGAACAATATGCTGATAGAACAAGAATACTAATGACTAAGTGTGTGAGTACTAGCTTTAACATGTGATCGGCTTAGGAACTTGCACAAGAGTATAATGGCCTGGCTGATTATACGTGCGGTGTATGATCAACACTCACAAGGAACAAGACATGCACAAGGAGGGTATGATCACATATCTACACTAAAATACTCCCCACCCCGACTGGTATAATAGATCCAACCACGGTACGTTATGGCACTAGATTCCCCAAGAAGATAGCTAGTCTCCCCGAGAATCGGTGTCTGTACATGTACAAGATAACCAATGAAACAATACTTGCACCATATACACCATATACCAAGGAATAACATCTCATGACGAGATCCGGATATACCAATCCGTGTAACCATAGTGTCAAGAGAACATGTATATCTACACTAGATACAACGAACATAGAGGATATCATAAATGAGAAACTATCAGAGAATGTACTCGCCTGAAGTCCAATGAACAGTCTCACAAATGTCTGACTCGGTGCCTCGAAGACCTAGATATGGAATACCACATTAATACAAGGTCCCGGAAAGAGAACAAGTCAAACTAGGCAATTTCTAGGTCAATAAGTCAATTCTAAGTCAAAAGTCAACTATGGTCAACTCTAAAGTCCACTAAAGTCAAACATGGTCAAACCCAAAGTCAACCTCACAAGACATCTATAAAATAATATAGAGATAAACTACAATAATTTAGGAATCAAATTAGATTCAAAAAGAACTCACACAAAGTATACTAATAATATAATTAATATATACCCTAAAATAATATATATACAACCCAACATTTATATAAATAACATAATATATTATTACAATTATTATTCCTCACAAAACACATATATATATACATATATATATATACAATTATAATATATAATATATACATTAAATCTGTCAAAGCGTCATTGAAAAATAGTGAATAAAATAGGATTAAATCAAAACAGTTTAAATAGTGACAGTCGGGACTGTCACCGAAGGACTGTCACCGAAACCCAAATAATAAACTGCCACTGCTTTGGTTTTCGCTGACAGTTAAACTGTCGCGGAAAAATATCGCAGAAAAGCTGCTGTTTCCCGCTGCTGCAATTAATGACAGGTTTGTCATTAATTTCCCGAAGGCTACAGCGGCTGCTATTAGTCGGCTAATTAATGACAGTTTTTTACTGTCATTAATTCACTGTCACTAAAACAAGTTGTATATATATAATTATATATATAAAAACAGAATATATAAACAATATATATATATATATATATATATATATATATATATATATAAACAGAATATATAAAACAGTATATATATATATATATATATAAACCATTAATACAAAAATGTACATATATATATTAATATACACATAAACTTATACCTTCAAATATTTAACAAAGAACATATAATTTATATGGCTAGAAGCACACCTAAAATATTTACATTAATATCCAAATAATTACATAATAATTATAAATAATATAATTACACAATTAAACATACAAATATATTTTATAAAACATTTTATGTATAAATTATATTATTTAACAAGTAGTAACATATATATTTGCATGCAAGAAAGCTACATATTATATTGTACATTATATTAGCACACCCAAAATATAGATCTATGCTACAATAATTACTATAATAAATACACAAAATAAATATTTAATATCCATATATATATACTAATTATAAATGAAGAATTGAACCACAATTAATTAGATCTATGCAAAAATACACACAATTGGAGAGTATCTCACCGTATCCCACTAGATCTAGGATACGCATGCGACACGAGTCCAACACACAACCAAATGTACCCCGAAGGACACAAACAAATCACAAATAATATTTATGAACAAATCAAAGCGTCAAAAGTAGATCTATGTGTCCGTGTCAAAATACGACATGTTCAAAGCCCCGTGTCGGAGGAAAACCCCCAAATGACACGTATCACCAAATAGTTGGGATACGAACCACAAGTATCCCAATATGGACACGACACTAGCCTCAAACACAAATCTCATGTTCAATTGATCTATAGGATCAATTGACACACACAACAAAATATAAATTCGGAATTCCAACAAAATTGACACAAAAAGCACCATAACTTTCTCCATGGGTCTCCTATGAACACAAAACAAAGTCCTATGGGTACTACATACATATAGGTTGATTTTACATGATTAAATCTCAGATTTAGAAGCTATTTAAATGGGAAAATCTGAATTATACCTATTGGGAGATGGATTCCCAACGAAACCTCCAATTGAGATGAACTTGCTTCCAAATTGTAGATCCTTGCTCCTCTTTGTAGATCCTTGCTTCCTTCTTCTAGATCCTTGCTTTCTTCTTCTCTAATGGTGAATTGGAAAAAATTTGGAATGAATTTGGTAGGGAATTGGATTGGGAATGGAGGGAATTTGGTAGTGGAAGAATTCTAGATCTAGATTTGGAATGAGATGAGAGGAGAGAGAAATTTCCCCCCCTCTTTAATAGGCCGGCCATAGCCCCTCCCCCAAGCAATTGTAAAATGTCCAATGTACCCCTTGGGGCCTCTCATGAAGAAATAATTAAGGAAGGAAGCTTCTAGTCTAATCACTTAATTAATTTAATCCATCTCCTTAACCATGGGCTTTCTAAATGGGCCAAATCTAACTATTTACTTCATGTTGGTCCATGGGTCCAAACTAAACTAGTTGGGTCCACTAAAATAAGTCCAAAATAATTAAATAACATCCAACAATAATTAAATAATACAACAAAAATTATTTACCATGCACAATATTTATTTAAATAGGAAATTACCAAAATACCCTTTCCTAGAAAATGTGGTAGTGACAAGTCTACCCTCCTTAAAATAATTTCGTCCTCGAAATTCAAAGACGAAAACTACCCCCAGAAAATCACAGAACAGAACTAAAGAATCACAACTAACTAATGAACAGAACATAACAATGAACAGAACATAACTAGAAATAACATACCTCAAGGTACAAACAAATATGGATAACGCTCTCGCATGTCATCCTCTCTCTCCCAGGTAGACTCTCCCGGAGAGTGATGCCTCCATGCGACGCGCACCAAAGGAATAGTCTGGTTCCTCAGCACCTTCTCTCTCCGATCCAAAATTCCAACTGGCTGCTCTGGATAGCTAAGAGTAGGGCCCACCTCTATCTCTGAGTGATCCAATACATGACTAGGATCTGTCACGTATCGTCTCAACTGTGACACATGAAACACGTTGTGCACTCCCTCCAATGCAGGTGGCAAGTCTAGTCTATAAGCAACTGCACCGACCCTCTCTAGAATAGTGAAAGGTCCAATGAATCGCGGACTAAGCTTTTTGCCTCCACCGAAGCGAATCGTGCCTCGTGTCGGAGAAATCCTCAGAAACACCAAACCACCCACCTAGAACAAAACACCACCTTAAGAACTTATCTATAACAAACAACCAAGAACAAGCACACAAAATAAAATCTAAACTATACCTCAAACTCCAAGGGTCTCCGATGGCTATCGGTCCAATGCCGTAGTCTGTCCTGTGCCACTCGAAGTCTGTCTCTGATCAACTGAACCTTCTCTGCTGCATCCACAACCATCTCTGGCCCAAGCAAAACTCTCTCTCCAACATCGTCCCAAGACAAAGGAGTACGACACCTCCGACCATATAGAGCTTCAAAAGGTGATATCTCTATACTGGCCTGGTAACTGTTGTTGTAAGCAAACTCTACCAAATGGAGATGGTCCTCCCAAGAACCCCCGAAATCTAGTACACAAGTGCGCAACATATCCTCGAGAGTCTGAATAGTCCTCTCTGACTGCCCATCTGTCTGGGGATGATATGCAGTACTGAACTTGAGCTGAGTGCCCAAACTCTCCTGCAAACTCCTCCAGAAATGAGAAGTGAAATGACTATCCCGATCTGAGACTATGCTGACGGGAACTCCATGTATCCTAATGATCTGCCTCACATACATCTCTGCCAGCTTCTCCGTAGACAAACCCACCTTGAAAGGCAAAAAGTGGGCCGACTTGGTCAATCTATCAACAATGACCCAAATTGCGTCTTTCCCTCCTGGAGATCGTGGTAGTCCGGACACAAAATCCATAGTAATGTGTTCCCACTTCCACTCTGGAATGGGTAATGGCTGAAGTAAACCTCCTGGCCTCTGCCTCTCGGCTTTCACCTGCTGGCACACTAAGCATCTGGATACAAACTGTGCCACTTCCCTCTTCATGCCATACCACCTCACACTCTCTCGCATATCCCGATACATCTTGTTAGCACCTGGATGTATGGAATACTGAGAGCGATGCGCTTCCTGCAATATCTCCTCTCGTAACTCCCCACTAGGCACACACAATCTAACTCCATGCCTCAAAGATCCATCCTCTGCAATAGTGAAATCATCCTCCAATCCTGCTCTCACCTGAGCTCTGATACTCCTCAAAGATACGTCATCATACTGTGCTATCTTGATCCTATCCATCAAATCTGAATGTATCTGCAATCCCCACATCTGCATAGCACACCCAGGAACAATCACCTCAATGCCCAAGCTCTCCAAGTCCTCCAACAAATATCGATCCCGCGTCAAGAACATAGCTACCGGATACCTGCTCAAGCATCGGCAACTACATTGGCCTTCCCAGGATGATATTGCAAAGAGATATCAAAATCCTTCATCAGTTCCAACCACCGACGCTGCCTCATGTTCAATTCCTTCTGCGTGAAAACGTACTTCAAGCTTTTGTGGTCTGTGAAGATCTCCACACGCTCTCCGTACAAATAATGTTTCCACAACTTCAGGGCAAATATGACAGCTGCCAACTCCAAATCATGGATAGGATAGTTCTTTTTATGAGGACGCAATTGCCTGGATGCATAGGCAATCACTTTCCCATGCTGCTGAAGAACACAACCTAAACCCTTTCCCGATGCATCACTATAAATAGTGAAACCTCCGGACCCTGTTGGCAATGTCAAAATAGGAGCAGACGTCAACCTCTTCTTCAACTCCTCAAAAGCGGCCTGGCAATCTTCCGTCCAAACAAACTCCACATCCTTCCTTGTGAGTCTGGTCATCGGCTCGGCAATCCTCAAAAAATCTTGCACAAACTTTCTGTAGTAGCCTGCCAATCCCAAGAAATTCCTGATCTCTGCTACCGAACTCGGAGTCTTCCAAGATTCCACTGCTGAAATCTTCTTCGGATCCACTGAAATACCATCACCAGTCACAACATGCCCCAAGAATTCCACCTTGTCCAAGAAAAACTCACATTTGGACAACTTTCCATACAGCTTCTCCTTCCTCAGCACATCCAACACAATCCTCAAATGCTCCTCATGCTCCTCCGGTGTCCTCGAGTATATGAGTATGTCGTCGATGAACACCACCACGAACTTGTCAAGGTACTGGTGGAATACCTTGTTCATCAAGTTCATAAATACCGCCGGTGCATTAGTCAAACCAAACGGCATCACCATAAACTCGTACTGACCATACCGAGTTCTAAAAGCAGTCTTCGGTATGTCCCCCGGCTTCACCTTCACCTGATGGTAGCCTGATCTCAAATCTATCTTAGAAAATACCTTGGCACCACTCAACTGATCAAACAGATCATCAATCCGTGGCAAAGGATACTTATTCTTGATAGTGAGATTATTCAAAGCCCTGTAATCAATGCACATACGCACCGATCCATCCTTCTTCGGTACAAACAATACCGGGGCTCCCCATGGTGAAGAACTCGATCTGATAAACCCCTTATCCTGCAATTCGTCCACCTGCTTCTTCAACTCGACCAGCTCGCTGTTGTTTACTCTATAGACATGCTGCGAAATCGGTTCTGCACCTGGCACCAAGTCTATAGAAAATTCAACATCTCGATCTGGCGGCAATCCTGGCAATTCTTCAGGAAACACATCCAAGAATTCTGCTATCAACGGATGTGGCAACTCCTTGTCTTCCACCATAGCTCCACAAATAATGCTTCTCCCTGCTCTGCAGCTCCTCTAGCAAACTCGAACTCTGGCTCTCCTGGCGAACCAAACAAAACTCTACCTCCTCTACAATCTATGCTAGCACGGTGCCTACTCAACCAATCCATCCCGAGTACAATGTCGTAGCTCGGAAGTGGCATTACAAGTAGACACGCACTCAACTCCCGGCCTCCCAGAGTAACTCTCCGATCTTTGCAAATATCATTAACCAGGATAATGCCTCCCCCGGTCATGATCTTGCAAGTCCTAAGCAAAGACTCAGCTACCAAACCATGCTTTAGAGCAAAAGAAACAGATACAAAACTATGGGAAGCACCACTATCAAACAAAGCTAAAGCTGGAATGGAATCAAGAAGAATAGAACCTGCGATGACATCTCCGGTGGGTTCCTCCTCTTCGACTGTCATAGCAAACGCTCGTCCCTGCCGAGCACCTCCCTGCTGCTGATGCTGGACAAAACGCTGCTGCTGTGTCGGAAGCGGTCCCCTCGGTTGTGCTGCAGGTGGTCTCATCTGTGCCCTCGGAGCTGGAGCTGCTCCCTGAACTGCACGACGAGGACACTCCCTCAATTGATGCCCTTCAGTACCACAATACAAACAAACTCCTAGCCTCTTTCTGCAAACTTCCCAGATGTGGCCGGGCTTCTTACAGAAGTTGCATAGAGCTTGCTGTAACTGCCTCTGCTGCTGAGGTGCCTGGTGAAAAGGCGCTCTAGCTGGAGTCTGGTTCTGCTGTGGCTGCTGGAAAGGTCTGGACTGGAAATGAGGACGTTTGGCAGATACTGCACTGCCGTTGGCCCCCAGAAAAGAATCACGGTCTCTCTTGGTCTTTAAACCCAGATCCCGCTCAACCTTGTGTGCCTCCGCAAGTATCTCCGAGTATGTCTCATAAAAAGACGGAATGAGAATCTTCACCTCCCAGTTTAGACCCTCTCGGAAACGAATAGCTCGAACCTCCGGCTCCCTCACCAAGTACTCTGCAAATCGGCTCAGCCTACCGAACTCTGCAGCGTATTCCTCCACAGACATGCTTCCCTGAATGAGACTCTCAAATTGTCTCCCCAAGTCAAGCCTGTCTATCCGGGCGAAAAACTTCTTCTTGAAAAGGTCCCTGAATACCTCCCAAGATTGTCCTGCGTCAACTAGAACCGGCTCATTCCTGAACCAGGTACGAGCGACGTCGAACAGTTGAAGTCCTACCGCCTCAACCTTCGGATCTTCAGAAAGACGGGACACCCTCATAAGACGCTCAATGTCCTCGAGCCAATCATCAGCATAGACGATGCCCTCCGTCCCTTTGAAAACCCTAGGCTCCAGTTTCTTGAAGTCCTGAATGTTGCCTGGCCGAAGCTGAGCAACCTGAGGAACAACCTGCTGCTGGACCGGAACTCCTCTCTCAACTACAGCACGAGCAAGCTGATGAGCACTCTCGATGCCCTGCCATAGAACGTCGGTCTGCCTCTGATGTGCCTCCGACTGAGCCCTCTGTGCCTCGAGCATCTCACGAAACAGAGTAAACATCTGTGACGCCTCTGCTGGCACAGGAGGTGGAGGTGGAAGCCCCTCAGATACAGCTGGCACAGTCCTCTGAGTGGGTGGTGGACCTCCGAAAGCAGCTGACACTCCAATCACCGGAGAAGTGACTGGTGCAGGCCCTCGGGATGTCGCAGACCTCTCAGAAACTGCTCTCCCTTGCTGTGATCTAGTCTTAGGCGGCATCCTGAGACAAAGCGAAAGAAAGAATCAATATGGCACAAGATGTAAGATATTCAAGGAAAGGACAGTTTAAGAGATCAAGTATCAACGTCAAAGGAGAATAGTTGAATCAAAAGAATTTTCCTAGATGTGATTGAGTATCTCAGCCTATATCCTATATCCTATTGCAGGCTCGCAGTAGTACAACTAAGTTGTCGCACTACCACGACATCACATACTTGTGAAGCTAGACCTGCATGGGCCACCACCAAAAACGTGTCACGACCCACACCCGGGGTAAGGGTACTAGTCGGAAACAACGCCCAGCCTACGCCGCAGAATCGGCGGTAGAACGCTGTCTAGAAAGTCTATCTAATATAATGAACCACCAAAAGATAGTGTACTCAATCACAGAACTAAGATAGAATGAACACGAATCAGATAAGAATAGAATAGTCACAATACAACTCATGAGTCTAAAATAATACATCAATGAGTCTGAAGAAAATACAGAAATATGCTGGAGACAAATCCAGTACAAAAGAATACTACAAAACTATAAAGCTACAACTCCAGGGTCAACTATCTCAGTTGGGATAAGTCCCTCTTGAGCCAGGGTCTCAGAATCTAAACCCACAACATCCTGGGGTCCATAATAGGTAGGGTACTCCTCAGTGTCATCTGGAAAATATATCCAGTCAGGAAAAGAGCAGAGTACAACCCTAACAGCAGTTCTCAAATAATGATAAAAACTATGTAACAGTAAGTAGCTGTGGATAAACAAGATGCATAAATAGATACAAGAAATATATAGACAATAAGGAAGTACTGGAAAGAAATACAATAATGAACAATATGCTGATAGAACAAGAATACTAATGACTAAGTGTGTGAGTACTAGCTTTAACATGTGATCGGCTTAGGAACTTGCACAAGAGTATAATGGCCTGGCTGATTATACGTGCGGTGTATGATCAACACTCACAAGGAACAAGACATGCACAAGGAGGGTATGATCACATATCTACACTAAAATACTCCCCACCCCGACTGGTATAATAGATCCAACCACGGTACGTTATGGCACTAGATTCCCCAAGAAGATAGCTAGTCTCCCCGAGAATCGGTGTCTATACATGTACAAGATAACCAATGAAACAATACTTGCACCATATACACCATATACCAAGGAATAACATCTCATGACGAGATCCGGATATACCAATCCGTGTAACCATAGTGTCAAGAGAACATGTATATCTACACTAGATACAACGAACATAGAGGATATCATAAATGAGAAACTATCAGAGAATGTACTCGCCTGAAGTCCAATAAACAGTCTCACAAATGTCTGACTCGGTGCCTCGAAGACCTAGATATGGAATACCACATTAATACAAGGTCCCGGAAAGAGAACAAGTCAAACTAGGCAATTTCTAGGTCAATAAGTCAATTCTAAGTCAAAAGTCAACTATGGTCAACTCTAAAGTCCACTAAAGTCAAACATGGTCAAACCCAAAGTCAACCTCACAAGACATCTATAAAATAATATAGAGATAAACTACAATAATTTAGGAATCAAATTAGATTCAAAAAGAACTCACACAAAGTATACTAATAATATAATTAATATATACCCTAAAATAATATATATACAACCCAACATTTATATAAATAACATAATATATTATTACAATTATTATTCCTCACAAAACACATATATATATACATATATATATATACAATTATAATATATAATATATACATTAAATTTGTCAAAGCGTCATTGAAAAACAGTGAATAAAATAGGATTAAATCAAAACAGTTTAAATAGTGACAGTCGGGACTGTCACCGAAGGACTGTCACCGAAACCCAAATAATAAACTGCCACTGCTTTGGTTTTCGCTGACAGTTAAACTGTCGCGGAAAAACGTCGCAGAAAAGCTGCTGTTTCCCGCTGCTGCAATTAATGACAGATTTGTCATTAATTTCCCGAAGGCTACAGCGGCTGCTATTAGTCGGCTAATTAATGACAGTTTTTTACTGCCATTAATTCACTGTCACTAAAACAAGTTGTATATATATAATTATATATATAAAAACAGAATATATAAACAATATATATATATATATATATATATATATATATATATATATATATATATATATATATATATATATATATATATATATATATATATATATATATATATAAACAGAATATATAAAACAGTATATATATATATATATATATATATATAAACCATTAATACAAAAATGTACATATATATATTAATATACACATAAACTTATACCTTCAAATATTTAACAAAGAACATATAATTTACATAGCTAGAAGCACACCTAAAATATTTACATTAATATCCAAATAATTACATAATAATTATAAATAATATAATTACACAATTAAACATACAAATATATTTTATAAAACATTTTATGTATAAATTATATTATTTAACAAGTAGTAACATATATATTTGCATTCAAGAAAGCTACATATTATATTGTACATTATATTAGCACACCCAAAATATAGATCTATGCTACAATAATTACTATAATAAATACACAAAATAAATATTTAATATCCATATATATATACTAATTATAAATGAAGAATTGAACCACAATTAATTAGATCTATGCAAAAATACACACAATTGGAGAGTATCTCACCGTATCCCACTAGATCTAGGATACGCATGCGACACGAGTCCAACACACAACCAAATGCACCCCGAAGGACACAAACAAATCATAAATAATATTTATGAATAAATCAAAGCGTCAAAAGTAGATCTATGTGTCCGTGTCAAAATACGACATGTTCAAAGCCCCGTGTCGGAGGAAAACCCCCAAATAACACGTATCACCAAATAGTTGGGATACGAACCACAAGTATCCCAATATGGACACGACACTAGCCTCAAACACAAATCTCATGTTCAATTGATCTATAGGATCAATTGACACACACAACAAAATATAAATTCGGAATTCCAACAAAATTGACACAAAAAGCACCATAACTTTCTCCATGGGTCTCCTATGAACACAAAACAAAGTCCTATGGGTACTACATACATATAGGTTGATTTTACATGATTAAATATCAGATTTAGAAGCTATTTAAATGGAAAAATCTGAATTATACCTATTGGGAGATGGATTCCCAACGAAACCTCCAATTGAGATGAACTTGCTTCCAAATTGTAGATCCTTGCTCCTCTTTGTAGATCCTTGCTTCCTTCTTCTAGATCCTTGCTTTCTTCTTCTTTAATGGTAAATTGGGAAGAATTTGGAATGAATTTGGTAGGGAATTGGATTGTGAATGGAGGGAATTTGGTAGTGGGAGAATTCTAGATCTAGATTTTGAATGAGATGAGAGGAGAGAAAAATTTCCCCCCCTCTTTAATAGGCCGGCCATAGCCCCTCCCCCAAGCAATTGTAAAATGTCCAATGTACCCCTTGGGGCCTCTCATGAAGAAATAATTAAGGAAGGAAGCTTCTAGTCTAATCACTTAATTAATTTAATCCATCTCCTTAACCATGGGCTTTCTAAATGGGCCAAATCTAACTATTTAATTCATGTTGGTCCATGGGTCCAAACTAAACTAGTTGGGTCCACTAAAATAAGTCCAAAATAATTAAATAACATCCAACAATAATTAAATAATACAATAAAAATTATTTACCATGCACAATATTTATTTAAATAGGAAATTACCAAAATACCCTTTCCTAGAAAATATGGTAGTGACATTTGCCAATTCATCTTTCCTATGAGGCACGTGTTGGGGGTCTTGTCGGTTATAAGTGGATGTACCCCTTCGAGCGGCATCTGAATCACCTAAAGAGAAAGGTGAAAAATAAGGCACGGGTTGAGGGCTCTATTTGTGAAGCTTATGTTCTCGAGGAGATTACAAACTTTTGCTCGACGTATTTCAAACCACATGTTGCTACTAATAGAAAGAAAGCTCCTAGAAATGACGACGGATATCAGGAATCTAATGATGCAATACTCAAAGTATTTAATGCGTCCGAAAAGCCTTCGGGAAAAATAAAGAAGAGATATTTGAATGACGACGAGCTAAGGGCTGCTCAGTTGTATATATTACTCAATTACGACGAGGATGAAGTGGAGAAGCTAGAGGGGTAAGTAATTAATACGTTCACGTTTACATTATCTCAATGTAATAGTATAAGCTACTATTATGCTACTAATCAGTAGTTGCTTCATTATTTTTCAGCACATATAATGATGAGTTGAGGTCGGTTAGACCCTACATAACAGACGAAGAAGTATAACAAGAAATAAGATGCCATTTTCCTTCATGGTTGAGCGCATATGTAAGATGCTTGGTAATTACTTTTTAATTCTGCACTTGCAAAACAAATAACTTACTATCACTACTTTGGTATTTAGGTCGATCATCTAATAACACCCGAGACTGAATCTATTAGAACTCTAGCCAAGGGACCAATTACTGTCGTTAAAATATGGCCAAGTTTCTGTGTGAATGGGTTCAGGTTCAAGTCAACAAATGCTCCTATCAGAGACAGCTTTCTGGATCTTGATTCCACGAAAAACAGTTGTTTGTGTATCAAATCTCCGAACTACAAAGACGTTGATCCAGGCAATAATTTTTTTGGCATCTTACGAGAGATTGTGGAGTTGACATATAATTATGGCACAGAACCTGCTAATATCGTGCTATTCAAGTGTGAATGGTTTGATCCGATTCAAGATCAAGGTTAAAAAATTGACAAGCATAGCCTTGTGGATATAAACTACAAACATAGATATCAAGGCTACGAACTATTTGTCCTATCAAGTCAGGCTCAGCTCGTGTACTTCACAACTTATCCTAGACGGGGGACAGCGAGGTCGGATTGGTGGGCAGTATGCAAGACTAAAGCTAGAAATACCTTTGATATTGACGAAATAGCTTATCATGAGGACGATCTACCTCTTGTAACAAATATTATAGATGCGGACTCAACAGAAGTTTCTTATTACACGAGT